>OU611982.1:40000-1240000 GCA_914767915.1 Agriopis aurantiaria
AAGAGGCTACGTCTACAATCTTATCTCGTGTGAAGAAACAAATCATCTCAGAAAACAAAGTTACTCAAAAGGTAATTGAAGAGATGCAGCGCAGAGTGAGTTTTCTGTGCTCTTAGAATGAAGACCTGAACAAAGCAGTAATGGAGAAGTCGCAACTGATCGAAAGCCTCCAAGCTCAAAATGAGTGCCTGCAATCCCAAATGGGCGCTGTCACCAGTCAATGCAATAATATGGAACAGCAAGCCAGGGTATGCAACAACGAGATCCAGTGTGTTCCGGAGGATAGGAACGAGAACCTGTTGACAACTATTACGCAGCTAGGCAAAGTTATTGGAAGGGAACTAAACAATATAGAAATTGTAAACTTTCATAGAGTTCCTAAAATGAACCAGAATTCCAACAGACCTCGGGCTATTGTAGCAATATTTGTAAGCCCTCGTGTAAGAGATGAGGTTTTGGCAGCTGTTAAGCAGTTCAACAAAAATCTTCCAATGATAAGCTGCACTCGGGACATCTCGGCGTAGCAGAAACTAAGCAGCCTGTATATGTTAGTGAGCATTTGTCACCAGCAAATAAAAAGCTGCATGCAGCGGCTAGAGTTGCCGCTAAGGAGAAACAATATGAGTTCGTTTGACAACGTAATGGCAAAATTTTTGTCCGTAAGAATATGGCATCGCAAGCTATGGTGATCGGGAACGAAAACGCTGTTAAAAGACTTTAATATTAGTTGTAAAGGTGGTTTCAATGTCAGGTTTGTCAATTTACTATCAAAATGTAAGAGGCTTAAGAACGAAATATGAGGATTTTTATATTAGTGCTTTGAGCTATAAATATGATGTCATAATATTGGTGGAAACGTGACTTAATGGTATTGTTTATGATAATGAGTTTTTAGATGAAAGGTAGGTACAAGCACGTCTAACACCTATTCGCAAAAAAGACGATGTCGCAAGTGCATGTAACATGAACAGAATTATAGGCCGGTGTCCATTTTCCCTGCGCTTGGAAAGGTGTTGGAGTCAATCGTGCAACGAAATTTTTTTTGGCATGTCAAGGAATATATACTTCTAGATCAACACGGCTTTTTACCCAAAAAATCAACTGCTTCGAATTTAATGGTCTTTGTTAATAATTTCTCAGAAGCTCTTGATGCTGGAGAAGAAGTACATGCCATGTACACAGATTTTAGCAAAGCCTTTGACCTAATAGATCATTCATTACTTTTACAAAAAAAATCGGCAATGGGAATTCATGGTTCTTTGCTGAGATGGTGCGAGTCATATTTAATGAAAAGATCACAGTTAGTCATGATTCGCGGATACACATCACGACCAAGATTAATACCTACAGGCGTGCCACAGGGTTCACACTTGGGCCCTTTGTTTTACCTAATTTTTATCAATGATTTGACAGCTAGAATAGTTTGCCCTTTCAAGATGTATGCTGACGACTTAAAATTGTATATGCGTATAAAAGAAAAGAAATAGCAGACGTTACATTCCTCTTAAAATTAACATCAAATCCAATTGATAGCCCTGAGCTTCTTAGCATGATAAAGCTAAATTGTTCCTCCATTCGTATTCGGTTTAATCCTTTTATCAACATTTCTAGGATCAATACAAATTATAGGCAAAATTCTTACTTGTGTCGAGTGAGCAATACAGTTAACTCCACTGATAAGCGAATAGGCCTAGACTTATTCTGTACTAGCATTACATTGGCCAGGCGGTTGTTGAATCCATTAACTAATTTCGTTATTATTATATTTCCTTTTTTTATTTAATTCTGTTTTTTTTTCATTATGTATTTATTGTATCCTCAGTGTTCATTCTTAGTTATTATTATTACTATATTTCTATCCGTGATGACCTGTAACTTGTAGCGTTATTTTTATTTAAATAAAAATTATCGCACAAAAACTAAAAGTTTTAAGTTGAGTCTTCGTCCCATCCTTAGTGTAAGCGCGGAGCATCACTACTGCGCATGCGCATAGCCGCTGGAGTCGCTGCGCCGTGGCAAGCGATGACATAGTCAAATTGTATTACAGATTGAGCGCACGCTTCTTTTTAACGTACTCGTGCCGCGCCACTGTGTGCGATCTTATTTTAAAGTATAGTTGCATTATTTCCCCCGCTATTGGGTAAGTGTGACAAATTGTAAAATAATTAATAGTAGTGATTTCTCTTCATCATATCAGGTGAGTTTAGCACTTGCTTCAAAATGGTGCCTTGTAAAGTTCACGCATTTTCTTACACACTGGCACCTTCTTTTAGTTGTAGTAATAATAATTTAATGTTGATTTTCTTTTGTCACAACTGATATTATTTTCTCCGTTCCGATTTCCATATGCCGCCACAAACAAACATAAGTTGTTCTTGTTAAATGATGTCCGTATTTGAGACTAAGGTCGGCATATGAAATTGATACCTGGGTCCTAGACATAACTTGGAATTGGGTTAATTGCAGGGTCCAATCCTCGGCTACCGTACTCCGAGTGTTCCAGCCTTGCGATCATTTACCAGCGGCCCCATTGAATCGTATCCGTGGTCTCAGCTAGACCACCACAGATTTGACGCCTCACCGTAAATGACGCCCCTCACAGAATAGCTTTGGATTCCCGTCGTCCCAGCTTGGTTGTCGAAGAATTGGCACCGCACCGAAAATGACGCCCCTCCTGAATCTGGCGCCCCTTCCGGAATCAACTTCCACATGAATGACAGGATAGTACAGTTCCTCAAAGGCGATCCAATTAATTCCTGGGTAGACCTCTTGGCCCATTATTGCTCACCGCATAGCTTAGTTTAGTTAGAACGTATTTAGTCTAATTTTGGTATTTAGTTTTATTTTCTTTTAGAAATAATAATTGTTTTCGTTGTGATTAGTTGACTTTTAATTTTATACCTAATATAATTATCTCAACGTGACAAGTGGCGCCTACAACGTGGTAAAGGTATTTTTTTTAATTTTAATTGGATCGTCTAGTAGTTTGTGTTGTGTGCGTATTTATGTTAAGCTTTGTTTTTTAGTTGCCTATTTTTCCCCCTGCTAATCAACTAAGGTCTGTACTGGTGAAATTCTTTTTAACCATTGTAATAATAATTATCATAACCATTGATTAATATTGTGTATGCATAAGCAAGGCTTTTATCATAACCAGACATTAGTTGTTTTATTTAATTTGCAATTTACTTTTTGTTTCATGCTTATTTTAGATCTATTTTCTGTATTTTCTGTAGTTATTTGTTCATTTCATTTTGACGGGTACTACTAAAACAATTCTGTTTTAAATATATTTGTAACGGAACGGAAAGCTAGCATAATAAATATAACAAGTCACACTTACCCAATTTCGTATAGACTCAGATAATATAATACCCACAATGAGTAATGAAATAAAGTTTTTGTCGTTACAAAAACCCGAGCTCGCTTATGAGGTAGAAATTAGAGGAGAAGTACCAGCAGATACTGTTCAAGAGCTACGCAGACAGATCGTAAGGTTAACTCAGTTGTTTCCTTCAGAGGATATTCTTGCTTCACCATTTGATCCCAGCGATGATATAACGGCAATAAATGGAAGCCTAGACAAGGTAGAAGGCAACATTAAACTTTTGTCTTCCAAATTAGACAAAAATCTTTTAGAGCGTACTACCAATTTGAGTAATCACGTCTATCATCGCTTAAATAGAGTGGATTGCTCATTACAAACAGACACTTTAGACGATTATTGTGAGTGCGTTAAGCGCTACCAAACGCACAAATCATTGATAATTAATCTAAAACCAGCTTCTTCCACTTCGGCCGAGGTATTAAATACCCAAACTTCTATAACGGTCACATGTGATCGTGGCCTAACAGCGGACCTAGCTAAGCTTAAATACAACGGTAAGACTTGCGTGAGGGCTTTTATCTTAAGCGTTACGGACTTTACAAAAGCTAGAGGCATTCCTTCTACCAAAATATTGTCATTTGCTCCAGAAATCTTTACAGGAGATGCTCTACACTGGTTCCGGAGCATACAAGACTTAGTAACTACATGGGAAGAGGTTTGTGTAAAGCTCAAAGCTGACTTTAGCCATTCAGATTATGACTATCAATTTTTGGCAGAGATTAGAACTCGCACGCAAGGGGAACGTGAGAATATAACTATTTATATCTCTATTATGTCAGGGATGTTCTCACAACTCGATAGGCAACTCACGGAAGAAGAGAAGCTGGAAATACTATTGCATAATATTAGGCCATGCTATGCCAACGTACTGACTTCGTGTACGAATATAAGGAATATCGATACTTTGCGGACTATATGTAAGAATTTTGAAAATGTGCAGGCTCGCTTATCACAATTTCGTGAGCCACCGAAGGTTACACCTGAAACCCTTGCACCAGAGTTTGCTTACTCGCAACCTTCGTCCTCCTTTAAAGTTTTTAAGCAAACAAATGTTGAAGACAATACCTATTTACAGAGACAACGATACAACAATAACTATAATAAATCAACTATATACAAAACCAATCAAAGTGGACAGCAGACTACTACAACAGGTAGTCCTCGTCCAGTTTATGCAGTTAATACGGGTACTAGGATGAAATACTGTCCTCGTTGTCGGGTAGATACCCACGGTCTTCGGAGCTGCACAGCCGAACGCACTTTAGTCTGTTTCCGTTGTGGAAGACCGGGGTTTCGCTTCTATGATTGCCTTGATTGCCAAGATCCCTTGCTTTTGAAGGAACCAAAAAACCAGTAAAGCAGAATTGCAGTTACTCAAACGAAAATGATTGGCAAGAATGGTTGCAATTCATAAAAAACTTTTTTAAAATTTATAAAGTAACTTCAATTCTGCAAACAAAACCAAAAAATGACACCAGAACTTACGTTACTATACAAATAAATAATAAAAATGTTTGCGGACTTCTCGACTCTGGAGCTGCAGTTTCAATTATAGGCAGTAACTCACACAAAGCCATACTTGATTTAGGTCTTGTCTTGGAAACTAACGACAAGGTTCACCTCGTTGCGGCTGGTGGTCAAAACTTGGCCAGTATTGGCTACATCAACATGCCTATATGCTTTGAGAAAGCAACACACATTATAAAAGCGTACGTTGTGCCAGATATAGATACCTCTCTTATACTAGGAATCGACTTTTGGCGTAAATTTAGGTTATGTCCCAAATATATTGGCTCTATGAACATAAATAAATTTACAACTGTTGCTGAGTTTCCCTCACCTATTACAGACCATATTACTCCCTACGATCACTTAGATAGCACACAACGTGTCATTGTGGATAATATTATCGAACAGTTTGAAAACATTTCTTATGAAAAGATAGGATTAGGGAGGACTACATTAATTTCTCACAGAATCGATACTAAAGATGCTAATCCAATTCGACAGTGCTATTACCGTATGTCTCCGGAGAAAACTCGAATTATAAACGAGCAAGTGGACGAAATGCTACAGTTAGATGTAATTGAGCCCTGCGAAAGCTCGTGGTCATCTCCGGTGCTCGTCGTTGACAAAAGAGACGGTAAACCCAGGTTCTGCTTGGATAGCCGCAAACTTAATTCTATCACAATCAAAGATGCGTACAACTTGCCGTACATAGCAGAAATCTTGGATAATCTAAAGGACGCAAAATTTTTAACTAGCATCGATTTATCCAAGAGTTTTTGGCAAATTCCTATTCGTTCGGAGGATAAAACCAAGACTGCATTCTTTGTCCCTAACCGTGGCACATTCTGTTTTAAAACTATGGCATTTGGTTTAACAAATGCACCTGCCACTCAGCAACGTTTGGTAGATAATCTTTTTGGTCCAGAGTTTGATTTAAAGGTATTTGCCTATCTAGATGATATTATCTGTATTAGTAACACTTTTGACAGTCACGTGACTACTAAAACGCGTCCTCAAAAAACTCGAAGAAGCTAATCTTACAATAAACTTTGAAAAAACAAAATTTTTTCGAGAAAGTCTCAAGTACTTAGGTTACGTTGTGGACTCAAAAGGACTTCGTACAGACCCGGAGAAGGTAGAAGCAATTTTAAACTACCCGGTTCCAACCTCAAAGAAAGAAGTAAAAAGATTTTTAGGAACCGCTTCATGGTACCGGCGATTTGTGCCAAATTTCAGTACAATTGCCGGCCCCTTAAATAAGCTTACTTCAGGCAAGAAAACTTCATCCAAATTATCTTGGTCGGATGAGGCTAACACTTCATTCGAAACATTAAAGAAACTGTTAGTTTCAACTCCAATTCTGTCTTGCCCAAATTATACTCAACCTTTTGAAGTCCACTGTGACGCAAGTAATTACGGAATCGGAGCTATGCTTTGTCAGGTGATAGATGGCCAAGAACACCCCATTGCCTACATGAGTAAATCTCTCACAGGTGCCGAGAAAAACTACAGCATAACGGAGAGAGAGACCCTAGCAGTACTTACGGCTTTGGAGCACTGGCGCTGTTACCTTGATAATGGCCAAACTTTCGTTGTATACACGGATCATTCTGCTCTAAAATGGTTCTTGTCACTTAACAACCCAACCGGTAGGTTAGCCCGCTGGGGCGTCAGATTATCCTCGTTTAATTTCATTATTAAACACCGTCGTGGCTCGGATATGGTTGTACCGGACGCATTGTCTCGTGCAGTTCCAGTTGGTTCTATCAGCACATCAAACTCGTATCACAAAACCAGTGATGAATGGTACAGGAATAAATATAGTACCTGCTTACATTCTCCTACAAGCTTGCCAAATTTTATGATAAAAAATAATGCGCTCTACAGACTATCAAAGAATAAATGCCGCCTTACCTCAGAGTTTGCTTGGAAGGAAGTAGTTCCAGGGGATTTACGTGAACAGATGATTTCAGATAACCATTCAGAACCTACCGCTGGTCACTTAGGAATACACAAGACTTACTACCGCTTGGCTCTGCGCTATTTCTGGCCAGGGATGCATTCTGATGTGGTCCAATTCGTTTCTACTTGCACGACATGTCTTGCTTATAAATTGCCCAACCATACAACTTTAGGATTAATGGGGCGTCCTAAGCAATGTTCTCGGCCATTTCAAATGTTATCCATAGATTTTATTGGCCCTCTACCAGCTAGCAGGAAGCAAAATACATATTTACTGGTTGTAGTTTGCTGTTTCTCGAAGTATTGTCTCACTTTTCCTCTACGAAGAGCCAATGCTGATGCAGTAATTAAACATATGGAAGATTCTGTTTTTCTTGTTCACGGTGTCCCTCAGACTATATTCCTTGACAATGGCAGTCAATTTATTAGCAAAAATCTAGAAAACTTCTTTCAGAAGTACAGAATTCCCAATGTCTATTTCACACCTCGCTATACTCCACAAATAAACACAGTTGAGAGGTACAACAAAACCATTGTCACATGTATTTCAACCTCTATTGACAACGACCACAGAGCATGGGATGTGCATTTGCCAAAGTTACAGTTTGCAATTAATAACTCAGTTAACGAGGCGACAGGTTATACGCCCGTTTTTCTCGTTTATGGAAGAGAGCTGGTCATATGTGGTTCTCACTACTTAGAGCCTGACCTTGGTAGCGAAGTTATTTTTCTCCCTCGCGATGTCTATGCAGATAATGTTGGTCACTTAGCTGGAATTTTTAATGAAGTTCAAGCCCGTTTGTGGCATGAACATGCTAAAAATTCTGGGCATTATAATAGGAGACGTAAACTAGCCGAATTTGAAATCAACGATATTGTCTGGAAGAAGACGTACTACCAGAGTGACAAAGACCAGTATTTCACTAAGAAATTGGCACCCAAATACATTAAGTGTCGAGTAACTGGAAAGAAATCATCACTTGTATACGTATTATCAGATATGTCTGGCAAGGATCTTGGCACTTGGCATATCAAGGATTTGAAATTAGTTCATCGTTAGGTTAGGTTATTAGGTAGTTTTAGTAGTAAATAAGTACGAATTTTTTTGATGCTCTAGTTAACAAAAATCCTACATTAGCGAGCGGAGTACTTGTAGCGTTATTTTTATTTAAATAAAAATTATCGCACAAAAACTAAAAGTTTTAAGTTGAGTCTTCGTCCCATCCTTAGTGTAAGCGCGGAGCATCACTACTGCGCATGCGCATAGCCGCTGGAGTCGCTGCGCCGTGGCAAGCGATGACATAGTCAAATTGTATTACAGATTGAGCGCACGCTTCTTTTTAACGTACTCGTGCCGCGCCACTGTGTGCGATCTTATTTTAAAGTATAGTTGCATTATTTCCCCCGCTATTGGGTAAGTGTGACAAATTGTAAAATAATTAATAGTAGTGATTTCTCTTCATCATATCAGGTGAGTTTAGCACTTGCTTCAAAATGGTGCCTTGTAAAGTTCACGCATTTTCTTACACACTGGCACCTTCTTTTAGTTGTAGTAATAATAATTTAATGTTGATTTTCTTTTGTCACAACTGATATTATTTTCTCCGTTCCGATTTCCATATGCCGCCACAAACAAACATAAGTTGTTCTTGTTAAATGATGTCCGTATTTGAGACTAAGGTCGGCATATGAAATTGATACCTGGGTCCTAGACATAACTTGGAATTGGGTTAATTGCAGGGTCCAATCCTCGGCTACCGTACTCCGAGTGTTCCAGCCTTGCGATCATTTACCAGCGGCCCCATTGAATCGTATCCGTGGTCTCAGCTAGACCACCACAGATTTGACGCCTCACCGTAAATGACGCCCCTCACAGAATAGCTTTGGATTCCCGTCGTCCCAGCTTGGTTGTCGAAGAATTGGCACCGCACCGAAAATGACGCCCCTCCTGAATCTGGCGCCCCTTCCGGAATCAACTTCCACATGAATGACAGGATAGTACAGTTCCTCAAAGGCGATCCAATTAATTCCTGGGTAGACCTCTTGGCCCATTATTGCTCACCGCATAGCTTAGTTTAGTTAGAACGTATTTAGTCTAATTTTGGTATTTAGTTTTATTTTCTTTTAGAAATAATAATTGTTTTCGTTGTGATTAGTTGACTTTTAATTTTATACCTAATATAATTATCTCAACGTGACAAACTGGCTTTGTGTATCTATTTAAGTTTACTTATAAGACATTTTAAAACAAAGTTTTTGGTCATCCTTTTAAGCAAATAATAAAATAAAATAAATAAATAAATAAAAACTGATAATGATACCAAAATTTTTCAAAGTGAAATTGATAAAGTTTTCTCGTGGTGTTGCCAATACAAAATGATTTTAAATATTGACAAGTGCTTCCACATAACATTTTCCAAGAAAAGAATTCCGAGTATTGCCGTTTACTATTTAAATAGCATAGCCTTAAACGAAGTGTCAACTATTAGAGATTTGGGTGTAACCTTTGATAGTTCTTTAAACTTTCGAACTCATATTGACAATATTGTAAAAAAGCGACACAACTATCTGGTTTCATCTCGAAGCAGATTAAGACATTCAAGGACCCGAAAGTAGTAATTCCTCTGTATAACAGTCTGGTTAGAAGCACCCTCGAATATAATAGCTCAGTATGGGCACCCACTTACACTGTGCATATAAACAAACTGGAGCGCATCCAGAAAATATTTTTGTATCAATTGACATACGCCAAATTAATAAATACAAAATTTTAGTATCATACGAATCAAGACTAGCCTATCACAAACTTAAAACTCTAAGCGTGCGGCGGAAGGTATTTGATATAATATTATTGTATAAGGTTATTCATGATCTAGTTTTATGCCCAGATTTCCTCATGACCATAGACTTTGAAATCCCACGACTTAGTAGTAGTCTGAACAACCGGAAGAGTTTCAGGTTGCCGCGTTGCCGCACTAATGTACGACAGCACTCACCTCTGTACAGAATGCTATCGAGTTGTAATGTAATTCGTTAATTCTGGGACATCTTCGATGGTTCTTTGGCCTCAACAAAGCTCAAACTTAAAAGACTCATAAATTGACAAATCAATCACCGTTTATTGTTGTATACGTTTGTTTAATATTTTATATATATAATTATATATATTTTTTCATTTATTTTTAATTAGTTTGTAGATATACTATTCACTATGTAAATGTACCTAACTATAAGTTTAGCAGTCTTATTCATTTTCGCATGCTGTGTTCACAACTTTTAGAATGGACACTGAACGTTCCTTATAAAATATATTTTTGGCTTGTTAAGGGTGTCACATTCAATTAGTGAACAGAATAAAAAAAAAACTAGTCAACAAGTTTCACAGCATTTGACTGAAGCCTTCTCACAGTGATGATTCCGCGACCCAGATCTACTGCAGGCGTGTCAGGTCACTGACCGTGCGGTCCTCGCAGGAGAGCGGCGGCGCGGCTGCGGGGGGTGCGCAGGGGGGGCGGGCGCCCGGCGGCGGTGCGCAGCACACCACGCGCATGCCACGCTGCACGGCGGCGGCGGGCCGCGGCCGGCACGCGGGCTGAGGCGCGGGGTGGCACGCGGGTGCGGCGTGCGGCTGCGGCCCGTCGCACGCGCGGCTCACCGTCCGCCGGCCGGCGGCCGCTCCCTGGCGCAGGACCTGCAACCACGCCGTGTATGAGCGGACGCAGACGCGGCCGGGCGATGCGGGGGGCGCGGGCACGGGTACGCACCGGAGCAAGGGGGCGCAGCGCGAGGGCAGCCATGGCGGGGAGTGTGTGTGTGTGGTCGGGCGCGGCGCGACTGTCCGCCTCTGGGAGGCCGCGCTCTGCGTCTAGTAGGTCTCGGCTGTATCTAGTCTGCCTCGCCGGCCGGTGCCGTGTCGGCTGCAGGCAGGGGGCGGGGGCGGGGGCTGCAGTGACTCGTCCGCCGGCTGCGCCGTGCTGCGGCTGCTCCAAACCTGTGCACAATTGTAATTTTTTTTTAATTTTTTTTAGTTACAATCGTTAATTTTTACACTCAAAGATTTCATACTATATAAACTACGTAATTATGTCCAGATTGAGTGTTAAATGAAAGCGCAGCGTTCATTTGTGAAGCCAATCTTTATTCGAGTGACGTCATCGATACGTTTCTGCGCATGCGCGTTATATTACCAGTGCATAGAGGTTACCGCAAAAATTTGATCAAATAAAAACGGGGTAAATGAACTTACAAAATACTAATCTAATATATTAATACGGGAACAAGTATCTACTTAATTGTTTTTGATTTTAGTAATAGAAAAACTGAATTATTAATTGAATTGATTAACTTGTTCAAGTGATTCAAACGAGCCAAAGATAGAGTGTACAGACCATTCGAGTAAACCACCACTTCATAAAATTTTATTGGAAGAAAAAGAAGTATGTAAAGCGCTCAATGCACTAGCTAGCAAAGGAGCTGGACCAGATTCACTTCCATCTATTGTTTTGAAAAGTTGTGCAGGAACGATTGCTGAACCTTTAACTATAATTTTTCAGAAGTCATTTGACACGGGTATGTTTCCTTCGAAATGGAAAGTAGCTTATATAACTCCAATACACAAAAACGGCGATCTACATTGCGTTGAGAACTATAGGCCAGTTTCGATTCTCTCAGGGCTAGGTAAATTGCTGGAATCATTGGTTGTCAAAGAGATTTTTCCTTACGTTTCCCAACTTCTTAACTTAAACCAGCATGGTTTCCTACCTCGCAGATCTACTTCCACTAATCTAATAGGTTATGTAACTGATATTCTTGAAGTTCTTGATAAAGGTGGGGAATCTCACGCAATATATACTGATTTCAGTAAGGCCTTTGACCTTGTGGATCATGTTTTGTTGCTGGCCAAATTACAATGTCTAGGGATTCATGGTAGTCTTTTACGGTGGTTAAAGTCCTATTTAAAGAATCGATCTCAGTTGGTAGTTGCTAAAGGATTTAGATCTTTGGAAACAGAAGTTCCATCAGGAGTACCCCCCCTGGGGTACTCCTGATGGAACTCTCCTGATGGATCTCATTTGGGCCCTCTACTGTTTCTCATTTTTATCAATGATTTGCCTGGTTTATTGAAATCCAACGTTAAATTATTCGCTGATGATCTAAAACTCTATAGGACTATTTGTGATGAGAAAGATGTAGAAGAGTTACAGGCCGACATCGATGTTGTGAGTCAATGGTGCAGGCAAAATCGTATGATGTTAAATGCTTCCAAATGCTTTTATATCAAGTTTTCTCGTAAGCACGCTCCTTTTTCGGCTTGCTACAAAATAGATAACATTCCTTTGACAGAACTTTCTTCAATACGTGACCTAGGAGTAATAATTGACAATAAGCTTAGCTTTCGTGATCACATCAATTATACTGTCAAGAAGGCATTTAAGGTAGGCGGTTTCGTTATCAGGCAGTCAAAAAATTTTCGAAACGTGAGTCTCACCATCCACCTCTTCTACAGTCTCGTACGTAGTATTTTAGATTACTATAGTGTTGTTTGGAATCCTGTGTACCAAGTGCACTCAGACAGGTTGGAGAGGGTCCAGAAGAGATTTCTGTACCATATTACCTACATGGACAATCGCTGTAAGACACTGCGATCCTATGAGTCTCGACTCAAGAACTATAAAATATTGCAACTTGAAAAACGACGAAATGTGACAGATGTTATTATGCTATATAAATTATTAAATGGATTAGTCGATTGTCCGGAAATCACAGAAAGAATTACGCTTAGGGTTCCTCGTCCAGGTAGTCGTTTATTAAATAGAAACACTTTTGTCCTTCCCAGCTGTAGAACTAATATGTTAATGCACTCACCGGTTTGTCGTATGTGTGATAGGTATAACGGTATAAAAAATGATTTTGACATTTTTCACCATAGTTCGGTAACCTCAGTTAAGTACCAACTTAATGTATTATTATAGTTATAATTGTATTTTGGGCTTTTTTGCAGCGTTATTGCTATTGTTATGTTGTGTTATTTTGTGTTTTGTTTCATGTTTTGTTGCTAGTGACAGCAGTAATTAATAAATTATTTAATTTATTAATTTCATATCTAGATGTAACATGAGTGCTAGGTCCACATCTAGAAGGAAATACATTTAGTTAGATATTAAGTGTTTGTTAATCTAAAGATAGTTCACAATGTATTTCCAGTTTTGTGGTCTTTCAATAAAAAAAAAAAAAAAAAAAAAAAAATTGGACGTCACTTTGGTAAAATTCATGATAATAACTTATTTTTCTTTTGAAGTACATAGTAAAGACAAATTAGGAAGGGGAATTATTTAAAGCCATAAATAAGATAATTTTAATAAATGCAAAAGTTTTTGGATGCGTAATTGTGTAAGTGTGTGTGTTTATTCCTATATACTTAACTCTGTAGCAGCTGAATGGATTTGGATGAAATTTTGTAAACCCACAAAAAATAATTAAGACGAATAGACGGAAGAGCAGACAGACAGATGGACGGACATAACTATTTTATAAAGGTTTCTCGTAGTACCTACTATGGAACTCTAAAAAGTGAAAACATGTGTGTTAAAAACATGGGTAAATAAATTTCATGCCCTTGGCAACACTAAACAGTTTTGAAATGGCATGAGTTTTGGCGCCAACGTGGAAAAAAACATGTCGGCTCGTTGGATTATTTTCCTAAACTTGTGTATTTTCGAGTGTTAATGTGTACTAAATGGTGAATTATTATTCATTAAATGCTCGTAAACGTGCTCGAGTGTGGGTAAGTGATATAACGAGGTGAAACGTGTTTTTTCATGTTGTTTCCAAAACTCCATAGGAGCCCCTTGTAAAGTCTCTTCCACTTTACAGGGGCATGAGTTTGACTTGACCGCGACTTCCTTAGCTTGACTCTGATTGTGACTATGACTTGTTTAACGCTATTAAAACTATGTAAACTGTTTAATATTACGACTAAAGGACATTGAATCCACGGTCATGAATTTTAACAAAAAAATTATTGAAATAGCATTGTTATTTTTTCGTTTTCTTATAATTTTGAGAAGACAATAACAGCAAGTAAATGTTGTACTTACTTATGAAATGTGACGTTCGTAGACGTATCTTTTTTTGTGGTGTAATTCTAACACGATATCATGGCACAACCAATTATTTAGAAAACATCAAAATATACGGACTCTCGGCGCGTTTTGACATCGGAGGCTCCTTGACGTGTGGCGGGACCGAGACGGACAATCGACAGACCTAGATAATAT
Organism: Agriopis aurantiaria; assembly: GCA_914767915.1. Lineage (NCBI taxonomy): Eukaryota > Metazoa > Arthropoda > Insecta > Lepidoptera > Geometridae > Agriopis > Agriopis aurantiaria. The sequence continues at coordinate 54,137 of OU611982.1, forward strand.
TATCTACCTTTTTTGGTATCATTTTACGTTGCGCTACTGTCTATTATGTCTTCTGTGGCTCTACTAGGAATCATTTTACGTTGCGCTACTGTCTATTATGTCTTCTGTGGCTCTACTAGGAATCATTTTACGTTGCGCTACTGTCTATTATGTCTTCTGTGGCTCTACTAGGAATCATTTTACGTTGCGCTACTGTCTATTATGTCTTCTGTGGCTCTACTAGGAATCATTTTACGTTGCGCTACTGTCTATTATGTCTTCTGTGGCTCTACTAGGAATCATTTTACGTTGCGCTACTGTCTATTATATCTTCTGTGGCTCTACTAGGAATCATTTTACGTTGCGCTACTGTCTATTATGTCTTCTGTGGCGCTACTAAGAATCATTTTACGTTGCGCTACTGTCTATTATGTCTTCTGTGGCGCTACTAGGAATCATTTTACGTTGCGCTACTGTCTATTATGTCTTCTGTGGCGCTACTAGGAATCTGGATTACTATAAATCGTTGTTTACACTATTCGGAAAACAAACTAATTAATTTTAATATTGTAGGTAGATACAAAAATATCGATAAATTCGTCGTTTACACGTTCAACGTTCAACGTTTTATAACTTTAAATTTGTGTGTAGCTCTAAGTGTGTGTGGATTTTTGCTACAAATAAAATATTGTCTATTGTCGTTCGTTCTTTAAATGTTTTTCCTTGTTTTTGTCATAGCCTAATCATGACTTACATAAAGATATTCAGCTGTAAGCACGAGCAGTTCGGTCGGGGCACCGCCGGGGGCGCCAGCGGGCGGTGCAGGGAGTGCGGGGGGCAGCAGCGCCACGAGCGCCGGGGCGGGGTGCACGGGGGGAGCGCGCACCGCCGCGCCACTGCACACGCGCCACACGCCCAACCCGCCGCCGTGCAAGCCGCGCGGGCTGACGCACGCAATAAAAAAATAAAAATATAATCAGTTTTCATGAAAGAACGCTAAGGGAGTCACAGTCAAAAAATAAAACAACCGGACAAGTGTGAGTAGGACTCGCACCCTAAGGGTACCGTACAAACTTAGTGTATAATTATATTAAGGCGTTATAATTACAGTAAGGCGTTCGATCGAATAGATCACGTGATCCTGCTGGACAAGCTTCAAGTGATATAGGGTATTCGCGGAGATCTCCTTAGGTGGTTCAGCTCATACGTCAATGGCCCCTGCCAAACTGTGGTCTTGAACGGCTTTGCCTCACATTCTTGTCTCTCTGCTATACCATCGGGTGTCCCGCAGGGCTCAATATTGGGGCCTTTGATGTTTATTTTGTTTATTAACGATATATAAATCAATGCTGCTATTTGCAGATGACATGAAAATAAACAAAAAAAAATTAACTCAATTTATGATTGTTTATTACTGCAACAGGATCTAGACAGACTACAGGAGTACTGTTATGTTAACAAATGAGACCTTAACGTTTCTAAATGTAATTGCATCTCCTTCACTAGGTCTCCTAACTCATTAATTTTTGACTATATTTTAAATCATCAGTCGCTCCAACGTACTGACCACGTCAGAGATCTTGGCGTCATCCTTGACTACAAGCTACTTTTTGACAAGCACGTGGAAAACACGTGTAAAGCCACTAAATCGCTTGGTTTCATCTTTCGAATCACCAAAAACTTCAAAATAGTAAAAACATTAAAAATCCTATATTGTTTTCTAGTAAGGAGTCATTTGGAGTCATGCGTCCCAAGTTTGGAATCCATGCTATGAATTGTACATAGATAAAATTTAAAAAGTACAAAGAAAATTCTTGCACTTTATCAACTATAAGCACAAGATACATGTCGCCAGCTACGAATACAGTTGTAAACCCCACCATCTACTTCCTTTAGCTCAGAGAAGAGAAGTGGCAGATCTAACCTTTCTTCATAATTTGGTTTTAAATAACGTTGACAGTAGCATTCTTCTATCCAAAATAAACCTACAAGTACCCAGTCGTATCAACACTAGGCGTAAATGTGTTAAACTCCGCGCTGACTTGTGTTCGACAAACTACAGATACAACTCGTACTTTATCCGAATGTGCAACACCTTTAATGCTAAGTATACCGAACATGTTGACTTATTTACCGCTAAAAGGGATTTCTTCAAACAGTATGCATGTACCACGTTTTTCAAAACTAGTTCATAAACATTACAAATTTTCTAACCTTTTTTTTTTAACTACTATTATAACCTCGTTGGGCTGATATGGCTTGTTTTCATATACTATATATATATATATGTCGGCGCGTTAACGTTTCAGCATTCGGGTGCAACTACCGTCGGATAGTTTTTAAGGCTTAGATTATGTAGGTATATAGGCGTCACCTAGCTTTGTTTTGGTGGACTAGTGATGGAAGTGGCGCCATCACTGGTGTAACGCTGCAGTTACTTACTCTGCTGAGTTGTTTACGTCGTGAAGTTGACAGAAAGAAAGAAAAAGTTTATTTGGGACCAAATTACGTTTTTTAAAATAGCTTAAAGTACAAGGTATAAATAAGGTCACAAATTGGCCCCAACTCATATAGCATAATGCCGGGCTGGTCTTCCGTTGGAGCCGTTTGGTGATGTATCGGTACAGGCACACATACAGTACACCACTACAAAATATAAATAAAATAATAAATAAAACAATCTAAAAACAAATACCAATAATGATGACAATGAGGTAGGGTATGCGGGGGTATGAGGGGGTATGGGTAGGCTGTTAATTATAGGTAACTTGGAATTGTTGGTTGGAGGGTGGCAGCGTTCGTTACAAGGCGGAACACCTTGTCCCCAAGTAATTTTCAAGTAATTTTCCATTGTAAGAATAATCACGCCATTAACAACCTCATACGTATACTGCGTATGTATCAATGCACGCTACGAAATAAAACCTGTGTAATGGACATCATTTAATTTTTTTTACTACCTATTTTTATTAGTTTAATTGATAGAGTATGAAAAAAGATTGAACACGTATTTTTTAGTTTTATTTTTAACTTAATAGTTATTTTTAAAATATTTTTTAAAACATATTATAAATTATAGGCTCTATGGCTGTTTATACTATAGCCAAACGAATATGAAAAAAATGTATGTCAAGGCCAATGTCATATTTGTCAACATCAAATAACAAAACAACATGTACTGGGATGCCAGGACGCAAATTACATTTTACATTTGTTTAAGTATTCATCATCATTATCATAATCAGCCTTTTAACAGTCCACTGCTGGACTTTTAACCTACCCCGAAAGGGTGATTGGGCCATATCCACCACGCTGGCCCAGTGCGGATTGGTAGATTCATATACGCCATTGAATTCCTTCTGCGTACGTATGCAGGTTTCAAAGAGCTCATTGGTACGGGCCCGGGGTTTGAACCCGCGACCTCACGCTTTCAAGTCTAGCGGTCTCCCAAATGGGCTACCACGGCTTTTATTTATTTATAATTATATTTAACGATAAAGTATTATAGGCGTAAGTATTTTATGCGATTTAATCATTATGATCCTTCCACAACTTAATGTTCTTTTAATCACCTAGGCTTATTATTTATTCATTTTATGTATTTTATGTAGATGGAACACGATGTTATGCCATTAATGACTACCTAATAATTTTAATTTTGGAACATATACGGGGTAATGGAAATAGATGGCAAGATAGATTCATATTTTTTAATTCGAGTTTTTGGCAAATGAACTATTGCTCGTTAATCCAATATTACAATTATTTTTTTATTTTTCAAAAAAGTTGAAAAATAGTGGCTAGAATTTTATTTTTTATATTTTTATGTGGTTTTCAATGACTAATCTCCAAATGGTTTTCGTATTTTTGACTCTTTGCAAAAATGAAATATTGTCCATTGTACGTGCGATGTCTCGGCCGCTATACTCACGCCATAGAACCGAGATAATCTAATGCTGATCGGCCATCGACCGGCGCCCCCTAGTGCTAATAGACGCTCGAACGTGGCTGAAGTCAACCGTCAGCCGCATGCGTCCATAGACAATTTGTCTATGGCCGTACCAAATCCGTCCATCTGGGGCGGTGTTGACAGACATAATTATTATTAGCACCTGGTCCGTCGCGGTTGAGCGTTTTGCATCGTCAACGCGGCTGAGGTCAGCCATGTCCGCCCGTCTGGGCAGCGGTCCGCGGACAAACGGCCGTCACGTCAGTCGCTAACGAGACGCTGAAGTGGATGGTATTGTGCGTGCTTTTTTCGTACGAGTATTTATTTTAATTATTAAGTTTATCATATAATTTAAATAATAATTTTAAAAAATCGTAATTCTTTCACAGGTATATTTCTATTCGAAAATCGTCGTCCAGGGTGCTTATTATAAGTACTCAATTTTATAGGGCTAAATTCCTCATACATTCTGCGCTCCTATGAATAAAATGTTGCCCTATATGTTATTTGTTGGTCTGTATTATGTATTCGTAGTGCGGCAAAAAATCGTTTTTTTAGAGTTCCGTACCTCAAAAGGAAAAAAACGGAACCCTTATAGGATCACTTCGTTGTCCGTCTGTCTGTCCGTCTGTCTGTTCGTCTGTCTGTCCGTCTGTCTGTCCGTCAGTCTGTCCGTATGTCAAGACCCTTTTTCTCAAGAACGCGTAAAGGTATCAAGTTGAAATTTATACTAAATACTTGAATCTACGGTTTCTTTCGACTGTAAAAAAATTAAAGTTGTAAGTCAACGCAATCAAAAGATATAAACGTTTATGTCGCATATTTTGCGATTTCACAGGGAAATCAAAATCTATAGGGTACTTCCCGTTGACTTAGAATCATGAAATTTGGCAAAAGGCAAGGTCTTATAGCACATATATAGGAATAAATCTGAAAGTTATAAATTTGAAGTTATATCATTTAAAAATAATTATTTTGCAATTACAAACTTACATTTTGTAGTTGGAATGTATAGAACCTTATAGTCAACTACAAAGTTAAGTTTATCTTTCAATATTTCAACTTTAGTTATTTTCTGGACTCGCGCTCTGAGGGTTCTGTCCAACGGAACCTGTGACGGAACCCTCAGAACACGAGGCCTACTTGTACTTGTCCGGTTTTTTAAATATATATTTCCTAGGCCAATCAGACCTTTGCATCATGGTAATCCTCTGCAATAATATTATTTCTACAGCTCCTCATTTAGACCAGTAGTGTTGCCATAATAGTTTAATAAATAAAATATATCGATATTAAATAGTGCTCTGAATATACTGTATTGTATTTGTTACTTGTATTTGTATTTGTATTTCCATTGCGAAGAGGCGTGAGACAGGGAGACGTTATCTCTCCGAAACTGTTCACTGCCACAATGGAAGATGCTTTCAAGCTCCTGGAATGGCAAGGACTCGGCATCAACATCAACGGCGAGTACATCACTCACCTTCGGTTTGCCGACGATATTGTGGTCATGGCAGAATCGATGGAAGATCTCAGCATGATGCTCGAAGGCCTCAATCGAGTCTCCCAACAGGTGGGCCTTAAAATGAACATGGACAAGACAAAGGTTATGTCAAATATCCATGTTGTGCCCACCCCAGTATCAGTTGGGAACTCAGTTCTTGAAGCTGTTGACGCGTACGTCTACCTAGGACAAACCGTCGAACTAGGTAGGTCCAACTTCAAGAAAGAGGTCAATCGGCGAATCCAACTCGGCTGGGCAGCGTTCGGTAAACTACGCAACGTCTTCTCGTCCAAAATACCTCAGTGCCTTAAGACGAAAGTCTTCGACCAGTGTGTGTTACCAGTGATGACATACGGCACTGAAACGTGGTCTCTCACTATGGGCCTCATAAGCAAGCTCAAAGTCGCACAACGAGCTATGGAGAGAGCTATGCTCGGGGTTTCTCTACGAGATCGAATCCGAAATGAGGAGATCCGTAGACGAACGAAAGTCACCGACATAGCCCACCGGATTAGTAAGTTGAAATGGCAGTGGGCAGGGCACATATCACGCAGAACAGATGGCCGATGGGGCCGAAAGGTTCTGGAATGGAGACCACGGACTGGCAAGCGCAGCGTAGGACGTCCACCCACAAGATGGACAGACGACCTAAAAGAGACCGCAGGGAAACGCTGGATGCAGGCCGCTTCCAACCGGCCCTTTTGGAGATCGATGGGGGAGGCCTATGTCCAGCAGTGGACGTCCTACGGCTGAAATGATGATGATGATGATGATGATTTGTATTTGTATAGTATATTATGGTAACACTGACGGCGGTCCGTGCCGTTTGGTAAGATCGTCTGTCGCCGCCTTAGTGCTTGAATGTCCAACAGACCAATTCCACCCAAAACAACATTTTTGTTTTAAAATTTAGTGAAAAAAATTACACTTTTACCATATTGATTATTTTATTTTATTTTCTATATTATTCGAACTTTTTGCAAAAATAAAATATCCTATCTCCGTAATTAAAATAGTTTTTAGTGCTTGTATGGCCTAACTCCATAATTTGCTCAAATAACCGCATCCAAATATCAAGCTCAGTTCTTGTTTGTCCAACCTCCATAGGCCAACCAATCACAGCTAAGTATTTACGCTGAGCTGTGACGTTTCGCCGTCTTGTTTGCATAATGTTAGTTTTGTCAATGATTTAGCAACGTTTCTAAGCTCCTGTGATAAATAAAAGAGTTTAAATAGTTTTTAAATGAGTGCTTGAAAATGTCAATAACAACTAAAAAACATCAATAGATGTACTTACGTACGTACGTAGAACTGAATTTAGAAAGGAACGTTGGAATGTTGTATGTCTATACTTAGCACTATCATCGAGGCTCCGACATAATTATATATTATGTCGGGGAAAAAGTCTTTTCGAATTTTCTATGTATGAAGTTGTAGTAAAATCTCTTCAGTTGTACTGTAAGTATCTGGCTGGTTTTGATACCATTAAAAATATGAAATTTTAAAAAAGGAATACAAAAAGTAAAAATCTATTTCCCGCCAAATTTTTTTTCCGATAAAATGAGTGAATCTAACGAAGAAATTCGATATATTTTGAAGTTTTATTACAAAAAAGGGAAAAATGCATGAAAAATGCGACACAAGCCGCGAATAAAATTTGTGACATTTATGGACCTAATGCAGTGTCATCAAGAGTAGCACAATGTTGGTTCAAGCGTTTTCAGTCCGGGAATGTTGATGTCAAAGATGCAGCTCGCTCTGGTCGCCCTGTTACAGATAAAGTCGATGCCATTTCTGAAAAAGTGGAGCAAGATCGGCATATTAGTAGTTACGACGTAGCTGAAGAACTGGGGATCGACCAGAAAACAGTTTTGACCCATTTCAAAAAGTCTGGGTATACAAAAAAACTCGATATTTGGGGCCCAAATATCAGCTCACTGAAAGAAACCAAATGAATCGTGAACTCATTTGCGATTCTCTATTGTTCGGTTTCGTAACGAAACCGAACCGTTTTTGTAAAGATTGATTACTGGTGATGAAAAGTAGATCACCTACGACAAGAACGCGCGCAAACGATCATGGTCAAAGGGCAGTCAAGCACCACAGACTGTAGCGAAACCCGGATTAGCACGTAATAAGGTGATGCTGTGTGTATGGTGGGATTGGAAGGGAATCGTTCATTATGAGCTTTTACCGCCGGGCAAAACCATCGATTCGGATCTCTACTGCGAACAGCTGATGAGACTCAAACAAGAAATTGAGAAAAAACAGCCAGAATTGTTCAACAGAAAGGGTGTGGTCTTTCATCGTGATAACGCCAGACCGCACACATCTTTGGCCAATCAGCAAACATTGAAAGAGCTTGGTTGGGAAGTTTTAATGCATCCACCATATAGCCCTGACCTTGCACCCTCAGATTTCCACCTGTTTCGGTCTCTTCAGAATTCTTTGGGTAGTGTTAGATTAACATCAAGAGAGGACTGTCAAAATCAAAACTACTTGTTGCATTTTTTTGATCAGAAGTCTCAATATTTGTACAGCAACGGGATTATGTCACTACCTACAAGATGGCAACAAGTTATCGAACAAAATGGCACATATATTATTATATTATAAATAAATGTAATTAATCTTGAAGAAAATATGTCTTGAATTTGTTTATAAAATACGAAGAAACTTTTTCTCCGACCTTATATACATATATTATTATGTATATGATAGCAATTACTGTTTATCTATTATTTTTTACATCTCTGTCTTGAGATCTGGATTGTAAACATCTTTCGATTTTTAATTAGATTTATTAACTAATTATTTAACAATAATTATTATATCTTTCGATTGTATATATGAAAACTTTTTATGGCTTGCGTGTACTATCTACCTACTATAATTAAGTAGTTTGTTTCAGCTGTTTTCCTAATAAGTAGTGTAAAATAAAGAATAATATACATGTACCTACCTATATGTAGATTAAAAAACAAAAGAACAGACCTCACAAAATACGAATTGGAGACGGAAGGCTGGACGTAGTGTAGCAGCGAGGGGTCAGGCCGGGGTGGTGCGGGGGCGGGGGGCGGCAGGCAACGCAGCGCGCGCAGCGTCGGCAGCTCCGCGCACCATGCGCTGCCGTCGCACAGCGACACCCACACGCAGCGTCCGCTGCAACACGCCACCGAGAGATGAGCGGGCGGGGGGACGGTGGGGGGGGGGGAGGCCACGACGCTCACCTCGGGTGAACGAGGAAGCCGACGGGCGGCGCGGGCAGCACGCATACCGCCTCGGGCGGAGCACACAGCGCGCGCACCGTCGCCTCGTCGGGCGGCGGCGGCTCGGCGGCGGGGGGCGGGGGGCGCGCCGCGCGCCGCCGCACGCGCTCGCGCAAATCTCCCAGCTCCACCGCAAGCACGGGCGGCGGGCGCAGCGCGGGCAGCGGCCACGCGGCCAGCGAGCCTCCCGCGCCGGCGCCCGCGCCCGTGCCGCTCGCGGTCACCAGCACGGCGCCGCCGGCGGCCTCCACCGGCACCTGCGCCACCGCCACGGACCTGGGACACGGAGCGCGCGGTGAGCGGCGCGCGCGCTCGTGGCCACCGCGCACGCGCGCCACTCACGTTATGTGCGCGCGGTTCTCGTTGAATATGCGGAGCAGGGGCGCTCTCACTCCGGCGTATTCCGACTGCGTCTCCTGGGGAACCGAGTGAAGAGTGAACGCCGGACGTCGAGGGCGGGGCCGGGGGTGGGAACACGCGGCCGCGGGCGAGTCTCACCTGCGAGGCGGCGTTGAGCCAGACCGTGGTGCAGGCGAGTCCCGGCGCGAGCGAGCTCAGCTCGAGCGAGAGGAAGGCGTCGCCGGCCGCGTCCGCCCAGCAGCCGGCGCCGCCCGCGCTGCACCGGGCGCTGGCCACCACGCGCCCGGCGCCGGACTCTGAGGGACACCGTCGTGCACATCACGGAGCGGATCTCCGAACACCGGTCATATGACAGCGAGGAACGGCCGGCGTCGTAACGTAACCCTGGCCTGTCCGACGAGCGAGCTTGGACGATTAGATGGTGACCACACTTACTAAAGCGAAATCGGCTTGAGCCGGTCAGAAAGAGCTTTATAATTTAAATCAATGAAATAAAAAAATTACAAAAAATAAAAATTCTGGATAAAGAAGTCATTATTTCGCCTTGTTTCGCTTCGAGTGCCGCGACTCCACCATGCAGGAAGGTAGGAATGTATTCTGTGACTCGACTCTGTATCTATATCTGACAGCGATCGGTAACAAAACTGCATCTTGCAAACCAAAGCTTCCTTCTACTTGCTTCTACGTAGTAGCTTTACCTGGTCTGTGCTTCTAGTCTGACTCCTAATGTCCATGCCGCCACATGCCGCATTATGGCTTATGTGGCAATATATAAGCGTTAACGTCGTTATAATGCGGCATGTGGCAATATATAAGCGTTAACGTCGTTATAATGCGGCATGTGGCAATATAAGCGTTAACGTCGTTATAATGCGGCATGTGGCAATATAAGCGTTAACGTCGTTATAATGCGGCATGTGGCAATATAAGCGTTAACGTCGTTATAATGCGGCATGTGGCAATATAAGCGTTAACGTCGTTATAATGCGGCATGTGGCAATATAAGCGTTAACGTCGTTATAATGCGGCATGTGGCAATATAAGCGTTAACGTCGTTATAATGCGGCATGTGGCAATATAAGCGTTAACGTCGTTATAATGCGGCATGTGGCAATATAAGCGTTAACATCGTTATAATGCGGCATGTGGCAATATAAGCGTTAACCTCGTTATAATGCGGCATGTGGCAATATAAGCGTTAACGTCGTTATAATGCGGCATGTGGCAATATAAGCGTTAACGTCGTTATAATGCGGCATGTGGCAATATAAGCGTTAACGTCGTTATAATGCGGCATGTGGCAATATAAGCGTTAACGTCGTTATAATGCGGCATGTGGCAATATAAGCGTTAACGTCGTTATAATGCGGCATGTGGCAATATAAGCGTTAACGTCGTTATAATGCGGCATGTGGCAATATAAGCGTTAACGTCGTTATAATGCGGCATGTGGCAATATAAGCGTTAACGTCGTTATAATGCGGCATGTGGCAATATAAGCGTTAACGTCGTTATAATGCGGCATGTGGCGGCATGGTATAAATTAAACATGTGCGGCTTCTATTATGTTTTTCTTGTAAAAAAAATATCATGACCATGGACACAAAGTCCTTCAGTCATAAATTCGTGACAAGTTTACATAGTATTGTGGTCAATCATAATCCAGTTCTCACCTTTATTTCCATTTATTCATATTCTTTATTAAAACTACTGCAAAAGATAATTGATGGCAAAATTTAGTGTACAAACTTGCTGTCTAAAGTTGCACTTTCGGTGCCACGTTCAAGCAGCCGCCTCCTTAACAGAAAGACTTTCTATCTCTCCCCATGTCGCACGAATTATGGCCAGCACTCTCCGTTACACCGGATGTGCTCAGCCTACAACAAAATATGCCATGACTTTGACATTTTGGGTGACAACTTCAAATTGTTTCAAACAAAATTTTGTGCTTCAAAATCTTATATCGCATTTAACATCGCAAATGTCTTCATTCCTAAGATAAGAGTGTATGTCCAGTTTGGTGAACCTACAAAAAAAAACTACTTATTACAGTTTCCAGACCAATATGCTTTCGCTATGAACGTTCAAGCCAGACTAAAGTCCCTCTTGCCAACATCCTACCGCATTATCTTTTTCCTACCCCCCACTATTGCCGAGACTCCCGAGTCAACACGTTTCCGACCGCCATTTTATGTAAAAAAAGACTGTTAGTCAAATTAGATACCAATTGGTTTAAAACCAAGAAATCACAAAGAAACAATTGAAATAAGTTAGAAATAATGACATTATTAAATACCTTAGGAAAATAATAGAACGAGCCGACATGTTATTTCCACGTTGGCGTTAAAACTCCCTCGTAGCAAAAGGCCGTTGCAGACCATGTGAAGTAGCTTGCAAGTACAAGTAACAAGTAAACGTAGCAAGTATAAGTAGGCGTTTAAACGTAAACAGCTACTCGCGCGGTGACGCGCACACGCAGTGACCAGTGTAAAACAATTTGTATTTTAATGTATATAAAATGGCAGCACCATTTTATCAAAACTGCAGTGCAAGTACCGTTCTTTAGCGATCGTCAAATTCGCTAAAATGCCATAGAATCGATCACAGCGAGTACTGAAAAAATGGCATATTATCGAATTTGACGACCTCAACTGTCAATTTGACGATCGATAAAAGAACGGTACTTGCACCCCTGTATTAGCAAACGTCATATGTATTCGTTGACAGTTGACTGCTGACAACTGTCAACGAACACAGTATATAAGTTGCGGTTGCATTGCAATCGCCCCTTTTCGGTGCTCGAACCTCGAAGCGAGAACAAGTGTTAACGAATTGTGTGTAAAATAGTTCAGGAGGTGATTTCTTGGCTGAAATGCTAACACCAGTACGTTACGTGACCTCGCTTTTTGAACTTCGCACGGTCAGCTTTAGGCGTTTGAATAGTGGGCAGAAGTGAACAATGACCGTCGAGACGGAGCACGACCAGCTCCCAGGAGTCGACGAGTGCGAGCGCGCCGAGCACGAGGAGGCGGTCAGCGGCGGCGGGCGCCCAGTGCACGCGCACCGCACTGCGCCAGCCGCGCGCCGCCAGCTGCGAGCTGCCCGCGGGCGCCCAGCCGGAGCTGGAGCCGCGGCTGCGCGCCGCCCGCGCCCACACGTGCAGCGAGGCGTCCTCGGCGGCGAGCGCGAGCCGGGCGCCGCCCGGCGCCAGCGTGGCGTGCAGCGCGCCGCCGCCGAGCGGCTCGCGCGCGCGCAGCCGCCAGGCGGCCCGCGTGTCCACGTACTCCTGCCGCCAGCTCGCTGGAACCGCGACACACGACGCTGTTACAATACAACACTCCGCCGCACCACCTGCTTCACCGTGTACGAAAACTAATATTATGAGCAGCGATAATTACAAATAACATGTGTAGTCTGTACTTGAGCAAAATTATAACGATACGCTTGAACTTGGAGTAAACATAGCAAGCAAATATAGTTCGCTACATATATGATATTAATAGTTCGCTGGTTCGATGATCGAATAATCTCCACGTACTATACCTACTTTTTTTGCGAGGTTCTATGGACACATTTTTAAATTATTCTGTTTTTCTTATTGTTTCAATTCAGTTCATTTATTTCGGGTCTTAGGTATAACTAATATACACTTGACGACGTCATTTACAGAATAAAAGTCACAATTTAAAATTAACATGACGAAATTATACGAGTCTTTCTTTTAAACCGTTCTCAGCTCGTTATATTCGCGGATATAAATCCACCGGGAGTGCCACAGGGCTCACATCTCGGACCTCTGTTTTTCTTATTGTTTGTTAATGACTTATCCATAAAAATTACTTCTAAATTTCAAATGTTCTCAGATGACCTGAAAATTTATAGAGTAATTCGCACTGACCAGGATATATTATTACTGCAACACGACCTTAACTACATCAGCAATTGGTGTGCGTGTAATAAAATGGTGCTTAATTCAGCTAAATGCTTTTATTTAAACTTTTCTAGGAAAAAAAATTATGTCTGTTACTTTATCTACAGCAGTCCACTAACGGAGGTCTTTAGTATGCGTGACCTGGGTGTAGTTGTTGACAACAAGCTAGATTTTAGAGAACACATTGACAATGTAGCTAAATAAAGATAATTTTTAGAAAAAAAGAACCGACTTCATGTTCTATGCCTTCATTTACAAACTGAAACTAAAAAGTAGAAAATAATATTTAAATAACTTCAAAGCAATGAGCATTAGAGGACAATCAACGAAATTAAGAATACATATATTACCTACTTATATATTTACAATTTATAATCAGTTATTTTTGGAGTCGGTGCCAGCAAAGAAAGACAGGTTAATCCTGTCCTGCCTTTGTAGGAAAACACTTTTCTACAGTCTATTTGGATATAATGTTTTCTGCACTGTACTGCCTTGAAGTTAAATTTTTGACACCTGTAGTCTTACAGCTGATGTGCGGAATTCACGTTGACGGTTGTGTCTAAATACATATAAATTTTGATGCGCTTCTTTTCAATTATTAGCCTTCGTTCGATTTATTTTATATTTATCTCTATTTCGCATTCATATCATAAATATTAATAGATTAATCAAGTAGGTATCTATTAAGGTTATTTTTGCTTTGGCTGGCACCGACTCCAAAAATAACTGATTATAAATTGTAAATATATAAGTAGGTAATATATGTATTCATAATTTCGTTGATTGTCCTCTAATGCTCATTGCTTTGAAGTTATTTAAATATTATTTTCTACTTTTTAGTTTCAGTTTGTAAATGAAGGTATAGACATGAAGTCTGTTCATTTTTTTCAAAAAATTATCTTTATTTTTAAATTTTTAGTGGGATTTATTCCGCAGAGATAAAAAAGTGCGTGTTGGGCCTTCCTTGCCCCGTCACCCATCCAAGTACCGACCGCGCTCTACGTTAGTTAACATGGTATTGAACAGTCATTTGTCACTGACTCACACTATGCCATTATTTATTACCTACTGTTATACTTTTAGAGTGTGTACTATAATCATGCCAAGTTTGACGCTTGTACCTACATATTGCCGTTTTTACATTAGACCAATTACAAAAATACGTAAAAAATACGTTTGTTGTAGGGCCACTTTTAGTTTTTACTTTTTGATTTTATTATTATTTGTTAAGTTAATACGCTGTAATTTACAATTTCTGTAAAAAAAACTGGCTATCTATTACGGTTCAAAAGACAGCCGTTAAAAGGTAGGACAGACATCACATGCAGATAGCGTAGGCTCAGTTAACCCGTAGGTCCCGTTTTTACCCTTTGGATACGGAACCTTAAAAAGGAATAATAAACCCTAATAAGGGTCCAAAACTCCATAGAAGCCTCCACCACTTTACTGGTGCATGAGTTTGACTTGACCGTGCATGATTAGCTCTGCTTGACTGGCTTGTTTGAACACTATATAAAATATTTAATACTAAATATACGACACTAATTAATATTACGACTCAAATACTCTGTATCCATGGTCATGAAAAATTTAACGAAAAACAACAGGGCATGGTCGCCATGGAGACACTTGTTTGTTTTTTGAAGTCTGTTCCTCTATGTTTGTCAGTAGTAGATCTGTGATGATTGCTGTTTAGTTGACAGCGTCGCTAGTGGAGAACAAAGTATGAAATTCACCAAGAAATAACTGTAGTTCCAATGTTGCCCACCTTAACAGCTAAGTTGGTGGCACTGTCCAATGTTTACAATGTACATTGAATTTGTAGATATTTTTGTAGATTTTTCAAAAAGCACTGAATCAATGTCGATAAAAAAATTATGGGACCACCTATGAGCTATGACCTACCAACCAAAAAAAACATCAAAAACAATTCTAAATTGGCGGAGTAATCGAGTAACAAACATACAAAAAAAAAAAAACATGCAGTCGAATTGATAACCTCCTCTTGAAGTCGGTTAACAACAGGGCATGGTCGCCATGGAGACACTTCTTTGTTTTTTGAAGTCTGTTCCTCTATGTTTGCTGTTTAGTTGACAGCACAGGTTGACAGCGTCGCTAGTGGAGAACAAAGTATAAAATTCACCAAGAAATAACTGTAGTTCCAATGTTGCCCACCTTAACAGCTAAGTTGGTGGCACTGTCCAATGTTTACAATGTACGTTGAATTTGTAGATATTTTTGTAGATTTTTCAAAAAGCACTGAATCAATGCCGATAAAAAGATTATGGGACCACCTATGAGATATGACCTACCAACCAAAAAAAGAATCATCAAAAACAATTCTAAATTGGCGGAGTAATCGAGTACTTAACAAACAAACAAAAAAAAAACATACAGTTGAATTGATAACCTCCTTCTTTTCTAAGTCGGTAAAAAGCGCCACGGCTTGCGGGTTTCGTATCTAGACAGACAAAATTCTTTAAGGACCCTTTTGAATCCATTGTTTTATTTAATTGCTACGTGCGCAGTCTTCTAGAATACTGCAGCCCCGTCTGGAGTCCATCGTACCAGGTGCATATAGATAGATTAGAAACACTTCAAAATAAATTTCTATACCATCTCGCGTATTCTAACAACCTTTGTCGGCAGTTAGACTCTTACGAATCTAGACTTTCATATTTGAAACTGTCTTCTCTTGAACGTAGGAGGAATACAGCCGACATTTTATTTCTGCATAAGCTCACACAAGGACATATAGATAACCCTCAATTGCTCGAAAAAAATAATTTTCTTGTTCCTCATCCTTCCAGCCGACTTGAAAATAGGAAAACGTTTAAACGTTCCCTACGCTCGTAAAAACGATGGCCAGCACTCGTCTTTATATCGCTTGTGTTCTGCATACAATAACATTTGTAGCAGTTAAAAATGTCAATCTCATATTGACATTTTAACTGCTCTGTCTCTTCTTTTAAGAGACTCTTACTCTCAACTCTAATTTAAATTCATTAGTTTATAATACAATAATTTAGTTAAGCATGCTGTGTTTACAACAAGAAGGGCATAAAAATAAAGTCCACGCCTTCAATAAAAAAAAAAAGACTTTATGTAAGTTCTTCATGTGTATGTCTAGTTTTGTGAACCTATCAATAAATAAAAGCTCATCAAGCTGTACCGCCCCCACAATGTTGCCGCCCTGGGCCCGGGCCTACTCGGGCTGTAGACGCCGCCGCTGCCAGACGTTAGTTCTCCGCGCCCATGTGTGTTCCTGACATCCTCGACACTCTACACCTGAGTGATGTCGGTTCAGCTGCTGTGCTGTGTGCCAGGTTTTTGTTGTAAAATTGTATTTTGTCTGGACAACAGTTAATGAACATGTCAGCGCGTTGACGTTTCGGCATTCGGGCGCAACTATTATTAAAGATAGTTTTTAAAGCTTAGATTATTTAGTTAGGAGTCACCTAGCTTAGTTTAGGTCTAAGTTCTAGCCGGGCAATAATAATAATAATTATTATTATTTTATTTCGGAAAACATCCATATACACCATATTACATATTACACAAAATTGAAACAGTATTACAATAATGTTGTGCTAAATTTCATTATAACTCGCTGGCTACTGTCTAGCCGGGCAATAATGTTGTACTGAATTTCATTACAACTCGCTGGCTACTGTCTAGCTGGGCAATAATGTTGTACTGAATTTCATTATAACTCGCTGGCTACTGTCTAGCTGGGCAATAATGTTGTACTGAATTTCATTATAACTCGCTGGCTACTGTCTAGCTGGGCAATAATGTTGTACTGAATTTCATTATAACTCGCTGGCTACTGTCTAGCTGGGCAATAATGTTGTACTGAATTTCATTATTACCCGCTGCTCAACTATACATTTTTGGCGAAGATAAACTTGAAAAAAAATATTGACGAACCTCTTTGACGAGTGTGTTTTAGTGCATGTTATTTTTTGGTGTTTTGTGTATTTAGTGTAGTGTTTTTAATGGGTTTTTTTTCTAGTGTATTTTTTGTTGTTATTTTTTGTTTTGTGTATTTAGTGTAGTGTTTTCCTTGAATGTATATCTAGTGTATTTTTGTGTATCTAAAGTATTTTTTTGTATCTCGCAGAAAGTATGAAAAGTAGAGTAGGTATTTTCCTCAGGGATAAAGGTGACTTGGTCTTGAGCGTGCTTGAATCCAGAGAGTAATTTAACCCTCGAATCCTTCATTACGCTTGGGTAGGATTCAATTTATGACGCCCGTGACTTAAGACACTGCTTTATCCCCTCGGTGAATAATCTACTATTACCTACTCCATATTTAATTTAAAACTTCTTTTTGGCTTTTGTACCTATTTATCTCATACCTACTGTGTTGGTTGGCAGCTGTTTGTTTACATGTCATCTCTTCTCTACATAGTATAAATTAAAGTCGCTTTCCGCGTCTGTCTGTCTGTATGGCCGCTAACTCCTCCTAAACCACGCAATGGATTTTGATGCAGTTTTCACCATCAATTAGATAAATTTCCACGGAAGGTTTATATACATAACTAGCGACCCGCCCCGGCTTCGCACGTAAATTACACCCGTGCGAAGCTGGGCGGGCGGGTCGCTAGTATAAAATAAATATACATATTATATTAAGACGTTACGGAGTTACTTAAGTGATTATAAAGCAGCAAAAACAGGCGAGCAGAGCGATCGTGAACATTTTAGAAAATATACAAGTCTGCGTAAAGATTGTGTTGAGTTGGCGTTTATCTACCGGGACAGGGATGATGCAGAGAAGCACCTGCGTCGGCGTGGTGGTGCAGCAGCAGACGGCGCCAGAGCGACGGCGCGGCGGCGGCGCGGCGCCAGGCGCGACACGTGCCGCCTGCCGCCGCCAGCTGCCGCCCGCTGAGCCACGCGAACACCTGCCACACGACACGTTCACTCTCAGAGAGCAGCGGCGCGGCGCCAGGTGCGACAAGTGCCGCTTGCCGCCGCCAAATGCCACCCGCCGAGCCACGCGAACACCTGCCACACGACACGTTCACTCTCAGAGAGCAGCGGCGCGGCGCCAGGCGCGACAAGTGCCGCTTGCCGCCGCCAAATGCCACCCGCCGAGCCACGCGAACACCTGCCACACGACACGTTCACTCTCAGAGAGCAGCGGCGCGGCGCCAGGCGCGACAAGTGCCGCTTGCCGTCGCCAGCTGCCACCCGCCGAGCCACGCGAACACCTGCCACACGACACGTGTCGCGCCTGCCGCCGCACCGCTGCTCTCTGAGAGTGATCTCAGAGAGCAGCGGTGCGGCGGCAGGCGCGACACGTGTCGCCTGCCGCCGCCAGATGCCGCCCGCTGAGCCACGCAAACACCTGCCACACGACACATTCACTCTCAGAGAGCAGCGGCGCGCGCGGCGGCAGGCGCGACACGTGCCGCCTGCCGCCGCCAGTTGCCACCCGCTGAGCCACGCGAACACCTGCCACACGATACGTTCACTCTCAGAGAGCAGCGGCGCAGCGGCAGGCGCGAGACGTGCCGCCTGCAACGGCACATGTGTTCGTATTTGTATTTTTTTGTTTTTTTCTAATTACTTATCAAAATTTTCAAAGTGTTAAGGTATGGTATAGGTAAGGCCGAACAAGGCAGCAGCAGCAGTGTTGTGCTGTTCTTAGTGTTGCGCTGTTGTCTATTCATTCGGTTGCTTTGAGTTGACCAGATGTCGATTGAGGACCAACTTTTATTTATATTGTTGGAAGAGAAAGAATATGTCGATGATATATTGTTGTTTTATGCCGATAGTAAAAAAGAAATACAACAGATTCGTTTTATAAAAAGCAGACAGCTTGCTTATGAGCCCATAGTGAGAGACCACGTTTCAGTGCCGTATGTCATCACTGGCAAAAAAACATTTATAGAGGACATTTACCATAGTAATGTATATTTTTTATACTTACCTACATCAGAAAGTAGAGATTTCAAAGGGCAAAAGAGCAAGAGATTTCAAAGGTTTCAAAAAACTTATATTTAGACGGGAGAATTTTGATTTGAAATTTAGGGTACTTTTTCGATATTAAGTCAAAATAAGGTGAAAACTTTTTTTTGTAATAGGTAATAAAAAAACGAATACTTGGTCATTTGAGTTTTTCACATAAATTTTGAGGTTATGAGAAAAAAGTATTATACAAAAGTTGTAGATCTTTTTATTACCTATCAGTGACCTACAACTTTGCCATAACTTTTTTCCATGGGACTTGTCGTTTTACCGGAAATCGAGATAAACCGTTTTTTACCCTTAAAATCTCACCCCCTTCCGCTTCCCGACCTCAAGCATAGTAAATGCTCATTAGCCTATTCGTTTTTTATTTTTTAATAGATCCAAGTTTTGGGAAACAGTAGTTTATCACGTACAACTTTAACTTTTCACGTTGTTGACGCTAAAACAAGTCCCAACAGTGCGAATGTACCTCATGCAGCACGGCGGCGGTGCGACCGTCGTCCAGCCGCTGCCAGGCGCTGTCCGGGGCGCCGCTGGAGCTCCCGGCGCGCGCGGTGGTGCGACCGTCGTCCAGCCGCTGCCAAGCGCTGTCCGGGGCGCCGCCGGGGCTCCCGGCGCGCGCGGCGGTGCGGCCGTCGTCCAGCCGCTGCCAGGCGCCGTCGGGGTCGCCGGCGGTGATGCTGTCTCCAGATGCAGAGTGGCGCATGTCACATGTCCCCCTACTGGTCCGCGAACTAAAACAAAGCGCGTTCTGCGCCTGCCGCCGCCAAACACTGCTATAATTAACTCGCGCGGCGGACGAAACAATGCGCTCGCGCAGTGCGGGGCCGGCCGGGGGAGCGCGGGACGGGATGTGGGCGCCGCGTGGGAGAGCGGCGTCGTTACGTCTAGTCGGTCAGACACATAAAACACTGATAAATGAGTGTAGAGTGTAGACATGTTTGTGTAGACGCCTGTACGTTCTCAGCGGACGGCACACTGGCTCCCCCCGGGTGCTGCGACACTCCTGGCAGGCGTCTGCTGCCCCGCACCGAGGTCGGCTGGGGGCGCCTGCATACACTTCTGAATTTGAAGTCAGGACCTGTGCTTTTCTAGATTCGAAGACTCTGTAAGGGACTGTTTAGTAAATTGTCTAGATTTTTAACGGGATTGTTTTGTGTTATTTTTATAATGAATCCTCACTTGAGTTTTGATGAAAAGATCGTCCACTTTACGAATGATCTTGGTGACGGACAGCAGAGCTGCATTAAATCATTAGGTCGGTTGTCCTTCTGTCACCAGTCCGGCTGGGTTCCGCTCCCGCTCGTGGTTGCGCTTCCGCTCCCGCTCCAGCTGCCGCTCGTGCGCGACGTGGTCGAGCGCGGCCCGCAGCTGCGTCAGCTCCTCATCCTGGTGCGCCAGCTCCGCCGCCAGCTCCTCCAGCTGCAGGCACACCGCCAGCCGAGCAGACACCTTCACCAGCTTCTGCGCGACACACACCCATGCACGCTCACGTGACACGCCATACACACACACACACACCGCCGCGACTCTCGCGTCGTCGACATGAGGGACAGCCGCCGTCACTCACCGCCGCCTCTTGGTTCATCGCCTGTCGGTTCACTTCAAAGATTATGATGGCAGCGCCTAACGAGAAGATCACCATTTCACCTGAAACATTAAAAAACCGACATGAGACGACGGCGAGAGACCGGCGAGGTGCATCGTCTCGTCTTCATGTCCAGTGTCCACCCTCACAACGGCTATTTGTGCGGCTCATTATTATCGGGAAAGAGGAAGGAAAGGAGAATGGTGGACGTGCAATGCGAACCGAGCATGTCAGCGCCGGCCTCCAGCGCGGCGTGCTCGGGGAGCGGCGCCAGCGCGCGCGGCTGGCGCAGGCGCAGCGTCCACAGCTTGAACCGCGTGTCGGCGTCGCGCAGCACGCGGCCCAGTCGCACGCACACCTCGCGCCGGAACACGGGGTGTCGCCGCGCGTACGCCTGCAACGCGACGTACTCTCAGCCTCTTCACTCAACAACACAGCCGCATGTCACGCACACGCACACGCGACATAAAAACATCATTATAATTATCTAGCACCGTTCAGTAACATTCTAAATACAAACTAAGAAACAATATTATGTAAAGTTCCGTGGCACATAATTATAGTTTGGTCGTGTCTGTCTTGTTTGTGTGACCGGGTGTTACTGCGAGTGAGAGAAGTGGGCGACTCTGGCCCACCTTGATCCGGGTGGCGATGGGCGTGCTCAGCTGGCGCGCCAGCAGCGTCGCCAGCCGGAACAGCGGGAACTGCTCGCCCATACCGTCTGCGCCGCAGCTCCGGGCCGCATTCAACCGATCATTGTGTCTGTAGCAGTGATATTATTATTGAAAGGATATTTTGTTCATTATATTCGTATGCTGTGGGTTAAGTATTGATGGTAAATAAATAAATAATACACAACCATAGATTCAGTACCTATACTGAATCTATTTTTTTTTTTTTTTTTTTTTTTTTTTTATGGCTTCCGCCCACCTTTAGGGCACTTTGGCCAACGTCACGTTAACAAAAAACGAACGCGATTTAAAATAAAACAAAATATGACCAGCAATCCTTAACCAAAAATAAAGAAGTAATACAATACATATAAATACTTACAAACACAAAAATACACTATTGAGCACTTTATACACAAACATTATTGTCTGATAGAAAATTACTTATAATACGGAAAATTGAAATATCATTTGATGAAAGAAGAACAGACATAGAAGATGGAAAAGGAACTACAAGACTAAGAGAAAGAAAAAAAGCAGAATGATCAAGCAGTGGACAAGAGAAGAAAATATGGTTGAGGTGGCCTTCATCAAGGCCACACTCACACAAAGAAGAGTCCCTGATACGTAACTTTTTAAAATAAGTGGGAACACAACAGTGCCCCAACCTCATTCGAATTATACAACTTGTAATTTTTTTACTAAAGTGCATTCTGCTAAACCACGGCCTCCGAGGTATTACGGGCTGGAGAGCCGCATAAGCGGAACCCTTAGACCTTGCAGAGCCATGCCAGTAGAACGCCCATGATTTAAATAAAAGAGACTTTGGAAGGGATGAAAGATCATGGGGGAAGATACAGAAGGGAATTTTGTCTCCGCAGACAACGGCATCCTTTGCCACTCTGTCAGCCCGTTCATTTCCAGAGATACCAGCATGACCAGGAATCCAAACAAAAACAACTTCAAGACCTTTGGCATTGCAGACAGATAAGCATTCCTTAAGAAGAAAAAGAATAGAATTGTGGGAGTTGGGGGAAAAAGGGTTTGAAAGAAGAGACTGGAGGGCACTGCGACAGTCAGTAAAGACGAGAGAACGGCGGAGATTAAAAATAAGAATATAACGAACAGATTCGAGGAGCGCCCAGCACTCACCCGAAAAAACTGATGTTTCAGGAGGAAACTTAACCTTTTGTACAATGTTAAATTGTTCATGGAAGATACCACAACCAACACAACCCATAGGGGAGAGTTTTGAAGCATCTGTAAAGATATAGTGCCACCCATGCCAATCCCTCCGCAGAAGACCTCGGAAATATTCATCAGCATGGGGGTCACCAGCACAAATGTCAAAGTCTAAAATTACAATCGGACGAGAGACAATGACATCATAGCTAAACGAGAAAAGGGGAAGCAAAGGAGAACGGAGAACAGGATCTTTTAAAGACTTATATGTAACAAAACTCTTCACTAGTAGAGGAAGCTGCTTATGGAGCCAAAACCGAGAAGAAAACGAGAGACTATGGAGAAGCTGAAGTTTAGGAACAAGAGGATGATTAGAAAACTGCACACAGCGGAAAAAAAACCTGTTAGATAGGAACTGACGGCGAAGATGAAGGGGAGCATCAACACATTCAACCTGAAGTGCATTGATAGGAGAGGATAGCATAGCACCAGAAACAATACGAAGGGCTTTCGATTGAATCAGATCCAGTTTTTTTATACCACCCTTGTTAGCCGGCTCCAGTAAAAAGGAACCATAATCTAAAATGCTACGAATAATGGCGTTATACAAAAGTTTCAGTGTAAAAGGATGAGCACCCCACCAAACACCCGATAAACACCTAAGAATGTTAATATTTTTCCGACACCGATCAGCAATATAATCACAATGAAACTTACCACTAAGCTTATTGTCCAAAATAAGACCAAGAAATTTCACTGACTCCTTAACTGGAATCCTAGACCCTTTAACAAAGATGTCTATTTCAGGGGGATTGCGCTTTCGAGAAAAGATAACAATGTTACTTTTTGAAGGTGAAAGATCTAGACCATTTAAATGTAGCCAAGAGTTTAAGCAATGAAGGGATTGAGAAATACAGTGACTGGCAGTGTCAATTTTATGATGAGAAGTATATAAAAGGATGTCATCCGCATATTGAAGAATACGGCAGAGACCAATAGATACCTCTAAATCAAAAGTATACACATTATACAAGGGAGGACTAAGAACAGACCCCTGAGGGAGACCACGCCAAATGATTCTGTGGGGAGAAATTGAAGAATCACTGCAACGAAGATAAATGTACCTTTCAGTTAAAAGATTCATAACAAAATTACATAACTTAGGAGGAACCTTCAAATAAGAAAGTTTATTTCTGAGAATAGAAAGCTGGACGGAGTCATAAGCGGCAGAAATATCGAGAAAAGCACCAATAACTGATTCATTTCGAGTAAAGGCAAGTCTTATATCAGTTGTAAAAACACTTAAGCTGTCCATAGTGCTCTTGCCTTTTCTAAAACCATACTGAGATTTGGCAAGAAGGCCCTTACTTTCAAGAAACCACTCAAGGCGGTTTTTTATTAGGTGCTCAGCAAGTTTCGCAAGGACAGAAGAAAGAGCAATAGGACGATACGAGTTATGATCCTCCGGGTCCTTACCGGGTTTAAGAATTGGAATAATATACTGAGATTTCCAACTAGCGGGAACAAAACCAGAATCAAATATAGAGTTAACCAAAGATAGGAAAAAGAGAAGTAAACTGTCACTGGCCTTCGAGAAAAATGAATAAGGAATACCATCCATACCAGGAGCAGAATCTTTGACAGATTTTAATATATTTTTCAATTCAATTAATGAAAATGACTGATCTAGGGGATCATTTGACGAAGGAACAGCCAAGGAGGGTAATTCCGAAGGAAGAGGACAATACTGAGGAGCTAACTTATCCATAAATGCCTCAGCCCAAGACTGAGAAGGGCTACAGCAACGAAGAGGAGGACACCAGGAGCGTCTATATCGGCGAATTTTCAACCAAATAACTGAAGCAGGGGTACTAGGACTTAAGCTAGAGCAATAAGCCCTCCAACTATCCAGCTTCTTCAAGCGGAAAAGACGCTTAGAACTAGCAATGGACCTATTCACTTCAGAAAAGTTCTCTAAAGTCATAGAGCGGCGGAAATTAGCTTCAGCCACCTTACGGGCTTTAATAGCATTACTGCAGTCCTTATCCCACCACGGAGGAGAAGGCAATTTTCCGGACGGAGGCTTTTTAACAGAGAACGATTGACTAGCACACACATGAAGCATACGGACCAGATTATCAGAGGAGGAAGAGATATTATAAGAATTAACAGGAGGAAAATTTGCAGAAACAGAAACAGAGAGGTCGTGAAATTTTTCCCAATTAGGACTATCATGATTACTTAAAATATATTTAAGAAGAGGAGGATTACCAGCGACAGGACTGGAATTACGTTGAGGAAATTCAAGAAGAATGGGAAAATGATCGCTGCCATGAGAAGAAGGAAGGACATGCCACGACAGAAGAGAAGCAAGCTCAGGAGAACATAATGAAAGATCGACAGCACTGCGAAATTCATGAGGACGAGTCCTCCTAGTAGGGGAGCCATCATTAAGAATACAGAGATTAAGAGTATCAAGAGAGTCCAACAAAAACTCACCACATTCATCGGACTTACCACAACCCCAAACAGAATGATGACAATTCAGATCACCAAGGACCAAAAGCGGCTTTGGCAGAGAACTCAAAACCGAAACTAATTTACGAAGAATTAACTTAGAGGGGACTGGAATATAAAGTGAGACAACAGAATAATTCTTGACACGCACAGCAATTGCTTGAAAACCACTATGAACAGGAATAATAATAGGAGAGAAAGGAATATTATTTTTTAACAGGAGGGCAACACCTCCAAAACCATCCTGTCTGTCACTTCTGATGACATCAAAGCCAGAAACTCTAAATTGAGAACCAGACTTTAACCACGTCTCAGAAACAGACAAGGCAGTAATATTATGTTTATTAATTAAATATATAAGATCAGATAATTTATTATATAATGATCTACTATTCCATTGAAGGAACTTGAGATCCATTAGATAGAAGGGAAATGAGTGAATTTAGATTAAATGCAGCGTTGGACGGTAAAGGATGGGAAGGGGAAAGATGAGCATGGGAAGGGTTAAGAAGAGAGGACAAAAGATTTAAAAGTTTGAGAAGTTCAGAGATAACCGATTGAATAGATGGAGACTCGGGGGATTTATTAGGGTTAAGGGCACATCCATTAGGAGCGGCTTCCGCAAAGTCACCCCTAACAATGTTTGAGTGAGCCAAATGGTCATAACCAGAAGAGGGAGAAATTGAACCAACAGGCCTGATTTTTTTACTCCTGTAGTGCACTCTGGCAGGCTCCACAGTAACGTGATTGGTTGAACCCGAAAGCTGAGAAGGTAAAGGAGGAGAAGATGCCAAAGAAGAAGAAGTGACTTCTGCATAAGTCATTCTAGATGAGGGGTGAAGTTTCGATGCCTCAGCATATGATAAAACATTTTGCGACATTGTTTTTTTAATAGAAATCTGACGAGACATTTCGGGGCAGATTTTATTGGTAGCAAAGTGACCACCTCGGCACCAGACACATTTGGCGCTCGTCGGTTCTACATTGCACGAGTCTCCAGAATGGGCTAAAGAGCATTTGAAGCAAACCGGCTTAGACCTGCACTGGACCTTAGTATGACCATACCTACAACAGGAAAAGCACTGAATGGTAGGCAAAACATATTGCTCAACTTGGAAAGAGTTATAGCATAGAAAAACTCTCGAGGGTAGAAGTTGTCCATCAAAAGTTAATACAACGGTTTGGGAAGGTTTCCAAGACACTGTCCCATCAATCACCAATTTGAAGTTCAACCTTCGTACTTTAATTATCGGGCCGCACTCTTGGGGCACCCGTACTTCCTTTATTATTTCTTCATCGGATAAGTCCACGGGGATGCCACGCACAAGTCCCAGACGACTAACATTATATGAGGGTGTAAATGCTTTATACCCCTTATTGACGAGGGAGCTTGATTCTATGAATGTATTTGCAGAATTAAATGAGTGGAAACACAGCGAAATCCTGTTTCGGCCTACGCTTTTAATTGACCCATCGACAATTCCTTCAAATTCTCTTGAGCGCTCAAAGAGGAAACGCCCAAAAGTAACAGGGTGCAATGAAGTGCTGGAAGAAGATGATACCTCAATTTTTTGCACGTGCACAACATATGGTCCACGATCCGATGCAACATATCTCTGACGAGCTACGGGAGTTGGAGGTACTTTTTGGCCCGGGGGCAAAAATGAGGAAGAACTTGTTGAAGCAACTGTCTTCTGACCCAAGGGCAGAGACACAGATATGGGGCTTGGAAGAGTGGCAAGGGAAAGCTCACTGCTCACAGTCGAAAAATAATTTGGAGGCGTATTTTGTCCTGAAGGAAGAATTTCATCATCAGCATTTTTAAAGTCATCACCAGAAGAGTCAATGGGAGAGCATGCTCTTACATCCCGTTTCAAAGCTCTACGCTTAGGGCGTTTATGGGTTTTTTGGATTTCCTCTGTCGAGGATATAGCTGTAAAAGCACCAGGAGAGGGAGGAATATTATAATCGGACGACATTATTCCACCGCCAGGATCAGGAGGCTCTTCGTCGGACATACTAATGACTTAAAGAAGGAAGTAGACTACAGACAAAAATCAAGATAAAGAACTACAATGAAACTAATTACTAGAAATGAAAATAAAAATTAAAAGATAGCTATTTTCTAGGAAAACTGGTCAATTATCTATGTTAAATGGAAATAAATAGAAAAATATAACCGGAGAATTTTTTTCCAATGGTGACACGGCGATCATGCTGTGGTAATTTAGAACATTAGTGGCGGAACGCTCTAAGGCTGCTGACATCCATCCGCGCCTAACCAAAGAGATGAAAGAGAATGTAACTCGACGCTACGCCTAACTAAACTAATTAAAACAACATAACGTACTGTGTCAATATCCTCTGGTATAAGTGTTCTGTGGTCAATATCATCCATCAAAAATGTTTCAAAATAAAAAACATAACGTCAACAATAATTATTCTTTGAACATTATTAATAATTAATTTATCATTTCTTCGATAAATTTCACGGTAATATCTCTAATTTTATCAGTATAGAGTGATTCAAAGTTTCTGTGTACCTATTTTAGTGTTAATTTGAACGCATGTGCCACCGTTTCAATTTAGCTACCTTCGAACTGAGATTTCATATTTTACTACGTATCGTTGCCCCCCCAAATATTTCATACTATACTACGTGCCCCCGAACTGTGAACCCTTAATATATTTGTGCTAAGCTTTGTTCAAATTTCGGAGAAAAAACTCGTTGTGCAGTTATCTAGGCCACGTAGTACAGCTTGAGTAAAGCCCGTTGCAGACCTTGCGAAGTACAGGTGGCAAGTACAAGTAGCAAGTACCTACTAGATACTAGTAGTTAGTAGATACTTGCTACTTGTACTTCTCATGGTCTGCAATGGCATAATACTTAGGTGATAATTTGAATTTAGTTTAGGAATCGTGGTAATTTCTGGTAATAACTGTGATGATTACTTGTTTTGCAGTTGTTTGAACACTTTGAACTGATACAGGACTCACTACCTATATTATTATCACTGTATTGCAAGATGTCATTCAAGTTGCTGGTTGCAACGTGAGCGATGGAATAGGTAATTTCATATTAAAACTGTTAACATATTCGTGTCCTACAACGAAAGAGAATGTAAACACAATGGTACCGTATTACTAATGACCATTACCCAATGAATAGACTTTTCGAATTAGCAATCCAAGGTATTTATTACTATAATATAATTACGATTTACCCTTAGTCTCAGATATGATAGTTTTCGAACACTTTTTTCGTTTACGTATTGTTCCATACATTTTAGTAAAGCGCCTCCAGCGGAAACGCGAAAGAACTAAAATCGGTAGTAAACGGCGGTATAGATTGCTTCACTATAGTACGAAAAAAATATCGAATACCTTTCAGCCCAGCAATGTATGGAACAATACGAAAACGAAAAAAGTTTTCGAATACTATCAAAACTTGTACTATGGGTAGAACAGAGTAGATACTTTTAAAGGTTTCGTACGGCGTACCGTACCCAAAGGGTGAAAACGGAACTCTATTACTAAGCTTACGCTATGTCTGTCAGTCCGTCCTACCTCTTAACGCTGGTCGGTTTTTTATGTTATTTCCCAAAAGCAAAGAAGTTTAAACCACTGCTGGAACACAGGCCTTCTCTCAGAGAAAGGATGGGCCCTAATTCATCATCATCATCAAACTTGCTTGGGCGATATCTCGGAAACTGTCGATCCTGGACTAGCAGTTCGTTCGCAAAAGTGATAGATCTCGTCGAGATCTTCATTTCGGATGACAGCTGTCAAACTTGCTTAGGTGATATCTCGGAAACCGTCGATCCTGGACTAACAGTTTCTTTGCAAAAGTGATAGATCTCGTCGAGATCTTCATTTCGGATGACAGCTGTCAAACTTGCTTGGGCGATATCTCGGAAACCGTCGATCCTGGACTAGCAGTTCCTTCGCAAAAGTGATAGATCTCGTCAAGATCTTCATTTCGGATGACAGCTGTTAAACTTGCTTAGGTGATATCTCGGAAACCGTCGATCCTGGACTAGCAGTTTCTTTGCAAAAGTGATAGATCTCGTCGAGATCTTCATTTCGGATGACAGCTGTCAAACTTGCTTGGGCGATATCTCGGAAACCGTCGATCCTGGACTAGCAGTTCCTTCGCAAAAGTGATAGATCTCGTCAAGATCTTCATTTCGGATGACAGCTGTTAAACTTGCTTAGGTGATATCTCGGAAACCGTCGATCCTGGACTAGCAGTTTCTTTGCAAAAGTGATAGATCTCGTCGAGATCTTCATTTCGGATGACAGCTGTCAAACTTGCTTGGGCGATATCTCGGAAACCGTCGATCCTGGACTAGCAGTTCCTTCGCAAAAGTGATAGATCTCGTCGAGATCTTCATTTCGGATGACAGCTGTCAAACTTGCTTGGGCGATATCTCGGAAACCGTCGATCCTGGACTAGCAGTTCCTTCGCAAAAGTGATAGATCTCGTCGAGATCTTCATTTCGGATGACAGCTGTCAAACTTGCTTGGGCGATATCTCGGAAACCGTCGATCCTGGACTAGCAGTTCCTTCGCAAAAGTGATAGATCTCGTCGAGATCTTCATTTCGGATGACAGCTGTCAAACTTGCTTAGGTGATATCTCGGAAACCGTCGATCCTGGACTAGCAGTTTCTTCGCAAAAGTGATAGATCTCGTCGAGATCTTCATTTCGGA
The DNA here is from genome assembly GCA_914767915.1 of Agriopis aurantiaria. Lineage (NCBI taxonomy): Eukaryota > Metazoa > Arthropoda > Insecta > Lepidoptera > Geometridae > Agriopis > Agriopis aurantiaria. The sequence goes on from OU611982.1 coordinate 83,781, forward strand.
TGACAGCTGTCAAACTTGCTTGGGCGATATCTCAGAAACCGTCGATCCTGGACTAGCAGTTCCTTAGCAAAAGTGATAGATCTCGTCGAGATCTTCATTTCGGATGACAGCTGTCTATAATAGGTAGAGACTCTGGCAAAGCTATAGTAATATTTTTGTGTTTCAGGCATGCAATCTCAACCAAACGCAGGACTTACAAATGTAAATGATACAAGTGCTGCAATGGTTCCTAATGAAGGTGGTGTAACATCGGATACACAAGAAGAAAAAGATTTTTAAGAAGATTTTCGAGATTGGTTTGTGTTTGCAATCTCAAAATTATGAGATTTATAGAAAACAATGTTGCTTGATTTTTGAAGTTACCAAAAGAATGTGAAGAAACTGCACATCTTTTGATGTTCTTCGATAAATTATTTGATTCGGTGAATGGATCTTACAGTGAAATTCTGGGAAGACATTTTTACTTTGCTGCTGTAACGCCGAAATCACCACATCAGAAATTTTGGAGTGAAGCTCTTCCAGTTTTAAGATCGTTACGATATTTAAATTACGGGAGGGAAAAGGTTGTTCGGTCCATAACAAGCTGGATTAAGACTAAAGAAGGATTCCAAATGCTTGTAAATTCTTTACACAAAAATCAACTTAACTATATAGTTAATAAATTTCAACCACAGGATGACAGGACCCATTAGAAAATATGTTTGGCTCCATATGGTCACTGAGCATATGCAATAGAATGCCTGGTGCATTTGTTTTTGAAAGCAAATATAAATCACTTTTAATAAATAATTTATCAATGGGTGATTCGCAAGGAGCGAATTGTGAAAAAGATACTTCAGCCGGCTTACAAACAATACGCGATTATTTTGATATTTGAGCTCAAAATCAAATGAAAAAGAAAATATCGAAATTGATGAGGAAGAGTTTATAATGAGGATCAGTAATCATCATCAGCCGGAAGACGTCCACTGCTGAACATAGGCCTCCCCCTTTAACCTCCACATTGAACGACAGCCCGCCTTTTGCATCCACTGGATACCCGTGACTCTCACAATATCGTCGGTCCATCTAGTGAGAGGCCTCCCTACGCTGCGTCTTCCGGTTCGTGGTCTCCACTCCAGAACCTTTCATTCCCATCGGTTATCGGTTCTGCGATGGGCGATGGCAATGGCAATGCGATGGCAATGGGCGATGTGGCCCGCCCATTGCAACTTCAACTTGCAAATTTTAGCAGCTGTCGGTGACTCTGGTTCTTTGGCGAATATCCACCACGTTTCGGATCTTATCGCGCAAAGAAACTCCGAGCATAGCTCTCTCCATTGCCCGCTGTGTGACTCTGAGCTTTTCCAAAAGGCCAACAGTTAAAGACCACGTTTCAGTACCATATTAGTAAAGTAGTAGCAAATTCAATAGAACTAGTACTCACTTTATTCTTCATGACATATCTTTTTGAATTATCCAAATCGGACCATTACTTACGAAGATCATCATCATCATCATCATCATTTCAGCCGTAGGACGTCCACTGCTGGACATAGGCCTCCCCCATCGATCTCCAAAAGGGCCGGTTGGAAGCGGCCTGCATCCAGCGTTTCCCTGCGGTCTCTTTTAGGTCGTCTGTCCATCTTGTGGGTGGACGTCCTACGCTGCGCTTGCCAGTCCGTGGTCTCCATTCCAGAACCTTTCGGCCCCATCGGCCATCTGTTCTGCGTGATATGTGCCCTGCCCACTGCCATTTCAACTTACTAATCCGGTGGGCTATGTCGGTGACTTTCGTTCGTCTACGGATCTCCTCATTTCGGATTCGATCTCGTAGAGAAACCCCGAGCATAGCCCTCTCCATAGCTCGTTGTGCGACTTTGAGCTTGCTTATGAGGCCCATAGTGAGAGACCACGTTACGAAGATATTAAGTAATAAACATTATGCCGTTGCTGCCGCTAAAAGAAATGTACGTGGGTGCGTATGACGTCACTGGGACGGTCGCCGCCAGCTACCCGTTGGCCGCTAAAAGGCGCGCAGTGTTTTGGGTGGTTAATTGTGACTTTGATGCAAATTAAGTGCCCGATTTGTGTCTAATATTAGCTTAGTACAGTCTATACTAAATGCGTAACCCTGTATATAATAATGATCTCCTATCACAGAGACGGAGATTGTTAAAGCTGCTTTTGATTATTATACAAAACATAAAACAAAAAATTTAACGTAATCAGGTGTTTTTTTTAAAATAAGATTTAGCATAGTATAATGTTTAATTAAAACCAATGCATTTTTAACGTATTTTTGTATAAGCTCTAATGTAAAAACGGTAATACGTACAAGCGTCTAACTTGGCATGATTATAGTACACACTCCAAAGTATATAAACAAACAATAATAAATGACCAAGTGCGAGTCAGTGACAAATTTCTGTTTATTTCTTCAAGATATAATTGTGTTACATTATAGCGTATTCATTTGATAATTGTATTTATGAGTTGTATAAAACTGTACAGCCGTTTAATAAAATATTTTATTAAAGCTCGCAAAAAAGCTTATTATTTCTGAAGTAGACGGAGCGCTGCAGCCAAACTTATGCTTAGCGGACTTAATTTTTACAGTAGGCAAGATGTTTTTTCTACTATGGAAAATGATTGTAGTTTTTTACGGAATGTATGGGATTGGTCACGTGAATTTTTCACCAGTTGTGTAAATCTCATACATTTTGTATAAAACTACAAGCGTTTTCTGTAGTAGAATAGAATTAATACAACCTGCTATTCATCTGTAGGTTAAATGTAGTACCGTTAGTGGCGGATAGATGGAGGCACATATAATTGATTTCAAATATGGCTGAGTTGCCAGTCTATCTCCGTATATATATAGTAGTCTTTGACGGCGATGACGTTCGACCAAAAAAAAAGATACTGAATCTATGTACACAACGAATAATTCCCAAATGTTGAGTGACATAATACGCACAGACCACACAGACATCTACTAACCAAACTACTAACAAGGAACTCCTTTGGGATTCCTTTGACCTCTGCTGGTAAATAAAAAGAATAAAAGTTATATCACAAAAAAAACCATTAATTTACCTTATTCGTATTAAATAATAGATGATCATTATAAATTTCATTAGATAGGTACTGCAGTTACGTATAAGTTTTTTGCAGTACCAATTTTTTTATTTTATTTTAATTTAAATTTTTATTCAGGAAACGTACAGTGATATATAACAAATTTAAAAAGAATTTTGATAACTTAGCACTATATTATTAACACGTTTCCGCATATAAAAATCTAATTAACAGCTTGTTTACGCTAAAATGTATTACTATAGGTCAAGGTAAGTGTGAAAGTATAACTATAAAAAGTATAAAAATATATAGTATAAGTGCTAGACAAGTAATGTCATAACATAACCTATAAACGAGACAGTTCAAACTTCGCACCAAACCAGTTCTTGAAGACTGTAGCTATACATTTGTGTGGAGATGTATTAAATAAATCAAATTCAGGAAAATCATTCAGACTGTTAACACAGTTTGCTGACCTTATGAAAAAAGAGTTTTGCCTGTAGTTTGTAGAACTATGAGGAATATGGAGACATAGAATGTCTTACAGACGACCTTGTAGGGACTTTCAGATTTATCAGAGAAAGAAGATGAGGAGAATCGATCTGAGGTTATACTATTTTCATTAACAATACAATGTCGGCTATTGTCCGTCTCTCATAGAGAGGAAGCATATGATGCCTGCGACATCTTGATTCATAATTTCTGTCGTGTTACCTACAACCTACAATTTAAATGTAAGAAACATTTAAATTGTAGGTTCCGCATAAAATTTCTTTGAATAGATTCAAGCCCATTAATATATTTTTCATATTGTGGATTCCAAATCTGTGAACAATACTCGAGGATGCTACGCACGTATGACCAATAGATAATTTAATTGAATTGAGAGCTTGATCTTTTAATAAATCCCATGGATTTAGTAGCCTTATTGACGATATTATCGATATGTTTCTCGTATAGTAATTTTGAATCATGGACCATCCGTTGCTTGGGATTTACGGGTAAAAGTTATTGAATGACATTTTGCTACATTGAGATCTAATTTATTGAGTAGACAGTATCTTCAAATCTAAGCAGATCTTGCTGTAACAGGAGACAGGTTTGGTACCTACCTATAATTAATGAAATTTATAATAAAACTAAACTGAAAACACTTGTAGTCGATATAATTTTTACCGTGGTGCATCCAGGTGCATCACTACTATCGACATCGATATTTGAAAGTTTAAGGCTAGGTTCGTCACTATTGCGACACTAGCACTTTGCGGATACATTGGAATTAACTGCTGACCATCATCATCATCAGCCAGAAGACGTCCACTGCTGAACATAGGCCTCCCCCTTTAACCTCCACACTGAACGAAAGAGTGCCATCTGCATTCACTGGATGCCTCCGACTCTCACAATGTCGTCGGTTCATCTAGTGGGAGGCCTACCTACGCTGCGTCTTTCGGTTCGTGGTTTCCACTCAAGAACCTTTCCTCCCCATCGGTTATCGGTTCTTCGAGCGTACCATAGAGACGTGGCTGCTGGCCATAGAGCTGTCCTGTCTGTCTCCGACTAGTATAGTATTGATCTGTGGTCAATCACGTCATGTCACGTCATGTCAATACAATTCACGTCGCTCATCGATCTATCTTATCCAAAGAGTACTTTTTAATATAGGAAAATCTTATCTTACTAATATAAATGTGAAAGTGTGTGTTTGGCTGAACTCAACGCCGAAACTACTCAACCGATTTAGATGAAATTTGGTATGGACTTAGCTTATACCCTGGATTTACACATAGGCTATTTTATCCCGAAAAACATCATCATCATTTCAAAATTTTCATCATCATCATCATCACTATTTTTCATCACAATGTGAGTGAAACCACGGGGCTCAGCTAGTAATCTGTAATATGTACTACGATGTCAATTAAATATATAAATAAGTTAACTAAATAAAAATTAATTTCAATGAAAACGGGTGAGAGATCATCTGAACCTGCTGATTCATTAATATCTAAAGTTATCATTAGTTTTTAGAGAACTCGTAACTTGATTTCGATCGAACCAACACCATCGACCTAGACTTGCACTTGACCCACACTAAGTTGGTGAGAATGGTGTGAACGAGCTGAGGCGGCGGAAGATACATCCAACGATCTAGACTTGCACTTGACCCACACTAAATTGGTGAGAATGGTGTGAACGAGCTGAGGCGGCGGAAGATACATCCAACGATCTAGACTTGCACTTGACCCACACTAACTTGGTGAGAATGGTGTGAACGAGCTGAGGCGACGGAAGATACATCCAACGATCTAGACTTGAACTTGACCCACACTAACTTGGTGAGAATGGTGTGAACGAGCTGAGGCGGCAGTAGATACATTTTTTGGGGATGATTGAAGTTAAAGTGGACTGAAAATGGCAGAATCAACTCCATAATATCGATTACGACACCATGCTAGAACTTCTCTCTCTACGTGCTAGAAGGATAAGAAGAAGTTTTCCTTCCCGGTCGCGCAGTGAGTCAGAGCATTCATAGTCTGACCTGTTACCATCACGCCTGTTACCACTATTACCTAGAGACTTAACAGCGTTATAAAAAAAAACTAAAATATTTCTATTTCTCAGCGAACATCTTTCTATACGGAACTAAGGTGGACTCTTTTTACTCAATGAAATCACCTTTTTTTAAATATCAACAACTTGTGACCATCGTCATTCAATTACCTACCCAATTAACACCGAGGTTTTATAGTAACCGGTAAACCGTGAATAATACGCTCTTGCCGCGAGCGGAGAGCTGCAGCCGCCGCGCACGCGCACGCGCACGCGCCTTGACTAATGTTACGATGGTTATGTCGCAGGGATTGGCGGTGATAAGAACAACACGCAGATTCTTCAAGTTGTGTTTTATTCAACGGTCGTCTCGAAAGTGAATTACATTTCAAACCAACGCCTCTCGCTTCTGCTAGTGTTACCATCTATATCCTCCAGTTGCCAGTGCAAACACAACAATGTTACCAGCATCTAATAATTTACAATCAAGCTAATTGAAATAATATAATAAAATAGATAGAATTAAAGATCAAACATTATTGAATAATAAAATATCATGAACTGGAATAATAATTATTGAATTGAACTGATTGATTGGTGAACCTTACTATCCTACATTTATTTATACGAATTACTTAGCATAGTTATCGTTATTGACGGCGGCGATAAGCTGGGAGTTGTAACATTCGGCCATCCTGTATCGGCCGTGTCCCACGGCGATCTTGAAAGTTATGTACACTCTTGGTCCTCTGGAACAAAATTATACAAAGCAGTGGGTTGTCTTTGGTAAAGTTAACATAAAGAAGAAAGGAAGAAGCACAAAATATTAATATTGTTATTATTGATTTTGGTAACTATTTTACTTCTCCTCATAGATCTAGCGCAGTTAACTAAATATTATGAAATTTTTATAACACATATTAATAAAATAATATATATGTAATTATCATTTTATAAGTTGTTTTACAACTGGTCATACAGATCTAGCGTACGCGTTTGTCAAGATATGTATTTTATAGCACACAGATCTAAACGTATAAAAATATGTTATATATTCTTTTTTTTGTAATTATCGTCTTACTAAATGCCTCACACCTGCTTCACACAGATCTAACGTGGTTGACTAAATGTTATTTATTTTATAGCATACACAGACCCTTTAATAATGTATTATCATTTTATAACATGTTTTAAAACTGATCACACAGATCTATCGTAGTTGACTAGATGTTATTTATTTTGTAGCGCACACAGATCTAAATGTAAATATTGGATATTAATTTATATAACTATCGTTTTACTATTTGTTTTACTGCTGATCACATAGATCTAGCATAATTGTCTAGATATTGCGTATTTTATAGCACACAGACCTAATACATAATATATTAGATATATTATTAATTTATGTAATTATCGTTTTATTATTTGTTTTACTGCTGGTCACACAGATCTAATACATAACATATTAAATATATTATTAATTTATGTAATTATCGTTTTATTATTTGTTTTACTGCTGGTCACACAGATCTAATACATAACATATTAAATATATTATTAATTTATGTAATTATCGTTTTATTATTTGTTTTACTGCTGGTCACACAGATCTAATACATAACATATTAAATATATTATTAATTTATGTAATTAACGTTTTATTATTTGTTTAACTGCTGGTCACACAGATCTAGCATAGTTGACTAGATGTTATTTATTTTGTAGCGCACACAGATCTACATTTATATATTGGATATTAATTTATATAATTATAGTTTTATTATTTGTTTTACTGCTGGTCACACAGATCTAATACATAACATATTAGATATTAATTTATGTAATTATCGTTTTATTATTTGTTTTTCTGGTGGTCACACAGTCACATAGATTCACACAGTCACACAGATCTAGCGTAGTTGTCTAGATATTGAGTATTTTATATCACACAGATCTAATACATAATATATTAGATTTTCATTTTAGTAGTTAACGTTTTATTATTTGTTTTATTGTTGGTCACACAGTCACATAGATTCACACAGTTACTCAGATCTAGCGTAGTTGTCTAGATATTGAGTATTTTATATCACACAGATCTAATACATAATACATTAGATTTTCATTTTAGTAGTTAACGTTTTATTATTTGTTTTATTGTTGGTCACACAGTCACATAGATTCACACAGTCACTCAGATCTAGCGTAGTTGTCTAGATATTGAGTATTTTATATCACACAGATCTAATACATAATATATTAGATTTTCATTTTAGTAGTTAACGTTTTATTATTTGTTTTATTGTTGGTCACACAGTCACATAGATTCACACAGTCACTCAGATCTAGCGTAGTTGTCTAGATATTGAGTATTTTATATCACACAGATCTAATACATAATATATTAGATTTTCATTTTAGTAGTTAACGTTTTATTATTTGTTTTATTGTTGGTCACACAGTTACTCAGATCTAGCGTAGTTGTCTAGATATTGAGTATTTTATATCACACAGATCTAATACATAATATATTAGATTTTCATTTTAGTAGTTAACGTTTTATTATTTGTTTTATTGTTGGTCACACAGTTACTCAGATCTAGCGTAGTTGTCTAGATATTGAGTATTTTATATCACACAGATCTAATACATAATATATTAGATTTTCATTTTAGTAGTTAACGTTTTATTATTTGTTTTATTGCTGGTCACACAGTCACATAGATTCTTTTTCTGCTGGTCACACAGTCACATAGATTCACACAGTCACACAGATCTAGCGTATTCAACTAGATATTAATTAGTAAAATAATTTTGATTCGTTTGTAAACAGTTTTGTTCAGCACACACGGTTCTTCTGTTATGTAAATTATGTATTTTATAATATCATTTCCTAGATATTTTATCAATGTTGTTATCGATGTGTATATATTTATAAATAATAAATTATGTACCTATAAAGACCTTTATTTTGTTTGAAATTACTTCTTTACGGCTTTACATTATTCTATTTGCAATCAGGTGCGTCTGTAAAAATATTCTTGCAACAAGATAGAAGCTATTATTATTAGTGCACGCTAACTTATTAACTCTCACGAAATCATTGAGATCTTCTCTGTAGGATTTGATTCGAATGATCTGTATGACACTGTAGGTTTATAAGGACGTAGAACGTTTCCAGGTATCACTGCGCTAAACTTTCTAAAGCCTTCATATCTTTTTGCTGTCAGTTGTATAACGGTCAATCAAAGATTTTGTATATACCCTAAACTTCCTTGTGGTCAATAGAAAAATCAGATTTTGGATATTTTATTTGATCTAGTGTAACAACTAGTTATCTAACTTCTTTGTTGTCCACGTTTTAACCATTTTATAGTAGGTACTAATGTTCCGATCTTGTATTTCCTTTTACATGGTTATTGTCTTATGTGTTTTATGACCGTCATATTATATTTATCGATGCATACTTTAACCCTGTGCCTACGCTCTTCTACTTGTTTGGTCATGATATATAGATAGATAGATAAACTCTTTATTGTTCACACCACATTATCATCATGTCAGAGATTATCACTACCAGTAGTAATAGCGAAGTAAGCGGGTAAAAACGTATTTATGTAGGTAACCATCAAATTAAAAAGTGCTTAACCTGTAACTGAATGTGGAGTGTTATTTATGTCCCACATAACGTCAACTAACTTTTCATCCCAAGGACATTCACTTTCAGTCGAGGTGTAGAGCCCGCCAATTATATTGTTCAGTTAACTCTTTCTATTTGACCATCCGAACGACGGGAAACCACAGCATTAAGCATAGTGTTTAAAATATATTTTGGTCAAGAACTCTTTGAAATACCTGCTTGTAAATGCTATGTCATGATCCAATATTACTCTACAAGGATAAAAATAAAATAATACGTGATAAGTCCCAATAAACATTTGAAACATGTGTTGAAACCGCGAATGTTTAAAAATTACTACCCTACAAGAAGTCTTAAACATTGATATTTCTTTGAGGTACTTGATAGTTTCTACAGATCTTACATTACTTAGAGAATAGATAAACGGTTACGACTTTAACTGGAATCCTAGTAAGGTGCATGCGTAATCGTTTAAGGCCTTTTACTTTTTGCTCAACGATTTCTTCCTCTTTATACGATAATCTGTAAGGCATGCTATATGCAGGTACACGTCAGTGGTAGTAATTATAATAATCCATCTTGACTAAACTAATCCACCCAAATTCATTATTACATTCGGCGAACGAATCGTTTTATGCGTTAATAAGTTTTCAGCAAGCGCGTGTTATGATTTTCATCAATGATACCCATTTCTATGTCCGCAGCAATAATTGGTCTATTTCCCATTGTCGTTCAATCTATCATCAGAGTTATGGTCGCTTGAGCCTTTAAAACCATAGGATTGTTTACACAAATCCGCGCGAGTGAGTAGTATACTCGTGTCGTGGCCAACCTATGCTCGAGTCATAAGCGTACCGTTAATAGAAGTTGACTGTGGCATTAGAATCTCTCTCTAACGAGACTAAAGACAATAATACCGTGTTATGAGTACTGTATCTAGACCTATTTCGTGTATCGCTAGTGCATAACTTCATAATTATCACAAATAGGTCCTGGTGGCGCTTTCAAATCGTTAGTTATAAATAATGGTACTTATCCACTGTTTCTAAGTAATCATCCGTTGATAACTGACTTTTTTTTTTTTACAATTTGCGGGTAGGACATAATTATTGCTCATTACTAGTGATTATTTTTACCAACTCAGAATTGGCAATTCGAGTCACATGTGACTGATGATTGGTAAAAGGTATATCTATATCTTTCAAATCCGTGTCCATAACCTCGGCTTAACTTTCAAAATGTACATCATCAATAAGTAGGTAACTGGAACTGTACTCGGACAAAGGATCTTAATTTGCGTCGAAATCATCAATACGTTTTAATGTGACATCCTAAGCTACAAATTTGCGTTGGTTCGCGACTTAACGATATTTATTTTACTACCTGTATCGATTTTTTTGTGCGAGAACTACAGTACCATTAATTGAAACGTACTTCCTATACGTATCTATCAAAATTTTAAATGAAATCTATTGTATTACCTGTTGAATGTTGCGTGGCGATTGTGATACTTGTGCATCTCGTAGCCAGACGCCCGTGCCAGATCCAGTAGCAGCATACCAGCAGACAGCAGCAGCGTGACCCAGGTGTTGACAGACGTTGCAGCGAGTAGTTCAGCAGTCCCGTGATTTATAGCCCGTTTTGCGGCAGTTGAAGCAAGTCTTTGGCATGATTGATCCACGATGCCAGGATGATGATCTTGTTTCCGCATTACTAGCTTCAACTTGAAATTTTCAAACGATGATTTAAAAAAAAACATAGTACAAGTCTTCTGGAGTATCACAACTGTAGGCCTTCGCATTTGCTCGCAATTTAACCGGTAAATTCCAATTAGACAGGATAAGGCAGCGTCCCCTTCTAAACCACTTTTTTTTTTGTTTTTTGAGAAGTGATATCTTGTCGTTGAAATACTTGATCATCGTCTCATTGTTTCCTTTGTTACGAGCAAGCATTTCTTCTAATCTGATAAACGTAGTCATTCTCGAGCAGCACCACGAAGACGAATTTGCATGATGAAAATACGGTCTCGTTGATCCCATTCGTACACATCCCCGAGCTGGTCAATTTTGTTAAACCAGCCATTAACATTTGTAGTTTTCTTCCCTGGATCAAATTTTGGAATAATTTCAGCATCAAGGCCACTCTTCGTTTTATTTTGAACTGGCTCTTGTCCTCCGTCTTGTTCACGTTGCAAGAAAAAAAATCTTCGTAATTTTTGGTACCTTCTTTTTCTGTAGACGTTTCACTAAATCTTGTTTTTTGTTTTTTTTTCTTTATTCCTCGACGAAATGGGCCAGCATCTTTTCCATGGTTGATCCCACTTCTGAGATGTTACGATGGTTATGTCGCAGGGATTGGCGGTGATAAGAACAACACGCAGATTCTTCAAGTTGTGTTTTATTCAACAGTCGTCTCGAAAGTGAATTACATTTCAAACCAACGCCTCTCGCTTCTGCTAGTGTTACCATCTATATCCTCCAGTTGCCAGTGCAAACACAACAATGTTACCAGCATCTAATAAATTACAATCAAGCTAATTGAAATAATATAATAAAATAGATAGAATTAAAGATCAAACATTATTGAATAATAAAATATCATGAACTGGAATAATAATTATTGAATTGAACTGATTGATTGGTGAACCTTACTATCCTACATTTATTTATACGAATTACTGTATATTGTTGTAACTGAGGAGTCTGGCGCGGCGGGGTCACTGCTCCAGTGCGTCGGTGTACCATGTGGCTGTGGGAGCGCTGGCTCCCGCGACTGCTGTTCTCCGCGTTGCTGCTGCTTGGCTGCTTCTCGGACGCGTGCTACACCTAGAGGCGAGGTACCGTGCTGCCAGCGCGGCTCGGGCGGGGGCGGAGCCCCGGCGAGCCGCTGACTGTGATGGCTACACGGTGCAGGAAGCTCGTTACGATCTAGTTTGTTTTGATTGGCAGGTGTAATGCGAGGCACTTCCAAGAGAACATACGAGATGCTGAACGAAGATGAGATAGAGGTCGCCACGGCTGTGTTCCCGAGTGGCATGGTGGGTGGGTGACTGGCTGTGTCATATCATTCATTATCAATATCGATCACTTTAGCTCAAAGTTCTACAACCTATTTTGGATTCCTCAGTAATACGTGGTAATACCAACAAAACCTTATAAGTTCGTTCTGTCTGTCCGTCTGTTCTTTCGTCAAAATTCTTTAGAACATTCTAATAGCATGAAACCACGAAACTTTGCAAAGTTTCAGTTTCAGCAGAATTTCTTAATTGGAAATGTGTAAATAAAATTTGCAAAAATTATAGATAAATGTGTAAATAATTTATTTACGCGATAGAATTTGGAACGTGGATATTCGCCAAGGAACCAGAGTCACCGACATAGCTGTCAAAATTTCCAAGTTGAAGTGGCAATGGGCAGGCCACATCGCTCGAAGAACCGATAACCGATGGGGAAGAAAGGTTCTGGAGTGGAGACCACGAACCGGAAGACGCAGCGTAGGTAGGCCTCCCACTAGATGGACCGACGACATTGTGAGAGTCGCGGGCATCCAGTGGATGCAAAAGGCAGGCTGTCGTTCAGTGTGGAGGTTAAAGGGGCCTATTGGGGGGAGGCCTATTTTCAGCAGTGGACGTCTTCTGGATGATGATGATGAAATAAAATAAAACTAGAAAAACCCCACTGTTCAGTAAGTAACGTCAGTTAAAAGTACTGTCACTTGTTCACTGTCCGACGACGTATGCGATGTATCCTCAGCGGTACTCAATGTTATTTGTAGAACAGTTTTCAGACCACGCTATTCATATTGTAAGACATGCTGAAACATTAATTATAAGAAGTATTATGTAAAACAAATGTGAATATCATCTATTTTAGTGTAAAATCGATAAAATTATGCAAAAAAACTGATACTTAGTAATTCAATGACACAATAAACAATGATAACATCAATTTATTATATCCATATAAAAACTAAAAATACAGCTATGTTGAATTAACTCACGTAGTCTGTGACGCCGCCGCCGGTCTCACGGACCGGGTTCTCTCCAGGGAAAACTCCAGGATGTGCGCTATCCTGGAGCGCTGCCGCGGGATGATCTGGTGGTGGAGATTGTAAAATGAGGTAGCTAATCGAAATCATATCACAAATGACTGGTAGATTAAAAAGTTATTAGATTTCTTCGAACCACTCATCTCTCAGACATGACTGTGCATCACAAATGGACGGTAAAAGTTATTAGATTTCTTCGAACCACTCATCTCTCAGACATGACTGTGCATCACATATGGACGGTAAAAGTTATTAGATTTCTTCGAACCACTCATCTCTCAGACATGACTGTGCATCACAAATGGACGGTAAAAGTTATTAGATTTCTTCGAACCACTCATCTCTCAGACATGACTGTGCATCACAAATGGACGGTAAAAGTTATTAGATTTCTTCGAACCACTCATCTCTCAGACATGACTGTGCATCACAAATGGACGGTAAAAGTTATTAGATTTCTTCGAACCACTCATCTCTCAGACATGACTGTGCATCACAAATGGACGGTAAAAGAATATTTCTGAAGAATGTAGTTTTAATTTTGACTAATCCATTAAAAGTATAATGTTATGTCGGGTCAATAGTTGATACAGTTCTGAAATTTGTCCACAGATCTTCGTTAGTTAGAATTTTTCTATAACTAACCACCAATTCCTGAACTATGAATGTGACTAAACATTTTTGGCTTTCGATTATGGACCCCTTACTGTTTGCTTTTTCGCCACGCTCTTGGCCAGCTGTTGAATATGCTGTCCTGAAATAACTAATGATACTGTACGTGCCGCGCGTGCACTGTGCACTGTGCAGGGCGTGACGCTGGCGGGGCTGCGCGTGGAGGTGTGCGGCGCGCGGCGCGGCGCCGTGCGGCTGCGCGTGCAGCACCGTGACCTGGTGGCGGAGCGCCGCGACCGGGAGCGCGACCAGCGGCGCGGCGCTGTGCGGCTGCGCGTGCAGCACCGCGACCTGGTGGCGGAGCGCCGCGACCGGGAGCGCGACCGGCGGCGCGGTGAGGAGCCGGTCGCCTTCCGCATCGACTCGTACGTCGTGCCCTACTCCGTCGGCTACCCCGTGCGGCCGGATGGCGACCTCAAACCTCTTAAATAAATATCTGCAGTTACAACAGGAAACGTTCAAATTCTCGTGTTTTATTTCCTACTGCACGTTCGCGCCGCAGCCGCCGCACTCGCTCGATGAAAGTTGGATAGATTTTTTTGGTGCCATCCGACACTAAATAAGTTTAAAATTCATTCAATAGTACCATTCGCGATGTGTAACGCCACCCAGCGACGGAAAACTACAGCACACGGCTCACAAGCAACTGGCGGCTGAGGCGTGTCAGTATCTCCAGCGGCGTCACTCGGCCACCGTCAGGCTGCGGTATTATAATTAGCTATTAGCTTGCCAAAATAAACCTTTTGAGTGTTCAAATTTGCTTGACGTATTTCAAATACCTCAATAAATGTACCGTTACAAATGATCGACTCGTAAATGGAGTAATTATCCGTGGATTATGTCTCGCATCACGCCGCATTACTCGCGCAACATATACCGCGGTCGGACGAGGGAGCCGCCACTGAACATGGAGTCGCACATCTCACCGGGCCTGGCGCTGCTGCTGCTGGTCTGCAGTGCGCCGCTCGCGGCTGGCACCGCGGTGGAGCGGCGGTGCACCGAGGTCTCCGAAGGTAACGTCAGCCGCGATGGCGGCACGGTGCAGTGGTCGCTGGAGTCGGTAACCGAGCTCGCTGGTTGCAGGGAAGCTGGAGGGCGAGCTGGTGGCGCTGGAGCCGATGCTGGTGCCGCCCCTCGAGCGCCGACACACACTCTTCATACCTTTCAATGAGGTGAGAATAAAGTGCATGGTTTTATATTACCTATACTGTAATGAAATCTGGTAAGTCGTTTTATTCCACCCAACGTCATTAGGTATTATTATAAATAGCACGATACGTACGAAGACGAGCTAAAGCCTTGGTGAGACACGACTGTCGTTCCAAAGCGTGAAGTGTTATCATATCGCCGCACCGACGACGCTTCTGGTGTTGCCCTCGTCTGCAGGTGGCGGGGCCACTCACCGTCGGGAGGCCTGCCTGCTGATGTTTCACTCGACAGTAAATAACTAATGTTCCACAGACGTGCGGGTCGGGCGGCGCAGGTGGCGTGGTGGTGACGGCTTGCGACGTGGTGTCGCCGCAGGTGGAAGTGCGGGGGGCAGCCGGCCAGGAGTGGGGGGAAATGCGCGTGCTACGGCTTGGCCCCACCTGGCTGCCGCTGCTGCTCGAGCTCACGCTGTTCTGTGATCCCGCGCCCACCCCCCCCATAACGACGCCCGCTCCCACGGTGGCACCGACCTCTCCCGGCAGGACGTTCACCCTCTCTCCCGTCACCCCACTCTCCGGGCCCGTCCTCGTGCCCGTAGACTAGAAACACCGTGGCCCCGGCGTCCAACGAGAGGCTGCGAGGCTGCATTCCTGAATACGGCTCCACCCCCCCCCCCCCCTACCCGCGTGACCCTTTAATTGTATTGTATTTAAATACCTAAATTCTTCGTTAGCGATGTTGATTTATTATTTTATTTGAAAGCTTGTTCCATATACTTATTAATCTACATTGAAAATAATAAAATTCTATACATTCAAACAAATAAAGATATGGAAACAACGACGATGTTTATGTTTATGTTTTTTGTGTAGTGACAACGCAATAAGTTACGCATCTACTTACTTGTAAGGCAAAAAAATACACTTCTGGTAAACCGCATAATGGTAATTTTACTAATAGTGCCTTATGCCATACCCAATCAAATGCATTTGCGATATCTAACCTCCCGGCGAGAGCTTCGTCTCTACTCTCGACTGCCGGGAGGAGTCGCCGGGAAGGACCTCGACGGCGTATGAGATACACTAAAAGGTCCCCCAGCTGATTGAGCGTTATGAAAGCCATCTAAGTGGTCACTGATCAGCTGATGATTCTCTACAGGATCTCAGGAGCTGAGAGTTGCTCACTCGCTCCATCACCTTGCAGAGTAGGGTAATCGATCTGTAATTTGATGAGTAGGTTTGGTCACCCGTCCTATGGACAGTATGGACGTGGGCTACCGTTTAGCGAGACAGCACCATGCCGCATTGGTGGCTGCATTTCTAAACTTGCCATGCAGTGGGCTTCGGTGGGCCGCGAACAAATTTTCTTTACCCTGTTTATTAGGGTTTATATACCTAATTCAATCGATGTTTGATAAAAACAATACTATGATTTGATTAATATATTTTAAATTATGCTGGCAACTTTTAGCATGAGTTGACTCTATGGGCTGATATTGTGGGCCAATCACAGATCAGGAGTGTTTCCCGCCATTTCGATGTGGTGGCAGTTGGGCTGCCTTGTGATTGGCTAACGATTTAATGAAGGCAGCCAATCAGGGAGCTCGATGGAGAAGTGGTAGGAAAAAAGTTGGTCGGTGACACATTCTGATGATCCTGACGACCTCCGCTAGGAGTAATAGTGTTCCGTGCTGACGATGGTCGTTGGAGATCGAACATGATTGTATTAGAGATAGTAATAAGCTGTTAATTTAAAATATAATTGTGAAATAGATACTGAGGGGTTTTCTGTTCTCCATAACCTACTTGATTTACCCTACAGAAGCATTTCCTAACATGTTTTTATCTACTTGACGGTAATAATTATATTGTGTTTTTATTTTTATTTTATACTAGCTGTACCCGCGACTTCGTCCGCGATTGCCATCCTTGCAGAGTAATTATTCGCTCTTGGGCACAGTTCCGTTTGTCTCATATTTTAAGCAACACTGTGGTCTGCGGCGAAGCACTCTTATCAAGAAAGGAGCTTTTTACTTTGGATTTGAAAACTTTCAGGTTGTATTTCTCAGAAGACAATAACTCGGTAGCATTCCTTCGCTATTCGACTAATAAATGTTGAAGCGAAGTGCTTTGTAAGAGTCTTTAGAATTTCGACAGTAAAATGGAGTCTTGTCACCGAGGTTCTCCTCGTTTTTTGGTGGAAGGAAGATGATATCAGAAGGATAATAAATTGTGCAGTTGCATTGCACGCAGTCTCCGAAATGTATCCGGTAAAAGACAGATACTTTAGACAAATACAGACTCAATGCGGCGATGTTCTAGGTTAGCTAATTATTTACACCAAAAAACGCCTGCTTATACCTATGATACAACCTAAACAAAATCCTAGAAATACATAGGAAACCAAGTAATATTTATAAAAGACCTATAACTGAATAAATAGTTCTGAAAAAAACTCTTATCCGAATTTAGTTTAAATAAACCGGTCAAGTGCGAGTCGGGCTCGTGCACTGAGGGTTCCGTACCACCACAAAATACAATAAATAGTTGGTCAAAATACAATAATAGTTGGTTATTAAAACGCCTTCCAAAATTGTGGTAAGTAATTTGCTACGCAGTTTGCTACAGGCGCTCGAGTATAATAACTTGGTTTATTTTACCTTTTTGACTTTTTTATTATTTTTTTAGTTAATCCGCCGTAATCATTACACACAGTAATGACAGGCTGACAGGCTGGACTGTGTGTACATTCGGCATGGCTGTGACAGGCATGTCAAAGTTCCATTGCCGATCAGAAAATTGTATTTTTTTATAATAGTAATAATCTAATTCTTTTGCTTTTGTATTTTATTTCTGTGACTTTTAATATTTTTTTTTTGTTAAGTGCTAAAAATTTTATGTGACGTTTTAATTATTTTATTTGATCTAGGGTATTTTTTTGTAATTGTCATTTTAGGTTATGTTAATTTTTTTTTTACTTTCCACTGACATTTTACTATTATTTTTATACCTAATTCTTTGTCCAAATATTGCTAAGTATGAGTCCATGGTTACTTGAAATAAACAATTTGAATTTGAATTTGAATTACATATTCTGTGAAAATTTCAACTGGCTATCTGTTACGGCTCGAAATATGCAGCTGTTAATACGTAGGACAGATAGACAGATAGACAGACAGACAGACATACAGACAGACAGACGTAGGCTTAGTAATAGGATCCCGTTTTTACCCTTTGGGTACGGAACCCTAAAAATGATTCAAATTCAAATTCAAATTATTTATTGAGAATAAAAACGGACAAATTCCACTAACATTTATCTCACATACTATTAAGCTTAAATATATTTCCTGGTAAAAATAGGAATAATTTTGTAAAAAACTAATAGGTATAATAAATACAACAAATTGCTGTAAAAATATGTCAACATAAAATCAGCATGTCATACAAATTGTCATCATAGTCATCGGCTTGTTTGCCCGTACCATTGATCAGTTAAGTTTTCACAATAAGTCAAAAACACTTCCGTTACAGTTTTCCAATTGTCACAAATAATATCACAATCAGTGTTGGTGGAAAGGAGTGCATTGAAGTGGCGGCGGGCGCGAATCAGCGGAGACATGGAGCGTGCCACAGTGCGGCTGTGATCCACGTGAAAAAACTTGGGCAATTTTCCACGTCTATTAGCCGGAAACCCGAGTTTATCTGGCACAAACAAAGTGCACAATAAATTGTGCAGATGCAAGGAGTCAACCGATCCTCTAAAAATTGCAAATTTGATTGAAAATTCTGATGGCATTGAAAACTTGTTTCATTTACGTGATAGTCCATAGAGTAGGTATTTCCTTTCTAAAGGATGTCTTCAGGGTGGTGATGGTGGTGTTACTGACCTTGACAATAGGGCTACCTAAATACCTACTCAACGTACACTACAAAGTGCGCTGCAAATCAACTGCCAGCTTAAGATGAGCCGTACGTTCAAAGGTTCCTGTACATTCCGGAGGTCAAGTTATTTGGAACTAATACTTAGGGGTTTTGATGTCTGTAATTTATGAACTACGAAAACGATGACCTTGAAATTTTTACGGGATGTTTTCTAATATATGCCCTTTCTAACAAAAACATAATTAATGAAATCAGACTACGCGGTAATGAGTTACAAATAAATACACATTTTGCCTTTCATCCCCTCTCCCAAGGGAACCATGCAAAATATCGGGATAAAAAGTATCCCATAACCTACCTCGTAGTATGAACTCAAATTATGCTAAGTTTAATTTGAATCCATTGAGTAGTTTTGGCGTGATGCGCGGCCCAGATACAGACAGACAGACAAAAATGAAAAAAATTACAGTTTTGACTTCAGTATCGATTATAGAGTGCCGTCCAATTTTTTTTTTCAAAATATCTTCAATGTACAGAATTGGACCTGTTACAGTTTTATTATAAGTATAGAATAGAATAGAATAGAATATCATTTATTATCATAATGTCACATTAGTAATAATTTTTATAAAAAAAATATATATATTACAAATGCTCCTATTATGGACTCGTCAATTTAGGCACATTTTATTTTTAATTTATTTATTTGCAAGCATGAACCATTGAGTCTCGCTCAGCAAACGAAAATTTTAACCATAATGAGGGTAGTTCTATACTCGTAACAGCGATAAATAAGTCGGCTGTATAAGGGCCTCGTCAGACTAGTACACTTAAGCATAATTAAAAAAGTTAAAAAAATACTAAAACTAATTCAGCTGTATAAGGGCTTTGTCAGACAACAACATTAAAATTCAACTATTGAAGGTGAAAATAAATAAAATCAAGGCACAAAATAAAATACATAATCAACAAATAACTAAACTTGAATCTCTAACAATAATTGGTAGTCCTTATAGTCATTGGTCAGAAACTCAGATACTGTGTATACAGACTTTGATAGAAGCAAATTCTTCACATTGGCACGAAACTTTCCCTCTGCTTTTATTTGTTGTATTGGTTCTGGGAGTTTATTATATAATTTCTGTCCCATCAGTTTTGGTAATTTTTCAACCATTCTTAACCTGTGTGGTATCGGTAGTAAATAATTATTATTTTTACAGTTTCGCGTCTTATGTTTATTTTTCTTTTCTTACTCATGTAATTTTGATCGCACGTATTTCAGTACCTCGAAGATATACACTGAGACTGATGTCATTATTGATAGGGTTTTGAAGTGGTCTCTGCACGTATCTCTAGCTTTACTTTTAGTTAGTACTCTGATAGCTCGTTTTTGTATTCTTAGAACTCGTTCGTACTCCGTGGAGCAGCCCCAGAGGAGTATCCCGTATGACAAAGTTGAATGTACGTATGCATAATAAACCTCTTTGAGTTGCGATTCTGATGTAATATGTCTTAGTTGTTTGAGAGCATATATTCCTTTTGACATCTTCTTACACGTAGCGCTGATATGTTCCTTCCATGTGAGTGCGGAGTCCAACTCGAAACCGAGAAGTTTAGCTGCATTGACACTTTGTAGTATTTCTCCTGTGCTGGTGGTTACGGGTATAGTACTAATCAAAGGTGAGACTGTATTGAAGAATATGATGTTAGTCTTATTAGTGTTAAGCTTTAGGCCATTCATGATAAACCATTCATTTAGTATGTGAAGAGTTTCACTGATGTTCTGCTGAAGTTCCTCTATCGAGTCACCAGAGACTACGACTGTGGTATCCTCGGCATACTGTATTATGTCCCCTGTTATCTTTAAATGGGCTAGGTCATTTAAAAAAGTTATAAACATTACATTTCCAAAAGATAAGCCCTGCGGAACGCCTATTCCAGTTTGTTGCGCTACGGATCTCATTGCTTTACCATCTATTTTTATTTCTACTGTCTGCAGCCTTTTTGTTAAAAAAGATTCTATAAGCTTTTTGACTTCATTTTTAAAACCATATACTTCAAGTTTGTCAATTAGTAGCTTGTGGTCAACCGAATCGAATGCTTTTGAAAGATCTAGCAGTATGGCTGCCACACGTTTTTTATTTTCTAAACAATTTTTGACTTTTTCGATGATCGTTAGAGTAGCAGATGTCGTAGATTTGCCCGCTCGGTATGTGAATTGACGATCCGAGAGTGATCCATTTCTATTTAGATGTCTCATGACTGCTTCTGATAGTTCACATTCTATCAGCTTGGATATTGTTGGAACTATTGTGATCGGCCTATAATTTTGTAGGTCATCTGTTTCGCCTTTTCCCTTATACAATGGAGTTAGACGTGACGACTTTAGTACGTTTGGATAAATAGAGGATTTCAGTATATTATTAATCAAAAATGTAAGGTGTATGTAAATAAATGGTAATGTCTCACATAAAAGGTTTCCCGAAATGTCTAAAATGTCTTTGGTGTCAGAACAATCAATCTTTTTTTTTGCTAGTTTCTTCAGCTCGTCAGGGTACATTTGAGGTACTTCAAAGTCAGGTAATTCATTTATAGATTTTTTTAGAAACTGTATGGCGTCACACCTTTTCGGCCTGTTGTTTATCTTTAGTTCGTGTCCTATTGATATAAAATATTTGTTAATGTAATCCGGTATACATTTTTTAGGTATTAGTTTATCATTATCTTTTAGGTTCCAAATCCACTCCGTTTTACTTTTATTCGTATCTTCCTTGATTACTTGCCACACTTCTTTCTTTTGGTTTTTTGAATTTTTTATTCTAAAGTCAACACATTTTTTTTTCTTACTAAGTAAAAGTTCTTCTCTTGTTTGGATTTTTCTTTCAATTAAAACTGGCTCTATAGATTCTGGATACTGTCTCTGCAGTATGTACAGATCGTGAATATCCTGCTGTATTTTTATTGATTCGGGGCATATCCATGGGTTATTTCGTCTCATCTTTTGTCTTGTTTGTAGTTTGGGAAAATGTATATCCATATTGTATGTAAATTTAGACATGAATTGTTGAAACGTATTTTCGTCATAATTATTAAAAATGTTGTCCCAAATATAAGATAGTAGGGCATTCCCGAAATCGACGATGCGCTGTGCACTGATTAATCGTTTAGTTTTCGTAACATATTTTGTACTCTTTACGATGTTTGTGTCATTTTTAAGCGTGACCAGTTGAGCATCATGATCTGATAGTGCAGTTGCTAATGATTCATGTTATTGCATTGTTATCCATGTGTGAGACTACAAAATCTATTGATGTTTCAGAACCATCTTCAATTCGCGTCGGAAAATCGACAAAGTTTTTAAATCTATTTGGTGTCATAATATCTATCAAGTTTTTTTTATTACTGGAATCCCTAAGAAAGTCAACGTTCCAGTCTCCAGATAAAATTATTTCACATGCGGATAGATCCGACAAAATGTCTAGCAATTTAGAAACAGTATCTTTAAAAATTGTGAAATCACCCTTTGCTGGTCTATACAATCCTACTACGATTATTTTATGAGAGTTATTGAGACTACTTACTTCAATTGCTGCAAGCTCACAGTGATATTCTACAGACAGTCTTTCAATATCAGTCCGCTTCTTGACCTTTAGTTTGCTATGTGTTAAAATTGATACACCGCCATGAATCAGGTAGATACGTTTCAACTACTCCTTGTAATTTTAACCGTTTTTCCTTACTTTTAATGCTTCTACAATTCTGATGCAACAGGCGTAGTTTATTATTTGTTATAAGATTGTCGTTGTAATTGTTTCCTGTTCTAAAAAAGTTATATTGTGTTCGTTTGCTGATTGAGACCCAATATCTCTTACATCACCAGAGTCCTAAAATGCATGTCAAATTTACTTCTATTAGATTATTATATAAATGTGTAAATTCATACGTAGAATTAGTTAAAATGTTCAAACATAGATATTTTGTATAGTTATTAGTTAACTTATTAGAAAGTGTAAATATATGTTTATCGTAGTGATTAATGTCAATAAGAGACACTCCGGTCGATCTTGATACTAGGTTACATAGTTGTTTGTTTAGTCTGTAGATATTTTCATTTAATTTCTTATGTTGAATCCTTTTATATGGTACTGTAGTTATTTGTAGTTTAAGTAGATAGTATAGATAGATTACCCTATTGTTCTGTGAACTACATGGGAGACAAATGGTTGAAATGCCCGCATTTGTTTAAAGAGAGCTGCAAACAAGCATTCTGCAACAAGCAATGTATTTGAGTTGCCGGATAACGAATTTTAGCAGCAAACTTGGGATCAAGTACCAATAAATGTTTATCGGGACTTATCACGTATTATTTTATTTAGGCAAAAAACGCCGAATGTTTAAAAATTACTAGTAAGTACCAATAAACAGGCCACGTGCAAGTCGGGCTCGCGCACTGAAGGTTCCGTACCACCACAAAATAAAATAAGGTCGTCCAAGTAACTGAACTACCAGTTATTAAATTCCATAAATTCCTTAACACCATAAAAACAATGGTTAAAAGCCAAGTAGTCAATTCTTTTTTAAAGAAGACAATTTTTCCTGGGCCCACCAAATTTTTTTTCTTAGGCCTACCTAATTTAGCATATATTGATGGGACCAGCACTATAAAATTTGTCGTTTTTTTTTGTACCATTCGGACGAAAGATAAGGGAAAAATGAAACCGGAATAATAATATCAAGAATAAAATGTGTTGTTTTGATTTTACCCACAATTCATTCATTTCCCTTATAGTCACTTGACCGGAACGTTTTTAATACGAAAAAGGATGCATGCTCAGGAATTTATATACAAAAATAAATAGACCATATTTTACAACAGTGGCCATAGTAATCGGCTTTTAAGTAAAAATAATTATACAATAGTCGCTAATGGTATTGTAGACGCTTATAATTAGCGGCTTGAATATGTTTTAATCCTAGTTTTAAATATTTACTAATATTGATATACCGAAACCGTAATACTATGGTTTCGTAAAATTATGGAGGAATGGAACGTAAATCCGCCATCTTGACGTTTGTTGGTTTGAAATTGACAGCAGTTATGACTTATTTCAAGTTACTTCATACTAGTGATGTCTCATACTTTAGTTTTTCTGACTCGAATTACTTAAGTAACTCGTGCTATTGACTCGAGTTGCAACTGGAGTCAACTTGAATCGGCGGTAGTGGGTTCTCGTGATGTGTCTCGTCAGTATTTGTATGAGTTGACACTGGAATGATTACTAACTCGATGCAAGTGTCAACGCGAATAGGTCCTGCTAGTTGGTACTACTCCGTTGATTGAACGTGAACCGTGGAACATGTGACACGCACTGCTTTCGTTTTTTTATTGGTTTGAACATCGCTCGGGTCAAATAACCCACTCAAATCGCTCGTACATAGCTAAGCGCAGTCACATCGCTAAGCGCATCCAGCTGGCCTGGCACCGACACGGAGCAGTTTATTGAGTTGAGTTGACTCGATCTCAGTCTCGCACCAGTGTCAGGCGCAGTAACAAACTGTTGACAGATTTGATTCGAGTTGCACAAAACTGGTCTCGTCAACTCGTTCATGATAATATGTGAATAGTGATATAACTCGCACCACACATCACTATTCATACTTTCCGTTTGTTTCAAATCGCGTGATCGTCTGATAGTGCTCTCAATTTTTTCCGTATCATTATGAAACTACAATAAATCAACATGTACAATGAATACAGCGCCTACTCCAGAAAATTGTTGTCAACTGTGCAGTAAGATTTCAACGCGTAGACAATTGTGCGAAGACATAATTACTGTCCAAGACAACTGAAGATTTTCCTAAAGATTTTACCTATTTGATTTGTGCCATTTGTGTGTGTGTGGATTTCTTGCGAGGTGAGTTTTTATTTAAGAAGGTATTAGCTGATGCCCGCGATTTCGTACGCGTAGGACTTGGCCTTCGGCTTCGACAATATTTCTTTCCCTGAAGGTTACAAACATTTTAAAAAGTCAAATCGGTTCAGACGTTCACAAATTATGCCGTTACTTAAGAATACCATTTGATTTTTATTTATTACTAGCTGCACCCTGCGGTTTCACCCGCGTAGATGACACACTCATTATGACATCAGCTATCTGCCAGTGAAACTCCCGTCAAAATCTGTCCAGCCTTTTTTTAGGGAACATACATACACACATCGCCTCTTATATATATATAAATAAAAGAAAAAGATGAAGGAGGTATAGATAACAATGCATTTAAACGTCTCAAACCATGTTGGTATCCGTACTTGTGTTGCTTATAATATTACTAACTTTATTATCCCTGTTTGTTTTAACTTACCTGCTTTTATTTACAGCTAAATCAACTAGCAGTTTGCAGATACTGCTACTATTAATTTTGCAAGAAAATATCCATACTCCTGATGCAATAAGAAGATTTGGGTACCTATAGAAATATTTACATTCCATGTGGATGTTCCATTTTAAGAACACACCAAACACAGCGTTCTTGTTCTGCAGAAAGGAATATTGATTTTGCAGTTTTCAAATTATCAGGTAATTTCAAAAATTCTTAGTGAAATCATTGAAAATAAAGATATTAAGTATATCTAGTATATCTAGTATTAAGTAGTATTTTTGTTTAGTATATCTTTTTTCTAGTTTGCTATTTAGTACCTACTCCTGTATAGAGTGCAATAAATAAACGTTTATATACTAACCATCCCTTTTTGTGCAGATAGAACGCTTAGAACAAGTCTGTATGGCTTGGTGGCTGAAAGTTTCCAGCACTGTGAGCAGGCAGAGGCTACGAGATGGTAACAGAGCTGTGGCAATTCGTCTTATGGATATTGAAGACGGCAAGAATATCCCACAACCAACCTATATGCCTACTCTTACTGTGCCCGGTATTTTCAGGGCAGCAGCAGCACTTACTATGTATAATTATAAGCGTGCTGCTTCTACTTTCCGTATTAGGGTCTAACGTAGGAACATTTCCGTATGTCCTAAGTAATGTTCTCTGGTGTTTTTACAATACCTAGGATACGCGAAATTGCATCATGTGCTGGATAATGTATAGCTTTGCTGTCACTTTTCGAAGGTTGAAAGAATCTATTTCTGAGTGGGTTACCTATTTAATTATTATTATGATAATAATATTTTGTTACCTACAATGTCTTTTTTTAAATTCCGCCTAGCCATACAATATCGCAAGTAATCATTACTCGTGCTGATATCAGCACTATGATGATATGATTATCAGCACAATTGCTAGAAAAAGTGCTGATGCAAAAATGCGAAAGTAACTCTGTCTCCTTATGCTTTCACTGCTAAACTGATTTTGATGAAATTGAATATGTACATAGTTTTAATCTTGATAATGACTAGGCTACTTTATATCCCGGAAACCTAGGTACATAGTTTTCATGGGATGATCACTTATTTTTGTGACAAACCAAATCGCGCAGGCAATCGCTAGTATTAGGTAGTAAATCACTAGAACCTAAGTAATAAAGTTACTTATATATAATTGTTCATTGTGAGGTTTTAGGTTATTGTGAGATTCATTAACTGATTTCTCAATACTCCCGTTAGATCGGATATAGCTAATATTACCACTGAATCTAGAGATTATGAGGAACAAATCGACATGAGTTTCATTACTATATGCTATAATTTGTGGGTGGCCTATTTTTCAAACAAAAGAAATTGTCTCCTTTGTTACCGTCCAACATTTTTATATCATTAGGTACCTTATTATAAATGGATATACCTACATCATATATGACACACATTTATTTTGTTCACAAGTCTTTTCTGACAGGAGGTTGATACAATAGATTGGTGAACTTGACTCTTTTCTGACAGGAGGTTGATACAATAGATTGGTGAACTTGACTCTTTTCTGACAGGAGGTTGATACAATAGATTGGTGAACTTGACTCTTTTCTGACAGGAGGTTGATACAATAGATTAGTGAACTTGACTCTTTTCTGACAGGAGGTTGATACAATAGATTGGTGAACTTGATTTTTTTCTGACAGGAGGTTGACACAATAGATTGGTGAACTTGACTCTTTTCTGACAGGAGGATGATACAATAGATTGGTGAACTTGACTCTTTTCTGACAGGAGGTTGATACAATAGATTAGTGAACTTGACTCTTTTCTGACAGGAGGTTGACACAATAGATTAGTGAACTTGATTCTTTTCTGACAGGAGTTTGGTGCACTCGAAATTATGTCTGTCTCTGTCTCTCTCTTATAATATTTCTAGTGTGAAAGACAGGATCTCGACCGCGTCAGAGGAAGGCCCCGCGAAAGTATCGATCATGGACGTAATAAAACCTAATGGCAGGTTTTATTACGTCCATAGTATTGATGAATTGAAAGAAAATACCTTCTAGTCTATATTGAAGACTGATATGGTCATTTACACCATTTTTTTATGACATCGGAAACGCTACTCCCGCCATCTGGCTACCCTACCCCCTGCACGGCGAGGCTCTGCTGCGTGCTCTGCAGGTAGACTCAGATGCCAACGAGGAAAGGATTGTTATCTAATCCCCGTAGAAACATTGTCTGCCGCCCGCCGCGTGCTGGGCTCGCGGCTGGCAAGTGGCAACGCTGCCTGCAGCGAGCCCAGCACGGTGATCAGCCTTAGTAATATAACTAACATTTTGGGGTAACATCTTTTTGAGTAACCTGTAGCGATAAAACTGTAAGTTTAAGTAACCTGTAGCGATAAAACTGTAAGTTTAAGTAACCTGTAGCGATAAAACTGTAAGTTTAAGTAACCTGTAGCGATAAAACTGTAAGTTTAAGTAACCTGTAGCGATAAAACTGTAAGTTTAAGTAACCTGTAGCGATAAAACTGTAAGTTTAAGTAACCTGTAGCGATAAAACTGTAAGTTTAAGAGGTTCTGGCTCAAAGGTCACTATTGACTTTTTTGTAAAATGATCTTCAAAAATAATGTTTCCCATGTATGTAGTTTTTCTTTTTGATTATAGTATAAAAAGTACCTATAATTATATGAGATGATAGGTACATCTCTATGTATTCGGCGCCTGAGTCGACAGAGCTTCAAATTCAAATTACTTTGTTAAGGACAACTAAAAATCCATTCAGTTAGTACAAACAAATTCGTTCGTTCGAACTTTTCTATAATCACCAATTTCTGAACTTTATTTATACAATTATGTTACCACAATAATTGTATGGTTTTGGTTACGAAACCCTATCATATTATGTGTGTCTCGACACGCTCTTGGCCAGTTATTTTTCGTGATTTCAGGGTTAGTCGCATAGTAAAAGTTATTCACAATGATGACCCCTTTCGGTTTAGTGTAAACCCTTTCCGCGTAGCCCAGTGTGTCAACAAAGTTTATAAAATAAACCAAGGATACAAAACACACGCTAATGATGTAGATAAGCGGCACGAGGCTACTTAGTACGACAAAACTTTACTATGACAAATCAAATATAACATTTTAGTAACGCAATTTTCCGGCGCATTTTATATACCAGATAACATACAATATGTTATAATTATGCACACTTACAGTTCACTAGAAATGTTAATCGATCACGTTATGGAATATGGTACAAAAGAACAATTTGTTAAACGTCACGCACTAATTTGGTGCTTAGCATGGGATTTGTTCGTCACGCTCGTCGTGCCTTCAGAGTCCGAAGGCACCACCGATATATTATGTTTTCCGTGGACGGCAGGCTCGCTGCGGTCACTGTGCGGCTGCTCTGCAGGATGAACTCTCTTCTAAATGGTCCTTATCTAGAGACACGCGGCAATGTGTCAGAACAAGCGACAGACTGGCGCACCCGTGTGTGTGTGTGTGTGTGTTACACGTACCATTTCGAGCTACTTTCGACCCCCATAACTCAAAATCTAGTTATGCTTCAATAAATACGTATACACGAAGTACACCCGCGCGGGTATCGCCTACAATCACACAGCTTTAGTGGTTCTCGAGATAATGGAAGAAAACCTTCGTACTGTTCACTTACCTACTCTACAAATATTAAACTTTCAGCTGCCCCAGAAACTTGAAACTGGACATCGTAGTAAAAAAGACGGAAATTGCCTGTAAATCATGTTGAAGTTTTTTTCCATATTTTCAAACGTTAGAGCTCGAAGTTACAAGTATTTATTTATATGAGTACAGGCGACCGATGTAACTTGTCCTCGCTTCAAGGTTTACGGAAAAGAAACACGATTTCCATCGGCTTTTTTAAATAGTGGTTCAGAAGGTAATGTCATTATGTTGATATTATTGGCCAATAGTAGCACTCTGTAGTAAACGCCATCCATCCAAGTACTGTCTGGGCCGTCAGTTGCCGAACTGTTCGGGGATGGTGTATCATCAGAATAAACATACGAACAGAAACGCGAAAAGATAAACTGCTGAACGGTATGCTGCTTTCATAGAATATATATAGTCTACTAAATTTTTTGTGTAATCAAAAGTTAATTATTTATTCAAAGTAATTTGAGTTTGTTATTTTATTGTAGCTTTAATTTAAGGAGTTGCCATAGATTTTGTCTCCAGTTAGGTCTCATGACCTTAGTCGACAAAGCCGACAATTTCTCAAAGCCTATGTTTGTCTCATTAATTCCAGCATGTTTGTGCGGGATGTCTGCACATCGTACTTGTTCGCACTCGTGTAGGTATGTGACACGCGAGTGACGTAGGCGATGTAGCGAGCCGTCCGGCGCAGGCGCAGGCGCACCGCACGGCGCGTCAGCTGCAGGCTACATATCCGGCGCGCGCGGTCGCCGCCCGTCACTCGAGTCCTCCGAGCTCAGCCGCCGTCATGTCCTCCTGCCGCCCCCTGCTGCTGTGCGCGCTCGTGCTGCTGCTGCAAGCAAACGCCGAGGAACCGCAGCGGTGCACGTACGGTGCCGCAGGTTGGTCTACTGTTGTAGTATATGTACTTCTTACCATCAGACAAGGCGGTGATCAAACGCGAACTTCCTTTCTTTAAATAAACCTCATACGTTTATCACGCAGCATTAGGAATATGTTTTAGCTAGAAGTCAAACTACTACAAACACAAGAGCGAATACCGTAACACCCTGTCAGCGGGAAGTTATCCAAGGGTTTGAAAGAGACGGAGGTAGCACGTTCAGGTGGGCGCCAGTCGCGTGGGTGCCGGGTGGTCGGAGGGCACGTGGCTGCGACCAGCCCCGCCAGGCGAGGCCAGGTTCGTGTCGCTGCGAGTGACACGTGTGCTCACGTTGTAGGTGACCTGGTGGGACACGAGATCTACCTGAACCGCAGCACGCTGGCGCCGAGCGGCCGGCGGCAGTACCACCACGAGGTGGTTCACCCCCAGGTGAGACAGTTCCATACCGACACTAGTCACTCAGCCTAACGTTGCTTTTTTATAGTATTATTTTACTTATAGGTTTTCGTCGTTTAATTTTATTGTGATGTCGATTTAAAGTACTTCGTAGCACTAGTAAGGAACGGCGGTGTATAGGTGAAGCATGCCGGGAGAATTACTTCCACCACCACTAGTGTGGGGGCGAGCCGCAGTGCCCGGCGCTGCTTATGTCGTTGAGCCCGTAGAGAGCGGTCAAAGCAGCCTATGGTCTTAAGGCGCGGACATCACTCTTATTTATGTTTTTGAGACTATAAATTATTAAAATTTTCTTAAGATATAATTATAATCTAAGCCTTTTCAAGGCCAGAGTGAATAGGTATGTTCTAAATTAGCGTGTTCCATCTTCGACCACATCCTTGCTTACCACCAGGCGAGTCGGCGGTCAAACGCGGACATATTCGCGATATATAAGTAAGGAGAAGTCCGAGTAGGATATGCAATGCAAGGCTCCACTAGAAGGTCAGCATTCCCAAACCCGAGGCCGGTGAGAGCGAGCGAGTCGTTTATACTATTGAATTCATTTTTTGAAATATAATGAGTTGAGGTGACCAAGTGACCGTTGCCGCTCCATGTTACAACACCTGTGGGTGTGGCTGCCGTGTGTCGTACAGTGTGGGCAGGCAGGTGGTGAGGCTGCAGCGTGCTGAGGGTGCGCTGGACCGCGTGTTGCAGGAGTGCGTGCTGAACGGCGTGTCGGCGAGGGTGTGCGATCTGTTCTCGCCGCAGGTGGAGGTGGAGGCGGGGCTGGGCGCGGTGCGCGTGCGCCGCCTCGGCCCGCGCCTGCGCCCGCTCACGCTCGACGTCTACCTGTACTGCGACCCGCGACACTAGCGGCACACTGTGACGCGCCGCACTGACTCGCGCAGAGTTCTCCGCACCCGGTCACGTGTCCTGCTCGTTCAATATATATGTACAACAAATAATTGAGCGTCGTTTGTTATCTAACTATATTATATCATGAATAAATAAATAATTATTATGTAGGGCTTGACTAAGTAAACAACAGTAAGTGGTTGTGACGCGCGCGGTGAGACCAGCGGCCTTATTATAGAAGTTTGATTGTGATCGAGATTGCATGCCGTCCCGTTCGC
This sequence comes from Agriopis aurantiaria, assembly GCA_914767915.1. Classification (NCBI taxonomy): domain Eukaryota; kingdom Metazoa; phylum Arthropoda; class Insecta; order Lepidoptera; family Geometridae; genus Agriopis; species Agriopis aurantiaria. The sequence goes on from OU611982.1 coordinate 115,307, forward strand.
ATCTACTTACTCGCACCACGCGCGTGAGTGAGATGGCACGCGATTGCGATCACAATCCGAATCACGATAAGACATCTATAATAAGGCATCCGCTCCGGGAGAACGCCGGCCGGTCGGGCCTCTACAAACTAAATCACAAACATGCGGGAAATCACACATTGTATAGAAAACACACGTATAAATATTATTACGCTTGCGTTAGTTAGGGCATGCTGACAACCTGCACATGCACCTGGTGGAGCCCACGTCAGCTGCAGGTACGTCTATACGGATACCGATGCCCCTCTGTGTGTCCGATAGCTTCAACATCCTCTACGTACAAGGTGTCTACGAAGCTTCAACATCCTCTACGTACAAGGTGTCTACGAAGCTTCAACACTTGCTTTCTGGTGCTACGTAGCTACACGCTCCGCTACGTCATCACCACGCGCTACGATCACCACCACCATGTGATCGCAATACATGTAAATGTTTACACGGGCCAGTGACGATTTATATTATCTTTGATTGGGACTTATCACGCATTATTTTATTTATATAAAAATAAGTAGGTACCTTTCGCTCGACGTTCCCTAAGTACCTACCTATTTTAAGGAAATTCAAATTATAATGATGAAAATATAATAATTGAAAAAAAAAAAAAATTGAGACGGCTTTCTTGATGTCATTCGGTAAAAAGTGTCGTTTTTGATGAGGAGGGTTGGATCGCAGCAGCATCAAAAATTGTTTCTGATGATTGACACGCACGTGTGTTGAAGCATTACCTACGTGTGAACGATCATCAAATAAGAGATTATCTCATACACCCCGAGCTGCCTCACCACTGCTCCCCAGCGCTGACACCTGCCTCTCCACTGCTCCCCAGCGCCGACACCTGCCTCTCCACTGCTCCCCAGCGCTGACACCTGCCTCTCCACTGCTCCCCAGCGCCGATACCTGCCTCTCCGCTGCTTCCCAGCGTTGACACCTGCCTCTACACTGCTCCCCAGCGCTGACACCTGCCTCTCCACTGCTCCCCAGCGCCGACACCTGCCTCTACACTGCTCCCCAGCGCTGACACCTGCCTCTCCACTGGTCCCCAGTGCCAACACTTGTCTCTCCACTGCTCCCCAGCGCCGACACCTGCCTCTCCACTGCTCTCCAGCACCGACACCTGCCTCTCCACTGCTCCCCAGCGCCGACACCTGCCTCTCCACTGCTCTCCAGTGCCAACATCTGCCCCTCCACTGCTCTCCAGTCCAGACACCTGTCTCTCCACTGCTCCCCAGCGCCGATACCTGCCTCTCCACTGCTCCCCAGCGCCGATACCTGCCTCTCCACTGCTTCCCAGCGTTGACACCTGCCTCTCCACTGCTCCCCAGTGCCGACACCGGCCTCTCCACTGCTCTCCAGTGCCGACACCTGCCTCTCCACTGCTCTCCAGTCCCGACACCTGCCTCTCCACTGCTCTCCAGTCCCGACACCTGCCTCTCCACTACTCCCCAGTACAGACACCTGCCTCTCCAGTGCTCCCCAGTGCCGACACCTGCCTCCTGCCACAGTACGCGTACATAGCGAGCCGAGCGTACAACGTTCTACGTCCGTGCTACCGTCCGCCTCGTCCGTTGTGTCGACATTGTCAGGTACACGACACTTAGCTACAGTTATCTATACTAATATTATAAAGAGGAAAGATTTGATTGTTTGTTTGTTTGTTTGTTTGTTTGTTTGTTTGCATTGAATAGGCTCCGAAACTACTGAACCGATTTGAAAAATTCTTTCACTGCTGGGAAGCTACACTATCTCCGGTTAACATAGGCTATTTTATATTTTAAAAAAAAAATGGGATCCTTACTAAAACTCCAATAATGTAACCCAAGGTGTAAAAAATAAGATTTACAATTTTGACTTTGCGTGTTTGACAGTTTTAAGACAGGACAACGTCTGTCGGGTCTGCTAGTAACAAGTAAAGCCAAATAGTAAACTCAAAAGCAATTAAATAGCTCTGAAGTAGTACCGTAGTTAGTGGTGCGCTCGTGCCTCGAACGGAGCCCTGCGGCGCTCCAGCCGGCGGTGGCCCGCGGCACAGGGAGCCCTACCTACCTACCCTACTATGCTAGGCGCGAAACAATGTTTCCTAGGACGCCATCTATACAGCGAGCTCGGCACGCGACAAGCGGGAACTAGCCTGCGCCATAGTAAAAATATACTAGGTATGCCTGCGCTACGCGGGAACTTACCACACCATTACAATGTAACGAATTAGAATTAAACTTCAAGCGAATACAATAAGGTGGCGCCACCGGGCTGTGCAGGACATACTACCGTCTGCTGCTGTTATTACTGTAAGAAAACTCCTCTCAGTTGGTAGACACAGGTTTTATTTAATACTCTAGTCATAATCATATCTAGTCATAAAAAAAAAAAAAAAAATCTGTCATACGTAGGTAATTATATTCTTTACTTGTACTTCAATAATTATTAGCACTTTAAATGTAGGTACACTAGCGCAGAGTAACAATTTACAATATTGAAGGTGGTTCCTGCACCGCTGCTCCAACCAGAATGTTGCCAGAATGCCTCGCTCTTGCCTTCAACAAGTTATGACGTTTTCCTTTCCCCTATCCGTCATAAAGACAGTTGGAAACGACTTATTTCAAATAAAGTACAAGGAAGTCAAATTAAGTACTCGCGAATTCAATAACCATATTAGAAACCTTACATTACGTAGTCTTTCTTGCACACTAGTCAAGAAATAAGACAGTTCCCTTTTGATAATCGTGTTCAATGAAAGCCGCGTCGCATTGTAAGTCTAATAGAACATTTTATTTGTCTGATTCCAACTAACATGTCTCCTTGCGTTCTTGCACTAAATCAGCACGTAGGTACATAAAGTTAGTCATTTGATTGGAGCGTGCGGCGGGAACGCGCCGCGCCGCTGCTCGCGTGCATTGTCATGTCACCCCGGCCGGCCCCATGCTGACGATCATACGCTGATTGCATACTGTGACTGTTTCATTTCAGAGAAGTTTTAACTACTTGGATATTTGAATGGTTTACATCCAGAAACAGGTTCTGCAGATACCTTATCGTAGACACGTCATATCAAGGAGATCAAAAACCGCCTGGACGTCCGGCATCGTTCAAACAGGTAACTAGGTATAATTCCTTCACTCGGCTAAACTTACATAATTATATGCGTTATTATTATGCATGTGAACGAACGCAGTACGTTGTTGTAACTCGAGGGAAGTTTAATTAGGTACATATTTGATCAGCAATTAATAAAGTATGTGCGTCATTAATGGGCGTGTACAGATTGTGCCACACTCTATGGCCGATATAAACGTAGTTACAGAACGCATCGTAGCGTTCCAGTAACTTCTCTGGGCACAGCAGACGATGTGTCTCGGCTCCAATCCGGCCAACATGATTATGTTTCTGCACCACTACATTTATTTTCTGCATTCTTCTCTGGCCATCTCTGCCGTGGTGAGCGGTGGGTCGAAAGAGCGAGGGTGTACCACAGTTCAGAACACAGTTCTGTTATGTTGACAGAACTAGGTCATCATCATAAGCCTATCTTTGTTCCCACTGCTGGGATACAAATCTTCTTTTAGAGAGAGATAGAGGTTGGGTAAGGGTTGGGCCCTAATCCACTATGTTGGCCCAGTGCATATTGGCAAATGTCATATTATATTACGTCTTTGAACTAATGAGATTCTCGGATTACCGGTTTCCTCCTGTATATTTTCTTTCACCGATTTTGAGCAAAAGCATGGAAAACAGCAGATAATTTACTAAAGTACTAAATATATAATTTGTGCAGGGCCAAGGATTCGAGCACGCACCTTCAGATTGTAGAGCGCACATGTGACCGCCCGGCCACCATCGCTCCCAGCACTGAACCCTATGAGGAGTGGTTATCGAGTTCGGCACACACTGTACAGAGCCAAGCGCGGCTAGTCAGCATCACTACCGGCCGCGTTAACTAGCTCGCAGATCAGATACGGCTCATTTCATTTGCATTATCCATGTGTTAGTGTTGGCGGCAACGAACTACTTCATTATATCAATTATATTCGTGTCATACCACGCATACTACGACACCACACACACACACACACACACACACGGGGACAAACTCTCAGACAACTCTATCACGAACTATATTACATCCAAGTAGTACCTACCTATAATAAGAAATCTTTGATTACATCTATTTAAAATATGTATATTATGTAGGTACGTGATTTCATGAGACCTACTTGGTAATTAATGAAATAAAGATATTGATATTTTTTACTAGCAGGTATTTTCTCATGGTCAAGAAAAAAAATCTGTAGCTCAATAATACTTTCTAGTATATGTTTATCTATGATAATACTAAACCACTCTCTGATCTAGTCGGGCTTGACCGTTACCTCGCCTGGTATGAAGCGATGATGCAGTCTACGGTGGAGCACGCTTGCCGAGAAGGAACCGATTCAGTCACGACTTGAAGACACCCAGATTGTAACCATCGGGGAACACCCATTCAAGCAACGCATTCCATAGTCTAGCTGTAGTGGTACGCACAATAAAAGTGGAATCAAAGGGCTTCGTATTCGTAATAGTTTTTGTAATGTCAACCATGAAACTGATCTTGAGATCCGAGTGGAAGAGGGGTCGCGGCTTGCATGAGTACATACTATGCACCGTGCCCATTGCCTGCGACTCGGGTGCTCGCACACGTTTGAGGTATTCGTGCAGAATTGTATAGATTACTCGCCCGCAATCACATTTCGCAATGCGTATGCTACTCATACACTGCTATGCATGCTCGCGACGCTTGCTATGGGCTTTCTGTACTAAATCTTATTGCATGCAGCCCAACGCATTAGTATTTATGCGTTCAACGCTCGCTGTGAATGCATAATGCGCATTAAAATTAATGTTTAGAAATTAATGTTTCTGGTAGAATTTAATGACTACTTCATGCTCTTTACGAGCAGAATTCAGGCTGTAACCTATGCGGCCATATAAACATTAATGGTACCTATGTGGTTTAATAATATTGTTGGAAGATAGGTAGAAACTAAAATAACCAAAATAAAATGAATGGACGGGCCATAACCATTGAAATTGCTCAGTAAAAACGAGACAAGCCGTCCGCCATCTACTTCAACACATTATGATCATGTAGGTACAGTACATATTTTGTTGCAAAAAATAGATAACGAATATAATAATTATCTATGTGAGTAAAAGTGAACACCTGTGTCTGTCTATTGCTCTCGAACCGTTTGTCGCCGTGAATTAGCGATGTTTGATGAAATTAATTTACATTTTATGACAAAACTAGCTGACCTGTCTTAGAACTGTCAAACACGCAAAGTCAAAATTGTAAATCTTATTATTTTACACCTTGGGTTAAATTATTGGAGTTTTAGTAAAGAATACCATTTTTTTGAAAATATAATATAGCCTATGTTACCCGGGGATAGTGTAGCTTCCCAACAGTGAAAGAATTTTTCAAATCGGTTCAGTTGTTTCGGAGTCCATTCAAGGCAAACAAACAAACAAACAATCAAATCTTTCCTCTTTATATTATTAGTATTAGTATAGATAGAATGATTAATACGTACCTACTCACGAGTGAAAAGTGACACCTGAAATTTAACTTGGTTTTTTGTTTTGTTTTTACACTTCGGGAAAGCACACGAAGGCGTAATTTCGTCAGATGTTTCGTTATCATGTAACAATAGTCTCGTGTTGCACTTCCTACGGCTAGAGACCGACTGAAACGAAATGAGCGCTGGCGCTCATTTTATAATCTTCAAAAATGCGCTTCTTTTGGGCCCGTCCATTCATTTTATTTTGGTCGAAGGATAGAAGCGTAAAAACTTGCGGCAATGCGCAGATATATTTTTAACTAACTTTGAAAAAGGAGGAAGGTTCTTTCAGTCCGTACCAATTTTTTTGGTAACAGTCCTACACAAGCGCACTCGCGCGTATATCGGTGCGCCTCCCCTAATACGATGAGCACAGAGAAGAGAGGAGAAACAGCGCGTGAGTAAGAGAAGACTGAGGTCTGTTCCCTGCACAGCGTGTAGTATTGTGGTATAGTAGGTATACTCCTCCCGGCGCGGCATCCGTCTAACTCTAACACGTCTATTGATTCCCGGATAAAGCACTCGGCCGGATAAAAGTCTCTCAAATAACAGCCTACTTAGCGCCGTGACGGTATATACTTATGTAAATTCCTCAATACAAGCGCGTATGAAACTTTATGGGACATTACACCTAACGACGCCATCTCTGTTTTCAATTGTACAACTTTTACGACACTTGGACGTGACCTCTTACGAGTGTCGGTCTTAAATAAACGGGCCTCAGTGAAGTTAAGAAGTTAACGGCGCCTGAGCTAACTCGTCGACCGATAATGTGAGACTGGCGCCGCAGATTCAATGATAGTTGCCACCTGGAACTGTCGTCACTTCTGGAACTGTTGTTGTGAGGATCGTTTATTAGAGCTGGTGAGCACGCAGGCCGCAGTGTGCTACGTACTCCCGGCTGCGGTCGCTAAACGATGAAAATAACTAAATTTCAAATTTGGTATACAGAACTGTGCCCAAGTCCGAATAGGTAATTAGTATGCAGGGATGGCAATCGCGGACGAAGTCGCGGGTACAGCTATTTATTATATATAGGTACATAGATTTCAGTGAAATTGTAATGCGTTGTATCAGTTTTAGTGGATACTTATGTAGGCTTAGTCTATATTCCTTGATGTAGGTAACATACCTAGACCTATAAATATAGACCATACCTAGAAGGGAAGCTAGACATACGGAAAGAGATGCATGTGACGAGTGAGAAGTAAGATGAGAGCAATGAGGAATGCTCTGCTGACCGGAAGTATGAGCAGATGAAGCACAGAGTAGGTAACGCGAGCCGATTACACTTGAATAGTTATTAAACATTAATGTTGGTCGATAGTATGCGAGGGTGGATATGTACACGCCGCGCTTCGGACGCGTACGAGCCGGGTTCCAGTAGCCTGACTGAATAAACCGTGCAATTGCATCGGTTACTCCATTTCCGCACGGACTGGGATTTAGCGTGCTTTCCCTCACTTTATGAATATTGAGGGCACTCGCGCTCCAGAGGGAGGAGGGGGAGGGAGGTCGCACAAACTGGCGTTATTTTTAGGTGCATGCTGATTTTTTTCACCTTTAGCCGTGTCGTTTGAACGGAAATTCTGAGAAAATCCTCCAATTCTTGCATAACACAAAATTATAGAGCTTTTGGTAAACTAATTTTGTTGGTGCAATAATATTATAATGAATACAATATGTCACTTAATTACTAAACTACTTAATTCTAATTACATACTAAAAATCTAGTCTAGGCAAACAGCCCGGCCCGGATCGTTCCTGGAGCAAAAGTGCCCATAACACTGGCAGCATTCCCACGCTGAATGGCAATGGCCAATCTTTGCACCAGGAACGAGCCAGAGCGGGAGTCGCCACCGTTATCTCGTAATCTGCGGCCAAGTTCTGCAATCAAGCTCTTGGCATCAGTGCCCCAACTGCCCATAGTTTCCACGGCAATGGGTACAAAATAATACTATGGCTCCATTGCCGCGTACTTCTGCCGCTTTCTACAGGCGGCATCCTCCGCTGCTGCTGCCGGTGTGTGGACGGTTCGAGTCAGGTGTGTGGCTGCGACAGTGCTGACGCAAGTAGCGTCCCCATAATGAATACTAAATTATAATATTTATTATTTATACACATACAGCCTTATACCCCATATACCGTTCGACGAAAGTTAGTTTCGTCGAAGGGTATATACCAGCAGCTGTTTCACCCGTGTAGATCTCAGTAACCTTATGTTTTTCTGAGATAAAAGTAATCATAAATGTTTCTCTCCGGCCCTCCAACTAACTCTATGCTAAACTCACGTCGTCCGTTCTACTGCTGCGTGGAAGAGGAACAAACAATAAACCAACAAACAAATACACTTGCGCATTTAAAATATTAGTATAATTACTTACGAGTATTACAAGTAGTGATTGATATCACAGTGAAATAGTTCAGGGAATTAAAACGTACGTCTCCGTCGCTGGCGTGTAGGCATGCAAGCTGCCCAACAATAGGGCTGCAGCACAGCGTCGGGGGGTGGGGAGGGGAGGGGAGGAATATAAACTGTAGGCTTACGAGGGTGGTCGTTAGGCGCGCCCCGCTAGTGCTGATATATTTGTGGTGGTGCCGTAATGAGCTCCTACAAGCAGCCGCGGCACGCGGGACGAGAAGGATGTCTTCATGCGAGGGGCCCAGGCACCTGCTGGGGGCACTGGAGGCAACTTACAAGCGCGCGTGACGCTCGGTACTGCGACGTCACATGAAGTGGACGCACGTCCCTAATGACTCGTTTGAGGTTATCTGCCGAGCACTTCCTGCCACTCAGGAGCTGGCAGGCTGAGCGGTGCTCGATACTAGTGAAGGGCTACATGATGGGTTGGAGATAATGTCACGTGACGTCACGTTCATTGTTGTCAGTCTCGGCCTTTCATTGTATACTTACTGAGTGTAGTCTGTGGACGATATGTGTTGTACTAGACACGGTCTCTTGTTGGAGACGCAGTCAGTTAATTGTTCACGTTTTTATATATAGATGTGGAATCTCCATTACATTGTAATTAAATTAATGACCCGCAAAATTGGTACCAGATTGAAATGATTATTTCTCGTAACTCTGGCTGATTCGGGTGCCAAATTCACCAGACGTGGGCTGGCAAACAAGCCAACGGGCTGCCTGATGGTAAGCGATCATTCGTCACCGATATCTGTAACACTACAGAAACGTTGCTGACCTTTAAAGACTCCATATTATGTTTTGGATGTGCAGCCGGACGTTTAAAGATATCACGTCGCGTGCAACACTGCACTCAACTTCTCTGCAACAACTTCAACTGCACCCAACTTCTCTGCAACAACTTCAACAGCACTCAACTTCTCTGCAACAACTTCAACTGCACTCAACTTCTCTGCAACAACTACAACTGCACTCAACTTACGGACTATAGAGTATTATAACATAGACATGATACTGCAGAGTCTTGCTCTGACGCCGAGTACTGAGTAGCATGTTTATGTTAAAGTGCCCTAAGTTTGCGACAAACAAGCCTACTGGTGAGGCCGGGAGCTGGGAGCTGGTAACTAGAGTCCGGGAATCAATTAGATTTTTCCGCGACGACGTCGGGATTAGAAAAGAGCGCAAAAGACACCAAATTAAAATGGAAATGTGGTCCGGCGGCGCATTCACGAGATACGGGAAAAAACCATTTAAGGCCCATTTACATATAATTTGTGGAGTGGGCGTATCTAGGAGGGCCTGGGGTCACAAATCTCTCAAAGTTTTAGTGTAACCGTGAAATCTGATCTCGATGAGATCAGACTTTTCATCTGAATCTCTTATAATCGTCTGAGTTTAGTATTTGTTTGATGCCGTCTGATGACCGCCAGGCCGCGCGAGGAATTGTTCTGATCTTGTTTTAAATTGCAGCAGCTCAAAAATTAAGACTTAACGAAAAACTCTATCTTCGAATGACAATCATTGCCGGAGTATTCTCCAACGTCCGCTGATCCTGCTGCTGATCCAAACTTCGACCAATCATTTTATTATTATTTATAACTTATTTCACTGTTGGAATGCTACAGCTACAGCAAAGAAAAAAAAGAAGAAAAAAAATGCTGCTGCTTTGCTGCTGTTGTTACAGGTAACATAGGCTATATTATATTTTCAAGTAAAATAGGGATCCTTACTAAAATTCCAATAAAGTAACCCAAGGTGTAAAAAAATAAGACTTGCACCCGTGCGAATCCGGGGTGCGTTTACTAGTCTAATATAATATTATAAGTTTTATAGTTAATATAGTTAAAAAAAAATATTGTAAAAGTTGACTCGTGTAGAGGCGTGGCGTCTCTACACGAATGCATTATACGAAGAGTCGCTCAGCTGCTGGTTTTAGAATAGCTTTGCTGAGTTTCGAGTTCACTAATGGGTTTCCTCTCGCATCACGTTTCCGTTTCAGATCCTTAACTATATCACGCAAAACGAGTTCGCTTGTGGACGTTGTCTGTTGAATAATAAACATACTAGTCGGATGGATGTCTGGGTAGTTAGTTGTACGCACAGAACAACGCTCGCAGTCAGCTGATCGCACGGAGCCTTCCAGACCCTTCCGCAGCTAACAGACGTCACGCGCAGTGCTCGCATGCGAACAAACGATATTAAAATAGATAAAACACACCGTGCACACACCAGGAAAGAGAATTTTAATTTGATCCTGTAACGATGCCTTTGCCCATCTCATTTGCAAAAACTTCCTTTCTCCTCGGTTCGGTGCGACGCAATTTCAAACCTTACTCGCTCGCAATACGTGTCACATCGCGGGCAGCCGTATGTTTGTGGTGGAGGCGCGATGATTGCGCGTTTAAATGAAAACCACCCGGATTATTGTAAAAACTCTACCTATATCTACTTAATTTGTAATTTCGAGCTGAGAAGGGTTTACGTTAGCCTTAAAAGGTTTTATATTATCCACGCGAGTTATCCGAGTGCGGGCGCGGGCGGGCGCGCGAGCGGGGCGCGGGCAGGGCGCGGGCGGGGCGCGAGCGGGGTGCGAGCGGGGTGTGAGCGGGGCGCGTTCGAACCAACCTGGGAATTATTATTACGGTAATGATGACGCGAAACGAACACACATCCACCGTGAACACCTCCTTCATCATCATCATCCTGCCCTGGTGCCGCAGCCGGCCACTGCGGCACTCGGGCCGCGCGACGCGCCCGAGCGTCACCAGCGGCTGCAGCGTCTCATCAGTCGGCATGTCGCGACTCATTCTTCTGAGATTATACTCAGGCAACACATTATATTTCTACCTCTCTCATACAGATGGACCCACACTCCCCCGTCGGGCCTATCATAATATAGCACACAAAGTTTAACAAAGCTTCATTTCGTGCGCTGCTCTTAAAAGTGTTTTGAGAAATTGGTGTCGGAGCGGTCGCTGTCACCAAACAAAACTAACACTGAAACTGTTCATCCAATTTGGTGAGATGAAAGCACCTTCCGATCCAGCTCTATATACGTATATATTGGCTGTTACAAGCTAAGAGCACAATGGAAACCAATTCGATCAGAGTTGAAGAAATTGCTTTGTATGTGGAGTCGAGTGCAGCTCACAGGACGGAGCTCGGGATGCTGGTACCTCGCCCTGCGACGGATAGTGACTGATACAGCGGTACGAGAGCTGTAGCGGCCGGTACTACCGACTCCTTGATAGTGACTGATACTGCGGTACGAGAGCTGTAGCGGCCGGTACTACCGACTCCTTGATAGTGACTGATACAGCGGTACGAGAGCTGTAGCGGCCGGTACTACCGACTCCTTGATAGTGACTGATACAGCGGTACGAGAGCTGTAGCGGCCGGTACTACCGACTCCTTGATAGTGACTGATACAGCGGTACGAGAGCTGTAGCGGCCGGTACTACCGACTCCTTGATAGTGACTGATACAGCGGTACGAGAGCTGTAGCGGCCGGTACTACCGACTCCTTGATAGTGACTGATACAGCGGTACGAGAGCTGTAGCGGCCGGTACTACCGACTCCTTGATAGTGACTGATACAGCGGTACGAGAGCTGTAGCGGCCGGTACTACCGACTCCTTGATAGTGACTGATACAGCGGTACGAGAGCTGTAGCGGCCGGTACTACCGACTCCTTGATAGTGACTGATACAGCGGTACGAGAGCTGTAGCGGCCGGTACTACCGACTCCTTGATAGTGACTGATACAGCGGTACGAGAGCTGTAGCGGCCGGTACTACCGACTCCTTGATAGTGACTGATACAGCGGTACGAGAGCTGTAGCGGCCGGTACTACCGACTCCTTGATAGTGACTGATACAGCGGTACGAGAGCTGTAGCGGCCGGTACTACCGACTCCTTGATAGTGACTGATACAGCGGTACGAGAGCTGTAGCGGCCGGTACTACCGACTCCTTGATAGTGACTGATACAGCGGTACGAGAGCTGTAGCGGCCGGTACTACCGACTCCTTGATAGTGGGCATGACAACAAAATATGAAAGGGAATAAACTTTATCTATAGTAAATTGGAATATTTTTAATTAATACATCATTATTAATCAAGAGATAAACTATTACAGGTTTAATTTATTTGATACTATTACCTACTTATAAGTTAATATGTATAAAGCATCACGAGCTTGCAGAGTTCATCAGGGTTAGTTAACATTTGAGTAAAAAAACTAAAAAATGATAACCTGAATTCCAGAATGCTAAGTAAAGTTGTATTTAAACATGATTGTGAATCCATGACACACGACACGACATGCGAGCATGTGATTTATTGCAATTTAAATAAATATTTGTTTTCCTAAACATTAGAATGACGAAGATACATGTCATGCATTACCGCGAAGAGAGAACGAGAGAGACACTTTGATAAGTATTATTTGATTGTTACCAAGAAATGTATTTGTTTACTTCATTTTATTTTATTTGAAGCATAATTATAATATGTAAAAGTTCCTTAAAATATTTGTACCTACATAAAAATCCAAAGATAAAGCGCTTTGTTGATTTCTAATATAGAGTGTGTCAGACAGAGGTTTACAAAGATACTGTTATTTAAATTTTCAGTCTGAGTCATAAAATAAATAATTAGACGTACTAGTGAATAAACAACTCTCAGATACCGAGGATGGTCACAGCTCCACTCTCCCGCTGCGCTGGTGCCAGTATCGGTGTCAGTGTCACATTACTCGTGTCGGCAGTGTCGGACTCTATATATACCGACGTACCGGATAAACCGACGCAAACACTACAACTACAATCGTAGTGTTTGCGTCGGTTTATCCAGTTTAATTAGTTGTTATCTAATTGAGAGGTCCAACAATCAGGCTCCAATCTGCGCGATCCGACCTTCAACTGCTTCCCCAACGTGTGAACAAACCACGACACCGGCTCACTCCGCGACAACACTCGCCCGCCGGAGGAGTCCAGCCGGAGAGTTGAATGTTGGCGAAACCAAACATTTCATACAACATTACCTCACATAAAACCACTGTACGGCTTATTTTAACTATCAAATCAAAATGAAGCTCTTCCCTGAGGCTGCAATGCTTATATCAATTTTCATGCTTAATGCTCATCCACTTGTTCAATGTATTTTCACATTAGGTACTTTTATTTGTGTTCTTTCGTTTGAGTATGGTATTGTATCGGAGAGAGCCGAGCGAGCTGAGCGAGCCGAGCGAGCCGCGTGTGGCGGCGTGGCGCGGGCTGCTCGCAATGGAATAACGGATCCGGCAGAGAACACACGAACGTTGGAGTGAAAGCTTTTCAGGGCCTTCTTCCGGTAAACACCACTAAATGGTGCTACATTTATTGTATGAATTTTTTACAGTGTACGGGTGACTACTGTGGCAGACAGTCCTTTGCGGTTACATCGCCATCTGTCGAGTCTGCTGGAACTATGGTTTTTCTTTAATCGTCTCTGAAAAGCTTCATTACTTTCATCGTGTCGACCGGAGCCTATCTTGTATTACGTTTGCAATCTGCGAATAAATCATGTTTTATGCGAACGAGAGATATCTAAAATAATAGACAATTACATATTTTTATAAATCTCTTTAAGTAAGTATGTATTTAAAAAAACTATATAATGTACGGAAGTGTAAGTGTGAGTGTATCAGTCTCTGGCAGCCATATCACAAGCTTTGCTTTGTTTGGGGTCAGATGACCGTGTGTGAAAAAAAGTCCCGAATATTATCATTAATTAGGTATGTGTTATATTTTTTTAGTAACATATGTAATTATAACATGTATCGTCACTTGCCCCAGGTGCAGTACTTTAAGAAACCGAATGCAAAAATTCCGTGACAGGAAACGATTGAAATGACGATGGTCTGTCCTCAGCCTTACACGCGACGCGTTTGTCCACTATTACATTGAAGAAGTCAAACTCGGAACAGCACGAGTGAGTCCGATGGACGCACGCGCTGCACCAGCCCGCCGCAGGGCTGCACCAGCCCGCCGCAGCGCTGCACCAGCCTGCCGCACTGGGGATCTCAGCAGAACGATAACGAGGTAAGCGGGAGATACAAGAACGCATTTATTCCTTTAATGTTCGTATATTGTACTCGTATTGAACTGGGCAAGGTTTTGACGATATCATAATAAATATCACAATAGATTTTCGTAGATTAGAGCTCCGGAGTATCCGAGATAGCCCACACGAGGCAGATGACGTGTACCTTGTCCTTGGAGTCGCTTGCCGAGGGCGGCGCGGGATGTATTATCACAACAAGCGATAGCTAACAGGCTATGCATACAGATGAGCAGGTTCGGTTCCCGCCGAGGGTTCCATTTCACCTGGATTCATTCAACACCCCCGAGACATTCATCGTGTTTGAGTACCTACCAGTGTTGTCATAATCCGAGATATAACTACACAGTTACACACGACCAACAAAAAACTATTACAATTAATAAAGTAGCCACTTTTGGTTCTAGGTATTGCCAGTTAACGAAACAATTACTACTCTAAAATGTAAATCAATAAACTATTCGGAATATTTGTGCACACACGGTCTTCAGACCCCAAACTAAGCAAAGCTAGTACCTACTGTGGCTGCCAGCGTCTGATATACATATATAACACTATAGGTCCGCCCCAGCTTCGCACGGGTATAGATTATAACCTATGTCACCCGGGGATAGTGTAGCTTCCCAACAGTGAAAGATTTTTTCAAATCGGTCCAGTACTTTTTGAGCCAATTCGTTACAAACATACTTACATACAAATCTTTCCTCTTTATAATATTAGTATAGATAGTTTTAAATACATACTTAACGAAATATTAACACCCAGATATAGAACAAACACAAATGTTCATCACATGAATGTTTGTCTTAGGTGGGAATCGAATCCACGCCCCCAAGTGCAGAAGGCAGGTTCAATACCAACTGGGCCAACAGGGCAGTCAGCTGAGCTCTTGACCCAAATCGTTATAGATTGAACACCGCCTTTAGTTAGTGGTTATCTGCATTCGTTTTTTTATTTATGTCGTCAGCTATTGCTGCTGCAATCTTGCCCTTCCCAAGCAGACGTGATATCAGCAGCTGCTGTGGATAGTAGTCGACTGATACTGAAACCTATTTCTATATGGAATGAACACATTACTGGCGGGTGCGGTATCAGAGAGGAAACTGTTGATCTGCATACATTCATAGTGCACTCGTAATGTAATACAATCAAATAACATCTCCTGCGCCGGCCCGTCGTTATAAACCGTTCTCCCTGCCTCATAACGTTGTCGTCGAGGAGCATTACCCTTGCCTCGTGAACCGTCCACCAGGCGCTGGGAGTCGAGCCTATTCTCGCCGGTGTCAGCTGTTCCCTCGCCACAACGTGTCATAAATACAGTTAACGACGTGTTGGACAAATTGATTTCATAAATAACACGACTCTCTTAGCTACATACCGATATACAACACTTGTAACACTCCAGATCGAACAACTCGCTCGAACTGCTCTTACATTATAATGATTGTATGTAACGATACGTCGGGCGGGATGGTTGCGTGAATATCGATGTACGATGTAACACGAAACAAAACATATCAAGTATGTAAATGTCTGGGAAGCACGTCTCTAGTCAGATACAACTGTGACTTTACTTACTCTATGAATATAACTAAACCTGGAAGTAATCCAGAGCTTCACATCCGGGGCCTTTATGTAAACCGTAACATGCATATTAATCATAATCAACCGTTTCAATAGCTTTCTTAGCTTTTCACAGAAACTTGTTTTCTATGAACTTTTACAGCACGTAAATATATTTTTAACTAAAGGGCCTTTATATTAACTAAACAAAATACTACCTAACCCAAACACTACAAAAACTGATAGACTGCCCACAGACCATTGGAAGTCTAAAGACAATATTAATGCACAAGCAGTCGGAAGTATATCAGTGGGCAGCGTACCCAGCATGCTGGCGGCATCACCACATTCACTGGTAATGCTTATGCGTTGAGTCAGAAACACACCAGCATATTAAGTACGTACGTCTTATCCCTCGTCGTAGCTAAGAATTAAAACTTCTGAATTCACCTGCATTTGTTTGTTCCTCCGCCTAATTGTGAAATGTTCTCGTAGCCGATATTACAAACAGGTTATATCAGAAACGAAGGCCTCCCCGTATTTCACGTACAAATTAAATCATCAAACCGTCGATCGCTCGTAAAGAAAGCATCGCTTGGCGTCCGAGACAGCCTGGCTATTGTTATGGCGGTCATTAATTCAATCTGTGTCGTTAACTTCGCCCCTGTTCCAGGGAGAGGGAAGAGCGGGGTGATCGTGGTTACAGGGGCGAGCCAGGGGCCTATAAACCGTTAAGCAGCCCCGAGGGGTCGTTAGAAGGCTGGTGACGAAAAAACACTTCACGAGACAATCGATTACGTCGCCGCGAGCTCCGCGTCGGGCATCGAACACGACTGCGGCGTTGTTGGACAACTCAGTACTGGAAATCGATATTTTCAAGGGAAGAGAGCCTTTTCTAAGTCCAACATAATATGATTATTTACGGGATATTTACCGTGGTAAGGTTGTGGAATGATTTGGTGAGCAATCGTGAAACATTAAAACAGTGTTAGTAAAAAAAAAATATTAGAGAAATAAATAAATAATATATACACATCATCAAAGCTCGCGTTTCATTATAAATTATTATAACACCGGCTTGCACTCACGATTATGTTTCTATCGGTCGAGACGATCGACCGGTTTCGGAGCCATTAGATAACATAACAACATAATAGTGCTAACACACGAGACGTACTTGGTTGACGAACCGCCGTCCAACCAACGAGTGGGAAAGAGAAAAATATTCTCTCCCGTTGGTTGGACGGCGGTTCGTCAACCAAGTACGTCTCGTGTGTTACCACTATAACGTGAACATAATCGTGAGTGCAGGCCGGTGTTATGATAATTTAATATATACACAATAAAATGAATGTTATTTTTTTTTGACTGGGCAAGTGCCTTTAATAACTAAAAAAAACCGGACAAGTACGAGTAGGACTCGTGCTCTGAGGGTTCCGTTAGATGGAACCCTCAGAGCGCGAGACCAAAAAAAAAACTAACTGAAGTTAAAATATTGAAAGACAAACTTAAGTTTGTAGTTTTTTTTTACTGGGCAAGTGCCTTTAATAACTAAACAAAATACAAGCTAAAACTAACACTACAAATACAGTTAGACTGCCCATAGACCGTTGAAGGTCTAAAGACAATCCAAATACTCAAGCCCACTACCAGTTGGCAGCGTACCCAACATGCTGGCGGCATTACCACGTTGAATGGCAATGCTAATGCGTTGAGCCAGAAACACGCCAGCATTTTGGTCACGCGTCGCATTAACCAGGCGCTCTGAAAGATTTTTTAAAATGAGGTGAGCTCCCGGTCCCCAAGGGCCCAATGTCTCGACCCCAAACGCCTCAAATATGTAACCACTGCCGAGGTTAGCATATTTGCGACGCTTGTGCTGCTCTGCCGAATTAGCAGCCGCGCCAGCCCTACCCTGTGTCTCAGGAAGATGTGACGGCGCCAAAGTATCGACACAAGTTGCGTCCCATACAAGGGGCCGCCCCAACCTCCAGGGCACAAGTGTCATACCGTCAGGCCTCTTTCCATCGTCACGCGCAAGACCACTCGGTTTGAGCACAGCTGCGACATTGGCGGAGGAAAGTGCCCTGCGTATGATGTCGTTCAGGCTAGCGTGTCGGCCAATACGACCAGCGCTTCTCGAGCAAGAGAGACCATGGTGACCGAGCTGGTCAGCAGCAGTACCACACTGCCAGCGATGGGCCTCACAGCACCTTGCACCCAAGCGTAAGCTGACAGCTAGACGAAATGCGGTTGGATCTAAAAGGCTACCTGTGTTAAAAGAGGGCATGGCTTGCAACCAAAGTCCCGATTCCCAAACAGAGACAGCAAGAATACGAGCGCGATCTGCAATACTAGGACACGTAACTAGTAGCGATTTCCATGCTAGTTCGCAGATCGGCCGATCCCACAGTCTCTGGGAAGACAACTTTGAAGTTTGTAGTTGACAATAAGGTTCTTCCATACATCCCAACTACAAAATGTAAGTTTGTAATAGCAAAATAATTATTTTTAAATACCTTCAAATTTATAACTTTCGGATTTATTCCTATATATGTACTATGAGACCTTGCCTCTTGCCAAATTTCATGATTCTAGGTCAACGGGAAGTACCCTATAGGTTTTGATTCCCCTGTAAAATCGCAAAATATACGACATAAAGGAACCCTCAGAGCGCGAGACAAAAAAAACTAACTGAAGTTAAAATATTGAAAGACAAACTTAAGTTTGTAGTTGACAATAAGGTTCTTCCATACATTCCAACTACAAAATCTAAGTTTGTAATAGCAAAATAATCATTTTTAAATGATATACCTTCATATTTATAACTTTCGGATTTATTCCTATATATGTGCTATGAGACCTTGCTTTTTGCCAAATTTCATGATTCTAGGTCAACGGGAAGTACCCTATAGGTTTTGGTTCCCCTGTGAAATCGCAAAATATGCGACATAAACGTTCATATCTGTAACGGTTCTAAAAATATCTTCCGTTCATGGCAAATGGCACATACGCTAGCAGCCAAACTTAACGAATAAAAAAGTCACCACGTTGACATAAAGATCGTTGACAGAATGAAAGTGACTGACGTAATGTCAGATCGCTTTCACCTTTAAACGAAACAAATATCAACCCTCATTTAATAACAAAATAATATTAAAAACTTGGGAAATCGTACCTTCGAGAAGGATTAGTTTATATAAAGGCCTCCGGCCATAAATTCTGCGATTGCCGCCGCTACGTTTCCAAGTGGAAGTCGCAAATTTATATCTGAACCTAATTTAATTTCGAACCCCGAATTGCAGATAATCGGGTGAGTTTTTTTTGTTGAAGTGTTTAGGTTTTGTGTTTTAAAAGTGTAAAATATATTTCTTTGTAATTTTCTGTACCACATTCTTTCTTCATCTTGTGTTATTAGCTCTTCAAGCATTATTCTGTACCTTGGATCCTTCCGATCAAAATTATGTTTGCAACGCCGGTACCACGCCGTGAGACTTATGGGCGCCTGTCCCGATCTCCACTACCTTCGTGGAACTCACGCGGCTGGACCGAGCGGCTCTTATTGTGCCACTCCTGATGCGTAGCCTTAACGCATTCCAGGGTTTTTCTCCCGGCATCGCAACATTGCCCGTGCTCCACGCTGGCCATACTCTGGCTGCCTCCGAGTACTACTGACTCTCGCTGCCGCGACGCTGACCATACACCGGCTGCCCTCCGAGTGCTACTGACTCTCGCTGCCGCCACGCTGACCATACACCGGCTGCCCTCCGAGTGCTACTGACCCTCGCTCCCAGCACGCTGATCCTCGCCAGCCGCACACGCTGCCCAGCTGAGCTTACTACGTGCCACGAGCCGCGTCGAGCCACGCGGCGATCGGCGCCTACGCTCTTAAAGCTAAGTCTCCTAACAAGAGACCAACATATTTTCTCACCACCTTCCGAGCTCACGACCCTCAGTCTAACTCGCATGTAACTTCACCTTTTTCTTGATTAAATTTTAACTTATACTCTCATAGAATCTTTCTTTGAAGCGCCTGCCCACTGCTAGGTAGGACATAACCCAAGCATCACTTGGGGTACGTTTCATATCTTTTGATTGCGTTGACTTACAACTTTTATTTTTTTACAGCCGAAAGAAACCGTAGACCCAAGTATTTAGTATAAATTTCAACTTGCTACCTTTACGCGTTCTTGAGAAAAAGGGTCTTGACAGACGGACAGACAGACAGACGGACAACGAAGTGATCCTATAAGGGTTCCGTTTTTTCCTTTTGAGGTACGGAACCCTAAAAACATGTAAGATACACAATTCCTAGTCTATTTTAATAGTTGTTTAAATTCCCAATACATTCATTGTTATTATAATTATTTAACTCGTGGTTCGTATGATTCAATCAATTGATTCTTTGCAATATTTTCACTCATTTTGAACCGATTTCCCCTTTTTATTGAAGAGCATCCAATTTAAATTTGAAAAAAATAAAACTGCTAACGGTCGATAATTAGGATAAATGTATCGCGTCTATTGAACTATCTCTGAAGTTGGTTGTTATTTTTTCGTAAAAATGTATTAATTGCATTGGACATGGTCTGTACCGCCACTGTACGTCACCGCCACAGTCTTCGACCAAAATAAAATTATATTTTGGTTGAAGCGTACAGTGAGCCACGTGACTCTTTATTATTTACTCAATTTACTTATAGAAAAGCTAATCATGAATATAACATGATATAACCCATCAACGAAAACAATATAACAAAAACATTATAATGCATTTTATTATATCCTTCGCTGAGCCTGTTATTTGTAATAAATGAAACACCAGTCAACTAGCCTATTCTGTAAAGGTTTAACGATTAACTACTAAAAGAGCTGTAAAACTGATGTTCTCTAGAAGCACGCCGCAACATCAACTCGACGCGGATACAGTACAGTAGAATAGAGACACTTACTACAAACTAACATTCCCACGATAAAACTGGACGTGACTAACTTTACTTGGAATTTCAATCAGCTGTAGACGGAAAGCATCGGTTCTATAGGATCAAGTGTGTTATAATCTTTGGTAGTAGTTTGGATCGCAGATAAAGTCAATCAACTTTTTAAAAATCTGAATAGACATAACTAACTAAAAAAAAACGCTAAAAATACACTTTTGATATGTTTCTGTAGGAGCCTCGTCAGCGGCTGCTCTAGGAGACATGTGACAGCTGCTGCGGGTTCTGCGTCCGCTCCGGCGTCTGATCTGTCGTTACTTAAACACAAACAAATGAGTAATGTAGTTAAACAAACTTATAATTTATAGAATTAAATAGAGTCAGAATTAGATACAAAATTACAATCAAAAATAATTATTTAAAAGTTATCATTTAGATCAACATACAATACAATGTCAACAATTCACTTAAACGTTCATTATTGAATATCAAGAACTGAGAACTACCAGACATCTAAATCACACAGACACAAGTATTCCCATTCATCATCATCATCGTTCATTTCTTACTTCCTACTTTTGTTAGTGTCATTTCACAGTATTCTAGACACTTCAACTGCATCGCCAGCATCTCTGTACATATGATCTCTTTTCTAACTATTTTAGCTCAGTCTTCGAACCTTCTACCTCTTCATCCAGTACGTCCTACCCTATTGAAGAAAAAACAAATATTCTAAGCAATTTGGTGATCTCACGGGAAGATATTATTCGTAAAATTGCTAAGCTCGACCCAAACAAAGGTGCTGGTCCCGATGGGATACCTCCACTGGTAGTAAAAAAATGCTCGAAGGAACTGTCAATGCCGCTTCTCATTCTATTTAATGCATCCTCTCCAGTCAGGTATTTTCCCATCATTATGGAAAACAGCTCATATAGTACCAATTTTTAAGTCAGGTGATAGATCCTGTTGCAACAACTATCGTCCGATCAGTATACTATCCTGCTTGGGAAAACTATTCGAATCTTTAGTCTATGAAACCCTTTATCATCACACTCATCCACTTATATCCCACAAGCAGCATGGTTTCGTCCGTAACCGTTCCACAACCTCAAATCTACTCGAGTATAAAAACTACATATGCAGCGCCTTTGCCAAAAGAACTCAAGTAGACTGTATATATACCGACTTTGAAAAAGCTTTTGACAAAGTGAGCCACAAAATTTTAATTTCGAAATTGGCATCTAACTATGGAGTTCATGGTAGCTTGCTACGTTGGATCGAGTCATATCTTACTAGACGTAGCCAACTAGTCGCCATTAAGGGCTTTCTACCATCCCCTACTCAAATTACTTCGGGAGTTCCTCAAGGTTCACATCTCGGGCCACTGCTTTTCATCGCCTTCATCAATGATCTTATTGATAAACTCAGTAGTTCTTGTCTACTGTATGCTGACGACCTCAAACTTGTTTCTGAAGTTCGCAGTATCAGGGACTCTGAAGCTCTTCAATCCGATATAGATATTTTGGACAATTGGTGTCAGGACAATAACATGTTTTTAAATATTAAAAAGTGTTTTGTTATGACAATTACTACAAAAATAAACAAAATAATTTATGACTACAGACTCAAAGATCATTGTTTGGAGAGGAAAGCATCGATGAGAGACCTCGGGGTCATTTTTGATGAGAAATTTACGTTTCGAGACCATTATGACTATATAATAAATAGAAGCAATAAACTTTTGGGTTTCATTTCTTGTATTACTAAAGATTTTAAAAATCCATACAGTTTCTTAACACTATATTTTACAATGATCCGTAGTATACTAGAATACAATTCTGTCATTTGGTCTCCTTTCTATGACATACACATAAAACGTATAGAACGTGTACAAAGAAAGTGCTTAAGCATGTTATGTTATAGGCAGGGAATGAAACGAAAACTTAAATCATATCCCGAAAGATTAGCCAAATTTAATTTACAAACCCTTGAAACCCGGCGTTTAAATATTGATTTAGTTTGCTTATTCAAAATTTTACACTCCCTTATTGATTCACCTTCGCTTCTTTCAAGTATCAATATAAACATCAAGCCCAGAGCTCGATATAGCTTCTTAAAAACCTTTGTGTTACAGGTATATAAGAATAATACTTCGTTTTATAACCCAATAGTGAGAATGTGTCGCCAATACAATGACATTTTGAAAGACCACCATGACTCTATTGATATTTTTAATAAAAAACTATTGAAATTTAAAAAAGATGTACGAAATATTGTTTTTACGGTCCATAATAAAAGTTAAGTTTATTTAATATTATTATTATTATTGTGTATAAATTGTTTGTAATAATTTACCAATTACCTACTGCATTTAAAAAAAAAAAAAACATGTTGTGTATACATATTTAGGAATATGGTTTAGTTTAAAATTGTATAGTCTACTCTAAGTTTAAATTGTTTTGACCATATTTTGTTTTGTGTGCCAATAAACTAAATAAAAAAATAAAAAAAAAATAAAAAAAAATATGTTATTTGGTAGAGTGTCCGGGAACGCGCGCGACATTCGATCCCGGCACTCTGCCATCCCGGGAATTGGATCTCACAAGTGCAGATAGCTCGTCATACGACACTCGTGTCACTAATATTTTAGCTGATAATATTACTCTAGTGACACGTGCGGCTTTGTCTGTTGTCCTACAAGGACTGATCAATTTTAGGAATAAAAAGTTACACACATTTGAATTCAGGTAGAGTTCTTCTAAATCTGTGTCGCAGTCTAGAACTTAGCGCCCACGTGAGGAAAGTGACAGCTTACGTAATACGTTACTGATGCCCCCGCTCCCGCACCCCGCACCCTGCATGCCGCACGCCGCCGCCACTCCGTCAGATATCACCAACATTGGCTACAATTGAACGTAGCACCGCGATTACTGCTACGAAGCACTACGCGGAGCAACAAGACTGTTACGAGACGCTACGCCATAGACTCATTTGTTCACTCGTTTCACTCAATAGTTACAGTATTATGGAGTTTAGAGTTTCGTTGTAGGGTAATGAGATATTTTATTTTATTATCTACTAGCTGCGCTGCGCGGTTTCATCCGCGTAGTGATGGAAATGGTGATGATGATAATGAAGGGCCCATGTAAAACTTCAGCCCTTGAACTATACGCATGCAAAAAATCAGGTCAATCCGTTGTTCTATTGTTGCTTGAAAGAAGAACAAACAAACCAACAAACTTTTTACATGTATAATATTAGTAGTATGACTAGCTGCGCCCGCGGTTCCACCCGCGGAGATTACATCTTATAACATCAGCTATCTGCCAGTGAAAGTCCCGTCAAAATACATTTTAGAGATACATACATTATTATTACATACACACGTCACCTTTTATGTATATCTACAGATGAAAAGTAACGGAGCACGATTAGTCATTGAAAATAAAAATACATGTTGGAACATGTACCACTTCTAAACTACATGTTGGAACATGTACCACTTCTAAACTACATGTTGGAACATGTACCACTTCTAAACTACATGTTGGAACATGTACCACTTCTAAACTACTGCATGTCTTTTGATTCAGTTTTCAGTAATTTAGTTAACAAAAACGAGATTGACGTACAGGTTATGTTATTTTGCGAAAAAGCTGAATTAAGGGGGGGGGGCAAATAGAGGGTGAAAGTTTTTATGAAAGTTATTTTTGATGCTAGAAACATGGAATTTGGGTATTTATGGATAAATTGATATTAACATTTTAAGCAGCTAAAGGCTTAAATTTATTTATTTTCTTTTATTTCTTTTTTGTTTCGCGTTAAAATTTTAATCCAACATGGTTCAAACAAATTGTAGCAGAACTAGCCACAAAATATCCGCAGCCGAGCGGTTCTCAATAATTCAACGTGCAGCAGTGCGATATACAGCTTTCAGTGCATTAGGCTAAGCCGTTTTTGGTAGGATTACACCCGTTTGTAAATAGCGTAGATAATCGCGCACTGGACGCGGCGCTTCCGCCGGCACGTGGCGCCGTGCAGCGAGTGGTCCCGCGCGCCGCATCGACACGTCACACATACTGGAACACTTGTCTTACGTGTATCAACCACGTGCTACTACAAACATGCGTGTGCCTGCTTTATCATATTTACTTTTTTACAAAAAAAAATACAGATACCTTTTTAAATGTAAGGCATAGAAGAAAAAAAAACAGGTAAGCCTCAAAAGTTTTCACAAATATAAACATATTATATAATCCGCCGTAACGTTCCATATTCTGTGAATATTTCAACGGGCTATATGTCTATTACGGTTCGAAACATACAGCCGTTAATATGTAGTACAGATGGACGGACAAACGAACAGACGGACATACATCGTAGGCTTAGTAATATGGTTCCGTTTTTACCTTAAAAGCACTTCTGATTACAATGTATATTACGAGCATGAGAAATAAATGAGTTTTTAGAATTAGTTAGTTTCAGCTGTTTGTTTTCCGAATAGTTTTTTTTTTTTTTTTTTTAATCTTTATTTTTAAAGAGGGTTTGGTCAGACATGACCATGCCACCCTCATTGGCACATCCTTAAAACTAAATCCTTCTTCTAATACACAAAGTCACGATTTTGCACAGTATTCTGCACTCCTCCGATAAGGGATCAGCCAGCACGCTGTTACACCACCCAACGTCATTAAAATTAAGGTTGGTATTCTGGTTGAAGTCGAACCTTTCAGCCTCTGTCCGGACACACTCCATCATAACATGACATACGTCTTCGACTACCCCACACTCGGTGCAGTTTGGTGAGTCGGATTTGCCTATCAAATGTAGGAATTTGTTGAGTGGAATGTGACCGGACCGAAGCCTCATTGCCATGACACTGACCGCCCTACTCACATCAGCGCCGGCAAACCACGGCGAACGGGTAAGCCCTGGTTGTATCGTCTTATACCAAACTCCTTTTGCGACTGAACGCTCGTCAAAGTGCTCCGCCCACAACTCCTTACCTCGATCTCTGACCATACCTAAACAGTCAGAAAACAAGGGTATGCAACAGAAGGGTGTCCCGTGAGTCAGAGCTTCCCTGGCGAGGCGATCGGCCTCCTCGTTGCCGGGTATGCCGACGTGTGATGGTATCCATTGTATCTTAATATTCTTATTCTTGTTTGCAAGAGTGCGTAACAATTCTAAAATGCGGTAGGCTATCGGGGTGCCTCGAAAATTCGAGGTGCATCGAGCCAGGTGGTAAATTGCACTTTTAGAATCTGTCAAAATGATATAATTGATAGCGTTTAATGTGCATACATAGGAGATAGCCTCTGCTATTGCGATAAGTTCCGTGTACATAATAGATAAATTTACATCAATTCTTAATTGTATAGATTTGTTTGTATTAGGGTCAAAATAAGCTAGTCCACTAATTTCACCTTCCTTGGATCCGTCCGTATAAATTTGGTAATACTCCGCGAAATTATTATCTATGTACTGTGCACAAATTTGCATCAATTCATCACTTAAATATTTATCTTTTGGTTTACACAGAGTTTTGATATTGGGAGCTAATACCGTCGAGATATCCACATTGCTGACCCACGTATCCAATGAGAACATTTCTAATTGTTTGCTGGAATAAATAGGTGTATCTTTTAGAAGTCGGTGTGCTAAACATAACAGAGGCTTGCTCTTATTCCTCCAATATACCCAAGATACCGTATATTCACTATGGCATAGATTGTTTAAGTTATCAACAATTTTAACTATTTCATTATCAGATACAGACCTACATTTTAACCAAAACTTTCCAGCAAGGTAGTACCTACGAATGTTTAAAGGTTGAATGTGCAACTCACATTCCATGACGTGGATAGCAGTGGACTTTATAAAACCTCCGATAATACGCATGCATTGGTTTTGAACCTTATCTAACTTACCTAAATGTGTTTTGCAGCTGTTACCATACAGCGCGCTCGCGTAGTCTAACCTGCTTCGAATCATAGCTATGTAAATACGTCTTAAATGAGTCGGGTGAATGCCCCAACCCGAACCAGATAAAACCTTAAATATGTTCAGTAATCTCAAGCTATTCTCCTTTAGTTCATTGATATGTTTAGCCCAGCGTAATGATTTGTCAAGCCATAGTCCTAAATATTTAACGTGGTCCACTATTTGCAAAGAAATGCCGTTAACATTTAAATCTAAAAATTCTGTATGATAGCCTCTTTTAAACATACATATCTTACTCTTAGTTGGTGAAATTTCTAGCCCGATAGCATCTAGTAATTTAACAAGTTTATTTAAAGCCTTTTGCAACTGAGTTTTTCCTTCTTTTAGGTTGTAGTAGCTTATGTATAGGACGAAATCATCAGCGTATTGTGATATAAATACATTATTTATACTTTTACAAATATTGACTGTTATGATGTTGAACAAATACGACGAAAATGGATCCCCCTGGGCAATCCCGCGACACGTACTCCTAGAAAAACAATAGTCCTCTGTATGTACCTTTAGATGTCGTTCTTTCAAAAAATTCCATACATATCTACATATCTTAGAGCTAATTCCTAGCTGCTGCATGACATGTATAAGACTGTTCAAATCGACATTATTATAAGCGTTATCAATGTCTATAAAGGATGCTATGGTGTTTTGATGAAGTGAAAAACCGGTTTGAATCCTTGATACTAAACTAGAAAGGTTATCCATTGTGGAGCGGCATTTTCTAAAACCTGTGGTTTTTGGTGATAAAAAATTATTTTTCTCTATGTACCATTCTAATCGTTTGATTAAAATGTTATGAAATGTTTTACAGACGCAAGATATCATAGAAATAGGTCGGAGAGATCCAGAAGACTGGGGGTCACGACCGGGTTTGGGTATAGGTATAACGGTAATATCTCGCCATTGCAACGGAACAAAGCTTAGCGAATGAAATGTGTTGTATAACATTAGTAATATGACCTTCCCGTTATCAGGTAAATGAGTTAACATGGAATATGATATTTTGTCATTTCCTGGAGACGTATCTTTATGACGCATACAACATTCCAATTCTTGTTTTGTGATTACTGTATCTACGTTCGTATTTATTTCTAAAAAAATGGGTTCACATGGAAGTACGTAGTCGGGCGTTAAACTGTGCAATAATTCAACGGCTCGCTCTTTAATGACATGCGGTCGCGAAGTATTGTATCCTTTTAACCATCTAATTTTTCGCCACATCTCGCTTTGACTGACAGTACCGTCCAACGTCGAACAATAGTCGCGCCATGCTTTATCGCGTGATTGACGTAGCAACCTTTGGGTTTCTCGTATTTTTCCCTCGAGCTTCTGTAAGTTACTAGGGGTTGGATTACGTCGAAATATGACAAGAGCTAGGCGACGTTCAGCAACTAATTTTGATAATGAAATTTGCCAATAGGGCTTAGGTGTGAAATTACTATTGGGGTTGGTATTAATTTTAATCAATGGTATGTGTTTATCAGCTGCTGTATTTAGACAATTTATAAAATTATCATATGAATTTTGAGGGTTATTTGTACTACAAATAAAGTCAGCGAATAAAACCTCCAATTCTTGTTTATACGAGCACCAATCAGCTTTTTTGTAGTTACGCCGAGATATTATGTTATCAGAATTTTTCTGTGATTGTATGGTTAACTTAATAATTAAATGATCGCTACCTAAATTCTCATTGATAGTTCCCCATTTAAACTTTATCGCAATATCCGATGAAGCCAATGATAAGTCAGGTGAAGACTGCTGTAATTTATTAAGTACCAATCTTATCAGTGATGGACAGGTACTGTCATTCAAGCTTATGAATTTACTTTCCAATAAGGCATCGTAAATTTGTGTACCTCGAGATTCAGTTTTGTATGACCAATTGGTATGGTGTCCGTTAAAATCTCCCAGAATAACAGTTTTTTTATCTACAAAATTGAATAGGTGCTCCCAGTCCGACTGTTTTGTGGACACAGACGATGGACAATATAAACCTAGCACATATTGAATGTGTTTGCAGTTAAAAATTTCGACCATTATTACTTATATATTCGGATTTATACTGATAACTTTATGTTGAGTAGCCTTAATTGACTTGTGTATTAAGATCAAGACGCCGCCGTGTGCGTCATGTCTATCTTCGCGATACATATTATAACCGCTTACCTTTAACCGACTGTTAGGGTTTAACCATGTTTCGGCGATGACAGCAATGTGGATTTTCTCACGATATAATATATGCTCTAAAGATTCTATTTTAGGTTGGACACTTCGCGCATTCCATTGAATAATATTAATATCATATTTCAACCTAGACACAGATATTCCAGTATTGGTTTCAATACCGGCCAATCTGAGATGTTTTCTACCGCCACTAAAATGATCCACTCTATGCAACACTTGATTGCCTGTTGTACTTTGTCCGGTATTGGAACTCCTTTTAGAAAAAAAATTTCTTGTAGCCTACTTGTTAGTTCCTTAAACGTCACATCTCTTCTTCTTTCTTCTTTTTCCTGAGTAACTTGTCCGGTGTTATTCACATTGTGTCTTACTGGAGTTTCAAAAACACTAGGGTCGACATTAATTTTTTGTTTATGTTGTTTAGCAGGGCGACGTGTAGGTGGCTTCGTCACTTCATTGTGAACAATCGCTTGCGTGATGACTTCTGCATATGACGGTCCTTGTCTGGGCGTAATAAATTCCTTAGTCGTTACTGTAGGAGTTACTTGAGTTACCCACTCTTTTGGTGGTGATTGGGTTCTTTGCCTACTATAAGGTACTGGGACATACAAGGTCAAAGCCCGTCGGTACGTGCAATTAAATTCAGCCATTAACTCTCTCAATCTCTTCTCTTTCCGATACGCTGGACACGAACGTAGCAACGCCATATGATTACCGCCGCAGTTGATACATTTGAATGTGGTAGTTTCACAATTAGGGTGATTATCAGTACATTTGGGGCAAACTATCTTGCCCGAGGGGCATTTTTTTGCTGAATGGCCCAAAGCCCAGCAGTGACTGCATTGTGATACAGGGAAAATGTACGGGTCAACCCTGATTTTTAACCCATCTACGGATATAAACGCTGGACGGAAAGATCCTTTAAAGCAGAGCCTGACCGATTCGCTAGCCTCCCAACCATCACCGCCAAATTTTCGACGTGAGAGTCTACTCACTGATAAGAGTTTCCCTGGATCTGGGCATGATATGCTATTTAAAATATCGTCATCTTCAATTTCCAGGTCTACATCCTTTATAACACCGTAAGACAGGTTAACTTCCATGGCTTTGTGTACCCTCCATCCTCGTTCGGCTATTTCTTTAGATGTCTCTATTAAGTTAATTGCACTTGCATTTGGAACGTCTATTCTAATTTTATAAGGGTTTACGTATTTGACTTTGTCTATATCCATCACACCTATACTTTTAAAAAACTTTGCCAAAGCAAACTGTTTGGGCATTTTTTCGTTGGCAGAAATGTATATCTCGCAATTACCTCTTTCCTTTTCTGGATTGTACATCTTTTCTTTTTTTTGTTCTGTCTCCCCTTCCTCTACATATTCTACCTCTCTCTCTCTCTTGGTTGGTTTCAATCTTTTTCCAAGTATTACACTCTTCTGTGACTTCTCTTCTATGTACTGATCTTTTTCTAGGGCTTCTACCACCCTCTCTTGCTCACTTAGATCGCTAGAAATGCTCACATCCTCAATTGAATCTCCCAGTTCTATTGCAGTCTTAATCTCATCCATCGTTGCCTAGCGGCACGCCGGTGGCGCCCGTAGGTGGAAACCTGACGGCACCCACAGGCAGCTGGTTTATCGGCCCGAGGTTACGGAAACTAATGTAAACAATACGTTTATAGCGGTCGACGCGTTCACCTCGCCCGAATGCCGAGACGAGACTGTTCCGAATAGTGTAAAATAAAATAATATTTTTTCCTATATACTCGTATATATTATATATATTTTTACAATTGGTTGTTCTAGTTATGAGTAGTTCCGATGTAACACGGAGCTCCGTGCGACATGAAGCGCGCGCGCAGTCTGCGAGGAACGCGCGACAGACCTATCAGTGCAAACTGAGCTCGGCAGCGGCTGAACTCGGCAGCTATCAGTTCTACATGAAAACATTAGCGGCTCTGACTGCTCTTCCGCTCGGGATGGAAAAACAAATACACAGCCTTTATTACATTAGCGGCTCTGACTGCTCTTCCGCTCGGGATGGAAAAACAAATACACAGCCTTTATTACATTTGGAGTATAAGTAAAAACATTAGCGGCTCTGACTGCTCTTCCGCTCGGGATGGAAAAACAAATACACAGCCTTTATTACATTTGGAGTATAAGTAAAAACATTAGCGGCTCTGACTGCTCTTCCGCTCGGGATGGAAAAACAAATACACAGCCTTTATTACATTTGGAGTATAAGTAAAAACATTAGCGGCTCTGACTGCTCTTCCGCTCGGGATGGAAAAACAAATACACAGCCTTTATTACATTTGGAGTATAAGTAAAAACATTAGCGGCTCTGACTGCTCTTCCGCTCGGGATGGAAAAACAAATACACAGCCTTTATTACATTTGGAGTATAAGTAAAAACATTAGCGGCTCTGACTGCTCTTCCGCTCGGGATGGAAAAACAAATACACAGCCTTTATTACATTTGGAGTATAAGTAAAAACATTAGCGGCTCTGACTGCTCTTCCGCTCGGGATGGAAAAACAAATACACAGCCTTTATTACATTTGGAGTATAAGTAAAAACATTAGCGGCTCTGACTGCTCTTCCGCTCGGGATGGAAAAACAAATACACAGCCTTTATTACATTTGGAGTATAAGTAAAAACATTAGCGGCTCTGACTGCTCTTCCGCTCGGGATGGAAAAACAAATACACAGCCTTTATTACATTTGGAGTATAAGTAAAAACATTAGCGGCTCTGACTGCTCTTCCGCTCGGGATGGAAAAACAAATACACAGCCTTTATTACATTTGGAGTATAAGTAAAAACATTAGCGGCTCTGACTGCTCTTCCGCTCGGGATGGAAAAACAAATACACAGCCTTTATTACATTTGGAGTATAAGTAAAAACATTAGCGGCTCTGACTGCTCTTCCGCTCGGGATGGAAAAACAAATACACAGCCTTTATTACATTTGGAGTATAAGTAAAAAAAAGTGTATCTACAATTACGCATTATTTATTTAATTTTTAGCACGAATAAAACAAATGGAGTCCATTTAGTAAATGTGAACAGTAAACAGGCGGTTCATTAAGACGGCACTCCGCCCGCGACCGCCGCGCGCCGCACGCCGCTTGCCGCGCGCCGCTGCTGTAATCCAACTCAAACATTATTAGTCCGCTGTAAAAATCACAAACGAACCCTTTTGTAACGTTCGCGGCTACTCGTTCATTTTGTAAAAAAAAGATTACACTTGGTATTTTAACTGAATTTTGTAAAGAGCTGAGGAGCGCCCCGCTCCCCGCACCCCGCACCTCACGCCCCGCACCCCGAGCCGAGACCTATTCCTACGCTATGTAATATTCACTCTCTCATACTTTGTGTAATATCACCGCTCTGTTCAGGGTTCTGGAACCAACGATAATGTACTAACAAGTATTTTTCCAAACCCCGACAAACGAGCAGTGATACACTTCAAACGGTTGAACAGATTTTTTCAAATCATAGCTGAGAACACTCTCGATCATATCACCTTTCAAACAAAATACGAACTAAATCTAAATCAGTTCAACCGTTTGGAAGTTACGACGGCACAAACACAGAGGCAAACACGTTAAACTTGTAACACGCCCCTTTTTGGGTCGTGGGTTAAAATGCTCGCTTTATGTGTTGTAGAGTAACCCAAGGTGAGAGGCTGTGGAGCGTGGGTTTTAGTTTGTCAACCTAGTTTGTTACAAAACTAGCCGCCGCGCTCATCACCTCCCACATGCGCCGCGCAGACGCGGGGGCGCCACTCACGCATGTACACGGGTCGCGTGTTCATGTGTGGCACTCTGTTCGATTCTATATCTCGAGTGGAATTTTTCAATTTTTATTGATAGCATAATGTAAAACCAACCGTTCGCAGATTTGGTTTGCGACTCGCTCCGTTTGCTGCTCGAATTACTTGTTGATCTACAATTCAGTTAGTTTCAGTTTGTGTAACTTGTATATTCTGTAGAGTCAAGCTTGGAAATAGCGTCGAATGCTGATACCGAGGTAAATGGAATTAATTTCGATATCGGCAAACTATAACCAGCCAGCCAGGGGTGTGCTTAGCTAAACTTTTCGTGCAATACTCGCAGGCTTGTAGCGTACGATGTTACCTACTCTAGTGACACTGTGATGATGCTGGTATGATATTTACAGATATATTTATAAAAATTCATGTTCAACATCTCTATCATCTAAATAAATGTTTTTGGCGCTAGTCTGTACTGTTGTATGGAACTACCGATATTTGATGAAATAATATTTATTTTGAGGGGAAAAATCATTTAAAACCAATAGTGATTTTGATTCACCTACATTAATTCTGGCACTTCCTACGTTATTTTGTACGAATTTCAATTTATTTGGAATCAACACACTTAATTTGGGACAGAGTAGTCTAAAACTTGTTTGGTGAACATTTGTATTGTATAAGTATTATCAGATATGGGAGCACGTCAGTCGGGCAACCGGCGCGGTCTGCCGGCACCAAGTCTGCGGCAGGTCTGCTGTCGGCGCTCGGCGCGGTACCAAACGGCCAACTTTCAACACGATTTAATTTATAGGACAAGTTTACTTTGCATTCGGCTTTACTTGAGTGTTTGTCCGTAACTGGTCACGACGTATACTTCACCTGGGCGTTGAGAGCGCCCAGTAATGGCACTCAGGAAGTTCGAGACGCCGCGCTGCACTCCGGAGTGATGAGTGTTAGCAAACACATGTCATGTTGGTGGAGAGAGAGGTCATAGCTCGGTCGATAGGTTCCTGTTATTTTATGTAATACTAGCTGACCTGACAGACGTTGTCCTGTCTTAGAACTGTCACACACGCAAAGTCAAAATTGTAAATCTTATTTTTTTACACCTTGGGTTACATTATTTAGTAAAGATCCCTATTTTTTTTTAATGTAACCCTATATATGTATGCCTATGTCACCCGGGGATAGTGTAGCTTCCCAACAGTGAAAGAATTTTTCGAATCGGTTGAATAGTTTCGGAGCCTATTCAATGCAAACAAACAAACAATCAAATCTATCCTCTTTATAATATTTATATTTCATATTCCTTTTTTTTGTTCACCAACAGGATGATACATTATTTCTTAAATATATTATTACATGATAATATAATGTGGTATGGGGACCTAAGTAACACCCCAATAATAGGTAAGTAAACTCAGCACGTTATAGAAAATTTAGAATATTATCAGGAGTGTTCATGCAACAATATACATTGTAATACAAGGAAATAGCATCAGCTGCCTGACGTGTATCAGCTGCCTGACGTGTATCAGCCAGTCTCTGTAGTTTATTATATAATAAACTAAATTCCTTTACTCTAAATATATTAAATCAAATCATTTATTTACTAGAATTTATTAAATTAAGGTCTTAATATAATTAAGTGAATTACAAAAATACACCATAAAACAGATCAGATTTTAATTTGGATATACCAGGCACGTTATACCGTAGACGTTATGTTACGTTTTGTTCCGGAACTTGTACAGATCGCGAGTAAACAATGTTACGGCGAAACTAATATTACAAGAAGCTCTCCACACCGACTCGACGTTCTCTCGAAAATACACACAAACCACTTTCGTACACCTTTTAAAAACCTGATCAAATAATGTCAAGCCATGCGACAACCCGATTACAATATTGTCGTTGACGTCAGTAGATTGAGATATAAGTTGTGGAACGAGTCTAGTTATTAATGACGCTCGTTGTCCATCGGTGAAGCGGCGGCCAATTAAATCGGGCTGACCCGGACCGGACCGGAATTCCACGCCGGCGCCGGATGACGGATGAACAAAGCGAGTCAGCAGCCGGCAGCGGCGCTTTTGTACTTATTGTATTGGTTTATTAAATATTGTTGCCTTTTTGATGACGAGAAATGACAATAGTTTTCCTTGGCCATCGTCCGCCGGCTGTTTACATTACATACACATGTTTCAATACTTTGCCGCTGGTTCAATAGTGAAAACCCATCACTATTTTTACGTTCGCTAGAAAACCCATCAAAATTATGATTTGATGTATGTGTGGAAATGACACGCTGTGCGTTATTCAATGTTTCCTCTCACTCCTGCAGAATGTGGAAATTAACTCGGTGTATTTAAGAAGATCAATGATAGTATAATTTTCAGTTCTGTTCCAGTTCTGTTCAACAACTTCATATCATGAAGTTGTTGAACAGGACTGGTCCCCACCAGTCCTGTTCAACAACGTGTCTGCGATGCCTCTGCATGGTGACACGTCCATGGGCGACGGTGAATGCTTACCGTCAGCTTGTATGCCTGAAAAGAACTTAAGTTATAGGTATATGACGTTGCTAATGTTGAGGACACCCTACCAGCAAACTTTATTTAAAAAAGTACGGATCGAATTAAGAACCCCCGTCCAAAAATCGTTTAAAAAATACGAATAATTTCAAAAGACGAACGCTTAATTTTTCCTTGAAATAAATTTATTCAGAACATTAATGAATTTGTTTTTTATTTAATGCTTCCATACTTCAGTTCTTAATTAAGGGCGCCCATTAAAAGGTGAAACGAGTTCTGCGATTCGTAGCAGCGGCGTAGACCCTCCGTAGACGCTGGCTCACAAACCGTGAGTTCGGACAGGCACGTACATACTTTTGCTTTATTCAAAATTTTATTTTACTACTACAATAAATATGTTAAACCTACTTCTAAATATGGATTCAATTTGTAGATTAGATTTTGATTTTGTATAATTTTTTAGAGACAATTTGGCACGAAGGAATAGTTCTTTGACAAGTAAATTAAATTACGTACCGCTGCCATGATATCAAAAAGCTTTTATTAATGATTATCTCTAACGTTTAACGGATACTCATAACATATTCCGCGGAGTCCAGTGCGACTGAAACTGATACTTTCATAACAACGTTCACTTTATTTTCATATTGGATCCGACGCAGAGCGCTCTCTCCGCTGAGGTTTGATCGGCTCCACAGAGTCAACTCCGGCAGATTCAGATAGTACAAGCCCACAGCACAGCACAGCACAGCACAGCACAGCACAGCAGCACGCCACCATCACCGATTCATCACAGGTGAGGGAGAGTCGCTCTCTACAACCAACATTAAGTTCTTAAGGTGACATACAGAACGAAAATAAGCTTATCAAAACTTTTTGTAGCAAGTGCATTTCAAAGTCAGCAATAAAATATGTGTAACTTTGTTTGAATAGATTATTGTGAGCAGAACACGTTCTCAGTCAATTTTCTTGACAGAAAAAAAAACCACTTAATAACCTATAACATTTATATTATGCATGGAGATAGTAAAACATTAGAGAGCGCCTTAAATTATCCCGGAAAATGTTCATGTGTAGCTGATGAGGATGCTCCTACCAGGCACGATCAGGAAGCATCAATGTTCAGTCCTACAACGTCATCAGTGAGGGTGAAACAGGCGGTATCGAGTCCCGCCTCTGCTGCAGCTCGACTTCATTGTTGTTCAGCGGAGAGACATCGGCGAAATTGCCGCGTGCTGCTAAGCTCACCTGTGAGAAAAGGCGGTGCGGCGCGTGCTGCTGAGCTCACCTGTGAGAAAGGGCGGTGTGGCGCGTGCTGATGAGCTCACCTGTGAGGAAGGGCGGCGCGGTGCATGCTGCTGAGCTCACCTGTGAGAAAAGGCGGTGCGGCGCGTGCTGCTGAGCTCACCTGTGAGGAAGGGCGGCGCGGTGCATGCCGCTGAGATTACCTGTGAGGAAGGGCGGCGCGGTGCATGCTGCTGAGCTCACCTGTGAGGAAGGGCGGCGCGGTGCATGCTGCTGAGCTCACCTGTGAGGAAGGGCGGCGCGGTGCATGCTGCTGAGCTCACCTGTGAGGAAGGGCGGCGCGGTGCATGCTGCTGAGCTCACCTGTGAGGAAGGGCGGCGCGGTGCATGCTGCTGAGCTCACCTGTGAGAAAGGGCGGTGTGGCGCGTGCTGCTGAGCTCACCTGTGAGAAAGGGCGGTGTGGCGCGTGCTGATGAGCTCACCTGTGAGAAAGGGCGGTGTGGCGCGTGCTGATGAGCTCACCTGTGAGGAAGGGCGGCGCGGTGCATGCTGCTGAGCTCACCTGTGAGAAAAGGCGGTGCGGCGCGTGCTGCTGAGCTCACCTGTGAGGAAGGGCGGCGCGGTGCATGCCGCTGAGATTACCTGTGAGGAAGGGCGGCGCGGTACATGCCGCTGAGATTACCTGTGAGGAAGGGCGGCGCGGTGCATGCTGCTGAGCTCACCTGTGAGGAAGGGCGGCGCGGTGCATGCTGCTGAGCTCACCTGTGAGGAAGGGCGGCGCGGTGCATGCTGCTGAGCTCACCTGTGAGAAAGGGCGGTGCGGCGCGTGCTGCTGAGCTCACCTGTGAGGAAGGGCGGCGCGGTGCATGCCGCTGAGATTACCTGTGAGGAAGGGCGGCGCGGTGCATGCTGCTGAGCTCACCTGTGAGGAAGGGCGGCGCGGTGCATGCTGCTGAGCTCACCTGTGAGGAAGGGCGGCGCGGTGCATGCTGCTGAGCTCACCTGTGAGGAAGGGCGGCGCGGTGCATGCTGCTGAGCTCACCTGTGAGGAAGGGCGGCGCGGTGCATGCTGCTGAGCTCACCTGTGAGGAAGGGCGGCGCGGTGCATGCTGCTGAGCTCACCTGTGAGGAAGGGCGGCGCGGTGCATGCTGCTGAGCTCACCTGTGAGGAAGGGCGGCGCGGTGCATGCTGCTGAGCTCACCTGTGAGAAAGGGCGGTGTGGCGCGTGCTGCTGAGCTCACCTGTGAGGAAGGGTGGCGCGGCGGTTGCCTCCATCGTCTGGCGAGTATCGTAATTTACGGCTCGAGAGGGGAATAAATTTAAAATCAATTTTGTCGGAAGCCGTCGCAGATTCGAGATTTAGAAATAGATTTATGGCGTCGGCTCTATTGAAGCGGAGGTTCCGGGAGCCTCGGTGCCTGCACTGGATGAACGGCGCTCTGCCGCCGATACACTTTATACTAGATACGTGTATTCGGATTATGATCTTAGAGGAGTCTCTGCGCCAGGATTATATTCAAGTTCGGTGACAAGTACTTCACACACAGTATATTGTTAGGAGCTGATTATACAACTACAAAGAAGGAAGTCACCTTCTTTCTATACTATATGTACAGCTCTCTATACCAACTTGTTTTAATTTAACTTGCCGTGAACACGTATATTTATAAGAGAGTAGTTGTTTGAACTGAAGCATAGATACTGTATGTAGAGCAGTAAGTGGCACGGGTCCAACATTTGTCCCGTATCTATAGCCCTCGAACTCGCACTTCCTTATTGTCGGCTCTATTACTCTCTATGAATTATTCACAGATATCACTTTCGACAGTTTTTCCTTTCAGTTGAAACGCTCGCCCCAGTGTAAAGTTTGTCGCAGTAGGGTATCTTAGTAGTAGTCAGGAGCTACACTTGTATTATGTTCATGTTTTCCCGAGATATCCAATACTTTTTATGTAACATACTAGCGATTGGGTTAACCATTCAAACTCCAAAATAAGACAAATTTTTACATAAAAATACTAATAATAATAAATCCAAACACGAATTTGATTATGTGAAACACCAAAATATTTTGGCTATATTTTGTCATTCAATAATTTTTCTATTCTATGTATTTCTAAGTGTAAAAAGCTGTTGGTTTCAAAAAAATGTTTTGTGGGGGAAAAAACAGCGTAGGTATATTGAAATCTCTATGAAAACAGGAATTGCAGTAGTGAGTTGACGTGCCGCGTGGCGTGCACTGCGCCGCGGGGTCATGTTTATTTAGCGCTCCGAGCACACGCTGCGATGGATT
This sequence comes from Agriopis aurantiaria, assembly GCA_914767915.1. Taxonomy (NCBI): domain Eukaryota; kingdom Metazoa; phylum Arthropoda; class Insecta; order Lepidoptera; family Geometridae; genus Agriopis; species Agriopis aurantiaria. The sequence goes on from OU611982.1 coordinate 154,005, forward strand.
CACAAACTCGACACACTACAGGCACTTACATCGATACATCACGTGACACGTGACGTAGCACAGAATATAACGTTACTACACACACTACTTTATTTACAAACAAGCTCTAAAATATGAGAAGGTTATCAATTTGAATGTCATTTTAGGAATTCTATACCAAATGATAAAAACAACCGTATCCGTCTATGTCTCTGTGTGGTCCTCTGTACGTCACATCCAATTTCATATCCTATTTCAAAGACATACAGTACATATTTGGATAAACTGGATTCGATTAGCTTTAAAAAAATTGTTTAATGATGCTGTAAATCAAGACTGAGTGGGTACATTTTAAAGTTAAGCAATACGATCAAGTGGAGCGTCGTGAAGTACGCTGAGTCAGGTCAGTTGCTGACGTCGGCAGTTATAGTTCCAGTATGTATTTAGTTGCGTGAAGCAGCGGAGCGCCCTACACCGAGTGGCCCCACTGGGGGGCTCCGCTCTGTGTCCGCGCGCGGATCACAGCGTTACATCAAAACACGTTATATATTCAGTGGATATTTACGAGCGGCAGGTGTCATGGCGCGTGGAACAGCTTGATCTGCTGTGATGCTGTGTCTATGGGATCAATGAGAGCGGATTTTTATGGAAATATAGGAATTGGAAACACTTGTCTTCTATTTCTTTTTTTATTATTACTATCTATCGTTTGTACAAAAAGTCCCAATAATCATTTACCAATAACTTTATTGTATTAAAACGTTGAGCAAAGAAAACTGTTTGATGAAACTTAGTAATTTTCCTAAAACAAACAGACCTACATTTGTAAAAATGGAAGCTAACAAGACTAACAATACACAGCCAACAAGTGCAACAACACACAGCCAACAAGTGCAACAACACACAGCCAACAAATGCAACAACACACAGCCAACAAATGCAACAACACACAGCCAACAAGTGCAACAACACACAGCCAACGAGTGCAACAACACACAGCCAACAAGTGCAACAACACACAGCCAACAAATGCAAAAATACACAGCCAACAAATGCAACAACACACAGCCAACAAATTTAGTGCAACAATACAAAGGCAAAAAGTGCAATAAGTAATTGTAAAGTGCCATCAAACAACTTGCGCGCAACTAAACGAAAGAAGCAAGTGTTGTAAGTATAAACTTAGTAGTAGAAGCTCGCTCATTGCCTTGACACCTTTATAATTGCTTCCGAACAGACGCTTTAATCAACTTGAACTTAAACTAGATATTGAATAGAAACGTCACAAACAAATATTGGAGTTTTCGCCGGAACAGCCTTTTGTGTGGGCCTGAATGGCAGTTTACAAATTCGCCTTTAAATATGTTTGGTTTGAAAACGACAGAGATCGCTGAGCTCGGTGGGTTCCAAGTGTGCTCGGAATACAGATGTAGTTCCTAGTAGCAGTCCGATTTAAGATTACATTGAGAAGAGTTCATTGTATAAGCCTAATTACTTTAAACTGAATTTCTAGTAAAGTAAACAGCGCCTTTTGATTCCTATAATGAATTTGAAAATTAGTTTGAAAGCAATTCAGTAATAGTACAGTGTGTGGTGGTGTATGGTATATGGTCAATATACTTTATAGGATTCTGTACCTCAAAAGAAACCCTTATAGGTACCCTTTTAATCTGGGTGTCTACAAATCACGAGTGAATCGGTTTCTTCTAGGCAATCGTGCTCCAACGTAGACCGCATCATCGTTTAACATCAGGCGAGATGGTGGTCAAATGCAAGCCCATTATTTATAAAAAAATAGGATCACTTTGTTGTCCGTTTGTCAAGACCTTTTTTCACAGAAACGCGTAAAACTATCGAGTTGAAATTTATATCAAATATATACTCGAAACTACGGTTTCTTTCAGCTGTGAACAAATCAAACTTGTAAGTCTACGCGATCAAAAGATATGACCGTTTATGTCGCATATTTAGCGTTTTCACAAGTACACAGTACACAGTCATTTGTTCCAACCTGGTGGATGACTGGTAGAAAATGTTTAGCATCCTCCATTTGTACATGTCTACTTAATTTGTAAGTGCGCAATAAAATATTAAATAAAAAAATATACAGGGAAAAATCCGAAAGTTGTTAATTTGATATTATAACATTTAAAAAATATTGTTTTGCGATTACAAACTTGCATTTTATCAACTACAAAGTTACGTTTGTCTTTCAATATTTCAACTTTTTTTGTTGTTTTATTTATATTACACGGGAATTACTCACGTAAGATTAAGCCGGTCACTCCGACTATAGTTGTTGTTTTTTGTTGTTACTTTTTTGTTTGGACTTGCACTCCATGTGTCCATCAAACGGAACCCCTGGAGTGCGAGTCTTATTCATAATATTCAATTTTTTTTTATTTCAACATCACAAGACCAAATTAATTAGACTCTTATATTCATTTAAAAAAATGACGCAATAAGATGATCATAATAAATATAATAAAATATGTTACTTTTAATTATTACTTTTAAAGGATTGTCGGGTCCTACCCGGCTCAGAGCTCTGAGAAGCATGTGTGGGTACGACGCCAACACCAACAGGCCCTGTGAAATATATAAAATACTATTGTTACTTTTAATTTTTTATTAAGGTATTTTATTTGCATAACATAAACAGCTTCTGTTTAGTAACAGGGTGTTTACATGAAACCTGAGTATATATTTATATTTGTATAATAATGAGGCGTACGGTGGATATGCCGCGGCAGGTACGCTACAACAACACAAGTGTTCATTATTATCTTAGAAACATCCTTCACGTATCATGATCCTGCTCTATATGTGTCTAATGAGTGTAGTTAATGCAGTAGCCGTGTACTGCTGTCGCCGTGTGCCGCCGTGTGCCGCCGTGTGCCGCCGGCGCCGGCGCTGTTTGACTTGCAAACTATACTCGTTACCGTATTAATTACCCGCCCACGTACTTCCTGTACACTTTATAATGGTGCCAGCTACAATTTTCTCCCACAACCGAGGGAAATTATTACACCGTTAGATTATGTAATAACATTTTGACGTTGGTAGCAAAAATTCAATGTTAGTAACACGTGCTTTCTATTTGGTTCAAGAGTGTTTAAAAACATTTATAATTATTACAAGAGATCTAAAGCGGGAATGTACATCCGTGCACCAACAGTGCAGTCATGCGCGTGGTTATTTTACATGACATAAGCAAGCTGTATTATGGCTAGCCTGAAAATGTCGCAAGGTTTAACAAAATAATAATTCTTAAGTTTTTTTCTTATTTTTTTTAAAGGTTTTTAAGTTTTGTCGATATTCGACCATGCCACTCCCGTAAATCTAATTACATATTTTAACTATTAATTGAATTAGATACTATAATTAACTAATTACTTGGGGATTGCTTAAAGCATCCATAGGTCACGACGGCAAACAAACGATCCCCAATAAGTATATACCTTATGAATCGAACTTCATTGATACTTTTTCAAGTACTATGCGTATCTAAAAAACGTGGGTAAGGGAACGTCCCCTCTACATAATATTATTATATATCATTACGTAACGTCATTACGTTACGGTTTTTTGTCAAAATAGATGACCATACCTAGTACATGGTAATGGTAAATTTACATTATTTTTTCGACATATTTTAATACTAATTTAATTTAATTATGCTATAATGACTGTTAACGGATGGATATTATTTATATAATATGACCTTGTATACCCGTGAGCAAACAAGTAAAAACGTTGACTTTGACTTACTGTTAGTGGCAACCCCGACTCCGCGGGCGGGAGCTGCAGCTAATAACGTAACAGTTTAATATCCTGCGAGTATTAATTACTCCTCCCCCCACCGCGCCTACACTGGGAGCGCTCTGTGAGCTCAGACACCGACATGTACTTACAGAGTGCATCTCAAGTGCACTCATACTACTGATGTCATGTTAAGTAGAAGGGCGGCTCGGGTAGTTATCGTTTTAAATACGTGTTGTCTTGAGATCTGACAGAGATATTGAACCAACGAAAAAAATAAAACATTTTCTGTGTTTGGACCGCCATCTTATTACATTTAGTGTCAGTTTACTCGGTTCAGGGTTTCAGCATGCTCTATCAAATACCGCACCATAACAAAATCAATCGATTTTGGTAATAATAAATTATTATCAGTGAGTCATAATATCGGCATATATTAAAGCGACGCAGACAGACAATCGTCGAGTGTGCTGAAATGGCAAGCCGTGTACTCAGGTAGGTACGAGTATTATGCAAATGTACGTGTATCGAGTATTAATACGCGAGTATCAGTACAGTTCCGACAGGAGAGCAGTAAATCTATCGAGGGAGCGGCAGTCGCGGCGCGCAGGCGACACTGCCGCAACACGACTACTCCCTCCGGCGGGCTTACCTGGTAACTTACAACTAAGTGGAGTCAGGGTTGGCGCAGTGGCGTGCCAGGATCCTTATGGCGCGGTCTGGTGGGCGTCAGACAATACCGGCGATACGAGTTTTTTCAGCCGCAGTTCCGACACTACAAGCTGAAAAGGAGCCTACTTGGTGGTAAGTGTTTTAACAAACATAGTAGCTATGTGCTCATTATTTAGAGAACACACTACGACAAAAAAGTTTTGTAAAGCAATAGGTACCTCACATGAAGCAATTTGCGGGCAATTTTTGTGTCCTGTAATTGTCTTGTACGTGCGAACAATGTGCAGTAAGACGTGATTACCTACTTTCACTAAAAGAAGCGAACACACAAACATTCTGTTAAAATCAACAAACAAAAATTAATGTAATTTCCCGATGGCTACGGCTGGTGTCCGTGTGATTGGCTCATACTGCAAATATATACCATATATAATTGTTTTGATTTTATTTTATTTCCAAATTTGGTTGTATGGCAACTTTTAATACAATATGAATATTACCGACCGGTGCTATACCTGTAGAAAATTGCGTATAGTCGCTTACGACGCTTACGACGCTTCTATCAATGATATCCATGATATTAATCCCAGCCTAAAATTATGTATGGGTATATATTTCTACTTGATGATCCACGACATGTTTGAGAAAAGTTATATACAAGTGGTGGTGGCAGCTGAGTATATATGGATTCGGGTATGCTGGCCTCGGCTACGCCTCAGCCCTCATTTTAACGTTGTTTCTTAAATGTGTCTGTTGCTGGCCGCTGCCGTGATGTACAATAGGTATCTCCACACCAATATTGAAACCCGTTCCACCCTTGTAGTTGTTGGAACAAAACATACTCACAGATTCTCCAATTCAATATATTATTACATATTATTATTGCGTAATTCATTACTAGCGGCCGGCGATAAATACACCTGACAAATACTTGTCTGATTCATTTATAGAGTTGCGCGTAATAACTGTACTGCAGTTATTTACACTTTTTATTCATATAAGTATAGAATAAAAAATAAAAATAAATTATAATTTGTAATTTCTGAGGATACCGTACCACCACATAACTTATTAGCTACTAAAGTACAAAAAAGTAGTGCAAAAAGAAAACAATCCAGGCCGGGCACCCATCCAAATATCGACCGCGCCCGACGTTGCTGATGTCACCGACTCGCATTTGGCCATTATTTATTATTTGTTGTTATACTTTAGAGTGTGTACTACATCATGCCAAGTTTGACGCTTGTATGTATTATCGTTTTTACATTAGATCTACTACAAAAGTACGTTAAAAAATACGTTTGATGTATGAGGTTTACGTTTAACTTTTTTATGATTTCTCAGGTAATCAGACTATTTAATGTTACGGCATTACATATGCTGTGAAAATTTCAACTGGCTATATGTTACGGTTCGAAAGATACAGCCGTTAATAGGTAGGACAGACGGACGGACAGAGAGACAGACATCGTAGGCTTAGTAAATATAGGGTCCCGTTTTTACCCTTTGGGTACGGAACTCTAAAAAACGGCTAAGCCAATTTTTTTTGTCCTAAATACAGGGGTGGTTTGAAAAAAATTCGGAAAATTTGAAAATTTGGAATTTATTTTCTAGTAAATTTAGACAGCACATAGTTTGTCGGGTCAGCTTGTTTATATTCATTATTACGAAAACAACAACACCGCGTGAGTAAGTCATTGCTTGTTATAAAAAATTAAAGGCGTTTTATAATTCTGTGATATAAAGATTGGAAGATCATCTCGCATAACAAAAGTGTCAATGAGGCCAAAACGCTGCTTGAGGAGAGTCGCCAGAACGGTCTCGTTAATCACCTACTCCCGCGCCTCGACTCTATCGCCGTGAACTTTATACTTTATAGATACCATTGATACCTTGAAGATAAACGTTACGCAATAATGAACCTTGCGTCGGTGGGAGACGAACGATTAATTTCATTAAAATTGATGGAATTCACCAGTGAAACATTTCCTGTTTACGTTCTATCTCAAAGGCACGAGAGTTCGTTTTCTAGTGTGGCCGGGGCTGGAGCAAGTTGTAATTAATGAGGCAATAGCTGATGGAATCCGATAGTTTTGAGGTTCCAGGCTCGCGGGAGTACTAATCGAGTTGAACTTATTGATTGTTATTGAATATCCGTTTCCGAGTCGCTCCGAAGCATCGCTGGTATCAGGTCATCTCTATTACACAGATATAACTATACTACAAAAATATACATTCACTTTGACGAACTTGTTTTCATTGAAATATTAAAATGCAGGGTGTCAGTGTAACCTGCACTGACATCCCGCTTGGGGTGTATTGTGCGTTTCTCCCTGGCAGCCGACACAAACTAGCCGAGTTTCTTAAAATAACGAAGCACGGTTTTGGGTTTTCAGGTTCCTGGACATACCGGTTTCCTCACGATGTTTTTCTTCACCGTTAGATAGACAAAAACTCTTTTCATCCCCCCCCTCGGAAAATAATATTTTCGCTTTTCGATATCTGAGTGCAAAGGTCGTTTTTATCCCCTAGAGGATAAAGTAAAATTTAATTTAGAACATCGTGTGCACTAAGTTTGTGAATCCAAAACATCATAAAATCTATTTACTTCTACCTCCATGGTGCCGAATTTATCATACAACCTTTTTTAATTTGTTAAAAACTCAGATTCAGAACCTTCTTGGTGTACTTTATTTTAATTTGCTTTGCGCGCGCTATTTTCTTTTCTCGTCATATTGTTAAAACCTTAGTGTTAAATCATGCGTCAGGACCTAATTAAATCATTGCATAACATCTTCAGTTTTCTCTTATCTTATTCTACCCTTCACAAGAGTCACTTAATTTAGAATAAAAATACAGGTTAAGCATCGTCACTTTATCAGCAATTGCATGCTATGTAATTGCTATTACTGCTAATTCATTTAGCTATAGAAATAGAGTTGACTAAATATTAAATCCTATTTAAAATTTACTTAGTACTGGTCATTGCTACTGTGGTAGTTACCACAATAATTAGTAATTAAATTGAACCTAGTAGTGATGTCTATAAAACTGCGTCACCACGTGGCTATAGATGTCTATGAAACTGCAACACCACGTGGCTATGAAAACTGCACAAATGTGGGTAGATCATCACTCATATTAAGTTAATTACCTATTACATTAACCTTAAAGCTCACATGGCCAAGTTTATAAATCTAAGGGATAAAATAAGGTAGTTATGAAATAAAATCAGATTTCCACATAATCTCATAATATTCAGAATCAACCAATCAAACACGAACATCTGACATGAGGTTATACTTAGCTTTGATATCACTTCAAAAGCACCACACTCCCTATAATAATGCCAATCTGGCTGAAAACTAAAACTAGAATTTCTTGGAGCTCCTGTGTCACTCGTTCCGTGGTAGTTGTCGAACTGACCGAGAAATGCCCTTGCTCCGCCGAAGCAAACGCCTTGCACCACGCAATGGCACCATGAAACACGCCATCTCGCCGCCTTCTTGTTATTGGCTGTCTACAGCGGAAGTATACGCCCAGTTCTTCATTTTTACCGGCACCATTTTAAAACCAACTCAGGGAAGTGACGTTGGATCTGAATTTCGTTGATATGCCGGAACACCATTAATTTAAATACTTTTAATTCAATTTTGTTTCGCTATAGAAAAGCGCCATCTGGGCAGCTTGATAAAGATTAAGATCGAACAATCATTTTCAATCAATTATTATTAGTTCCGCGCAGCTTCGTTGCAGCAGTGGCGCCGTCTTAATGGCGGTATGTTTTAATCTCCTCACACTCGTCCATCCTGACATCCTTTGCGTCCCTGCAAAGGAGAAAATCCTGTGTACATATAAAGTTCAACCCCTTTTCCTAAAATAAAAATAAACATGTAAATAAATGATATTCATCCATAAATGGGGAAATTTTATTTACACAACTGGATTGCAATCGAATCTAAAAACATAATTTAATTAGTGTAGGTGTTATATTTTTAATACCATAAAACACAAGACATGCAAGTTATCTTTCAATTTATCATCACTATTTTGCAATTCATGTTTTTGTTACCATTTTTTTTTAACCATATTTTTTTTTACTTTCATATTATAATTTATTTTCATTAAACCATTTTCCACACTGTATTTTTCCATTTAATCATTATTTTCTTTTAATCTCTTAGCCATTTCTTCTATTTTTTATTTAACCATATTTCATTTTACCCAGATTTTCATTTAACCATATTTCATTTTAACCAGATTTTCATTTAACCACATTCCATTTTAACCAGATTTTCATTTAACCACATTTCATTTTAACCAGATTTTCATTTAACCACATTTCATTTTAACCAGATTTTCATTTAACCAGTTTTTTTTTTTACCATATTTTATCTAAACTAGATTTTCATTTAACCATCTTTTTTTTTTTTTTATCCATTCACCGTTTTTTTCATATATAATTCCACAAATTAAACTCATTAAATGTATAATATCTACATGTGTTTGGCATAATAATATGCAACTACACGAAAGTCAAATCAAAACTAGCAAATCAATCCCTTTAAACCTTTCCCTCCTTTTCCTTTTCCTCCTTTTTTTTCCTTTTTTAGGGTTCCGTACCTCAAAAGGAAAAAACGGAACCCTTATAGGATCACTTCGTTGTCCGTCTGTCTGTCTGTCCGTCTGTCAAGACCCTTTTTCTCAAGAACGCGTAAAGGTAGCAAGTTGAAATTTATACTAAATACTTGGGTCTACGGTTTCTTTCGGCTGTAAAAAAATAAAAGTTGTAAGTCAACGCAATCAAAAGATATGAACGTTTATGTCGCATATTTTGCGATTTCACAGGGGAACCAAAACCTATAGGGTACTTCCCGTTGACCTAGAATCATGAAATTTGGCAAAAAGCAAGGTCTCATAGCACATATATAGGAATAAATCCGAAAGTTATAAATATGAAGGTATATCATTTAAAAATGATTATTTTGCTATTACAAACTTAGATTTTGTAGTTGGAATGTATGGAAGAACCTTATTGTCAACTACAAACTTAAGTTTGTCTTTCAATATTTTAACTTCAGTTAGTTTTTTTTCTCTCGCGCTCTGAGGGTTCCTTTATGTCGTATATTTTGCGATTTTACAGGGGAATCAAAACCTATAGGGTACTTCCCGTTGACCTAGAATCATGAAATTTGGCAAGAGGCAAGGTCTCATAGTACATATATAGGAATAAATCCGAAAGTTATAAATTTGAAGGTATTTAAAAATAATTATTTTGCTATTACAAACTTACATTTTGTAGTTGGGATGTATGGAAGAACCTTATTGTCAACTACAAACTTCAAAGTTGTCTTCCCAGAGACTGTGGGATCGGCCGATCTGCGAACTAGCATGGAAATCGCTACTAGTTACGTGTCCTAGTATTGCAGATCGCGCTCGTATTCTTGCTGTCTCTGTTTGGGAATCGGGACTTTGGTTGCAAGCCATGCCCTCTTTTAACACAGGTAGCCTTTTAGATCCAACCGCATTTCGTCTAGCTGTCAGCTTACGCTTGGGTGCAAGGTGCTGTGAGGCCCATCGCTGGCAGTGTGGTACTGCTGCTGACCAGCTCGGTCACCATGGTCTCTCTTGCTCGAGAAGCGCTGGTCGTATTGGCCGACACGCTAGCCTGAACGACATCATACGCAGGGCACTTTCCTCCGCCAATGTCGCAGCTGTGCTCAAACCGAGTGGTCTTGCGCGTGACGATGGAAAGAGGCCTGACGGTATGACACTTGTGCCCTGGAGGTTGGGGCGGCCCCTTGTATGGGACGCAACTTGTGTCGATACTTTGGCGCCGTCACATCTTCCTGAGACACAGGGTAGGGCTGGCGCGGCTGCTAATTCGGCAGAGCAGCACAAGCGTCGCAAATATGCTAACCTCGGCAGTGGTTACATATTTGAGGCGTTTGGGGTCGAGACATTGGGCCCTTGGGGACCGGGAGCTCACCTCATTTTAAAAAATCTTTCAGAGCGCCTGGTTAATGCGACGCGTGACCAAAATGCTGGCGTGTTTCTGGCTCAACGCATTAGCATTGCCATTCAACGTGGTAATGCCGCCAGCATGTTGGGTACGCTGCCAACTGGTAGTGGGCTTGAGTATTTGGATTGTCTTTAGACCTTCAACGGTCTATGGGCAGTCTAACTGTATTTGTAGTGTTAGTTTTAGCTTGTATTTTGTTTAGTTATTAAAGGCACTTGCCCAGTAAAAAAAAACTACAAACTTAAGTTTGTCTTTCAATATTTTAACTTCAGTTAGTTTTTTTTTTGGTCTCGCGCTCTGAGGGTTCCATCTAACGGAACCCTCAGAGCACGAGTCCTACTCGTACTTGTCCGGTTTTTTTTATGTTAGTTTAAGTTTTATTTTTATTTTCGGTGTGTAATAAAGTAATATTGTATTGTATTGTATGTTTTTAGGGTTCCGTACCTCAAAAGGAAAAAACGGAACCCTTATAGGATCACTTCGTTGTCCGTCTGTCTGTCCGTCTGTCAAGACCCTTTTTCTCAAGAACGCGTAAAGGTAGCAAGTTGAAATTTGTACTAAATACTTGGGTCTACGGTTTCTTTCGGCTGTAAAAAAATAAAAGTTGTAAGTCAACGCAATCAAAAGATATGAACGTTTATGTCGCATATTTTGCGATTTCACAGGGGAACCAAAACCTATAGGGTACTTCCCGTTGACCTAGAATCATGAAATTTGGCAAAAAGCAAGGTCTCATAGCACATATATAGGAATAAATCCGAAAGTTATAAATATGAAGGTATATCATTTAAAAATGATTATTTTGCTATTACAAACTTAGATTTTGTAGTTGGAATGTATGGAAGAACCTTATTGTCAACTACAAACTTAAGTTTGTCTTTCAATATTTTAACTTCAGTTAGTTTTTTTTGTCTCGCGCTCTGAGGGTTCCTTTATGTCGTATATTTTGCGATTTTACAGGGGAATCAAAACCTATAGGGTACTTCCCGTTGACCTAGAATCATGAAATTTGGCAAGAGGCAAGGTCTCATAGTACATATATAGGAATAAATCCGAAAGTTATAAATTTGAAGGTATTTAAAAATAATTATTTTGCTATTACAAACTTACATTTTGTAGTTGGGATGTATGGAAGAACCTTATTGTCAACTACAAACTTCAAAGTTGTCTTCCCAGAGACTGTGGGATCGGCCGATCTGCGAACTAGCATGGAAATCGCTACTAGATACGTGTCCTAGTATTGCAGATCGCGCTCGTATTCTTGCTGTCTCTGTTTGGGAATCGGGACTTTGGTTGCAAGCCATGCCCTCTTTTAACACAGGTAGCCTTTTAGATCCAACCGCATTTCGTCTAGCTGTCAGCTTACGCTTGGGTGCAAGGTGCTGTGAGGCCCATCGCTGGCAGTGCGGTACTGCTGCTGACCAGCTCGGTCACCATGGTCTCTCTTGCTCGAGAAGCGCTGGTCGTATTGGCCGACACGCTAGCCTGAACGACATCATACGCAGGGCACTTTCCACCGCCAATGTCGCAGCTGTGCTCAAACCGAGTGGTCTTGCGCGTGACGATGGAAAGAGGCCTGACGGTATGACACTTGTGCCCTGGAGGTTGGGGCGGCCCCTTGTATGGGACGCAACTTGTGTCGATACTTTGGCGCCGTCACATCTTCCTGAGACACAGGGTAGGGCTGGCGCGGCTGCTAATTCGGCAGAGCAGCACAAGCGTCGCAAATATGCTAACCTCGGCAGTGGTTACATATTTGAGGCGTTTGGGGTCGAGACATTGGGCCCTTGGGGACCGGGAGCTCACCTCATTTTAAAAAATCTTTCAGAGCGCCTGGTTAATGCGACGCGTGACCAAAATGCTGGCGTGTTTCTGGCTCAACGCATTAGCATTGCCATTCAACGTGGTAATGCCGCCAGCATGTTGGGTACGCTGCCAACTGGTAGTGGGCTTGAGTATTTGGATTGTCTTTAGACCTTCAACGGTCTATGGGCAGTCTAACTGTATTTGTAGTGTTAGTTTTAGCTTGTATTTTGTTTAGTTATTAAAGGCACTTGCCCAGTAAAAAAAAACTACAAACTTAAGTTTGTCTTTCAATATTTTAACTTCAGTTAGTTTTTTTTTTGGTCTCGCGCTCTGAGGGTTCCATCTAACGGAACCCTCAGAGCACGAGTCCTACTCGTACTTGTCCGGTTTTTTTTTTCTTTCCCTTTCTTTAGACCTTTTAATGTAATGTATTCTAGCAAATAAATGATTTGATTTGATTTGATTTGATCAGTTCCTCCGTACTGTCCACTTCGCTGTCGTTTGTACTGGATCCAGAACAGATTCCTTGAAATCTTTTTATTGAATCTGAAGACACTAATGCTGTAAATCTCTTGTACCCTTTTATGCTTTTTAGTGAAGCAATCACGTATCTGTCATTCCCGAGAACCTTCGCTATTCTATACAGTCCACTACAATGTTCTTTCAACTTTCGCCTTACGTTGATATTTCTATCAGCAGAACCCTTCCACAGTACAAGGTCATTTACTTCATATTTTGTCGGCGATTTCTTTTTGGTGTTAAAGTACTTGCGCATGTTTTCCGAAGTCTTGGTCAGTTTCAACGATGCAGCGTGTCTCGAGTCTTCTGCAGTACTTTAACTGTCACAAAAGTTATCTCCCATACCTTGATAGAGACTGCGTGATGCTTTGAACACTAGCCTATATGGCGAAAAACCCGAAGAAGAATTAACTAGATGATTCATTCCCCACGTTATACTTGGAATACTAATATCCCATTTCCTTTCATTTTCGACGCTAGTATTCAAAGAGTCTAGTAGTTTCCGGTTATGTCTTTCCACTTGTCCATTGGCACGTAGGCACGTCACTGCATTGATTATATGCTTTATTTGGTTCTCTAAGCAGAACTTCTTGATGCTATTGCTTTTAAAACAAGACCCGCTATCTGATAGTATTCGTTTAGGATATTCAAATAAGCAAAACACCTTTTCCAAGGAATTGATTACCTCACGGCTCTTCGAAGTTTTGACTGGAACGGCCTCCAAAAATTTTGTAAACGAGTTGATAGCCATTAGCAAATACAAGTGACCTGCTTGACTCTTGCAGAACGGTCCCAAATGATCCACTTGCAGAGTGTGCATTGGTTCTGGAAACTTCTCTATAGGATGAAGCTCACCTTCAAGACGTCCATACTGACTTCTTTTACACAAGCAAACTAAACAAGGGTTTTTTTGGCCATAGGTGGAAAACAAGCAGGTGGGCTGCCTGATGGTAAGCAGTTACCGTCGCTTATGGATACTTGTAACACCAGAGGCATCTCAAATACGTTACCGACAAAACAAAACAAAACAAAACATAACAAACATACTTTTGTATAAGCCTCGTCATCCCAGCAAACCAAAAGTTTTCTTTGATTATTGTCTCGCAGCGCTTAAGCCCTGGATGTCCAATACAATCATGATATTTTCTCATTATATTCCACCTTGCATATTTAGGCACTACTAGCCGTTTTTCACAGTCTTATAATTTTGTATAGTCTACCCTCTAAATAATAGTTTTGAGACACGTCGTTGTGATCATCCTCCGATTTTGATTTAGCTCTAATAATACGAAGTTCCTCATCCTGACTTTGCAAACAAACAACCCAGTCAAATGTGTCCACAACGTTTATATCAGCCACTGGTGCAGGATACACTGGAATACGACTAAGAGCGTCTACGTGATTGACAACCACCATCCGGCTATCCGTGGTATTAAGTCCTTCAAGAAAGTGTACCTGACCGCTGCACAATCTGTAACGACTTTAAATTTGGTCCCAAACAAGTATATCCTGAATCTTCTCACCGACTCTACAACCGCTAGCGCTTCAAGTTCATAGGAATGGTACATAGCCTCCTCCTTGTTGTTGGTTTTACGACTAAAATAAGCAATGGACTTCAAATTTCCATCCTGTTTCTGCAATAGAATGCCTGCCAAGCCTTTACTACTCGCATCAGTGTGAACTTCGATATCGCCTTCGCTACGAATAAGAGACCGCACTGACCTTGAAACTAATACCTCTTTTAGCCTGTCGAACACCATTTGTTGCTCTGGATCCCATTCCCAAGTCGCATTTTCTTCATCAGCTTGTATAGATCATAACTAATGCTTGCATAGTTTTGAACGAATTTTCTGAAATAGCTCGTTAGCCCTAAAACATCCTCAGCTCGTGTTGGTTAGTCGTTTCCTTGTAGTTTGCTTCAGCTTATATTGTCTCCCGTCCCCAGTAATTTCATAACCCAAGTAATCAATATGTTTCTGTAAGAAATGAATTTTTCTGAATTTAGGGTCAGCCCTGCATTCTTAATTATATCTAAGGTCAATTGAGCAAGCTTAGCCCTTCAGCTTCCGTTGTCATTGGTGATGCCATTCGCTAACATATCATAAATTTTCTCCTTAACCCTCCTTCCTCCTCCTTCTCCTTTTTTCCTTCGCCTTCTCTGCAAACGACATCCTGTAAGGCCTGTAACAAATAGGTTTGTCCGAACTGAGCTCAATCTTCATTTCTGCTTTGTTGGTTACTCCTAGCTCTGATGTATCGGCGGAAAACAATCCGAATAATCCTGTAAACTCCTAATTAATTCGTGTTTGACCTGAGAATCATTGAATCCACAATCTACTTTAGCAACGTCGATACTCATGATGAATTTGCGTCCATCGCCAACTTCTATTGTACCACGTTCTTCAGTCTCAATTGAAACAAAAGCTCGTGCTGACAATTGATTCCTTCGTACTGACAAGGAGACTCGTCGTCTTCGTACTGACTCGAACTGTAATTGGTGATCGGCAGAACCTTAATTGGAAAACATGATACTAACGCAGGAATGTTATGTTCAACGTCGTTGTGGGCACACGAGCAAGAGTCAACGAAGACAATGGTTGACACACCAAGCTGAACATCACTATAAACTCCGATTTACATTGTAGATTGTGGCGGAACATGAATATCCTCAGACGATTTTTAGGGTTCCGTACCTCAAAAGGAAAAAACGGAACCCTTATAGGATCACTTCGTTGTCCGTCTGTCTGTCTGTCCGTCTGTCAAGACCCTTTTTCTCAAGAACGCGTAAAGGTAGCAAGTTGAAATTTATACTAAATACTTGGGTCTACGGTTTCTTTCGGCTGTAAAAAAATACAAGTTGTAAGTCAACGCAATCAAAAGATATGAACGTTTATGTCGCATATTTTGCGATTTCACAGGGGAACCAAAACCTATAGGGTACTTCCCGTTGACCTAGAATCATGAAATTTGGCAAAAAGCAAGGTCTCATAGCACATATATAGGAATAAATCCGAAAGTTATAAATATGAAGGTATATCATTTAAAAATGATTATTTTGCTATTACAAACTTAGATTTTGTAGTTGGAATGTATCGAAGAACCTTATTGTCAACTACAAACTTAAGTTTGTCTTTCAATATTTTAACTTCAGTTAGTTTTTTTGTCTCGCGCTCTGAGGGTTCCTTTATGTCGTATATTTTGCGATTTCACAGGGGAATCAAAACCTATAGGGTACTTCCCGTTGACCTAGAATCATGAAATTTGGCAAGAGGCAAGGTCTCATAGTACATATATAGGAATAAATCCGAAAGTTATAAATTTGAAGG
The DNA here is from genome assembly GCA_914767915.1 of Agriopis aurantiaria. Taxonomy (NCBI): domain Eukaryota; kingdom Metazoa; phylum Arthropoda; class Insecta; order Lepidoptera; family Geometridae; genus Agriopis; species Agriopis aurantiaria. Next base: position 170,091 of record OU611982.1, read on the forward strand.
TATTTAAAAATAATTATTTTGCTATTACAAACTTACATTTTGTAGTTGGGATGTATGGAAGAACCTTATTGTCAACTACAAACTTCAAAGTTGTCTTCCCAGAGACTGTGGGATCGGCCGATCTGCGAACTAGCATGGAAATCGCTACTAGTTACGTGTCCTAGTATTGCAGATCGCGCTCGTATTCTTGCTGTCTCTGTTTGGGAATCGGGACTTTGGTTGCAAGCCATGCCCTCTTTTAACACAGGTAGCCTTTTAGATCCAACCGCATTTCGTCTAGCTGTCAGCTTACGCTTGGGTGCAAGGTGCTGTGAGGCCCATCGCTGGCAGTGTGGTACTGCTGCTGACCAGCTCGGTCACCATGGTCTCTCTTGCTAGAGAAGCGCTGGTCGTATTGGCCGACACGCTAGCCTGAACGACATCATACGCAGGGCACTTTCCACCGCCAATGTCGCAGCTGTGCTCAAACCGAGTGGTCTTGCGCGTGACGATGGAAAGAGGCCTGACGGTATGACACTTGTGCCCTGGAGGTTGGGGCGGCCCCTTGTATGGGACGCAACTTGTGTCGATACTTTGGCGCCGTCACATCTTCCTGAGACACAGGGTAGGGCTGGCGCGGCTGCTAATTCGGCAGAGCAGCACAAGCGTCGCAAATATGCTAACCTCGGCAGTGGTTACATATTTGAGGCGTTTGGGGTCGAGACATTGGGCCCTTGGGGACCGGGAGCTCACCTCATTTTAAAAAATCTTTCAGAGCGCCTAGTTAATGCGACGCGTGACCAAAATGCTGGCGTGTTTCTGGCTCAACGCATTAGCATTGCCATTCAACGTGGTAATGCCGCCAGCATGTTGGGTACGCTGCCAACTGGTAGTGGGCTTGAGTATTTGGATTGTCTTTAGACCTTCAACGGTCTATGGGCAGTCTAACTGTATTTGTAGTGTTAGTTTTAGCTTGTATTTTGTTTAGTTATTAAAGGCACTTGCCCAGTAAAAAAAAACTACAAACTTAAGTTTGTCTTTCAATATTTTAACTTCAGTTAGTTTTTTTTTTTGGTCTCGCGCTCTGAGGGTTCCATCTAACGGAACCCTCAGAGCACGAGTCCTACTCGTACTTGTCCGGTTTTTTTTAAATCTTGTCAGTTTTAGTAAAAAAAAATGTATAAGACAGCGATTTCTGCTTCACCACTTTTAGAGCCTTCGAGACTAACCTTGCACCCCCCCTAGCAGGGATGCTACCGTATATCTATGATCGGTTGTCCAATAAAAACATCAACACGATTCAAAGACGCATCTGTTACGATGAAATCCGAGATTACTTGAATCCCGTCAACAACTACCGAGGCTGAAGCCTGACCTCGAGCTTTAATCGGAAACCCATTGAAACCTTTGACAAAAACATCGCAAGATTGTACGATAAGCCTAATTTCATAGCAGAGTCATATGTAATTAGATTTACTTGCGCTCCAGTGTCCATGTATGCGATAACTTCAGAACTATTAAAGAAGAACATCCTTGAATTAACATTCATTTACTTGTGACAGTTCAACTACGTTCAATGCTTTTCGGTAACACTGCTCCGTTTTGTGATTGGTCCTTCCACAATTAGTACATTTGGCGATATTAATATTCTTTGGACAGAACCGTACTACATGGCCGATTTCACCACACAGAAAACAAGAGAAGGGCTTCCTATCATTATCGTGGACGGCTGTTGCAGCTGGTTCCCTAGATGGTCCGACTCCAGATGGTTCGCGATACTGCTGCATGGCCCTTTGCGATTGAAACGACGCCGCTCGTTTGTCATCATTCACACAAAGAAATTGAGAGTATAATTGTGCTAAAGTCCTGTAGTTTCCAGCCCTCGCAGTAGTTTTCAGGTGAAAAGGTAAACCTTCAATCATGCAGGAAAGAGCTTTTTCGCCAATTATCTCGCATTTGGTTAGTATAGTAATGTTCTCTTCGAATAAAAGTAGTGTGTCATTGTCTCATTTGGTATCTTCTTTCTACCTAACATCTCCCGTAAACATTCTGCAAAGTCGATACTTGGTGGAAAAGCTTTTAGAATTGTATCCTTCCACTCTGCTCATGTGAGTTCGTAACTACGCAAGGTATTGTGCCACGTCTTTGCTGACCCTGCTAGCCTTGCCTGCATGTAATAGCTTTTCACATTCTCACTCCAACCATGTATAGCACCCAGCTGTTCAATCTTGTTAAACCACTGTAATACTAGTAGTTCGTTCTTTTCAGGATAAAATTCAGGCACTATGTTAGCCTTTACTAGTACATTAAGATAATAAGGTGGATTGATCATACCAGATTTTTCCGAATCCTCGTAGGCTGCACGTGGTGGAGTGCGCTGGTCAGCCTCAGGATACCACGGTGCCCACCGTCTCGTTTCGCAGCGTGATGATCCGGACTTCGGGCTGCGCTGTAACCAGCTGTGGTTTGACCGTCTGTCACGTGACCGAATGCGGTGGGGAATATTATCCCACTTCTGAAAATTGTTAAATCATGCGTCAGGACCTAATTAAATCATTGCATAACATCTTCAGTTTTCTCTTATCTTATTCTACCCTTCACAAGAGTCACTTAATTTAGAATAAAAATACAGGTTAAGCATCGTCACTTTATCAGCAATTGCATGCTATGTAATTGCTATTACTGCTAATTCATTTAGCTATAGAAATAGAGTTGACTAAATATTAAATCCTATTTAAAATTTACTTAGTACTGGTCATTGCTACTGTGGTAGTTACCACAATAATTAGTAATTAAATTGAACCTAGTAGTGATGTCTATAAAACTGCGTCACCACGTGGCTATAGATGTCTATGAAACTGCAACACCACGTGGCTATGAAAACTGCACAAATGTGGGTAGATCATCACTCATATTAAGTTAATTACCTATTACATTAACCTTAAAGCTCACATGGCCAAGTTTATAAATCTAAGGGATAAAATAAGGTAGTTATGAAATAAAATCAGATTTCCACATAATCTCATAATATTCAGAATCAACCAATCAAACACGAACATCTGACATGAGGTTATACTTAGCTTTGATATCACTTCAAAAGCACCACACTCCCTATAATAATGCCAATCTGGCTGAAAACTAAAACTAGAATTTCTTGGAGCTCCTGTGTCACTCGTTCCGTGGTAGTTGTCGAACTGACCGAGAAATGCCCTTGCTCCGCCGAAGCAAACGCCTTGCACCACGCAATGGCACCATGAAACACGCCATCTCGCCGCCTTCTTGTTATTGGCTGTCTACAGCGGAAGTATACGCCCAGTTCTTCATTTTTACCGGCACCATTTTAAAACCAACTCAGGGAAGTGACGTTGGATCTGAATTTCGTTGATATGCCGGAACACCATTAATTTAAATACTTTTAATTCAATTTTGTTTCGCTATAGAAAAGCGCCATCTGGGCAGCTTGATAAAGATTAAGATCGAACAATCATTTTCAATCAATTATTATTAGTTCCGCGCAGCTTCGTTGCAGCAGTGGCGCCGTCTTAATGGCGGTATGTTTTAATCTCCTCACATTAGATAAAAGCAAGAAACTTGAAAACAATTAAGTGAAAAACCTAAAATGAGTGATTTTAGCAACGAGGAAATTTATTTGTAGCCAACAGAATTGACTGAAACTGTTAATAATGCGGTTTTTTTTAATTCATTTCCTCGCTGAGGTGGCATGAAATGTTACGTGTTGCACTCGAGTGCAAAGATTTTTCATCTCGTGCTCTTTTGATTCCCTCGCTAACGCTCAGGATTTTAATTTTTGAATCACTCGCTACGTTCGTGATTCAATTTTAAAATCCTTAGCTTGCTCGGTCATCAAAATTGAGCATGCGGTTAAAAAGCAACTTTACACTCTTGTATAACAAATAACTATTATTGTGTACACCAGAAATAAAAGTTACAAACAGAGCGTACCGTTAACACTTTTGAGCGATAGCATCGAAAACGGCACATCATTTACCAAAATTAAATAAGTTAATTGCAGGGCCGAGAATCGAACCAGGTTCCATCAGATTGTAAAGCGCATATGCTACCGCTCAGCCACCATCGCTTTTCATTCACTTTAGTAGTAATCCAGTTTCTTTTAACCTACAAGTAAAATATATGTAGATGATGTAGTGACGAGGCCATGACATGTTAAGAGAGCGCTTTTAATTTATTTCAGTCCGGAAATTGTGTACCTCTTAACGATGTTGGTGAATGTTGAAGTAGAACACAAGACAGTCTCCGCGGCGGCTGCCAGCTGCAGCTCCGCCATGTCGCCTGACATCTACATAAACACATGTGATTTCCTTTTTCTGGTCCTGTTGGTCTTTCATCATAATCTGTCCTCGTGCGTACACTCGACGATCAGAAACAACTTGTAAGAACGTCATCTGTCGACAGAGTGTACGGATATCCGCTGCGGTAATGACGGGCGAGAGTCACGTCGATATAAACAACCTCACGCAACTGAAGGCAAACCTCAACTTGAGGTAATTGTATTCTCCTCTACCAAAACACGTTGTATTCTAGAGTAAAGCCGAAAATAATACATTTTTAGAAATAATTATTTTATTTTACTATACAATTTATTTACAATATATTTTATTAATGAGCACCAACATGATGTACGTCCTTGCTTCACACGACGGAGACAAGGCACAAGAAGTAAACTAAACGCCACCACAACTATAAGTGCACACTACATGCTATTAAACAAACGACAGTTAGTTTTGGAATATGAGTTAGTACCTTTGAGTTAGTACATTATACATTAAAGAATCAATTATCAATTTAAAAAATCGACTTCAAAATTTGTAAAGTTCGCAATTTCTATTACTTGGATCACATAATAATGTCATCCAAGTTACCGAATTTTCCAGTTATTTTGATTTAAAAGCCAAACTACAGTACTGAACTGATTTTAATTAAATTCCTATGGGGATATAATTTTCAAATCGGTTCAAGTTCATACGGAGCTCTGAGATAATAAACATTACAAAAAAATATACATCCGAATTGATAATCCCCTGTTTTTATGAAGTTGGTTAAATAAAAACAGCTGACTTCAGGTGAACGTCAAAAAACTGGATTCATCCTCTGATTTTCTACCCTTAGAGGTGATATTTTTTTCAAATATATATGATACTACCCTCGAGATATAGCCTATCCAATATAACAGGAACCCCCTTTTTGAAGTGTGTTGAAAATGAGGGTTACTCTGTTACTAACATGGAAAATAATAGGAAGTGTCGCACTAACGTCGAAGCTTTCCTTTGAAACTCAGCTCCGGAACTAAATTACAAAGCTCTGCGCGAAGTTAAAAATAATAAATTCCCGCCAGAGTTAGCGCGGACCTTAACTCACGTCGCGTCGCTACAGAATGCAAACTTAAACACGAAAAATGTGCATAATTATACAAGCGCTCGCATAAACAGGACCGGAGCTGCTGCGTTTACTTACGGCTTGAACATACACCCTACTCGCTCAAACAAACGTTGCATTCACTTCCTACATCTGTACGTGTACGTATCTGATCATCGAGATAACAGTCTGCATCAACATCGACCCGGGTCCTACACCATTGCTGCTTCGATTTAGTTCCTCTATTCGGCGGTGTTCTAGCCGCATGCACCCTGACTGCCCAGTTGCTGCCTGTTTGGTGTCATACGAGACAGAATTTGATAAAAGTACGTCAGTAAAAACCGCAAAAGAGACCGCAGGGAAACGCTGGATGCAGGCCGCTTCCAACCGGCCCTTTTGGAGATGAATGGGGGAGGCCCATGTCCAGCAGTGGACGTCCTACGGCTGAAATGATGATGATGATGATGACGTCAGTGACGTACGTAAAGTCGATCTAATCTAATTACTATATATTATATGAAATGACATTCGGTAATGCGCTGTGTACGCCAGTTCACTGCAATCGGTTTATGAATCGCATCGAGCTCAACTCGTACGTATATAATTATGTTTATTAGTATTAAAATTAGGCTTGTAATCAATTTATATTTGATGAATAGTCTAAAGAATAATGTGGGTAGGTTTTTAATAGATTTACTTTGTACATGTATCAATTATTTATAATTTATTATTTTTGTCAGCGCGGGGTGAATCTCTGTGCAAACAAGACAAACCTTCCATGGTTTTTGTTGCTACATTTTTGTAAATCTTAAAATAATTAAACAATAAAAAATAAACGTAGTATACAGTAATGTTGTTAGTTAGTAGATATATGAATCAACAAGGCTGCTGCTGAGAGATGCTTCTTGTATTTTGTACAGAATTTGTAGAAAATAGGCGCATTGAGAATAGATATTGTTGTATTGTGGTCATTCGTATGAGCTATTCTGTGGCTGGTAAATTAAGTAAATACTCTTTTGCATACATGAACGTAGCTGTAGAGGTGGGCAAAACAAGGAAACTAAATATCTGTGCTAAATATTTTCGATAATGGCGTCTATTCTGTCATACCACTCACTAAACTAAACCAATCTGACAGGACTAAAATTATCTGCCTCTCTTTTCATTTTAATATGTGAGAGAGGGTTGGCAACAATTTTAGAGCTGTAAAATTTAGTTTAGTTTAGAATGCATCAGAATCGATTCCAGTGTCCGTTTTATTCAGAATATACTGAGGTGGCTCCCTCATTCAACTCTACTGTTAAGTTGGCAGCGCTCGGCAAATAAGACTGGCCAATCACATAAATATAATATATGAAGTGTCAAGTGACGCAGAGTATTTGTTATACGTCAAGCCAACATTCAAATATCATAAATTTCATAATTTTGAAATATCAAGAAACATGTTTAAAATCTCAAGATTAATACTAAAACCGTTGCAATGTGGAAAACGAGTCCAGCTGCGCGCTGCTCGCAGTTTCTCGATTACCCCCAAATTGAACTCCCCAAGAAAGTTAGCGCACCTGAAAAAACTCCAAGCTGATTACCAATGCGAAGATGGGCGCCCCATCTACCTGAAGGCTGGCTTCATGGACCGGGTGCTGTACTCCACCACGCTCGTCTTGGTCGTGGTGGGGCTCATTAACAACCTGCTGGTCATCTACGACCACGCCAAGCCGCCGGGCTGGAAGACCAAGTGCTGAACGAGATTAAATAAAACTTAATGTTTTGTTGGAAATTATGTCTTTCTTTGGATAGATACTTAACTTTTTATTGTTCACACCAGATGAAACATACGTAAAACGAAAACAACTTAAAACTATTAATGAAACAACTGGCGGCCTTATCGCCATAAGCAACCTCTTCCAGGCAACCTTAATTTTGAATCCTGTCCACGCTTGGTTGATGAAGTTGGCTGTGGAGTACATAATAATAGTTCAAAGGTGTTTTGGCGAATCGTTCGTGACTCATGGCTGTAACCATTATTGTACTCAAATGCCGTGCGCCTGTGTCCTCCGTATCCTAGACCAACCATAGGTGCAGAGCCAGCAGCCAGTGCTGTCGCAGCTGGGCTGGCACAGTCAGCTGCCAGTCAGCCATCCTCCGCGTGCTATCGGTTCGTGGTTGTTTTGGTTGTCTATGTGGCAGTGGCGGTTCATTTCGGTGATTTCAGTGAGTACTTAACATATTATTTTCAACTAATTGTATTGATAGTAATTTTTAAAATTTCGCGATTTGAACACATGTTTTAAATGTTTATCGGGACTTATCACGTATTATTTAATTTAAGTAAAAAATATGTACCTTTCGCTCGACGTTTCGACCATGTTACAATGGCCGTGGTCACGAGCTGACTGAACATTGCGGGTGAGTCCGGCGAGAAGAGCGGGTATTTTGCTCTCCTACCCTCACTTGATCTTGAAAAATGGCAGGGTTGCACTACGATACACAACACTGACTGTATCGGTAAATGTCCTAATGTGTAATTAAATAATATGTGATAAGTCCCGATAAACATTCAAAACAATTGTATTGATATTGCGTATATAATGGTTACCGTACGCTTTTTCTTTGCTTTTACAGTTCACTATTTTACGAAGTAACATCTTTTTTAAATAATAAAATTGGCAAAAGGGATTGATTTTATACGGAACCTTGTAAACATTGTAAAAAAACTCACATCAGACAAACAAGGGAGATAATGCCTCAGTACAATTATCGTTCGTTTTCAAATTTCTCCGTTTTTCACCATTCTGCTAAACCTCTTAACGCAAAAACTATTAAGTACGGCACAACTAGTCATTTTTCACACTAGTGCCCTCGACCCTTAAACCCTGAAATGGCCACGCGCGCGAGGGCGGCGGAACGCCCTTCACAGCCGGCTGCAATTATAACTCAAATGCAACTTCCCATTAAGCAAAATAAGCTGATTTTTCATGAAACTCGGACGGGACTCGGCGAAATTAAAATTGAAGCTCATTTGCATTCAGAGCGCTGTGTGTTAGTGAAGCCAGTTCTGTCGCAGCCGCGCTCTGCGGGTCCACGTTATAATGAGCTCGGCTTAAATAAATACTTTACTTATGGTTCAAACTTCACTGGAAACATGGGTGTATCGTTCCTTTTATGTTTGGAGACGGACGGTGGTAGCAACAGAAGTAGGTAATTAAAACAGATTTTTGCATTAAATATCCTCACTTAAGAGGGAGATTTCTGAGAGATTCATAATTTATTCTGACTTTTGATATTAAATGGCGAGATGAAGTAATAATGCGTGACGGCGCCGTCGCCTCTCTTAGTTCCCTGTAATACATTTAAATACGAGATGGCGCTCGAAATATACAAATATACATCGGCAGGGCATGTGCCATTAGTTTGCTTTACGCCTGTGCTTTACGCTTAGTACTTAGTACATGTAATGTACACTACCCAAGTCATGCAATTAGTTCCTTAATGAATGATTACCTATCATCTAAATTCTAAAGCATACTAGTATGTCGGCGAGACTTAAATCACCAGCGGTTCCTAACGGTGGGTCGCACTCTATGAAGGCGTGTCTTCCCACCATCAGATTAATACGACTCCAGACTGGTATGAATCCAGAATACTTAGTCCAGCTAGTGCAGCGGCTGCAGTGGAGAGCAAAGGGCGAGGGTTCTGCTGGACCTGTTATTACGAGCTGAACAGGTAGCCCTCTCCATTAAAATGCAAAGAAGTTACTCCAGAACACAAAATTTAATGCACGAGTTGAATATCTTATACTAACCTACCAACACCAACGTTCCCTAACCACTAAAAAAGAGTTTGTTACTCATAGAACCAACTCGCCATACGTCATCTTCACACTCGCGTTGACTCCACCGCCTCGATCTCAGGTCTTCAGGGTTAACTGGTGGCTGGGTTGAGCTGGTCTTTCGCTTTTAGCTCCACAGTTCCACGACTTCGGTTGTCAGTCGAATCATCAGTTCCTGCCTTTATGCGCGTCGCGCTCTCTTTATCCGGTCTTTCACAATCGACAGCTAGTTGGAGCCACTGTCGCGACCCTCGGCCAATCACGAGCTTTGAAATCCCGCTTTAGACCAATCAAATTTTTTTTGCATCTAGTCACCGCGCCGTTTCGATACTTATGTTCGCCAACACACAGAGGCCGTATTTACTGCAGTTCGGCCGCTGGGAGAATGGCTCTGACAGCTGCAATGATAATATAGTAAAAAATCAGAATACATTTTCTTTTAATACCTTACTCTAATATATTGGCTACCAGCTGCAATCATGCGTTCAAAAAGCTAGTAAAAGTGATCATAATTTATCTTTTTCGTTCTGATTTTTATAATATTATGTCAGACTCATTCTTTCAGCAGCCACACTTTAGTTGCTTTATCCGAACCTCTGGGTAGTTTGAGGTAAAACATAAAAGCTACGAATCGAAGTGAGTTATGAAATAGATAGGTCAGCGGCTCCTGGCGGCGGCGGGTCGTTAGCTAACACAGCTCTGAGCAGCCGAGCTGCGAACCCTTGTTAGGTGGAAGTGGCGAGCAGACGCGGCTGACTCGGGCGCATTGTACACAGTTTGTTCTTGTTTGGAACTACGCACGCAGTCGGCGCGTGTCTTGTACGCGTAGTTACGGAAACGATGGGAGAAGACTTCACCTCACTTACTGGACCACTTGCAGATTAGAGCCACAGTAACAAGCAGGGTCGACATTTTACGACCTTTACATTTGGTACGATTTTAGATCACAGACTTCGCATTTATTCTAAATCTATGTTTAGATAGATTGATTATTATTCACACCAGAAATCAACATACCTACATAAGACAAAAACAACTCCAAATTTTGTATAGTAATGATATCATGTTTTAAATGTCTATCGGGACTTAAAGCGTATATTATTTATTTTGGTATAAATATGTACCTTACGCTTGACGTTTGACCATGTTACACTGGCCGTGGTCACGAGCTGACTGAAAACTGCGGGTGAGTCCGGCGAGAAGAGCGGGTATTTTGTTCTCCTACCCTCACTTAATGTTGAAAATTCGCAGTAATCGTAGTAATAATATCGACAATTTTTTTCAAGTTTATTTGTAAGTTGATCCACGTTGTATGTATGTGGTAGCTCAGAACTGCGACGTAGCGAGCTGCCGATCAGTCACGTTGTGAATGGCAGTCTCAGTTCAACACCCGCAGACCGCAGTCCAGCGACCAGCATCCAGTCCCTCAATCTCTATACCATTTCTTTTGATCGACCTTAACAACTTCAATGCAGTAACTAAAGCTAATATTTCTTAACCATCATTAGTAATTCCTTCTTGTGATACTTAGCTAATTACTCTCTAGTTCATATTACAAGATGTCCAAAACAATCGTTTCGTGTCTGCGTGTTATTTTACTGGAACCGTTTATACTTTAAAAATAAAACGTAATCACAAGTTGATCTCCCGCGCACGCGCACTCGGAAACTTTTAATTCAAATGTAAACAAAACGGAACTCAACTCGCTTTAATTCGATACGAGAATTATTCATACGCAGAACCGTTACTCCATTAGTCCTCGCGTTAATATTCACTCGAATATTATCATTTCCTACCTACAATCGCAACAAAAACACTTTGAACTCTACAATAATACAAGTAAAGCATATTTTGGTTCGGGAAAAGTTTGCGTAAGATATGTGGAATCGAAAATTGCTTATGAAGAAGGAAAACTTTGAACGATTGTTATTATACAAGTTGAGAGTTTGAATGGCGCTTTAATTGTTGTATATAATGTTTGTTTTATTGTCGGTAGAGACTCGCCGACGGACGGGTGGAGTCGCGGGTATTCATATTGCTATCGTTATTTCATGGACTTTGGTTCACTTACATTTCTTGTTTCAATAACTTTACTGTTTAGAACGTGTAATACTCATTGAGATGTTCTTTGCTTGCACGATATGATTATATCTTTAATATTAATAAGAACCATATTATGGAATCGCCTTACTAAATTTTCAACGTGCATGGATAACCCAAACCAGGTGGCTACTTACTACAAGTTAGAAAGTAATGACCAGTTAACATGTATCTGCTAAAAAAACAAACAATATTATATTACGTTCCGTGCTACCAACAACATATGAGATGAAGTAGAAGACGTTGTTTCGTTAGATAAATTATCCGTTCCTGCAAGCTGGATAACGCAAAAAGCAAATAAGAAAGTGTCAAATTGAAAAACGAAGTAATCAAATAATATCCTGATTTGTTTCGCAAACAGCGAGTCGATTGGTCGCTTGTTTGCTGCCCGGCGGCGCCCGCTCGCCGGCCGGCACGCAGCTACAACACACGGGGGCTACTGAGACAAACTTGGTTACCTGTATACAGATTATACAAGGTTACGCATATACACTGTAGGCACTAAGCCGAAAGGAGGTCGTTGTACTCATAGTTATGAACAAATTTTACTATGGAACCAACCCTGAAATCGTGAAAAAAATATCACCTGTTATATAAATAAATAAAATAAATAAATATGTTGATATTCCGAGAACGCATACGAAGCCAAATGATTCCACAATTATTGTGCGAACTGCTAGATCCTTGTTGTTAGAGTCTGCATCTCCAGATAGCATACTTCTTATGTATGGTACTGAGCTGATTAGCGAGGGATGTCAACTTACTTTGAAGTGACACTGTTACTTTTGATTACTTATGTTTGTTTAATATTACATTCCCGGTATAAGTAAACTTGATATAAAATGCGGAAAATTCAAAGATAAGGAAACGGTTATTTGTGATTTCAACATTTCGTTCAAATCCGTTTACATCACACGTTCATTGTTCATGTCCCTTTGTTATCGTGAATATTTCCCAAAATCGACACTCACCAGATTTGAACCGACACGATCTGTTTCCGCTGCCGTTGTTTAGTAATCGCCCGAAGTCACACGAAAGTTAACTAAAACAATTAGTTGTACAAATAAAAAACCCTGAGAAGAAACTTTCTTAGTAGTTTCTAATACAATATCGAAACGAGGAGCAAAACAAAGCAAACAACTGATTGGAAACAACAGCATGCGAATAGTTACCGGCGTCAGACTCGCTGGAGCTCGGCGAAGCGACAGGAGGCCTCGGGAGGTGTCGAGGAGGTCTCCATCTTCATTGTGGTACATCGCATGAGGTATAATGTTCTCATTAGAGGCATAATGAGATCAGAAAGCGATTCTTGAAAGAAAAATATTATATCAAGTGTAAATAAATGGTCGAGTGCTTATCGAGGCACGTTTATGGTAAGGTTCCGTAGATATTTATTTATAAAGTACATACATTGAATGGACATTACAGTTTCCCATTTCACTCATACAAGGTTAACCAAAAACGACAACACAAACTGTTCCCTCCTATAGCTTATTGAACAAATTTAATATAAACGTATAAACTGAATGTTATCTAGAGAGATATTATGATAAATTCTGCTCAAAAAAAGAAATAGGCATAGAAAAAATTTCGATCTAAAACGATATGGAGGAGATATTAATGGCAGCAGTTATGTGGAACATAATGCGAGAAAATAACGTAACAGCGGAGATAAACTGCCGAGTAATGGAGAGACAGAAACTGAATGGAAATGAAACACCAGGCTATACGTTATTAACATTACAGATTGAAGCGAGCTATGTTTGCTCAAACCATGCTCTAATATAAAAAATATGCTCTTCAGTTACCTGAATGAAGCGATATACTATTTCGATGGAACATAAACGAATAACAAGTATACAATTACTTATTTTTAAATTCCCAAAAGAGCTGATAATTTATTTTCAAATGGTTGAACACCATAGCTTAGAACATTTCAAACAACTAAAAAAAAACAAAATCAAAATCGGTTTAGCTGTTTGGGAGCTATGATGCCACAGACAGACACACAGATACACATGATAAACTTATAATACACCTCTTTTTGCGACAATTATCATAATAGTTTAAAAACTATGAAACAAGGATGTGACTCGTTAAAACAAAACAAAGGATTCCAAACTCAGGTGGTTCACTGGTAGCTGTTTAACATTTCCACTATCCACCTCCTGGCTTCATCAGCAGATCAGTTCGATGGTACCACATTACTGTATTTTCATACGGATTACGTATAGAGTGCTTTTCATGAAAGAAGTCCCCCAGACGCGGCGCTGTCATCGCGTATCAATCACTATCAGTATCATTTCTCGAGTAGAACTTTAACAACTTTTGGCATCGTACACGACTCTTTAACGATGGAAAATTAATAAAAATCTCACTAGCGTCCAAACACAGTAACAACACCTGACAACTACAACATGGAAATTTAGTTCCGCTGTTTGCCGTGGGACTTCAAACATGAAAAGGACTCTACTTGTAGTTTCAAATCCATGCAATAATAAATACCTTCTTATAAAAATATATTTAAAAAAACTAGCATTTGTACGCTGTAACAGGCAAGGGCATGAGATACGTCTCCGTTCTTACGACCATGTATGCAACTTATATAAGTATGTGTACCTACCATGTTCTGACAAATAAATAATTTGAATTTTACTTATATATTTTACCTGACATTCGACTTGTAAGATTGGTTTTCACAATTCGTGGTTACAAGTGACGCTACAAATAAAAAAAAAGTAAAAAAAGAGTTGCCTGTAAAGTCAGTTTACGGACGATAATTTTACGTGATAACGCTTAGGAAGATCGTGCCTCTCTATCGTTTGTTCCGCGCTCTCTCTTGCACGCGCGGCTCAGGCGGAACGTGACATTTTTTCGTGCGTGCAGCCGGCGTTCATCGGTTTATAAGACGTTGTCACGTCAAAATAGGTTTACAAAAACAAAACTTGTAATCAGTAGAGTCAAAGAAAACTGCAATTGGAGTGTCTCGAAAACCTTGCATCGTTCCCATACAGAGTGCACTGCTCCGTCATTTATACTCCTAAAATATAAATTGACGTAAATATGTAACTCTCTGCATGTACATGCATGCATGCTCTGCATGTGCATATGCAGCGGGCTCCGTTCCCGTGCATATACCCTATGGATACCGCAGTTCGTATCTGCGGAGTGTGGCTACTGCTCTACATTGTCTCGAGCATTCTATGTAAATAATGCATCACCTGCAAACTGCAGGGTTCTTACAAAAGGCCAACAATCAAGGAAACTGAATGCTCCATCCACTATAACATTCGTAGTAAAATAGAACCGGCCAAGTGCGAGTCGGGCTCGCCCACTGAGGGTTTCGTACAACTACAAAATTCAATAACGAAATTACCAGTTATAACTTAGTAATGAACAGAAATTTGTCACCGACTAGCACTTGGCCATTATTTATTATTTTTTGTTATGTTTTAGAGTGTGTTGTAATCATGCCAAGTTTGATTGGAGCTAATACAAAAATACGATGAAAAAATACGTTTGTTGTATGGGGACCCCCCTTTCATTTTTACTTTTCGACTTTTTAATAATGTTTTAGTTAATCCGCCGTAACATTACATATTCTGTGTAATTTTCAGATAGCTATCTATAACGGTTCGAAAGGTACAGCTGTTAATAGGTAGGACAGACAGACAGACGGACAAACATACAGACATCGTAGGCTTAGTAAATAGGGTCTCATTTCTAACCTTCGAGTACGGAACCCAAAAAAATTAATTTATTCCTCTATTTCAAGTTCCACTTACATAAGGGAAGACGTGAAAATATGCTAGAAACTAACATAACTACAGATTTTAATTAATTTATTAAATAACAGTTGAAGCTGTCAACTTGTGAGCATGTCCTGCCGATGGGAAGTTGTCCTGAAGTAGTAGTGTGCCACACTCAGATCATAACGATGAAGAAGACATACAAGGGTGAATATAAGGTCCCTCCTGACCATCTTTCTATAGGACTACCAGAGCGGGCCCAAAAATCGACACCACTCCATGGTTGATATTTCGAAAACACGCATGAAGCGCTTTATTTCCACTTTTATTGTGCGAGCTGCTAGTCTGTGGAATGCGCTGCCTGAATAGGTGTTCCCCGATAGTTACAATCTGGGTGTCTTCAAATCACGAGTGAATCGGTTTGTTCTCGGCAAGCGTGCTCTATCGTAGACCGCATCGTCACTTAACATCAGATGAGTTGGCGGTCAAACCCAAGCCTATCATTAAATAAAAATATAGATATAGTAAGGTGGCATGGCGGGTGGGAGCGGTTTTTTTTTGCATGTGGACTATTGTGTGTTTGAAAAAAGAGCAAGTGTGCCGTACTTACAGTTGTTGCGAGCACTTTAGCAGTACATAAAGTAAAAAATATATATGAAAAACGGAGACATTTGAACACGAACGATAATTGAACTAAGCCATTATCTCCATTGTTTGTCCGATCTGAGGTGCTCCCCGAGCTGTATTCACAGGATGTCCACGAGTTGTACGATGAACACCGGCCAGTTCACAGCGAGAGAAATCAAATCCAATCATTTGAAGGGTCTCATTTGACTAAACCCTCCATAAAAATAATACACAAATAAACAAAATATTTTAATTTAAATAAATGATCAATAGCAGTGCTACGTGGTGAATGTACAAGTATATGTAGAAACACCAGGAACTAATGTATGCAGGACACGTTGCGACCAACCTGCAGCTAGCTACCTGCAGCTCCACCAGCGCGGACTAAGAGCTGCATTTTATTGAAGAACTAGCTGCGCTCCGCGGTTTCACCCTCGTAGTGATGATGATAATGAAAAGTAACCTATGTCTCTCCAGCCTTTGAACTATACATATGCATAAAATCAGGTAGATCCGTTGCTCTGTTGCAGCGTGAAAGAAACTTTTCACATTTATAATATTAGTATGATTATATATTACTAAACTTGGAGTATTACTTAAAAATATTCAATTTAGTGTAGATAAATAACCTGTTGAGATAACCTCACGTGAACTCGACACTCCTACAAAACATTGTTGTGATACCGGAGTGACATTGTACTTGTGTACACTGTGTATAGTAATAACCTATCAATGTCAACCCCACTCTCTCACCCCACCCCCTCCTCACTCTCTCACTCCACTGGCTACTGCTAAGATTTTTGGTAGACAGCTCCGCGACTCATTCATAACGACCAAATAAGTACTCAGTATTATTCTCCGCATCTGCAGTAGCTGCTAACTTCGCGGTAACATTTACTATCAATGATGCACCCGCCTGCGCACTGCACTGCATCTTACCGCATCCGACGCTACCCCACGCCACGCCACGCCACGCCGCAGCCACTGCCGACATCTGATCAAATAAACAATGCATCTCGCGAGCTCATGCCTTATTTACGAACTCTGCTACACAAAGGTGACTTACTATCGAATTTGGTTATCGTAACTGTACCTACTCGCAACGTTTCTACTAATAAATATTAAATCAGAAGGTATTTGTAGGTATACAATACATACGCGAAATTAGTTTTAGAAATGTTAGTGATCACAGGTACCAGGCATATTCACAATCTGGCCGAAAATTACAAATTTAAGTTTTAGGTCAGTCGTAAGATGACAGATCTGTCAGATGAGCCACTCGATACTGGACAGCCTGTATGTCAGTAGGACTGCTTGAATACCTTTATAGTCGAGGTCGTGTATATGAGTACATATCAGTAAGGAAGGAGACACACTCGGCGCGCGGTAATGGCACATGAATAATTCAAACGAATGGATTGAGACCGCCGATCCATCCGCGACTGTCCTCACCGGGGGGAGGGGGGCCCTTCACAGGGGGGAGAACTACTCTACGAAGGACTGATTCGGTAATAAGGGAAATCAGTGGTATTACTAGAATGTAATACCAATGTGTACCAAACCGCACTTTTATTTTAAAAACCTGTTTGCTGTATTTTTTCCATCACTACTTTACATATCGCCGTTTCGTACTTATTTATGGACATCTCTAACACAGAGACCAGCCCTGAACTTAGAGGAATCTATCGACATTGCATGTATCAAATCGGTTAAAACTTTTTAACTGTAGTTGGGAACATACATACTTACACATTAAACACAATTCCTCTTTGCTTTACGTCATCGGGTAAAACTAAGAGTGTACGACGCGTGGTTTGAGATTGGTTAATATTATATAAATACACTCGATGTTGTCCCTTAAAATCTTGCTCTATAGCTCACAATATAAGGTTAAAATTTCAATAATTTTCTGTCAAATAAATATAAACCCTAAAACCCTGTTACTGCTAAAATATAATATTTACAGATAAATTAAGTAGATAAAAAAAACCTCCAGTCAAGTTCCAGTGTCCACTTCCGAACTTGTCCATTTCCTAACTTGTTACAGCCACAGGTTAACCTGTATCTAAGGTTGATGATGGTCGCTAGACCTACGGAGAAGAAACTGAATGGCGTATGTGAACTCGGCCAGCGTGATGGATATGTTCCAATCGCCTTTTCAGAGGTAGGACCGAGTCCAGCAGTGAACTATTAAAAGGCTGATTATGCGAAATGGCTTTAGTAGCATTGAATTAAACCACTAAATTAAAAGTAACTGTTATAAATTTTAAATCAATATAATGTTAGTATAAAATAATTGAGAAGAGGTAAAGACCAACACGTCAGTTTCCGCAGTGTCGGTATCATGGGACGGCAAGGTTCACACCAGCAGCGTGTCGAACTTGAAGTACCAGTCGGCGGTGTGGTCGTACCAGTCCAGCACGCGGCGGTCGTGCCACACGTAGGCGCCGCGCAGCGAGCTCGGCGCCTCCAGCACCAGGTACAGCGGCGTCTCGGCCGCCTGCTCCGTGCTGCGGGACGGGACCACACTCGGTATTACACGGAACAACATGCTAATAAACCAGTTTCATTTAAATAAGGCTGACGATTGCAACAACTTGAAATAAAATGCTGGAGTCTTACGGCTACCTCTTAATGCGGGCTCGAAACAGCGCAGTGCGGAAAATCACACGAACGTGAGTCTTAATGCGCCGAGATACGGTTTGCGGTCACGCAAATTTTTGCAAAAACAGGCCCCTATTCTGATTAGTATTAGTTTTTGAGGACAACGGTAGTGACTAACAGACATCATTTTGTTTGTCCTTCTTTCACACGACAACGGATCAACGTTATATTCTGCATAGAGATAGAGGGTCAGAGAGTAACATGGATACTTTTATCCTGGAAACATACGGTTCCTGAGGGGTTGTCTGCGCGGCTGAAACTGCGGGGCGCAGCTAGCTCGTAACAATAAACATCACCCGCGCCGGTGCGTCACAGCAACACATGACGTGTGGCTAATCACTCATCTAAATCACAAATGTGTCTAATTAGAAACCTTGCCATATTGTGTGGACATCACTGTAGGTACCTGTAAAAGCCGACGTTGTCCGTCATCTCGGTGCGCACCAGCCCCGGGTGCATGCAGTTGACGGAGATGTCCCTGGCCGCGAGCTCTTTCTGCTGTAAGAAAGTCAGCGCACTCACCGCCACCTGCGAGGGAAATTTATACTTTAAATTAATTTGTTTTTAGTATAAATTATTAAAAACGAATTTTACTGTCGAAACGCCTAATCATTTGCAGCAGAAAACGATTGGACGCCACACCGCAGAGGTTCCAATCCCTGCAAAGAACTTTATTTGAATGAAAACATCGCGTACAGTGTTTTGGTCACCCAGCTGACTGAAGCCCTCAGGCTGAGCATGCCACTTGCTGCACTTTCGTCTTTCCATAACACCGTCATTCAGATGTTACGCTTTTGTCAAGCTCCAACCTGCAACTGATTATCAACTGACCTTCGCCACTCGGTACGACGTGACTCCACGGTCTGCCAAGTCTGCCGGATTGAAGGTCCCGTTCTTCCTCGAATCAAGATACCACTGAACGAATTCATTGATATCATTGACAGTGAGGTCCTTCCTCGACAAGCGCTCGATCCAGTACTTGTTCCTGACGTTGGAGAGATGGCCGCAGTCGCTGGATATGTTCAGTATTCTGCCGCCGTTCCTCACCAGCGGGAACAGTATCTCCTGCACCGCGAGGATCGAGGAGTAGTTGATGTCGACGACTTCCTTACAGCCCTCGTAGGGGAGCTCCACCGGCTCGCCGACCGCTGCGTTGTTGATCAGAATGTCGATTCCTCCATGCTTCTGTTTCAGATGATCTCGGAATTTTTCGAGGCTGCTTTTACTGGTGACGTTCAACTGGTGGTATTCAGGCTTGAGTCCTTGAGCGTTGAGTTTGGCGACGGCCTCCTTGCCTCTGGCGTCGTCTCTGGAGGTGAGGTAGACCGCTCCGTCGAACCGTTGCAACAGTCCTTTGACGATGCTGAATCCGATCCCCTTGTTGGAGCCGGTGACAACGGCGACTTTACGTGACATGACGTCTGCTTCGGGCGAGAGCT
The DNA here is from genome assembly GCA_914767915.1 of Agriopis aurantiaria. Classification (NCBI taxonomy): domain Eukaryota; kingdom Metazoa; phylum Arthropoda; class Insecta; order Lepidoptera; family Geometridae; genus Agriopis; species Agriopis aurantiaria. The sequence continues at coordinate 189,872 of OU611982.1, forward strand.
GACTGCGAACTGACCAGTTGTAAGTAAGTGATTGTTAATTATAACTACAAGTTAATACCACGGCTGTCGCAATTCACGAGCGCACGAGATTTTGATCTCTGTGTAAGTTCATATTTATAGCGTAGAAGATGTATGTAGATATTCTTCCTTGGAGCTCCTGGTAGGCCGGGTATAGAATAGAACGAACGTAGACAGAGTTTCAACTCGTGCAGAACTTCACTCCAGTTGTTCTCACTCCCACAGCGGTAACATGAGCTTGCCGTCCAACAGTGGCGTCGAGTCTGTCATAACACTCACTAAACTAAACTAATCTGACAGGACTAAAATTATCTGCCTCTCTTTTCATTTCAATATGTGAGAGAAGGATGGCAAAATTTTAGAGCTGTCAAATTTAGTTTAGTTTAGATAATGGTACAACAGAATCGACACCAGTGTTGTACACACACAACTGAACTCCACTAGGCAAGGTCCGCCGGCGCTCGTGAGTTGAGACAACTATACCGGTAACAACGAGGTATTCTATCTCACCAGTAAGTAGCTGTGTGCGTGTAAACATTGATAAGGAAACAACGTTATATAATATAGTTGTTTTGTAAATATTTAGTAGTATGTAGTATAATCCAGACAGTTGCTACTCCAGTCTGTTTGTGCTGTGCTGGGAGTCTGAACTTGACCCGTCCGTTATGTAACTGTTCCCAGAGACCGCAACCGCGGCGGAGGTGATGGCGGGCCGACAACTTTCACTTATCTCCATACTGTACGCACCGCTATACTGTTCACTAGTTCATTATCAACTATTTACTAAGATGTGGCTAATTGCTATTATTCATATTGGTTTAAGGCGAGATTCAGGGTTTATTATCAGGTTACGATTGTTTATTCGTACTAAAATAAACTGCCAAGTGTGATTTGGGCTCGCGCACTGAGGGTGCCGTACCACCACAAAATACAACAATTATCAATTTAAAAAACCGACTTCAAACATAGAAAGTACGGAATTTCGATTCAGGGGAAGAAATGATAATGTCATCCAAGTAAGAAATTACCTGTAAGGTTAGGAGGCTTAGGGATCCGCCAAATTTCAAGTGTTGCGTTACCGGCATTCTTGTCCTCATTTCATAGTACTCATAAATTAATAGAAAAAAATCCTTGCACCCTCTTTAGGTCCTTGCGATGTAGTTGTATCTCATTCGAAAGAGGCAATGAATGCTTGGAGGCTGGCTTGTCCAAATACCGATTTTCCCAGGAAGTTGTCTTCCCAGAGACTGTGGGATCGGCCGATCTGCGAACTAGCACGGAAATCGCTACTAGATACGTGTCCTAGTATTGCAGATCGCGCTCGTATTCTTGCTGTCTCTGTTTGGGAATCGGGACTTTGGTTGCAAGCCATGCCCTCTTTTAACACAGGTAGCCTTTTAGATCCAACCGCATTTCGTCTAGCTGTCAGCTTACGCTTGGGTGCAAGGTGCTGTGAGGCCCATCGCTGACAGTGTGGTACTGCTGTTGACCAGCTCGGTCACCATGGTCTCTCTTGCTCGAGAAGCGCTGGTCGTATTGGCCGACATGCTAGCCTGAACGACATCATGCGCAGGGCACTTTCCACCGCCAATGTCGCAGCTGTGCTCGAACCGCGTTGGGACGCAACTTGTGTCGATACTTTGGCGCCGTCACATCTTCCTGAGACACAAGGTAGGGCTGGCGCGGCTGCCAATTCGGCAGAGCAGCACAAGCGACGCAAATATGCTAACCTCGGCAGTGGTTACATATTTGAGGCGTTTGGGGTCGAGACATTGGGCCCTTGGGGACCGGAAACTCACCTCATTTTCAAAAATCTTTCAGAGCGCCTGGTTAATGCGACGCGTGACCAAAATGCTGGCGTGTTTCTGGCTCAACGCATTAGCATTGCCATTCAACGTGGTAATGCCGCCAGCATGTTGGGTACGCTGCCAACTGGTACTGGGCTTGAGCATTTGGATTGTCTTTAGACCTTCAACGGTCTATGGGCAGTCTAACTGTATTTGTAGTGTTAGTTTTAGCTTGTATTTTTTTTAGTTATTAAAGGCACTGGCCCAGTTACAAATTACCAGTTATAACTTGGTCATCATCATCAGCCAGAAGACGTCCTTGCTGAACATAGGCTTCCCCCTTTAACCTCCACACTGAACGACAGCCTGCCTTTTGCATCCACTGGATGCCCACGACTCTCACAATGGGTCGGACCATCTAGTGGAGGCCTACCTACACTGCGTCTTCCGGTTCGTGGTCTTCACTCCAGAACCTTTCTTCCCCATCGGTTATCGGTTCTCTAAGGTTCGAAAAATACAGCCGCTAAAAGGTAGTACGTACAGACAGACGGACGGACAGATAGACATCGTAGGCTTAGTAATAGGGTCCCGTTTTTACCGTTTGGGTACGGAACCCTAAAAACGTTCAATTGTTACGTCTCGTTTGTTTATTCGTCCAGGAGTAGCGATATTATACCGGTGCGATGCAGGCAGAACAAGTCGTGTGACGCGCGTCCGCGGCGCGCCGGCCGCCTCGGGGTCGGAGGTTAGATAAAACCAACATAAACTCATACATGTTTATATCATTTTATAGCTTTTTTTTATTATAAAAATTATATTAAACTAGCTGCGGCCCGCGGTTTCGCCCGCGTGGACTACTCCTTATAATTATCATCAGCTATCTGCCAGTGCGTCTGGCCAAAATGAGGTTCAGGCGTTTTGGAGCCCATCATCATTATCATTCATCATCATCAACCATTCTCCACACACTGCTAGGTATAGGTCTCCTCTTCAGCGCGCCATCTTTTCCGGTCCTGTTGCCTTAACGAGAGCTGCCTTTGGAGTCCATGCGGAACATAAATTCATATATACATACATCGCCTTTTATGTATAAGAAAAGATTATAACGAAACACTATTCCTGTTTTATCTTGGTTTTTAGATCAATATAGTCATGAGAGTACTCCAATTACTATTGAGTTTATATATTACTAGCGACCCGCCCGCCCGGCTTCGCACGGGTTTAACTTACGTGCGAAACCAGGGCGGGGCGCTTGTTACATATATAAACCTTCCGTAAAAAAATATCTAACTGATGGTGAAAACCGGATCAAAATCCGTTGCGTAGTTTTATAGATGTAAGCATACATAGGGAGTAGGGACGGACAGACAGCGGGAAGCGACTTTGTTTTATACTATGTAGAGAAGAGAAGATAGAGATATACAGGAGAAAACAACATTATTTCTTATATACAAAATGCTGCGACCGCGACTTCTCAGTAGCTCAACTGTACCAATAGATCGTGTTCAAAGTAGTCTTGAAGGATAAACAACTATCTACAGTTTAACAAACGAGAGCGCGGTGCGCCCCGCCGCCGCGCCGCAATGTACACCATCCAACAGTTCCTACACTAATGCATCCCGCGGGAGTCGGACACCGCTGGAACTTGGTGCAGCTGATAACTACATGTACAGAGGAACACTTTTATAGCTTACATTCAGAATGAGTTGGAAAGTAACTAACTGTACAAAACTGTCCTGCACAGTGCACAGTGCACGACAGAATGCTTCTCTCGGTGCACTCGCTTATAATAAACATTTAAACGAGTTTGTAACTAAAGAAATAAAAAAACTCATCTTCCTGTGATGTTTCGCATTATATGAGACTAGCAACGCACCCCGGCTTCGCACGGGTGTAAGGCCTTTTTATTACACCTTGCGTTACATTATTGGAGTTTTAGTAAGGATCTCTATTTTTTAAATATAATATAGCCTCACATTATATATATCACCCGGGGATAGTGTAGCTTCCCAACAGTGAAAGAATTTTTCAAATTGGTTTAGTAGTTTCGGAGCTTATTCAATGCAAACAAACAAACAAACAAATCTTTCCTCTTTATAATATTAGTATAGAAGTATAGATAGATAACACAGGCCAGGCTAGTGAGCAAAGTACAAATTAACGCTGCGTAAAATACGAATCGAATTCCATACAAATGTAAATTTCAAAATTCAAATTTTGTTTGAAATTCGATAAGTATTTTACGCATCGAATATTCGTACTTCGCTCATAAGTATATCGGTTCTGGTGTTTACAGTGTACGGTTGAATAATAATCAATTTGTTCCATCGGATTATCTACACTGACAACTATATTCAGATATTATAATGAATACTCTTCAGTATAGATAAGACGATCCAACCGATTGATTCATAATTATGATTCTGTAGCTTCACCCTATCACACCTATTGTTTTGTTGTGTCCGTCTGTTTGTCCAATGGTCCGTCCGCTACTCCTCACTACGCGTAAAAAGACACAGGCGTTAACTAGTATAATATTATGTTCGTAATTTAGCTTGCAACTACAGTTAGAACACGCATGTAAGGACTGTGCCGGCTCATTTTGTTCCTACCGGATACATTCGCGTTGAACTACAAGACTAAATAAGAGTATATAATACATTCTACAAGTTGTAATAGCATTGGCTCTACTAGCTGCCATGTCCTCAACCCAATCTAACCTCTCCTGTCACAAGTTGTTACTCTGTAAATGTTCTACGCTGTGTAGGTAAACAGTGCGGTACCAATCAATTCGGCTTGTTCCAAGTACTTGGCGTGTAGTTTGTTGCGAATGAGAATTGAATGACCATCGACCCGGAACTTGCTTGCCGACTGTTGGTACGACTGGCTTGGTTGCGGGGCGAGCTGGCGTGCTGCTCTGTACCTAAATAACTAACTAATCCGACTCCAAAATGATGAGGTTTCTATCTAACTAAAAAAATTGAATCAATTTCGATACTGTTTCATTTATTTAATAAGAACCTGCATATTAATACGCCGTGAAATGCTTTACCAACAACTTCATATTTCCAGCAGGGTAGGAAACGATCGTCAATAGTATGTATAATCCAGTAAGCAATCACCAGCCTGTCTATGTGATAATATCAAACGACAACAAAATAATAGATTATACAACAAGTGAAAAAAAAGGAATTTAAATCGAGGGCCTCAGGTGGATCCCGATAGCAGCGAAGGATTCTTCCGCACAGAATACAGAAACGAGATTTTTTTTCACGAATTGTGTACCTACACTACTTTTTACTATTTTCGCGAGAAAATAAATAGGTATTTTTTAAATATTTTTTTTATTTTTTTTTTTGGATATTCAATTGAATAGCTCCATTGAGCCAGCCAGTGTGTACGTTCAGCACGTTTTATTTATTTTTGTACACAATTCGTTTCGTGCTTGTTCCAAATTCAACATGTTTTTATTCACCCAGTGACTAAAAGAGATGATATGATACCCAACCATCATTTGAACTAGTACTAGTTTTATGTGCTACTTATCTATAAATGTGCTTACCTTTATTACCAACTTATTGAAGCTTAGCTCTTTAGCGCTTAGTTTGCAACACATATATGAATTTTAGTAGTAATTTTCCACGACATTGTTACTACCACTATTATACACCTATATTATACTGTACTTTAAAATAACTAATTAAAACTTATGTATATATTAGTGTGCTGTTGGTCTTGAAAAAATAAATTAAAATAAAATAAAAGAGAGTTTTATTCACTGTTATTGATGAAAATGCTCTTTATCAAGGGCGATGTTAAAAATATTTTCCTTAAGTTTTAAGTAAAACAAAACAGACTAGCTGCTTGCCTGCGTCTTCGTACGCGTAAGCTTTCATTTACTCCCCTTAATATATATATATTATATATTTGTATTCAGCCTGTTTTACACTTCATAAAGAATATTGCAACTATGATAATATTATAGCTTGGTAACTCAACTAGTTTCTGAGATCGAGTGATGATTCTGGAGAGTACAAGCAACTGTCACCTGACCTTCCCTCCCCCAGCCGCAGCCCCCTCGGCCGGCGTCTGTCTCCGACAAGCTGCATCAATTTAGCATAACTTTACTACAAGTACATACCTATAATGTTGTCCCACTGCCCCCGTGTCTACTGCGTGACGTGTTACACGAAAGTCACCCTTGCCGGAGGAGGTGAGAGTGCAGATTGCAGTGTCAGCAGTCCCGAGACGGCACGACGAGGCAGGCGTGCTCGGAGACGCGCTGATGTGATAATGCGTCGAGTCAATGTTTGTGGTGGAATGATCTCCGCCAGGATCCGCACACAGTTTACTTACATAATTGGCTACTTATGTTGGTTCGGTGCGCATTTGGTATATAATTATAGTTTTGAGTTTCCTTTACGCACTTTCTATCTTTTTAATTATTATCCAAAGGCGGGAAGCCAACAAGTATCGTGTATGTTCCTACAGTATCTACAACCTGAGCATCTCAACCGAGCTTAAAGAATCAGGTGTTAAAACATTCCTCTAACTGTAGTTATATAGCCACTGAGTAGATCATCATAAAAGACATCATCATTCATCATCATCAACATCATGGAAAACGAAATCACAACATCCTGATTTGGTACATATAGTTTCGTTCAGATGTATAGTTTACAAATTATGTATAGTGTGTAAACTATGTGGATATGCGTCAAAATGCAGTTATATAACAATAGGTAACTTAAAAAAAAAAAAAAATTTAGATTGGCTAGGCGTTTGACCACAGTTCACCTCATGTAACGGGACGGTGTGCTCGAATATCGAAGAGACTGCCAATAAATGACTGATCGAAATAGTCACAAAGCGTTTTTAAACAAATATGTATCTAGGTACTGTATATAACACATTATGTATCTAGGTACTGTATATAACACATTATGTATCTAGGTACTGTATATAACACATTATGTATCTAGGTACTGTATATAACACATTATGTGATAAATTTTTCTAGAGCATTATGTTAAAATTGATATCTGAACAAACGTTATTTAGTTCCGACATGCTCACATTATGTTCCCGGACAACACAACATGGCTTGCTAGCTAAAAACACGATCATAAAGTCACTCAATATTTCCCCGACACTGGCGTGGCGCTCGTTGCGGCAGGCATCTGATAGTTTACAGGCTCAGTAAGGCTCCATCCACACTAGAACACAAGCACGAGTAGTTACACTCAAGCGATGACCTGATCTCAAATAATAGAACGTCTTTGGACAACTCGCACACATATTAGAAATTGGAATGTGATTTTAATCTTGTGACATGTGTATTTTGTGTATATTTGTTGTCACACGATTTTGTAAAATTATGCCTTCAGCCAATATTTCACGTCGCAAAATCCTGACATTGCAGAATGAAACAGGCACGCCCAACATTTTGTGAGAAATGCTGCGTTGTAGCGGTTTTTTAAAGCAGTTCAGGTTTTATGTCCGGATGTAAGGCATTATTTCGTGATGTAAGTTTTATTATGTGTGACATCGTGTGATTCGAGCCTTATAAGAGCATCGCGCGACAAGTTCGCGCCGCGCGCCGCTGCGGCTAACGGCGTCAATACCAGCTGCGGCTTTATAACTTTGAATAACGGATTTACAAAGTTGTGATCACGTTAGCGCCGTTACTCCGTTAGGTGACGGGTGAAAGGTGCGGGAGTGTCGGTTTACGTGGTTTCCTTTGACGTTGTTTTACGTTTAAAAGCTTTTGTGAATCGGAAACTTTGCTAAAGTTTTCATACTTACCTAAATATTGTGGAAAATTTGAAATTTTGTTTATAAGGTCAAAGTTAACGTAATCTATTTAAGAAAAATGTATCTTTAACCCGCCCGCGTGTCACTCAACTTGTAGTAAGCGACAAGTTGCAACACACATTTATTTACAAAGTATTTTTTTTACTTATCGAGTGTTTATGAATAAAAAGGTGAATAGTATATCGAGTGATGTGACGTGATTTGTTTAATGCGCTATGGCTATACTTACAATACAACTTGTCTTAAAAAATTCAGTAAAAAAGCTAATTTTAATTGCTTCGCTTTTAGCGATAAGGCCGCCAGTTGTTACACTAGTTTTAAGAGTTTTTTGTCCCCATATAAAATTTCATGGTTGAACCATAGAGACTTCATCAATCAATCAACAAATTTATATCAAACCAATTCTGTAATGAATCAGATTCAAGATTGACAAACAAAAAAAAACGACGTAAACAAAATACGAAAAGAATATAGAAATGAAAAAATAAACCGAGTCGCGTCCGTCTCTCACAATCTGAATAACTGGACAGCGGAAACGTCTCACGGAATAATTTCTAATACTAACCAAATAAAAATTCAAAGATCTCTTTCGCTGCGTTAAAAAAATAAAAATTGTCACGTTCCCTCGTCCTTTATTCACTTTAGCCCGGAGCTTCCTCTAATTAATTAAATTTTGCGTCGAAAATATAATGAATTATCAAAAATTTGGCGGGAGAATGCGCCCCGGTGTCCCAGGATCCCGGTGTCCCAGTCCCGGTGTTGTATTAGAATTACGCGGGATTATGTGGGATCTTGTTTAATTATGGGATCCTGTCATAACGACCTTAATTTTTTGTGTACGCATACTTGTAGCGTGTTGAGCTTTAGTCTCTCTTGACCGGAATGAACAACACCACGATAAGCGTCATGCGCTGTCGGACGCTGCATTGAAACATTTCTATATAGAATGGTCTGTTGTTCCGCCGAGGCATGCGTCAGCTGTGAGGGGAAACACGATTTTTTTCTTTTCTGTGGGGGCAAGAACTGTCTCTGCGTTGGAACCGCTGACTGTAGCGTTGTGTGTGCATAGCTTTAAAAGACACAGCGGAAAGGTGCTGCGCGGGGGCAGAAGAGAGGGGGGGGGGGGGGCTGTTCTCGGTGGAGTCTATAGAGAAACGTGCCAAGAAGCTCATCAGCAACGAATCCTTAGTTCGGACTAAGCTTCTTAGTCTTGCGCATCGACGTCAAGTTGCTAGTCTATCGGTTTTTTATCGGATACATTTCGGAGTGTGTATCAGATCTGCATGGTCAAATTCCCTCCTGCCTATTTTTCTGTCGGACTGCTAGAGCGGGCACGAAAAATCGTCGGCGCTTTATGGTTAATATTCCGAAAACCCGTACGAAGTGCTTTGATTCCACATTTATTGTGCGAACTGCTAGTCTGTGGAATGCGCTGCCTGAATGGGTGTTCCCCGATGGTGACAATCTGGTTACAGTGTTCAAATCACGAGTGAATCGGTTTGTTCTCGGCAAGCGTGCTCCATCGGAGGCCGCATCAGGCGAGATAGTGGTCAAACGCAAGCGAGAAGCATGTACAAATGTTGAATTTCGGAATTTAAATTTGTTTGGAATTTGATAGGTATTTTACGTAGCGAACATTTCTTGTCGATATTGTGGATCTGATTTTGATCGTTTTGTCTCATTCTGATAGTTCGACCGGACTCCACTGTACTGACGAGCAAGTAAACGTATTATATTGAATAGAGATTATCTTTTTGTAATGTACTTACCTCTATACGTAGTTGTTAGTTTTGGTATTTGATCGTAATTGAAACCGTTTGCCACTAGCCTGTGCTCTATAAATCAAATACTACGAGATCTATGCTAAATCAATACAACGCCAAAATGCAAAACAATTTATCCTTTTTCTATTCAAATATTAGTTCTATTGAAAGAGTAATACACAGAGTAGTCCGTGGCCTGCGTAAACATCATCGTTTAGACAAAACATTGGTCTCCTATACAGAGTTACGCTTATACACTGTATCGAAAGGAGGTCATTGTACTCATCATTAAGCACAACTTTTCTTATAGGACCATCACTTAATCACGAAACAAATATCAACTGTTCCATAGAAACCTGTCATTGACACTACAAAATGTATGGTAATAATGTATGTATGGAACAGCAGATTTTTTTCCGCGATTTCAGGGTTAGTCTGTTAGTGAAAGTTGTTCACAATGATGAGTACAATGACCTCCTTTCAGATTAATACAATCTATATGCATAACGTAGCCGGCTAGCTGGAAGCGGCTACATCGCTGCAATATCTATATAGGTAACGCCGTTTTCAAAACACGTATACTTAATAGTACTAATAGATGTTTGGATTTGGTTGGTCGGCAGTCCGTCAGCCAAGTCCGTCTCGTCTGTTTACTTACGACAATATACTTGTTTGATAATTTTGCAACAATGTTAGTTTCACGTGTTCCTCGGTTCACATTGGTTCATATTTTCTAGAAACATGATCAGGTGCTGTCAAGTAAACTTATAAAGATGCGAAAATATGTCCCGGAAAAACGGGACGCTGAGAAAACGGGATAGCGGGACACCGGGTTACCGGGTAACATTATTGGGCGCCAACCCGGCCGTGAAATAATGTTGTGCATTCCCGCACCGACCCGCTCTGTGCCGGCCGTGCACACGGCGACAGAAGGGCAACTCACGTATTGTTACTTGCAAATATTAATATATATAAAAATATAATACATATAATATATATATATAAATCAATTGCTGTTCGTTTGTCTCGCTAAAACTCGAGAAAGGCTGGGCCGATTTAGCTGATTTTGTTCATTAAATATTTAAGGCTGGACCGATTTCAATGAAATTTTGTGTTCCTGGAGCGGGTCTTACGAAGTAGCGGGTGTCAGCTAGTATATAATAATTATATTATTTGATTTTCTTTTCAACTAACTCGATTTGGCGAACTGAATAGCATACGTGATTACGCATACGACCGAGCGAGTCCACGTGATTGGTTGTAGCATGTGCATTATTATGTAGGTAGGTAGGTACGGTACATTGTGTGTACGCTACGTTTTTTTGCTGAACATGTAGAACGGTCACTAATAGTCATTATGTCTCGCGACATCGTAATTTCGTTTTATTCAGTAAGTATTAGAGACCATAATATGAGTTCTAACAGAATCAGCCCGTGAGTTACGAAGATAGGCTTCACGTTGACTATACTTTTTGTTCAATAACATAATTATTACTATTGTGATATGTGATAACTTGATTTACTAGCGAGAACTGTAGGGTGTCTAAACTACCAAAGTTCCCCGGTCATATGCGCGTAGTTTTTATTTACCGGGATAGTTCGGGCTCGCTTAGTTTTCCGCGTGACTTCACCCGCCCGCCCCCGCCCCGCTCGCGCCTCGCTGCTAATGCAGTGTGTTTTGCTTCGGATGCCGTCTGATTAAACGATAAAGGGTTCCGTGAAATATGTCTCGGGCTGAGTTTATCCGTTCCAGTTTTTGTCACATTTATACCGCCATCAATAACGGAACAGAAACAGTTAGCCACGTGATTACAAGTTAACAGATTTACTATAATTTAGAAAGAAAAGAAAGAAAAAGTTTATTAGTGACAAAATTACGTTTATTAATAAGAGTGCGTATAAAGCGAGGAAAATTTCTGATTTCACCCGCATTAGTGTGAAACACAACCACGGCAGCGCGGCAGTCGCGCGCAGCTCCAGTACACATAACTCGCGTAGTCGAACTCGTCATGCGGCAAGGAGTAATAAACACAGGATAAGCATAATGTTGGCGTTTTGTCGATTAGCTGGGTTCGGTCGCGGCGCGCAAAACCGTAAATTGTTTATTTCAATTTTCAAAATTGTGTTTGTTGTATATTTTTAAACTTAATTTTTAAGTTTTCTACAATATCAATATAAAATTAATAAATTATATAAATTAAATTGAAATTGCCTAAATTAATTTTCAAATTAAAATTTTACGCTTGAGACAGAGAGTCAGAGATCGTTAAACATTAAATCAAACTAAACTAAACTAATGCTATGCTATGCTATGCTACGCTACGCTATGCTATACTATACTAAACGAAACACGCGAAACGAAATACCCGAAAGCCCGTTGGTCCAGTTGGTAGTGAACCTACCTTCTGAGCTTCGGGCGTGGGTTCGATTCCCACCTAGGACAAAATTAATGTGATGAACATTTTGTGTTTGTTCTACGAGTATACCTGGTTGTTAATATCTATTTAAGTATGATTTATTTAATTTAATTTAATGTAATTTAATGCAATGCAATTCAATTCCATTCCATTCAATTCAATTTACTAAAAAATATCATCATCATCCTTCACAGAACCTTCCTCATTATTTGAAGTCGGCCTAATATACCTACTGTTTGACCTACCAGTACCTACCCGAGCCAACCCGGCCGGTCTAACAGTAGGTATTACTACTTACCTTTTTATCCGACTTCAAATAAGGAGGAAGGTTCTCAATGCGACTTGTATAATCTTAGTGTCTCTGTCTACTTGGTCCACAGTGTTGCACCGCAGTGTTGTAAAGCAGTGTTGCACCGCAGTGTTGCAACGCAGTGTTGCAACGCAGTGTTGCAACGCAGTGTGGCAACGCAGTGTTGCATCGCACTGTTGCGCCGCAGTGTTGCAACGCACTGTTGCACCGCAGTGTTGCAACGCAGTGATTGATAATTTTATTGCATACCTACCTTGCCAAAAGATTCGCTTTTTTACCAGCTACGGAAACATTAACTTTTTTCTGAGATTCGCCACTGTCAAGAAACATTTTACTGTTTAAAGGCAAAGTTTATTTTTATTGTTTCATTCAAGAGCAATGTTTATAACCTCAAATAAGCCACAAATGACAGCACCAGCGAAGGTGGCGCCATCTGAGATAAGTTTTGCCGTGGTTTGCCTGTAGCTTCTCATTACCCAAAATGTATGAAAAATACTGCGTTAGTTCCCTAATACTCACCCTGTGAAATCATTTACCACTGAATAAAACTCAAAATATGTAGTGATGGTCAAAATATTTTCGGATTTGAATTAAATAAAGAAATTTCGTTAGTGAAGCTACTTCTCAAAATCTCTGAAATATTGGTGCCGTCGTTTGGCTTTAGACCTCAGCAGCCATAAATCGATGCCACAGACTTAAAATATTCAAGGATGGCTGAAATATTTTCTGATTTAACGTCTTCACTGAAATATTGAAGATGTCTTCTAGTATTAGAACTGAACAATCTATAATCACCGTTACTGATTTAAAATATGCAAGGATGGCAGAAATATTTTACGATACAAGTCATGATTCTCTGAAATATAAGAAACATTTTACTGTTTAAAGGCAAAGTTTATTTTTATTGTTTCATTCAAGAGCAATGTTTATAACCTCAAATAAGCCACAAATGACAGCACCAGCGAAGGTGGCGCCATCTGAGATAAGTTTTGCCGTGGTTTGCCTGTGGCTTCTCATTACCCAAAATGTATGAAAAATACTGCGTTAGTTCCCTAATACTCACCCTGTGAAATCATTTACCACTGAATAAAACTCAAAATATGTAGTGATGGTCAAAATATTTTCGGATTTGAATTAAATAAAGAACTTTCGTTAGTGAAGCTACTTCTCAAAATCTCTGAAATATTGGTGCCGTCGTTTGGCTTTAGACCTCAGCAGCCATTAATCGATGCCACAGACTTAAAATATTCAAGGATGGCTGAAATATTTTCTGATTTAACGTCTTCACTGAAATATTGAAGATGTCTTCTAGTATTAGAACTGAACAATCTATAATCACCGTTACTGATTTAAAATATGCAAGGATGGCAGAAATATTTTACGATACAAGTCAAGATTCTCTGAAATATAAATGCTCTCATCTAGTGTTGGACGCAAATCACGCAAAACCTCACCTAATCCTCAAAAAAAAAAACTCACCTATGTTTCCAACCAATTAGTTCAAAATATTCAAAAATAGCTATTTATTTTTTGATATAACTTCACTTTGCTGAAATACTGGTGGTGCCACCTAGCGTTTGATCTGAGAAACTCGTATTTTATGCTACTGATTCAAAATATTTAAAGATGGTACCGCACTGTTGTACCGCACTGTTGTACCACACTGTTGCACCGCACTGTTGCACCGCACTGTTGCACCGCAGTGTTGCAACGCAGTGTTGCACCGCATTGTTGCACCGCAGTGGTGGACTGCAATTCAACCAGTATAAAAAAATACTGGTCGAATTGAAGGTACTCTAAGGTAAATGAGAACCTTCCTCCTTATTTGAAGTCGGATAAAAAGGTAAGTAGTATTTGACTTTGACTAAGGTAAGTAGTCCCGCTAGTGTATTGTGCATTTCCCCTTACCAGCACATACCCGAGCCAACCCTACTGGTCAAACAGTAGGTACTTATGTTTTTAACCGACTTCAAAGAAGGAGGAAGGTCCTCAATTCGACTAGTATTTTTTTATACCGGTTGAATTGAGAACCTTGCCCCTGTTTTGAAGTCGGTTAAAAACATAAGTACCTATTGTTTGACTTTCCACATTAAATTTTTTTTTTATTAGAAGATGTTTTTTTGCTTCCATTATTACCAAGCTATTTTTTGTCTGTTAAAATTGAGAACCTTCCTCCTTTTGCAGAAAGCCGCTTCTCGTAAAAACGTGAGAAAATGTGGATGGAACTCTCAAGTCAAATTAACCATCACATTAATTTAAATGATTTTTAATTTTAATTTTATAAAATTATAATGAATCTAAATTATTTTATAATGTCATTTAATTTTTAGTTTTATCTTTCTGACTCTCTCTCTCTGCTTCTCTCCGTCTCTCTCTCTCTCTCTCTCTCTGTCTGTTTGTCTGTCACAAAGAAACACTCCGACTCTAATAGTTATATTACTGAGCATACATAATAATGGATTCGTTAGGGCCTAGTCGTATCCATTTTATTTGTATCTATGTTATTTTTTCGTAGTAGCTTTACCTAGTCTGTGCTCTAAGGTCATTGTCACCACTTGGTAGCCGCATCAAGTGGTCGCGTTCGAGCCATCGATTTTTTATATTATCCTTTGTTTGAAAATACAGTAGGTGTTGATATAATCGCACTCGGAAGATAAAACCAAGGCGAAAAGCAAGCGCGTGCGTCCTTCCCCGTTGAGGCACAGTGCGGTACTGAGGTTAAACGGAGCATGTTTCGCTATTTAGATGCAAAGCGCAACAGAATAAGACTGAATATCGGACTTGCCGTTTGACCGAATAGTTGCTTAGAACTAAAGGACGTAAGTCTCAAATCGAATATAATTTATTATGAGAGTACTAATTAATCTAGGTAAATTTTGTCTTAACACTGGAAAACAAACTATATTTTCCTTCGGTGAGTATTTATTTTAGATATGTAACTGAAGTACTTTCCAAGTAAAATCAAAAAAATTAGCAAAAAAGCACCATTTTCAAAACATTAAAGTATCGAGTAAATATCTTGCTATTATGTTTCTGTCTTAATGGCGGAAAGAAAATGAATTGAAAATTCACATATATCAATTATTACGGTGATCGGATATTTGGTTTAGTTAGAATATCATGGCAAATTAGCATAAAATTTCGGTTGCCCTGTTATAAGGTCACAAATCGGCCCCAACTCAGCACAACTGCTTACTACTTTGTTATAATGTGTTGTTGAGAAAATTATAACAAAACTAATCTTACACTAAAAATAGTGCAACTGACGAAAAATAGAATAATATTCGACAACGATGGAAACTAGAGCACTGGTTCTGTTGCAGAAAAATAGAATAATATTCGACAACGATGGAAACTAGAGCACTGGTTCTGTTGCAGAAAAATAGAATAATATTCGACAACGATGGAAACTAGAGCACTGGTTCTGTTGCAGAAAAATAGAATAATATTCGACAACGATGGAAACTAGAGCGCTGGTTCTGTTGCAGAAAAATAATAATTTGAGAAAAGAGATGTTCAGCGTTGTTATTCAGCGTGGTGGTGCTGAAGGTATGCAGCATGCTGGTAGTGGGCTTGCACATATGGATTGTGTCTATATTAATTAGGCTTTCTATAAATATAGAAAGAGAGAAATAAAGAAAACATTTATTTTGCGCACAAAACACTACAACATCAACATTACAAAACAAAAACAACAAGGTAATAATAACAACAATAAATACAATAATAATAACAACAACAATAATAATAACAATAATATTGAAACAACAATAATAATACATGTTAAGTGGTCGCTGTAGTGTCCAGTGCGACAAAAAAGGGCAGAGCAGGGCTATATAGATATTGATTGATAGCCCGTTGGTCCAGTTGGTAGTGAATCTGCCTTCTGAGCTTGGGGGCGCGGGTTCGATTCCCGCCTAGGGCAAACATTTATGTGATGAACATTTGTGTTTGTTCTATATCTGGTTGTTTATATCTATTTAAGTGTGTATTTAAAACTATATATGTATGTATATCAGTCTCTGGCAGCCATATCACAAGCTTTGCTTAGTTTGGGGTTAGATGACCGTGTGTGAAAAAATGTCCCGATTATTTATTTTTATTTTTATTTTATACTTCAACTGTTTTTTTAATAAACTGAGTATTCATTAATAGTCAGTAGTAGAGTAAAATATTCAGTAGTATTGCTCAGTTTGTATTTTTTTAAGTTGATTAGAGACGATTTTAAAGGCGCCACTTAAAATTAAAAAGCTAAATATAATATGTTTGTTACAATATAACAAGTGAACTGTCATCGTGACGACAGATTTGAAAGCCAATATCGTTAGTTTTCCGGGAATTGAACGGAAGATCCTCGACAATGAGAACAATGTCACAACAGACCGCGCGCGAGACTATCTCGAGAAAATTAACCGAATGAAATAAGTTCAATAAATTCCGTTTAAAATAAACCGTATACTTTAACAACAAATTTTTACATAATCGTGAGTGCAAGCCGGTATTATAATCATACTAATATTATAAATGCGAAAGTGTGTTTGTTTGTTCCTCTTTCACGCTGCAACGGAACAACGGATCGACCTGATTATTTGCATGGATATAGTTCAAGAGCCAGAGAGTGACATAGGCAACTCACCATCACCATTTTTCATCACTACGCGGGTGAAACCGCGGGGCGCAGCTAGTAATTTATATAATTGTTTGTTAATGACAACCCATGTTACCGTAGCAAAATACTAAGAAACAGGGTAGACTGTTTTGTCTTAACCTAACTTTGAACTTTTCAGCCAACCAAACCCGCATTCTTCATTCTTCTCCCCGTGAACATGGTGCATGTAACTGCGCCGAAATATCGGGAGCTCATTCCACAACCTTACCACGGTAAATATCCAAAACAGTGATATTATACATTTGTAATTTCGACATTGTCCGTGGTGCGTGTACACACTGTACACGTGTCGTACGACATTTTGTTATATCATACTATTACTATAAATGCACATGTTTTTGTGTTGGTTTGTTTGTATCTCTTTCGATTATCGGAATGACGTGATTTTCGCAGCACAGAGTTCATCATTACTAAAGCAAACGATTGTCCCAGCTCTACGAACTTAGCTTCACATAAACATATCAATTTAATCATCAAATCATCAACCAGAAGACGTCCACTGCTCACCCATACTTCATTGCTTTACAGAAACTACTGAGCTACCAATATCAGGTTGGTATTATAACGTCTTTAACACTAGAAAATCATAAAATCAGTGTGCCCTTTGATTGCAGCTAATCGAGCGAGTTTCCGGAACACAGTCACCGGCACCGACTGAGCTCGTTGCCAGGCGACTGTACACCTTACTGACTGGTAATAGAGCGCCAGTTGTGTACCTTTCCTGGCAAGCGGCCAAAAGTGCTGAATACTCAAGGCGGAGTCAACCCTAGGGCCCAACACTATGACGGATTGATAATAATTTTTCTAATGTATATTTTCCTGTAGGCTGAGTAGGCTCCGATAAGTATAAAAACCGGATAATAGTTGTTTTAGAACAAATAACTTTTTGAACACTGCGCAGTGCTGTTTCAATAATATCTTCTTCGTAGCCGCGTAGCCGTAGACATGCGTAGCTTTCGTAGCCATAGCAAGTGCTACGTCAAAACAAAGTACCTAGGTAAATAAACCGGCCAAATGAAAGGTGAGCTCGCGCACTGAGGGTTCCGTACAACCACAAGATACAGAAAGTAGTGCAAAAAGACAACATCACGCCCAGGCGGTCACCCATCCAAATAACGACCGCGTCCAAAGTTGCTTAACTTGGTAGTGAACAGAAATGTATCATCAACACGCCCTTGGCCATTATTTATTATGTGTTGCTATACTTTTGAGTACAAACTTAAAAGTATAGCAACACATAATAAATAATGGCCATTAAATTAAATAATACAATACTCATGTCATGTTTGACGCTTGTACGTATTACTAATCGACTTGCCAAACAGTTTCGTAATTACAAAACTTTCAACAAAAAATTAAAACCCGTATTTCGCCTCCTGAACCCGTTTTTTTCGGAAAAAAAATATGGTATTTGTTTATTTTAATGGTTTAAAATACCAAATTACCAATTAACCTGAATACCAAATTTCATGTCCCTAACATCAAAAACAAAGGACTTTCATACAAACTTTCAACCTCGATTTGCCTCAATTAATTCGCTCCTTTCGCTAAATCCTTTCTTAGCGGACCTTCACATCCCATAAGGAATCTACCTGCCAAAATTCAGCTTCGTAGGTCAAGTGGTTTTCGAGATTCCGTGATGAGTGTGCTAGTGAGTGAGTGAGTGAGTGAGTGAGTGAGTGAGTGAGTAGGTGATATTTTATATATATATAGATAAATATTATGTGAAAGGTGCCAATAATGCTGGCAGCATCACTTCGCTGGATAAAGATGGCCATTCGATGCACAGAGAAATGAAATTTAACTATTATGACTGTAATGTTCAACTCTGTTTAGATTTATTTTACCAACACAAGCACGATATGATGACACAGCGACGATGAGGCAGCCACACTCGGAGCAGGACATTAGTTCGGTATCGCAGGAAGCCGCCTCCAGCTCCAGCGCCGGCTGCGAATGCGGTGCAATCCATTCTGAATGCACACTTGAAACTTTTATGGTTCATTTTCTTATCGCAATGTTTATGAAACTCGTTCAGTTGAGTTATTCCGTATTTTAGTAGAACGCTTATTTGAGTAGAATATGAATGTTGATGAAAATAGCATGCCGATGAAAAACTTTAATAATATGCAAAGCGTTTATTTTTGTAACATTTTTTTCATGAAAAGGTTGTTTTTATATTGAAAAGAAAACTTTAGTAAGTTTTTTCATGAGTTACTGCGCAAGCAATCCCGGTGGTATTATAGTAGATGGAGGGTGGTGATATACATCAAGTTCACAGTATGCAACGAGGTCGACCTCAACATCTTAATGCCAAGCCAGGCCTTTCACACATACATCACTGCACGAGTCACGAGTGGAAGCACTCGCTGCTCTACCACTACACCTCTCGAGAGCTCTATTCCACCACCATAAGAGTCATTTCACCATACATTTATTGTTGAAGCTGGTATCTTGATGCGAGTCGCGTCCAAACCGACGTCTAAACTTATTAACTGGGCGCTTTAGGACCGGAGAGTGTCGGGATATCGGCGGCTCAACTGAACTCTCATAGACGCATTACGAAGCCCACCACGGGGCTCCTACTTAATAATATTTGTAATATGAAATGTTGCACGACTGCTGTTGGACATTTAAATTTTGGTTACAAGTGTGACATTTATATAAGGTTACACATATAGACTGTACTAAGCTGAAAAGTGGTCATTGTACTCATCATTATGAATTACTTTTACTACGAGACCAACCACGAAATCGCAAGAAAACTGCTCTATAGAAAACGGTCATTGGTAGCTGTTTTTTTATCCGGTGATGTCACGGTTGGTCCCGTAGTAAGTACAATGACCTCATTTCGGTTTAGTACAGTCTATATGCGTGACCCTGTATTAGAGCGCACACGACGGTGATTATTCAGCAAAATTTATCAATTTTTCGCTCAGAATCACGAATTATTATTCCGTCCAGAATTTTTATCCATCTACCGTAATAATTAAAGTTACATTAAGCGTCCAAAACTTTCTAATCAAACACGATGATTGGATTAATTTACACAAACTGTGTACTAATAAAATTGAAAATAAACGGTGTAAATATCATAATATAACCTAACTTGAGTAAAAGTTAGAAAATTTATTAAATTCATTTCACAAAGTCGTTCGCTTCGCTCTATTAGATACTTTGTTTACAACGAAGTAACCTGCAGCATTACTGGCATTACCATCTCGTTGCTAGTTGCGAGACCATCGAGACTGCGGGACTGCAAGACTAGACTGTACGGATACGGGACCGAGGACAAGTTAGCAGTTCTGTGGGACTGCTAGAGTACAGAGCTGTGGCTTGTGTAGCATTTTACACAAGTTTCATAGTAACCCGCGAAATATCGCTGCTCCGAAGGTATCGCTACCGCCCCGCGCGCGGCTTCGCTGACGCTTCTCGCTGTCTGTGAGACTGCAGCCAGGCGCCGCCGGCCGCCGCGCTCGCTCGCCCATGTTGGTGATGTGTAATGTGAGAAAACAGAACGTTCTTATAAGATATATCAACACGACCATCACGTCACGTACAATTGAGAGCCTTTTAATAAAAAATTATCTATTAGGGGATTCCGTCAACTTCGCTCATGATTTGAACATAATTATGAACACGCAATTATTGATATTCTTGATTTACAATGTACTATTCAGAAGCAGGCTCCACCGTAGACCGCACCGTCGCTTTGACGGTCTTTTTGCTTCCATTCTAGATTTTGTATGAGTTGGACTGTGTGTAGCGGCACTGAATACCAGCGTGGTACTACTCGTATAGTTGGACAAATTCGAGAACACTTTTAGTAATGTTACGCTTCGTGTACAAAGGAACAGCAGAAGTAATACCAATATCTTGCGTCTACACTCAAACATTCATGGTCCATATTTGTCGAGTCCCGAAATCTCGCAACTTCCCCGATCGAGTTCCAAGTTGTTGGCACAATGAATTTAACTTTTAGCGCCAACAGCCAGCGGCGGGAACCTGATGAAACATAAATGAGTTGGCAACTCGATCCGCGCGCATTCCGCCGATCATCCGTCGCCGACTCGCATTAACTGTTTGACAACTTTGACAAATACCACCTTCATACGGGGCGGTGAGCTCGGACATACTGGGAGAGATATTTGGAATATGCTCAAAATATTATTGAGTTGATAGAGAACACGAAACGTGTAATAATTATAGTTTTATCGGGACTTAGGTTCGAGTTCGAATTCCAGTGATAACCGTACCAAAAGACTAAGAATAATCGTTATGTCTGCACCTAACTTTGGACTGTTCGACCAACCACCCGCATTCTTCAGTCTTCCCGTGAACATGGTTGCATGTAGCTATGCCGAAATATTGAAAGCTCATTCGACAACCTTACCACGATAAATATCCCGTAAATAATCATATAACTTTGTAATAATTCTGTTTGAAATCATAACGAGTTAACAACAGATAATAAACATTGCAGATACTCAAATAAACTTAACAATTGAAACACTATAAACACTATATTAATAGTTAGATACTGATCACGCCAGCAAACACTAGAAAACTGCATAAATTTTAAAATTAAACTAGAACCAGCCAGCTATCCTACATAAGCCCCAGAATTAGGTTCCTAGGTAGTTTGCAAGCAAGGTACGGCAGTTTCAAATACCAGCACAGCGTATGTTATGCCACAGCCCAGTGTGCCTCCACCTTCCTAAAATGCGAATGTATCCCGCAATATTATGCAAATTTGTCGCCAGTAAAAAATACATAATGCTCTGTGTCGAGCGAAATTGGCAAATGGATGACGCGTCCTCGAAATACTTTTATTACGCGTTTCATGTTAGCGAGCGTTGATAGACGAGGCGACGATATCGTTGACACTGACGAGGTGTCAGCACTGTCCATCTAAATGTTGCACCGACACGGGGCATATAAATGTTGCACCGACACGGGGCATATAAATGTTGCACCGACACGGGGCATATAAATGTTGCACCGACACGGGGCATATAAATGTTGCACCGACACGGGGCATATAAATGTTGCACCGACACGGGGCATATAAATGTTGCACCGACACGGGGCATATAAATGTTGCACCGACACGGGGCATATAAACATCAAACTTGGCATAGTTGTATTATTAATTTTTGTATTTTGTATTTTGAGGACGAAACCCTGACTCAGCGCACGAGCCCGACTCACACTTGGCCGGTTTACTTATGATTATTTTTCGCCGTGACTGCCTTACTACAAAGCCCTCATATAAATAAAGTTCTGTAATTCTAAGCCAATATTCTGCGAGTGTTACTAGTTTATGTTAAACTTAAATCTAGTTTTGTAACTGATCTATACTAATATTATAAAGAGGAAAGATTTGATTGTTTGTTAGTTTGTTTGTTTGTTTGTTTGCATTGAATAGGCTACGAAACTACTGAACCGATTTGAAAAATTCTTTCACTGTTGGGAAGCTACACTATCCCCGGTTAACATAGGCTGTATTATATTTAAAAAAAATATAGGGATCCTTACTAAAACTCCAATAATGTTACCCAAGGTGAAAAAAAATAAGATTTTTAATTTTGACTTTCCGTGTTTGACAGTTCTAAGACAGGACAACGTCTGTCAGGTCAGCTAGTCATAAATAAATAAATAAATATTCGGGACATTTTTGCACACACAGTCATCTGACCCCAAACTAAGCAAAAGCTTGTGATATGGCTGCCAGAGACTGATATACGATACATAATAGTTATTATGATACAAGTGCGGTAAGTTTGTAGTAACCAATCCGCACGTGTGCCATACAACGTTTTACAACACATTTGCGAGAAAAAAACAAAAAATAGAAATTAAAAAAATACCGTAAAGTACACGCACGGTGCTATACATCTGAGCGTGCGGTAAAATTCACTACCGCACGCTCCGTTGTATGATGCGTTTCATTACCGCACGCTCCGTTGTATGATCCGTAATGTTTAACTTTCGAACGATGTATACAGGCTTCGTAAGTGCACTTTTTGAGCAAATGTGTTGTAATATTTTTTTTTAAATACATGCTTAAATAGTTTAACACCCAGATATATTATACAACAAACACAAATGTTCATCACATGAATGTTTGTCCTAGTTGGGAATCATATATGTACCTAATATTGTTATAATTATACCTACTGAAGAGACGATCCCTTGAAATAAGATTTCAATGAGTCTGCTAATTACAATTTCGAGCTGGAACATATAGAAGTGTGAAAGGTCACAGAGTCTCGAAACAACTCGACAAGCTCACACATGCCTTACATTTATAATTTGATCACGAAACATTAATCTTGATTAATTTTTCCTCTCGAACCGAGAGAACGGCTTACGCCAAAGTTGCCAGAAGCCACCGAAATCAATTTGCCAAGTTGGCAACATTGATTGACAGCTCAAAGTTTGCAACTTCGAATAGATAAATTTTTAATTAGACCTTTAAAGCTCAAGAGTCACGGATAAAGGGCTCTTATCGCAAACAATATTGAAAGTTTCCACGGAAAAATCAAAATCGAGAAGTGTTCGAGCAGATCTTTGAAAGATTAGCAATTACAGTTTGTAAGGTTTGTCTTTTGACAAAAGTATCGGAAAAAATATTATTTAAGTTTTAAGCAATTATGAAAAATTTGTTATTGTTCTCTAAAGGTTAGTAACATTTGAGTTTGAACTTTGTTTAGTGAGAGGAAACGGAGTGAGGATAAACTTAGTCATAATGATTTGTACTGAAACCAATATGTTTTTGCAATAATCACATGCGACAGGTCATTATAGGATAAGCCGATAATGTATCGAATGCCTTGCTAATACATATTATTATGTATCTCGTAGACAACATATCTTCTAACATAAATATATTACTATTCAGCTAAGCTCGGATCTTATTTTTTATTAAATAAACAATAAGGAAGTATGCGTCACGTTCAACCAGGCTATCCCCAAACTATTCACAAGAAATAAATCTTAATAAGATGTAAACTTACAACTACCTACGTCTAGTCTTTGTATATATAGAGAGAGTGCATCAATTCACACTTCGATATAAATTTCTAGAATGATAGATTAGAGCGTTAGACAAGAGTCACGAATTATATTTGCAGTATAG
This sequence comes from Agriopis aurantiaria, assembly GCA_914767915.1. NCBI lineage: Eukaryota > Metazoa > Arthropoda > Insecta > Lepidoptera > Geometridae > Agriopis > Agriopis aurantiaria. The sequence goes on from OU611982.1 coordinate 213,791, forward strand.
CAGGGCTGGTCCGCAGCAGGTGGGGTTATGAACATGCTGACCTTTACACAATTGTTTACATTTTAGAAATTTCAGGCGCATTTTTGCGTTAGATCGCCTACACTGAAACAGTATTAGGTAGTTGGTAGTAGATTAGGAGTTGAACGCATGGAATGTGTGTCACATTCTATGTGTTCAGCTGCTGCCGAAGTCCCCACTTCACCATTAAATTACTCTCATAAAAGTCACTCTGTTAACACCATCGATCGTAATTCCTAAGCCATAAATGGCAGCGCTTTATTATCGGCGTGAGTCAGCGCTCCCGCGGAAGTAAAAAGTTTGAACGGCGGTTCCTCCGAGTCACGAATAATCAATTCCTGGGCTCCATCAAAATTACGAAGAGCGGCATTGTTCCATATTTTTGCAAGAATTATCTCCTCGGGGACTTGAGCACGTCCTTTGTTATCATATTTTATCTGTAGGCACCCTGGAGTCTTGATAAATCGGTCACAAGTGTCTCGGAGCGGGCTCGGGGCACCTTTATCACAACCACTTGTTTCCAGCTCTATTTACCGAGAAATGTCGTTATGTATAATAGCAGCTCCTTTTGTTGTTTAAATAAAGAAGGATTTGTTTTTAATAAGTTGGCGAGCTATTCAATTTTATTATACATTACTAGTTGCGCCCCACGGTTTCACCCGTATAATTAATTATTTCATTTAACATCAGCTATCTGCCAGTGAAAGTCCGATCAATATTGGTTCAGCCGTTTCGGAGTCCATAGTGAACACATATACACATATCGCCTTTTATATATTAAGTTTATGGGTAGTTTAATTGAGTGTAGGTTGGTTTGTTGGTTATATGACAGTAATATTAAATTTTATTTATCTGTTTCAACATTTCCGAGCATTTACGGCATGAAAAAAACTCATTTTTTACCGACTTCAAATAGGAGCAAGGTTCTCAATTTGGCTCGTATTTTCTTTTTCTATTCTCTGTACCAAATCTGCGAAAACAGATAGAATTGAAGCTTTATTTAGCTCTGACAATAGAGTTAACGGAGGGATGTAAGGCTTGAGAACAATCCTCCTTCAATAACCTCGTTTTATTATGTCCAAATGAGTGCAGTTAATTTATGAGGGCGGTGAATAGGCGCGAGCTCCGCCGGGCGGGAGAGGGGCAAGAATGAAGGTGCAGGGGAAGTAGGAGGGGGCGGATCATCAATCAGGTGTTCAGGAGCATTCAGTGAGTGTTTGCGAGTGTGGAGGCGACTGGTCGCTCGGCCGCAGCCAGGGTCGAGTCTGCGTCACGTCGCACGCCGTGGCCGCGGCGTGCTCTATTTATTGTTATACACTGGACTCACACTGACGTTATACTTTTGAAAGTCTGTTCAGTTTATTACCTTTCCACGAATAAACAGATGGATTAATTTCAGTAGACTAAATGAACAGAAGGTCTCAAGGGGAACAAATCGGTGCTTGTATGTATGTTTGTAAGTTTGTGTATAAGTTTAAAGATATATAGTTTACCGTTAATTCGATCCTCATCAAATTTTGTAGCCAAGTAGTTAATTTTAATATAATTACTAAGTTTGAATATGAACAAAATTGTTTTAAGGGTTGCAAAGATATAGAAACCACGAAGTCACAGTTTGGAGCGAACTACTAGCGTATGAATCTAGTATATAACATGAGAGTAAAACCACAAGTAGTAAGCAGTTGACCCAATTATAATTGATCAATCAACAGCCGCAGAGTAGCTAAGGTTGTTTGTATCGCGCCACGCTGTGCCACGTTGTGTCGTGCCGCATGAGGACGTGTGCCACTACTTAGCTCATTACCTCACATTACTATACTGGTATTGGTTGGTGATAAAAAAGCAGATATTCAGGAAAAAGTGGTCTTTATTAAAACCTTTCATACGATGATAATATCACCAAAGTTCACAGATAATATTCACGACAGTCGCTACTATATACACATATCTACGGTACAAACTAGTTATATTACTTATTTACACATTTTAAATTCATTATTAAATAACGTTATATTATTCGTTAATATTTTTGCTGTATTAGAAATGCTATTTTGAATCGTAATTGGTTTTGATTTGACACGCACATAATTATCAAGGCAATGTTTTATTTCTAAAACATTTTTTCACAATTTGATAACTTGAAATAAGCAAACAAATTATAATAAAAGTAGGTATACTACGATTGAAGTTGTTTTAAATGATATAGGTACTTACATGATGGAATCATTTGCCTAATGCGTGAGCATCAGAGCACCGGATACAACGCAATGACATTTACAGTTTGTTATAATTTTAATGTGTTGAGGAGGTACTTCTTACAATTATTCAATGTAAGTATAATATTGGGTATATAATTTGATAGAAATGGAATATTTTGCTTTGTTAACAAACATCGTTATTGAATTTGGTATCTCAGATAATCCAATATTATATGTTATGATGATATTAAATTTTAGTAATTATAAATCTGTACATCTTAATAAGTAACAGTCCTAAAGAAAATTTAACAAGACCAAGTCGTCATTGTGTAATTATGACTGTGTAAAATAAAATAATAACTTTTAGCACATTTACAGTAAGTTTGAGAATTAAGTCTTATGTCAAACAAACAATTATCTACGCATACCATAAATATCAAAGGTGATTGCAATCATATGATTATTTACGAGATATTTACCATAATTAGGTTATAGTACTGGGAAGAATACAGTATAAGGTTGATTTAAAAAAAAAAAGCGTCAAATGTGTTTTAACTACCTGACGCAATGATACAGTGAGTGTTTTGTCAGGACTTAGGTTCGAGTTTCGAGTTCCAATGACAACCGTATAGTAGCAAAAGCCTTAGAAAGTGGGTACATTGTTTTATTTGCACCTAATTTTAAACTTTTTTCTGATCATTCGCATTCTTCAGTCTTCCCGTGAACATGGTGCATGGAACTGTGCCAATATCGGGAGCTCCATCCACAACCTTATCACGGTTAATATCCCATTAATACTCATATTACTGTAGTGAACAACCGTGATAGTTTAAAAGTTGTTTTAAAAGATGATATCATTAAACAACTAGATTCACAAACAGACATGGAAAGAAAATATCAATATCAATAATTAAGGAACAATCATATCGTTAATGTTTACTATTTTTTCATCGATATTGGTATGAAAATTGGTGATTTAGCGCAATTGTGTTAATTATTAACATATAAGAAAGAATATGCTTATAACATACTTATAAGATATACTAAAATACTTCAAATATCACGAAATTAATAAACTATAATAAACTGAATGTTCTCACATCTGTCTCTGCATATTCCAGTAGTGGTAACAAGAACATAGCTCGATTATTATTGGTCGGAGGTAGTACACGAAGGAAATAATGATGACAGTCAGTATACACACACACACACACTTATATATACACACAATAACACTCACATAAATTATTTACAATATACATACTTAATACTGCAATACGTACTGACAGCAGAAGATATGAAAAAAAAAACTATCTGATGGTTCAAAATCTTACCAATCCCAAGATAAACTGTCTGATCAACACTTTTATCCTGTATTTGTGTACACACTATTGTGGACGCAATGTTTTGATTACGAGTGAAGCATCTGAAATTGTAATATCAATGAGGTATGAAACTTTCTGCAAAATTTTAATAATATGACACAACTCACCTGGATTCGTTGATCTGAGCCTGTTAGTATTTTGGTCAAAATATCATATCTTTTTACCAAATATTTCACCAATGAATACTTGATTGATCAAATGTTTTTTCAAATGACATAATACCTAACATGCGTCTTCCTCTGCAGCACACCAAACTAGATATTTAATACCGCTCCATCCTCTTCATCAGGTCGACACTCTGAAGAGCAACTGGATTGGCAAGCTCACTCACCCGTGTAAACAAAACCACATCGATCCAGTAACTGGCTCTAGTGACTCTTATGTTACTAACAACTGAACATTAGTAATCACTAATGCCACTTATCTTATAGTTTGATAGTGTTTAGGGTGTGGAAATTTCCACTCAACTCATTGTGAATTCGTTGTCGCTTAGTACATTCATAAAACTGAACTGAATTGAGAGATTTGAGAACATTGAATTTCTGCGGACCATGACATGAAATGTGGCATGTGGAGAGATAAATTGTATATTCTGTTTTTAATATACGGGAACTATTCACGTAATATTGAGCCGATTAGTTTGTTAATGGTTGAAACAAAATGTGTGAAAATCACGCCCGCTTGCACGCTCGCTTACACGCCCGTTTCCATAGTAAGATCAATATAATTCTAGATAGGATTATTAATAAATACAAGTATTAAAGAACCGAAAATATGTAAAATAACGAGTAGAAGTAACCGCAGGTGAACTATCTGTTCACCTGCAATTAACAATTAACACATACCTAACAATGCAATACGCGTACTTTAACAAAGTATTAGCTGCTTTGAGCATAGTCCAGCATTCATGTAGGTGTAGGTCTCGATGTCTACTGGCTCCAGTGACTGGTTTTCTGTGAACTGATCTGAGGCTGGGACGCAGCGTGCACAGTGTACACGGTCTATAACCTTGTTTGCTCGTGTGTGCATCCCTGATTCAACCTGGCGATGGCTTGCTAAGCTTAGTTTGAGAATGTTGTGTTGTTCGATAATAATTGTAAGCCTTTTCCTTAACAAAATCTGAACATTGTCAAGTAGAGTTTCATTCGATTTATTTACATTCAATTAGTGGTAATTGATTTGGAATTATAAACTCACGTGGTAGAATTGTTCACACATTTGACTGTTGTCACGAAAAGAGCTTCCCATCTTATATTAATACTGAAAATTCTTACACATCCAAATTTTTCACGACACTTAATATTTATATGTATCTCAAAGCTGTTATTATCTCAGTATTTACAAGTCACAAGTCGTTAGTACAAATTTTATTACCACTACGAACAGTAGGAAACGAGATGTCTAGTCTATGTCACTCGGTGAACCGATTTTTTCTGATTTATTCTGTTTAGTTCCAGTAACGACTAGTTAACCCCGGTAAAAACTGGTTACTCCCCTTGGAGACCGATTGCTCTGTACGAACACGCTTTTCCCATTTCACAATTCCAAATGGAAACCAGTTATTTCCACCGGGATCTGGTAATTTGCTGTAGAGACCGGTTAACTCTAGTGTGAGCCGGTTCGATCCCGATTTCGATTCAGTAGTCGTCGTCTACACAGATATCTCCTGGATCTGGACGCGTTTCTTCGGGGGCGCGGTAGCAGTGCCGGTGGCGGTGATGCTGGCCGGCCTCTCTTTTAGCTCTGATTCGCAGCTGCGCTGTGGAAATCGATCGGTATGTTAATTTGACGAAATGTTTGTGTGGAACTTGAGCAAAGTCTGTTGAATAAAAGAACGATATCGAATCACAGCTATTGAGGGGCTATTTATGTGGATAAAAAACATCTGCTGTTCTTATACCACGTTTAACATATCGCTTACTCTGGAATCAGTCCGATGCGCCTCGCTAAACCTTTAGTAATATTTGTATCGCAACTAAGTCGCATTGTATTTCAATTTTATAAAACTCTCACTTTATATAACTCTCTCTTTATCTAGAGTAGGTAAAGAGAGAAAGATCAGATTAAAGATATAATAAAAAGACTAAGAACTGGTGTTGCCCATTAAAGTGTAACAGAATGATATTGTTACCTTGAGGGTGCTTTTCCTCGGCGACGGCGCGACGGACGGGTCCCGGTTCAGGGAGCTCACGCCGCCGTGACTGCTGCGGCTGCCTGCACACAAACAAACTCTTCATAGACAAGGCGCGTCTTATAGAAACAGAAACAACATTCTCATCATTTGAAATCACGTTCATTTTATTGTAAGTACTACCTACTATCGCAACTGCACGAATTTGAATTCTCAAAAATAAAACTTTTTTATGTAATTACTATAAAAAGATTTTATGGTGCAGGGAAATGTTTTTCCTTTGTCATTAAACTTTTACGAATCAGACAAATTGAGTTTGTGTGATTTTCTTTTAGGGCAAAGTGACTCCAGCTTGTCTTATAGCCGATCTAAACAGAGGATGTCAGCTGATCTCAGTACAAAGAGTGCAGTTTATCTGGTCACCGGCAGACACCGCGCCAGCCGCCACCCGGCGCGGTGTAGCTCATTACCTCATACAGCCGCTCGAGTCTGTGCCAAGCAAGAGGCGACATCACCTCCTAGTTTATCTCCATCACAAGATTTACCTAACGACGCTGTAAGTAATTATCGTATGCAACACGCTGAGTTGGGATCGGCTTGTGACAGAAACTATTACATTGTTGTTTTAATTTTATTACTAATGTCTGTATTATTTGTTTCTGTCACAAATAAATATTTTTCTTTCTTTCTTTCTTTTCAATACAGAGAGTTTACATAAACTGCTTAAAGAAAACTTGAGTATAACGCCAAGTATATTACTGGAATGGCGAGTAACTGGAATGCTCCTCACTGTCATTACAATTCCGAGGTGGATGTCTCCAGCTGGTGGAATGTGCTCATGAAAATATGCTCATTTTTATTGCTCTCGCGAATGTTAGCTTATTCTTTCCTAGAAAATGTCCAAATAAAATGACATTATAATTTTATTACATTTTTGCGGATCTGATTTGGCTGTTTCAGGCATCAAAACTATTAATCTAGATTCGCCCAGTATGTACTAAAGTAAATACTACTGAGTAATGCTCTATACTCTACCTTTCAGAACCAATTGCTTAAAAACTATACTTTTTTCAAAACAGTTACTGAAATGACTTAAAATCCTGACTAAACGCCTTAACGTTCCTAACATATTCCAGGAAATAAACCTCTACTACGAAGAGGAGATAATGAACATAATTGCAGGAGCACATTACTGCAACGAGTAGATACCGAGCACAGAGTAATTAATGGTCACCGCACACCATATCCACACAACACCAACACACCTCGAAATAGAAGAATTCCATCTATCCACATATCAACTTTATTATAGGAACTGACGTTTTTCACTTATCAACTATTGAGTGTAAAATTTGGAAGATTATTTCACATTTGCTCTTTATTGCATTACGTGACGTAGAATTTCAAGTAACAAACTTAATTTGCGTAACGAATTCACGCATTACATAAGCCTAGGTTAACGCGACCTGAGGTTCAACTAGTAACAATCTACCTAAATGTAAAACGAATTCTCTTTTAAAGTAGGGCTCTTTTAGAACTAGATGAAGCAAAGATGTCGCTGTTTTGCTTGTACTTGCGGGTACGGACTACTCTGGGTACGGTGTGGAGTTTCAAACACGTCACAATATAACTTGCTATGTAACTTTGTGCTGTTACTAATGTAATTTTACGTTACCTCAATTTTCTAGTTTTTGTTTGTCATGTACGCTTTTGTGGTTTGTTGATGGATTGGTGTCGAGTCAGTGCAGTGTGCGAATGCCCTGCTGAGACATTTGCCCTCTTTGGCTAAGCACGGCGTGTTGTTACCTTAATTGCTAAGTACGACTCCACTCAAGAGTCTACGCTTGTGGAGAGATGCAAATTCAAAACGGGATAACGCATGGAGCAAAGAAATACAGACATTAGGCGGTGCTGCGCCAAATTGTGCGCTTATGTACGCCAAAGTTTAAAAAAAGGCATTATAAGAAAGATGAAAGTTTCCTCAATTGAGCCATGAAACTGAAATGAAATGAATTTTGTTTAAAAAATCAAGTAACTAGAGCCTGGGAGCACTTTCCAATGGCTTTTCAATTTCAATGTCACCATGTAAATAGTAAGTGTTAGGTATTAGTGTGGATGCAATCATAGGTAATTCAATCAAACATGATGGATGACCGTCGAGGTTCAGAAGCAGCGTCTCCCTACATCACGCACCCCTGCACCAGCCCGCTAGCCGACGGAGTGTGAACCCGATAGCCAAGTCATGCTCGCATACAGTATAGAGCACCGGCCCGGCCGCACGCACCGGACTGCGGACTAAGCCACGTTAATTGAGTTTTTTTTTCTCATGACCGTTGATTCAATGTCCTTTAGTCGTAATATTATTAAAATTTAAATCGTATTAAAAGCTGCAAACAAGCCATAGTCACAGTCAGAGTCAAGCAAAGTAAGTCACGGTCAAGTCAAACTCATGCCCTTGTAAAGTGGAGACTTTACAAGAGGCTCCTTTGGAAACAACACGAAAAGACATGTTTCACCTCGTTATATCACTTGCCTACACTCGAGCACGTTTATGGGCCCTCAATAAATATCTCGAAACTTGAAAATTCACAAGTTTAGGAAAATAATCCAACGAGCCGACATGTTTTTTCCACGTTTGCGCCAAAAACCGGTAATTGAGTCTTACGAGGTGCTGCCAGGGAATGAGTTTTTTATTATTTTCTGGGGTAATTAAGAAAAGTGGGGGTCGTTTTGTATTTATTTTTTTGGAGATACTTAGTATCATGTAGGTATAAGCAGGACACAAGTACATCTTGGAGATGGTGATTAAAATTGTATATTGTAACTAAAGCGAACACAAAACATTGCGCAGCTCATATTTTTTGTAGAAAATCATCTCCTCACTATATACGTAATCATTTAAATCCTTGAGATTAGTCTCTTAAGTAATGCTCCCAGCACACACCGTGGGCAATTCTTCATACAAACGAGTCAGTCGCCGACAGCGATGTCAGTGTCAAGCTCGTACTATCAAGTCGTTTGCACGGAGTACCGCCTTGCACTAGCGGAGGCAACTGACCGTCCCTGCGCGGGCGGGCGTGGTGCGCGCGGCGCCGGCCCCGCTGCAGGTAGATCCCGGCGAACACCAGCACGTTCAGCGCCAGCAGGAAGCAGCCAGCGCCCACCGTCACTCCCAGCGCCACCGTGTAGCTGCCGACAACACAACCTCGTCAACATCATCCGTCTGCCGTCTGCCGTCCGCGGCACCACGGCACGGCGGTGACCTCAACACGTCACCGCTGTGCAGCTGCGGACAATCTGGACCGCCTTCAGATCCGTCAGGTAACTGAGAGTTGCATCACCTCCTCGTGTGACGAGATGGGTATCGTTTATATCATACATCGCTTGTTTAACTTTGCAAAATAGCGTAATAACGCAAATAAGATGAAGTTTTGTTAGAAAAAAAACTTACCTCTAAAACGAAGGGTCTTAAGAACTTTAACCCTAATATATTTATCTTTATGGCCTCATATTTTCTATGAAAAAGCCGACGGCTGACAGACCCTCATGGTCATCATATTCTAATAAATTACTCGAAAAAACTTTGCCTATATTTGGGGAAAAGTCTGAAATATTAGGGTGTTGTCTTCTCGACCAAGAAATACGTCAAAGGCATACGAGATACGAGTAGATATATTTAGTTCAAACCTGCTTCTACTGTCATTCTTTACTTTCCAAGCTTATTTAGTAGCCAAGAATGAGTACCTACTTTATTTGTAATTTTTCTAACTATGTGTGTAATAAATTATGCTAAAAAAGAGGAAAAAAATATCATGCGCTCGCACCTTTAAAATATGGCGTTCATTATTCGACCGGAACGCAAAGTCCGGTTAATTCTCTGAAAGTTGGCGCCATCCATTACGGTTATCAGGTCGAATAGAAAAAAGCTCCTGAGAGAAATGGCGGCATTAAGACATTATTCGGGCCTCCGAGACAAAGGCAGCATCGGAGGTAAACAAGTAGGTAAACACATTAGTGAGATTACGGGCGCGGTGAAATGTGGCCATCCGTCTTCAGCCCCGAGTTGTGATGATGGAAACTTGCAATGAATGTACCTATTACTCGGGGAATTCTGACATTAGGCGTAATACTCGGGGAATGTAGCCACTTCAGAGCTTTTACGATTTACTTCCACTTCTACCCCTTTGTAATACCTTATCTTAAAAGCTTGAAAACAAAATTTTCAACACTTAACACGGTGTTGCAAAGCATAATGCACCTTCATCATCAGAGTCAGCCGTCCGGGCATTGCCAGTATCCCAGGCGTGTCAATACCGATAAATAACCATTGAATAATGAACAAATAGCCTTAGCTGTCGCAATGAAGTTAAAAATATCTATAATTAGATGAACATCTCAAAAACTAACAAACTTCAGAAGTTGGTTCCCAACTTGACAAAAGCACTTCCACAACAGTTTGCTTTGGAATTTCTGAAACAATCTCGAAGCACGAAAAAGCAGTCGCTTTCGAATTTGGAATTTATTCAAGAGGTTCTGCAAGCATTGTACCGCGGAACTACTGACAGACGCAGCACAAAGGCAGCGGGCTGTGGAACTTCAGGCGCAAGTTTTAAGCTTCAAATAAAAACTGAGCTCACAACTAGCTCTAGTTTCTAGAGCAAAAGGTCTTAATGACTGAGTCCGGGATTACCCAACTTATGAAGAAGGGGGTTACATCCGTTCAGACAGTAAGAGTTTCGAATTTGCTGGAAAACCTTTCCTGAACAAGGTTTTATAGTGATGTCAACTTGAAACCATGTACTTCATCAAAACCATGAAACCATGTAATTCTTAATCAAATACCTTTTTTGCATTTAACTTTATCTTTTTTATACGTCATCCTCATCACCATCATTTCAGCTATAGGATGTCCACTGCTGGACATAGACCTCCACCATCGATCTCTGAAAGGACCGGTTGGAAGCGACCTGCATCCAGCGTTTCTCTGCGGTCTCTTTTAGTTCCTCTGTCCATCAGAATCAGAATCAGAATCATTTATTGACATATTGAAAACTAACATTAGTTATACCTATTGTAGAATAAATAATACTTAATATTGCTTACAATATGTCTCGTCATTTCACAAAAAATATGAGGGACATCTTGTGGGTGGACGTACTGGACGTCCTACGCTGCGCTATACGGTTTTTTATTCGGTTCCTTGGATGCAGGACAAAGGTGTGACCCAAACTAAGTAAATAGGCTATAATTTCGTAGTTCTTTCCGATCAATTGTATTCGTCAGTTCCTTGTGCAGCTATAAAATGTTGTATTATCTCAGATATTACAATGATAAAAAATGAGCTCATTCGTCACACAATAGCAGTGCGTTACCGCCCCGGCTGCGTCCGGCACGGGACGGGGACGTCACCGGTCTATCACCTGCGCCATTACGGAGCGAAACATCTCACTGCGGATATTGTCCTTATTTCAAACTAAGTGACGCATTTAGGGGTGCCCGGGATGAAACATGGCACAATAGCGGACACCCTGGGAACGTATTTTTAGAAAAGGTCGTGCAAGACCCGGCACGGTGGAAATGGCGAGGAAGAAAGGTCGCTATTCATTTCGGCAAGCGCTAGATATTTCTAGCGCACATTTTGGACATCGAAGTAAATGGTTTGCTCCTATCGTATTACGGACATTTTGTCGCACATGAAATGCAAAAGTTGTGTGTGTAAGTTTGTAATGTTGACTTTGTTCTCCGCGGGTTATTGTTGACTGAACACCTGTGGATGGAGTGCTGCAGATGGAGCGCCGTACCAGTCGTTCATGATGCAGGCGTTCATACTTGCAGAACATCGAAAATGTAAGTGGTGACACTTTATGACCGCGAACTCGTCATGCTGCTGGTATGCTGGTAACTCGTCGTTAAATATATTAATTTTACTTTGGACTGACACAATTACTACATTTATCCCAAAAAACTGTACGGTTCCAGCGTGATCCCGGGTAAGCCTACAATAGGCATGTGTTTAATTTATTACAAATAACCGGCTTAGCGAGGAATATAACTAAATACATTACACATGCTGAAAAAATATTTTAAATTGGCGGATAAATCTCTGAGATATGAGCGTTTAAACTTTTAAGTGGGGATAGAGAGGGGATGCTTTATCCCTTTCTCGCAAAGCGTGTGTTAGTATAGCATTTGTATGGCGCTCCTGAGCCGTGACGTCACGGCTCAGTATAGTGCGCTCTCTGTCTAGCATGAAATTTAAATGCTTATATCTGCTTATATCTTATTTATTTTTGAACTAATTTTAATTTTGTTTGTGTTGATGTGCTCTATTTATGGTCAGCTTTTTTATGAGGTAATAAAAAAATATTAGTCATCATGCCTATTCCAAGTTAATACAATATGATAAGGAAACGCCAAAAGATCAAGTTGTCAATGTTTCTCTACAAAATCAGAGACCTTCAGTTGATTGGTCCCTTGCGTACATTGTCCGTGGAATGACAAAACACACGTCATCGTAACGAGACGTTCTGTTCGGAGGGAATCAGTATGCAGGTATACTTAATTAGGAGGGTCCGTCCCTACTCGCGGCCCGGAGGCTCCGGTGGCCTCCCGGAGGCATGTGGGACGAGGATTATAATTATGATGAATTGCGAGTTGTTATTGATAGATATTATGTACTCCAGTATATCACACAGGAGTAATCTCTCTGTTGTTGCTATATAAAATATCGGACAAGTGTTTAATTTGCCAAAAATAATAAGCTTAGTGTAAAATATAATTAAACGCAATCCACCTTATTAATAAGCGTGGAGTAGTCTTGGAATAGTTACGCCGTGTTTTGTCTTCTTCTCTCTTTCACATTTTGAACTCGATCGAAAAAGACAAAAGACGGAGTAACTATTCCAAGCCTACTCCACGTTTATTAATAAGGGGGAATATGTATACGAAAGTTTGTATAAACGGATGTATAATGAGAGTCGCGGGCATCCAGTGGATGCAGATGGCAAGCTGTCGTTCAGTGTGGAGGTCTAGGAGGGAGGCCTATGTTCAACAGTGGACGTCTTCTGGCTGATGATGACGATGATGTATACGGAAGACTTTATTTAAATCTACTTCTCAAGTTCTCAGATCAATCATTTAAAGTTTTTGATCGGATTAGAAAAAGATGATCTATCCCTTACCAGCAAATCGAGTATCAGAATGGAGTTTATATGGCGCACTTACAAGTGACGTCATTTGAAAGTATAGTGCACTCTCTGTCTAGCAAATGTTTAAAATGGTTACATCTTTATTAATTTTGACCGTATTTTGTTTTTGTTGATCGACACAATTTATGATCAGATTTTATAATAAAACAACAAAAAAACAATTAGTCCGGTAAACTATTGTATGGTATTTAGGCAAATTAATAGGGATGGTGGCCACATTGGCCACGCCAGGGCAAGCCGTAGCCTCGGCAGCCCAGTCGAGTGGCGGCGGGAAGACAACAAAAAATTGCGGAAATACTCATGGACGAGACTGACGTTAAACATGACATGGATAATGAGCTGTCAATAACTTAGTCTAGCGGTGGAGTATAATATTGTGGGTTGATGATGGTGGTTCTTAAACATATGTGCTCTATAACTTGACCGTTAATTATTTAATATGAATAGTAAAAATTTAAATAACTCGCTAATACTAACACTACAAGTTAGACTGCCCATAGACCTTTGAAAGTCTAAAGGCAATACAAACACTCAAGCCCCCTACCAGTAAAACATTTATTGTAAAATTAAGTACATTCTTATTTATAAATTTTCATAGGATCTAACCTGCGAGGTAACAATTATGAATGAAAATTGTCAAAGACGATACATAACTTGTAATTTTTTGTAAACATTTAAGCTAGAAGATATGATATGGGTAAGAAGGAAACTCCGAGCTTCCACAAAAGTAGCTAAAGTGAAACTTTCAGGTACAAAGTAAAAAGATATAAATTGGAGCACTATATATTCGTACGTACATACTTGTAACATATGTATATAGAGATACCGCGCGTTCGTTTTTTCGTTTCCCCGAGCAGGTACGCGGTATCCCGGAAGGTATATATCTCGGTTTCCCGGAGTGCGGGACAAGTCCCGGCCCCCGCGGGCCGCTGCGTGAATTGATGCGAGATTATTTATAAAATATCCTCTTGCTGGGATTCCATTGCGTTTTATTATAGAGCTCGGGAAATATGGAAGTGCTTTCTGACTCAACTATTTTCGACGAACAAGTTTCGGGCGCGATTTAACTTTATTTGTATAAAGAATTCTGTTAAACTTTTCCAGCTTGCGGTCAAACTTATGATGTATTAGATACTTTTTGCTTTAATAGAAAATGAGATACAACTTTATGTTTGTGACTAAAATGGGAAAGTAAACAATTACTCGCTGGAACATAAACCGCAAGTGCACACAGCCAACACCACAGTATAAATACTAGTAAGGACATAACGAAATAATCAACAACCAATTCCTATTAAAAAACCTGACTTTTTTGAATAAGAAAGAAATTTTAAAATAGGAGTCATGAACTAAAATTTGTCTCACTTTAACTTTTTTTAATACAAAGATCGGAAGACAAGTTTTCCGCATAATTTAAAATAAAACTAATTGAAGATAGTTTCGAACGAGTCATTTGCGCAAAAGAACCAGCCCTAATATGTACATACCTAACTGTTAAATGTATTGGAGGTATAATTTTATGATATAGCCAACTATTTTGTACGTCATATTTATAACTCATATTTGACATTTCACGTACTGAATTTTAGACGAGTTCTGGAGTGGAGACCACGTTTAGGCAAACGTAGTGTAGGACACCCTGTTGCCAGGTGGAGTGATGACCTGCGTAAAACGGCGGGTAAAAACTGGATGCAAGGAACTGCCGACCGAGCTCAGTGGCGTGCATTGGGAGAGGCCTATGTCCAGCAGTGGACAGTTAGAGGCTGATGATGATGATGATGTACTGAATTTTATAATAATTAAAGAATTAATTCTGGTATCACAAAGGATTCATTCTGGCCGATTCTGGCATATATTTTTATCAAAGACCTTAAATCTGTCATCCCGAAAATAAATTTAAATAGTTCACCTTCGCATCTAAAAACCATTCTATCCATTATATTCTATTGTTTGTTTGCATTGAATAGGCTCCGAAACTATTGAACCGATTTGAAAAATTCTTTTACTGTTGGGAAGCTATTCTATCCCCAGGTGACATAGGCTATACCCGTGCAAAGCTGGGGCGGAGCGCTAGTATTGTATATAGACGTGGCAGGAAGGGTACCTAAAGGTACCTTTATTGTATCATTAGTACTAAACAAAATCACAGCAGTGAGTCGCGGGCATCCAGTCAATGCAGAAGGCAGGCTAATTGTTCAGTGTGGAGGTTAAAGGGGAGGCCTATGTTCAGCAGTGGCGTCTTCTGGCTGATGATGATGATGACTAAGCAGACTGAGGCATGTTAATGTAGAGGAGAGGAGAGTAGGAAGGCGCGCAGTCACCTGTAGTACTGCGAGTCCAGCGTGAGCGAGTCCTCCTTGGGCCCGGGCAGGGAGGGCGGCAGCGCGGAGAGCGCGGGGCGCGGGGAGGGTGAGGGCTCGCATTCCTCCGGCTCGGGCGGCTCCGGCTCCTCGGGCTCCTCCTCGTCCAGCGCCGGGGACGAGTACAGCTCGGGGAACACCTCGCCTGCCGAACAGAACACGTGGCGTCCATTACATTCTACGGACTGGGTCCAATTCACCCCACCGGTTACTGTAGTGTTCCCACTCTGCCACACTGGCTATACAGTGCTACAACTGGCCATTGAAAAGAGCCCGCACACGTTGTATCGAAGTAGATTTCTGTAATGTTAGCGTGAGCTAGTAGTGATACTATACAGTGTGCCATCACACTTACCACCTAACAAAAAAATAACAACAAATTTCAGAGCGAGATTTCAGAATACTACCTCAAGGCCATGGATTGACGAAATTGTGAAAGTCGCAAGCATCCAGTGGATGCAGATGGCAGGCTGTCGTTCAGTGTGGAATTCTTAGGTAAGGCCTATGTTCAGCAGTGGACGTCTTCTGGCTGATGATGATAATGACATCAAGGCGAGACTTCTTTTTAAAACTTGGGTGATAAGTAGGAACGTAACAACGTGACATTTTTTTGAAATTCATACTCCTACAATATAATTTTTCGTATGTGTAGCAGTAATTAAAAATCTTGACGTTTTAAATTCTTGAACATTTTAAATCTTGACGTTGTGTCACGATCTGGTAATTTTGCCATAGCGTTGTTTTGCTATCAAGGCATTTCGTAAAATGGTTTTTCTGGTACACCATATTATCTTACCATCAAGCAAACGCGTCACTCGTTGATTACGTAGAAGGATCGCACCCTGTAGGTACTATCACAATAGCAACACAATTGTTTATTGATGTATATCCATTGAACGTTCAAAAGGAGGATGTTGTGTAGTTTTCCAAAACAATGTAACCAATCCAAACAACTGCAAAATGAGTTTCCATTAAATTGCGTACGACAAGTATCTCTGAAGATTTATATCCTTTTTAATCCCAACCCCTCGCCTTCAATAGGCAGTTTGACAAAGCCCGGAATGTCAAACAAACTTGGTAGACCCCCGCCCTCCAGAGGTCCTTGTTATCTATGTCGTCGTGGTACCACCTTTACAGGTACACATTTTGATAAATGTTCATGAGTTTACATTCTGTGTTTTAGCTTTTTATACATAGTTATATTAACGTTGCTACAAAAATGATGAAAAGTCTACACAAGGGATGAAGGTGATCCTTTGCACACGAGATATTTTGGTACCCGACGAGTGAAGCGAGGAGGACGCTAATAGTTTGAGGGTGTAAAAGATCACCTACTCGCGTGTGTAAATGTCATCTTTTCATCACTAGTGTAAGGTAAACCAAACAAACTAGAGACAAATCCGGAACAGTTTGAAAAAAATATGTCTGAAATAAGTGCACCACTACGATGAAAGCTTTAGCTTTATTGATAAATCATTAAAATACGCAATAACTTTTTTTTTCACTCCACCTCTTGATGTGACAGACTCAGAATACAGTTCTTTCTGTATTCTGAGGTGACATATATCTTTCTTTATAGACAGCTGGTAAAAGATTTTCAAGTACAGCTTTTGCCTCCCAATTTGTTTCAGGATAAATAATTGCTTAAATAATCACAACAACTACAAAAAAATCATGACTTCGTGTCTGTTTACACAACAAATGACCTTCCATCCATCATGGTGTGTTCCATCAAAGGCAGTCGAAGCACGCGGTGAGTGCAAATAAAACAACAAAGGATCACGCATTTCCGTTCTGCGGCCGGCGGCCAATTCTAAAGGCAGTAAAGGGTAAACCATAAAATTCTTTATCGTGATCAATTTTAGAAATATAACTTTATGGCGCTTTGTTGAGGTGTATTTTTTGGAAATCAAGGAAGCCGGAAAGGGAAGGAGTAATTTCCATCCATAAAAGCTTTTACTCGTTCTGCATTATTCAAGTTATTATTCGTATAAATAGGTTTTCCTCAAATTAACTTGACCTACCGCATAAACTACCGTAACTACCACCACAGGTTTCTTTACTCTTCTGCTGCTGGGAGGTAATAAGTTTAGGAATTTATATCTTTAGAGCATCAAATCATTTCCGGTGGTGCCTAATTTCCATACAAATTAAAATGCTGTGCTCTACCAAAGCCTGATTTTTTGTGTATTCATTCGTAAACGAATTGAGGTCATGACGTCAGTTATATAGAAACAGAGAGCTGAATCATCATTTAATTATAACAAGACAAACAAACATTTGAAAACGAAGTCGCGGGCATCAACTAGTATGTCTCACTCAACGTTACGAATTTTTTGATACTTTATCTATCGAATGGTGCCATTACATGTTGGATGTAGATGATACATAAATTATGTAGCTCCAGCATCAAACTCTTTTTTATCACCGCGATTGTGTTATCATAAGTTTTTTGGATTGCTTCCAACTTTGGTAGCAAATTTAACGATGTATTCACGCAAAAAATAGGTAAATAGTTTTAGCCATTCCTGTAATAGTATTTTGTCGTGGCCCTGGAGCTGGCAGCAGGTACATTCAGGAAGGTTCCTGCGCTGCGTGTGTCGGAATGCTGGACCATTAATCACGAGGGTTCGCCTTCAAGGCCGCGCCGCGCCGGGCGCAGGCCTCGGTTCCAACCATTCCAAGACAGGTTATTAAGATGGCTCACAATTATTAACGTTTATATTACAATTATGAGGCTTACAATTATTTACGCTTTGATATTACACTTCAATAAATACGAAATTTCGGGAACGAATGTGAAAATAATTCCTTTAACTTAGTATCGTAACTCCTGAACCATTTATAAATGAATTATTTGTGGGTTTATCTTCAAATAGAGTATTAGATGTCGGGAAAATGTTTTACTACAAATAATGAGTACGTTATAAATTGTTGGCTCAATCAGATCAAATCAAATCAAATCAATCAGATCAAAATAACAGACTGCTAGTTTTCTATACTAATATTATAAAGAGGAAAGATTTGTTTGTTTGTTTGTTTGTTTGTTTGTTTGTTTGTTTGCATTGAATAGGCTCCGAAACTACTGAACCAATTTGAAAAATTCCTTCACTGTTGGGAAGCTACACTATCCCCGGTTAACATAGGCTATATTATATTTTCAAAAAAAATTGCGATCCTTACTAAAACTCCAATAATGTAACCCAAGGTGTAAAAAAATAAGATTTACAATTTTGACTTTGCGTGTTTGACAGTTCTAAGACAGGACAACGTCTGTCAGGTCAGCTAGTGTAAAATAAATACAAATGTAATCTTAATTAAGAGATACATATCGTTATTGTAATGTGACAGTAGTAATGTAAAATTTAAGAATAAAAACAATTCTATAATAAATCGTGACGAGCGTTTGAACGTCGAGTACATTTATTAATAATCTATTATTATTATTATTATATGTAACGTCAGTTTGATACCGCTATAGCTGTTGTCCAATGTTGATTATGTAGGTATACCTATCCGTATACTAATATTAAGATAGGTATTCGTAAACCTGGGTTTCAACGGGACCCTATTTATATATTTTGACATAAATGTAACTAGTAATTGCTGAAAAAAAAAAATATAATTATTAAAGTAAAAACGCCCCGTAGATGTTCACATTGAATACTATAATTCTTACTTATCACTGTGAGCTATTGAAATCGTACCTAATGTCCAGGAAAGGATGATTCTGCCATCTCTGTAGGTAGTCTCTGGCCCATTACTTTCCCTGGATGCTGTTACGGCATTAGGTACTTTTATCTTATTCTCGTACCTGCCTTGTTTTATGAAGCTTGTGCTTGTCATTCTACTTACACACGTAACCGTCCAATCACGGAGTCTCTGTCAACACCTATATAATAATATCATCTCGGAAACTACTGCAGGACTGTTACTATATCATAGAATAGTGAGCTGTGTTTATGTACTACTTATACCAGATATATAAAATATCTAACCAACTACAAAAAGGAGACTCTTGATTCAACAGTTTTTTCTTTGTGTGCCTGTTACGAGACATCTTCGCAGATTGTGAACCTTTACATATTATTACAAAAAAAATATACATATTTTTCAGATTGCTTATGTCTTGGCTGGTGTCCTGTGATTGTGTCATAGTATCAACTATAACTACATGTAAAATGCAGTAAACGTATTGTTTCACAATAAAATTTAAAAAATACTCCAAAATATTTTAGTAAAATTCTTACGTCCATGTATGTTTTAAAAAATAGTACAATTAATAGTGACACCGTGGTATTAGTTGATCCATGGTGTACAAACATTAAAATAAAAATAACTTCCTTTAAAAAGACTTCTTTGAAAAAGAACTTTTGAAGAACATTCTTGATGCCACATCCCAAAACCGCCAACCTTGGACAAGTTAAGGGGAAGGCCTTTCAAGGCCAAAGGAAGGAATTCTAAAGATAAAAACAACAACAATTTCTTCATACCTTATTTATATTATGAAGAAACTACCGCATTGGGCTCGTTATCATGGTAGGAGTGAACACCAGCTGGGGTTCCGGCCAATGATCCGTACAAACCACTACACCTCCCTTTACACGTAATGTACGACTAAATGTTCCATAATACTCGAATATTCCCGACTTACCAGTTACCAGGATTACGGAGGTAATGATGCCCTCTCTGACAACCGGGACATGCTGGCAGGTAGCTTGTAACTAGCTACGGCACGTGGTTACACCTGCTATTTAAATAAATAAATAAATAAATATTCGGGACATTTTTGCACACACGGTCATCTGACCCCAAAGTAAGCAAAGCTTGTGATATGGCTGCCAGAGACTGATATACATATATATATAGTTTTAAATACATACTTAAATAAATATTAACCACCAGATATAGAACAAACACAAATGTTCATCACATAAATGTTTGTCCTACGTGGGAATCGAACCCACGCCCCCAAGATCAGAAGGCAGGTTCACTACCAACTAGACCAACGGGCTATCATTTACATTTACAGTTTTGACGCCTTTTGGATACAGAGTATTTTGCCAGCTCTTTTTTCTACTTTCCTCTTGAGAGGACTTTGGCTTCGCACATCTTGTGCATTTCTATGTCATGGTTAAGTCCGTATCATGTGCTAGTAAAGTGAAGGAGGCTTTACTACAGATTTTACGTAGAAGCAGTTAGTTGTGCATAATGACAGTTACGCAATCAGACTTTTTCAGTTTATTGTAACAATTCTATCCAACCCAGTGTGAAGAGAAAACTTTATCTACTATACATTTTACCTAAATCTGTTAAACACACGGATTGAAGTGGAAACGAATACACAGAATCACAAACAAACCTACGCATTTGTGATATTAATGTGTAATAATAATCTTAGCCTTAATCTTGGAGGTAAACATTATTGTGAGATCCTCGCTTGACAGTTACGATTGTTGTGGCGGCGGGGGCACGGGCGGGACGCGGGGGGCGGGAAGCCGAGATTACGATAGCTCGGTTTAAATGTTATACAAGATTATTAGTATACACATAATAATATCGGTGTACACGTTCATTTTCAAATCAGTTGGCTGATTCTGGAGCGATCGATTTTTTTTATAACATTTTACTCTTAATACGCTCGCTGATTGAACTGGTAAATTACTGCAAAATTTCACTTCGAAAAAAATCCTTACGTAATTAATACCAAAGCGTAAAATACTTTAAATGTAGGAAAAAAATCACTGAGCATTTTTTTGCTAGATCTTTGAAACATATTGCACCATGTCGGACGTAAAACAAGCTAATAACTGTTCACGTAAGTTAGTAACGTAACGTTACGACTATCGTAAACGTATTCTTACTTTACCCACCGGTGGGCTCAGTGGATAAATTATCCAATATTTGGTACGTAAACAACATATCCAATATAATTAGGTTGTGTGAAATATCGGAAGCTCGACCCACAATCTAATCACGGTAATTATACAGTATCAAATTCAAAATTCAATATTTGTATGGATTTCTATACTAATTTTACGTATTGAATATTTATACATTGGCATCGTCCACTGCTTTGGTGACATGACGTTCTATTGCAGGTATCAGACAGTTACCTAAATCATAGATCCAGTTTTTACTTTTTAACCGACTTCGAAAAGGAGGAGGTTATCAATTCGAATGTACGTTTTTTTATTTTTTATTATTATTTTAAATTAAGTAAGGTTTTATAAAAATTTAGAGTTTTAAGAAATATATGAATATGTGCGCTGGCACTGTTACCATGCCTTCAAGTGATAAGCTAACGCACATCCAGGTCGTCCGGTTCGATGCTTGCCAAAATGGAAACTTCGCTAACATTGCTCAACTTTAGTGCAGTGCAGGACTGCAGGTATCCAACTTACCACGTGACCTCACCCTGTAATATTATAATACGCTACAGAACTGTTTTTTTTTTTCCTTATAAAAACCCAACTATGAATAGAGCTGATCACAGAAAACAAAATGTAACTGTGTTCAAAATTAAAGAAGATATGAACGTATGACATTTAATTATATTTTTGATTAAACTTGTTATTTTTAACAAATTACTATTGTATAGTAGTTATACTATTTCTTGGACCCCCCAGTTTCCTTACGTTGTTTTCCTTCACCTTAGCAATGGCATCGTAACTGCACAAATAATTGATTTAAGTATTAAATAAGGGAATGGTTCAGAATCGAGGATTGCAACCTTTCGCATTTATAATATTAGTAAAATTTTATTGAGATCCCCTGATATGACGGATCTGACGCGTTGGTTGCAAGAACGCTGCCATACAGAAATCTGGGTTGGATATTTACAAAATGTGTCAAAACAAAATAAGTATTCAATAAATAACTATGTAGCTAAACTGTACTGCGATCGTACGTGAAATATCCAGTGGAATCACCCGCGAACCTGACTTACTGAACACTCGAACATGTTCCGTAGATTTATGGCAAAAACACAATCTATTCGAAGAGCAACATTCTTTTTGACTCAATAAATATGAAAATTGAATTGAAAGGACGGGAAAATTCTACATTTTATATTTGCAAAGAGAAAAAAAGCCACAAACAGCCGCGGGCGAAGCTAATGGCGTGAAAGGAATCGCTGTGACGGCGGTGAGGTGCCGCGGTCGATGACCTTCTCCTTATCTCACTACTATTTAATCTGTGCTCCTGGAGCTTGCCAGCAGCGTCTGGAGGTGGGCCACCAATCATACAGGGTTATTCTGGAAGGATATGCAAACCCAAAAAAGCCTTTTAAAACATCAATATTTTTTTTCAAATGATCTCTCATAGTGAGTGACAGCGGTATGCCACTAAGTTGTTATTTACTAATTGTTTCGTACTGAACTTGTAAAATGCTTACAGAAAGTAATAATATGTACCTCATTTTGTTACGTATAACATAAAAGACCAGTGAACTACTTTTATCATGGGTCAAGATGGCTCGGCATGGCTTATTGTCAACTCTAATATTGTAAAACTAATCAGCTGCTCCATTGAAAAATGTCATTCACACTCGACGAAATGCAAAGAGCAGCTTTTTATCTCTATGTCTAAGGTTGGTTCCAAGCCCCTTGCAATTGAGCGTGCTCTTTCCGAATAGCCTAAGAGATATCTATGGATTCTATAAGCTTTAGATTAATGAGCTTGGTTTCCTCGACTGTAAAATTGTGAACTTTTAACTCGTTCTCTTTTCCTATTGAAATTTTGATTGGTTTGGATTGAAATACGCTTTTTATTCAAAGTTATTTTGCTTGCCAATATTATAACTGATACTATATTGATAGATTTATAGAACTTTTCTATGTAGGCACCTATTGGTCACCTAACGCTGATCAGTCTTTCCGATAACCTCTCGCTCCAGACTATCTGGTATCCTGTGTCAAAACGAGGTCAGAAATAAACAAAAAAGTTAAAATACAAATGAGTTAACTAGTACACAATTTAGTTCCAGTATAGAGCTAATTATAGTAATTTTTATAGGAAGGAATCGGCTTCACATTTTTATAAAAACTAGTCGAAGAAGAAAAGAGACCCCCCCATTTTGATCTAAGAATTGGGGAACTAATTTGACATTATTATATCGACTGCAGTTAAACAAGGTGCCGCCAAGTTTCGAGCATTCACACTGACTAGCCACAAAAACTGAGGATACAAAAGGTAATGGAGCGAAATGACACCGGCAAGGCGAAGGTGTGAACAATCCCTCCGACACCCGGTGCGGACGCGGCCCGGAATTAATGATCCCGGATTCCACGGGAACAATGCGACGAATGTCCGGGAAGTTATATTGATATCGGTATGATCGGGCTCTGGATCCCGTGACGACTCACTCGTCGGTGAGTTAGCCAAATGAAGAAGTTGACCAGTGTAGAGATGTACAGTAGGTAATGTTAGAACAAACAGCGGATTCGTGAAGCCACTAGTGTGTGTCTCGCAACCTCGCCAAGAACTAGTAGGATCAATCGAAGAATAACTTTGCCGGTCTAAATTAATGTTGGCGCTGAACTTTTGTCTGTAATCATTACAATATCAGCCTATCATGTTTCCAGTTCGTTCACAGGCCTTCGTTCAGACAGAGAGGATGGACCTTAATCTACCATGCTGGCATGTTGTCCAGTGCTTGTTGGTGAATGTCATATAAGTCTTTGAACTTTGAGGTTCTTGGTCATAGCCGTTTCCTTACGATGTTTAACTTCACCGTTTTTAGAGTTCCTTACCCAAAGGATAAAAACGGGACCCTACTAATAAGCCTACGATATCTGTCTGTCTGTCCGTCTGCCCTACCTATTAAGGGCTATATCTTTCAAACCGTAATAGATAGCCAGTTGAAATTTTCATAGAATATGTAATGTTAAAAGTCAAAAAGTTAAAATGAAACAAATGTATGGGGTACCCATACAACAAAAGTATTTTTAACGTATTTTTGTATTAGCTCTAATGTAAAAACGGTAATACATACAAGCGTCAAACTTGGCATGATTATAGTACACACACTAAAGTATAACAACGAATAATAAATAATGGCCAAGTGTGAATCAGTGGCAAATTTCTGCTCATTACCAAGTAATTGTGTTATACTTGAGACGGCTTTAAGCCTGTACTGGTTATTCGGTTACTTGGGTGACCTTATTGTATTTTCTAGTTTTACGGAACCCTCAATGCGCGAGCCAGACTCGGACTTGGCTAGTTTATTTTTGAGCGATGGCATCGAAACTGCAGTGCAAGTAACGTTCTTTATCGATCGTCAAATTTGACAGTTGAGATCGTCAAATTCGATAAAATGGCATTTGATCAGTACTCGCTATGATCGATTTTATGATTCTATGATTTATCGAATTTGACGATCGATAAAGAATCGTACTTTAACTGCTGCTCATAATTATTTATGTACTAAATAAGACATCGATGCAGGGTCGATGATCGAACCGAGTGCCGTCAGATCGTAAAGCATACATGCTAACGCTCAGCCACCATCGCTCATGTCGCGGACATAGAAGTACAGTTTCCAAAGCTTCAGTCTATAATTGTATACGAAGCTCAGAACGCCGGATAAAAGAACACTACCTTGCCTCAGCGAGAAGCTCGATCTCAGCGAAGCAATACGACCACAGATAATACACGTCACATTCGGCACGAGCTTCCTTTGTCGCCGGATATTGGTTACATCGATGATACGTACGTCCACAGTTTAGACACAATGGTTCATGTCTATCTATGTTGTAGACACTACACTCTAGTGTCTACATGTTAGACTGAGTGTACAATACTGGGGCATTGCCGCCAGCTCCGTATTACCGGGCGAGTATTGTGCGGTCAGAATGGTCGATAGCAGTTTAAATTTGTAGTGCGCCGTTATTGTATCATTTTGTATGTAATGGCCAACTTAGAGAGTTTATCTAATAATATTTCAGTTTTAGGTCTAAACTATTTAGCTAGAATTATTTTGATTTGATAGTAAAGTCATAATCATCATTAGCCATAAGACGTTCACTGCTGAATAGTATTATTTCGTATACATATCTAGGTGCGTCACCGATTTGGCCACAATTTTCACACTTGGCCAGTGTTTATTTTTGTTTGTGTTACGCAATATCTTCGCCAATGTTCGCTAATCGTGGACGTCCTGTGGCTAAAATGATGACGATGATGATGATCTTCGCCAATTGTGAACCGATTTTGATAATTATTATTTGATAGGTACGTGTTATTTGATACGTGTTATCTGATACGTGTTATCTGATACGTGTAATCTGATACGTGTTATCTGATACGTGTTATCTGGAGGATAATCCCATTTAAATATGAACAAAATATTCTCAAAGGGTGGAAAATAAGAAGATGAATCCCGTTCGTCGATTTTTTCGGAATCTTTTATATTTTTTTGTATAATGGCCTACCAAGATGAGCCCACTGGTGCGGTACTTCTGTGTTTATCCACAGACTAGGTAAAGCTACTACGTAGAGTATCTGGTTTCCCCACGGGTCGTGCTACGATGCTACACTGGTCAAGTGGAATACATTTCGTAGCACGGACCAATCGTCTCGTAGGCTGCTACGCTTGCTACGCGAGTGTGGGTTATGTAACAGAAATCAGTTTAGTAAGACGTCCCGTTTAGTTTTTTATGAACAAGGAAAGTGAAATACCTCATACACATACCTACCCTAAATATTACAGAGCTTGTTACAAATGGGCAGTAAATAATTCTAAAACTTAGAGATGTGCTCCATTTGACGACCCTCTCAGTCCTAATCCTGGCGGCGGCGCGCCCAAACATTGTCCAAGCGCGATAATTGAGTCCCTTACAACCTATTAAACAGTACACAACCTGCCGGAGCAGACACGACCAAACAATTACAGCTGCTCGGAGGATACCCTAAACTTATGCACAATCGTCACCTTTCACTCCGAGGAAATGTATATCACAGACTATGTATCAGTTACTAGGGCATACTCAGGACATACTTCATTACCGTCATCCGTCATTTATTCAATCTTTCAAGACACATTTCTTTAACTATCTCACTCCATCGAATCCAACGGATTTCTTCATACTTGTGATGGTGAGCGGTGGGGGGGCGAGCGGTAGCTTGTGCACTTTACAATCTGACCGCAACCGGTTCGACCTTTGGCCAATCATTTATTTAGTATTTAAATAGATTACGTGCAATTTCGATGCCAACGGTGAAAGAAAACAACGTGAGGAAACCGGTATGTCCAAGTACCAAAAAGTTCAAAAGCATATTAAATGACATTCACCAACATGCACTGGGCTAGCGTGGTGGACCATCCTCTGTTTTTGAGAGAAGGCCTGTCCCAGCTGTGGGAACGTGGTAGGCTGATGTTGATAATGATGATGAGTTCATACGTCAACAGTGATCTGTCCCGCGGCAGATATGACGGCCCCTGCTTGCAAACACTTATTTAAACACTAAACGATGTCTGATTTGAGAAAATAAACATACGCACTTGTTCCGTATGGTTTTGCTTTTAAATGACTGGGTCGGTACTCGCGTCAACCTGAACTTTAATAATGTGAGACTACATACACAGCTGACCTTATATACATCTGCGGCAGACGGCCTAAACTATCTCGCACTGCGAGTATAAGCACTACAATCATTGCCATCCACTCCAGTAAATTTACCCCACAGAATATCTGCTAGTTCCTGCGAGAATGCCAGCGCAATTTTGCCTCAGAATGGTTAAAGAGAGTTCGTACGTCAACTCCACGGTAAGCATAATTTGCGTCACAGAATAGCGCGCAGTGGGTGCGGCGCGATAGTGTTTCAACGCATTTATTAGCGGAAGCGGCAGGAAGCGGTTAATGAGGCGTTCCGGCCGCGAGCGGAAATGGCCCTAATGGCGCACGTAATAAGGCAGGCTCGTTTGTACCGGGAATATCTGATGGCTGTATAAAGGTTGTGTAACAAGGTTCCTATATCAGGGTAATTGCCGGCTTTATGACGTATGATTGTGGGATTACTGTTGGGAACTTGCAATGGGCTTTCAATAGTTCGGAACGTCAGCTTTTGCGGATTACTAATTGAGGTTCTTTGATATGTAAACCGTTTCGGTTTCCATAATGCTCGTTGGCTATTTTCGTTTTATTTTTGAGCAAATTCTAAAGAAATGTTGGCTAATGCGACTATCTATTCTATATTAGCTGTTGCCTGCAACTTAGTCCGTGTAAACTTCCTCATAAACGATTCCTCTTTATTCATTACTGGCGTTAAATCGCAATTTTGCAAATTTTGCTAAATTGGCAGCAATAAATAAATGTTAAAAAACACAAAAAATAACCTGATCACGACATAACTTAAGAATGACTTTACCGATTTCATTCAACTTTTTTTTAACTTTTCTAATACTTAAGTTCTTACGGTAAGAAATAATATTGGTTATTAAGAAAATTGCGCCCAAAATTGGAAAATATCAGAAAACTAATGATGATTTTAACTCGCGGGTGAAATCGCAGGACGCAGCTAGTTTGTATTAAAAACCAACTTTCTTTTCTGATTCTGATTGCCAAATTGTACCAAGATTACCACGAAGTACCATCTTAACGTCACAAAATAGCGCTAGACCAATTATATTATTATTTAAAACGCATTATAATAAAGTAAAAAAGAAATACCTTGTAGATGTGCCGTGTAAAGTAACTGAGTGCGACTGACCTGCAAACATGTCGGGATGCACGGAGCGGAACTGGTGGTGCCGCGGCGCGGCGCCGGGCCGGTGCAGCTGCGGGATCAGGTGCAGCCACAGTGCCATCTTGTGTCCGCGATAGTGGCTCTTCACTCGCAGCTTGGACCCTGCCGGCCGGCACTCGCACGTTAGCTCACTGGCGCAAATATACATGGGAGAGGGCAGCCATCCTGATCTCACTGCTGAGTTTGGCCTCGCCAGTCACATTAGCCGCATACTAGGAAGCAGTCAAACTCACAGACAGCGTGAACAACCAGAACTAAATTATACCCACTGTTGGGTTCTTTCTTGCTATATGCTATTTGGTCCATCTAGTGCTGATCAATGGTCTAGTTAAGCTGCAATGTTGATAAATCGCCTACTTATAGATTGTCTACCTTGTTTGCAGATGGGCAGGCTGATGCCAAGCATTCACCATCATTGCCATCGACTATCGATATTTGTAACACCAGAGGCATCACAAATACGTTGCCGACCCTTTAAGACTCTACTAACTCGCCTTTTGAAGAACCCCATATTATAGCTTCTCGGAAACACCGCGTAAGGTAGCTCATTCCATATTTTGCAAGTGTGTGGCAAGAATGATCGTGTAAATCGCACATTGTGTGATTTCCACTAAACTGAAGTGATTTCCAAACTAAAACCCACTTTAAGCTATACTAAGGCTTGACTCACCGATACTAAGATACTGTTGTGTATTAAGCTCATATCTGGGCCAGGTGGGCGAGTCGTGATGCCTCTCGTCGGTCTTCACAGAAGGGTCTCCTGTCTTGGCAAAAGCCGCCAGCAAAGCCACCGTTGTCTCCGCGACCGCTACATCTCCTCGCGAGTAGTTTCGAGGGGCATATTGTGGACCCCCTACTAAGGGCAGGCCTAAGAAGTAGGGCAAAGTCTCGCTGGTGATGCTGCCTAAGCGCTGGTGGGGGAAAGTTATTAGTTAGAAGAGAAGTAGAGTTACAGTAGAGGTATAGTTTAGAGTAGAGTTTTGAAAAGGATGCCGGCCATCGGTATCAAAATTAATGTAAACACAAAAGAACAATTATAATTTTAGAGGACTTTGCTACTTCCATTTCATTTCAGGTCTCATTTTGAACTTGATTTTTAACACACAAGTGTTGGTGTCTTTCAACTTCGGAAACACTAAAACACTGTTTTAAACTATCACGGTTGTTCTTCTGTAACCATGGTGCATGTAACTCCGCTGAAATATCGGGAGCTCATTACACAACCTTACCACGGTAAATACCCCGTAGATCCGTAAATAAACATATAACTTTTTTTCGGAAATTTAATACACAATAAGTACTAATTTGAACGTAGTTCTAACTTTAGAACTACCTTACCTACTATATTTTTTACTTTAAATAAGCAGCCATCAAATAATATAAAGGATGAAAGAATAACGCCCCTTGTAATTGGAGGCAAGGACACTCGAGGTCACCTCAACCGAACTATGGTCTCGAACTAGTGACTAAGGAGTTCTTAAAAATGTACTGTATATAGAGTACCTGAGGGTAGTCAGCGTCCTTGGTCTGATGTGCGAAATGTGCGAGATACGTCTTCGCGCCTCGTTTGGCGTGCAGCTGCGCGAGCCTCACGGCCGGCGCCACGGCCGCCGCGTCACTGAGCGACTCCAGCGTGGCGTCGCGGATGTTGATGGGGTGCTGGATCGGCTTCTCCCAGTCCGTGTACTCATTGCGGATAGCAGCGAAGATCTCGTTGCGGTGGTATCGGTACACGTTGCGGACGTACGTGCGGAGAATGCGATTCCTGGTGTGGATTGTATAAACGAGGTATATTCCATGACCTCTGCGGTAAAACATAAAGCACTTGCTAATTTTTCCGCAAGTCCCAACATACAGATGTATACATCTGCACGTTGGGTGGGCACTACGAAGCAAATGCTGCACTGTGATAATTACATTACAGTTCTAACAGGATCAATCGAAAGTGAAATCAAATAACTGACACGATAAAAAAACCACAGCATTTACGTGCAAGCAGGAAGGAAGTCGTTTAGTCCACCTAATTCTTGCCCTTCCATGCCCTTTTAGAAGCTCATATCTACGTAATAAAACATTGTCAACTATCTTACCGATGTTCCTCCTCAAATCCATGCCTAATATCGTCTTCAGTAAAGAAGTGGTAGCTCTCGGTAGTGGCCACCACCACTGCAAGCGCGCAGTCCAGGAACGCCTCGCTGGCGTGCAGCGCGCGCGTCGGCGGCTGGCCTTGTGAAGGAAGATCCTTCAGCGTGGGGAGGGACGGAGCCCAGCCGGCCAAGAACCTGGCGCGGGGAGCCTCCACCGCCAGCAGGGCGGCAAGGGGACGCTCGCGGATGCATTCTGCAAACCTGCAAGAATATGTTCTGGAGCTCAAAGAATAGAATTCAGTCAATGAAGGCAACCCCGTAAAGCTGAAAAGTTATGCAATAGAATGGGCTCAAATCATGATTAATATCTGCACTTTTTAACACCTTGGTATTTCGCATTAATGATAATTTGTATGAATGAGGCATAATTAGCGGGTGCCGTACCTCATACCATAGACCAGTTTAACACCATCAAGAACTCATCACAATAACAACAAACAAATACCTCGGCCCACTAATGACTTATTTATTATCTAAATAAATGATGCGCAGTTTCAATGTCATCGCTCAAAAACAGTACCGTGAGGAAACCGGTATGTTCAAGATCAAGAAAATCAAAAATTCAAGGACATAAAATATGACATTTACCAACATGCACTGGGCCAACTTGGTGGATTCAGGCTCATCCTCTCTCTCTGAGAGAAGACCTGAGTCCTAGCAGTGGGAACATGATAGGCTGAAATGATGATGATGAATAATAGCTTAAAAGTAGAATAGATGTGATTACGTGTGTTGTGATATCCTTTGTTTCCGTGTGTATTCAATTCAATGCCAGTTTAAAAAATGCTACGAATAGACGAGTGTCTCTCTTTTCTGTGTCGGAGGCCAAGGCTTACTTTCGGTTGCTGCGTCAACCAAGTTGGTTCGTACCAGTTCTCATCGTTAGACAACTCTGGTACACATCGCAGCGCTTGCGCAGTGTGCTCCCTCGCGAGGGCGGCGTCTGGGGCCAGCGCCGTGGGACTCAGCGCTGAGCCGCTGAGCAGCAGCACCCGTGATATTAACCCTGCAGAACAAACAACTTTACCGTATCTAATGTCCTACACCAATAAGTCTTTCGTGTAACGTATAAGGTTTCGTATATTCCTACGAGTCCTCCAACGATATCCACTGGTTTAGATTCTAGTACTGGTTTATTTAATAACATTTACTGCAAATTTAAATACGACTAACTAACGCGCCTACCTAACGTGCCTAGTGGGTGACGACTGATGTACTCCACTCGCGTAATGTCAGCTGGAGTCAGCAATTATTATGCAAATGCAATAAATGTGTCGCTACACAACGTTAGTATTGCAGATTATCTTGAGATCCAGAAGCCACGAATAAGTTTCAAAGAAATAAAATATTTCTTCTTCCGCTTACCTGCAAGGTGTGGAATCTCCTTCTCCCAAAGGTCTTTCCGCCAAGCTTCAACATGAAGCGTTTTAAAAAGGGTGTCAACAGCTACCTCTCCGGGCTGGCAATGCTCTAACAACCCCGCTAATATTGCAGGTCCATAGGCGGCGGTTTCTGCTTACCATCAGGCAGACAGAAAGCTTGTTTTCCGCTCTTTTTATTTAAAAATATTTATGCCTAAAAACTGGAAAAGAGTAGTGAAGCATTTGGGCGAAGTTAATGTGCATAGCGATGGCTTGGCCGCATATCGAGCAGAGGGAGGAAAATCAGACTGTGATAAGAATATACTGGAATCACTAACTTGGTACATCGTCCCAAGTTCTGTTGGTCTGATGCCGTGGAAATAGCTCTGTACGAGCTGCCTGGGTGGCGAGAGATTGCGATGGCTGGAACTTTTTATTATCAGAGATCTAAGTTCACTTTTGAGTCTCCGCGCCAACTTAGTAATGGTTCAAAAATCCAATTCATTGTCTGTTTCTCGATCTTCTACATAATTCACATAACTATCATTGGTTTTTTATTTATAAAAGATATTTTATAAAGAATCGCTTACCCTTGTTTTCTGGCAGCATGAGCAGCGCATTAGCCAGCGCGGCCCCCGCGGCGTGCCCTGCCAGCGTGACCCGCGTGGGGTCGCCCCCAAAGGCCCCTATGTTCCGGCGCACCCAGAGCAGCGCAGCCGTGACGTCAAGTAGCGCTGCGCCCCCCGCCTGCTGCACCGGGTCGGACTTCACGCCCGGTGTTAAGAAACCTGGTGGTCAGTTTAGTAATTATAAAGAAAATACAAGATAAAATGTCATGCCTCCACTATAAACTATGCGTAGAGTATCTATAATATGGTACAATATGTATTGGAAACGCTGTTTCAAATAATATGATAGAACTGGAACAGGATCTGACAAATGTTTCTTGCTGATCGTATATTTTTTGCAATATCTGTAAATACCAATCAGAAAGCTATGGAAGGTCTCCTAAGACTGTTTTCCTGTATCTACCAGCATAACGGCCAAGCTGGCTGCACACTGTCTCACATGAAGTTCATCATCATCATCAGCCAGAAGATGTCCACTGCTGAACATAGGCCTCACCTTTAGACCTCCACACTGAACCACAGCTTGCCATCCGCATCCACTTGATGCGCGCGGCTCTCACGATGTGGTCGGTCTGTCTGTACAGGCCTGTCCACGTATTCCGGTATGAAGCTACCTCCGTGTATAGTGACTCACCCAGTAGTCCTAGCCTATAGTTGAGAGTGAGCACGAGCAGGCTCTGGCGCGCGGCCAGCACGGCTCCGTCGAGCGCGGCGGCGGCGCCCCACTCCAGCGAGGCGCCGCCCGCCCACACCACCACCGCGTACGGCGCCTCCACGCCGCGCGCG
This sequence comes from Agriopis aurantiaria, assembly GCA_914767915.1. Classification (NCBI taxonomy): domain Eukaryota; kingdom Metazoa; phylum Arthropoda; class Insecta; order Lepidoptera; family Geometridae; genus Agriopis; species Agriopis aurantiaria. The sequence continues at coordinate 246,761 of OU611982.1, forward strand.
CCTACGCACACCACACCTCATACACTAATACAGGTAACAGGGCACGGAGAAGGGAACCCGACACTACAAGTCCACGAAACATACGAAACTGGACGGGAATTACGACTGTCGCTCAGCTCTTTTGCCTTGCCTGTGTCACAGAGTAGAACCGCTAACCTTCTCTAGTTGGAGATACCCCAAGAAACGGAGAAGGGGGTGTCACGACAAGGTATATTTTTGTTCACCAAAATTGTAGTTTAAGTTACGTCAGATTTACGTATAAAAAAGTGATAGGAACCATGATACATGTAATTATGAAATGGCTAAGGTCACCATCATTATGACGACACAGAAGATGTTTTAAAAAAGTAATATTCTTCATGTAGTTATAGTTTCCTTCTAGCAGGTTAATTAAAATAGTGTTCAATTGAAAAACTGTCTTGTTACTGTAGTATTTGTAATCAGGAGTACGGGTTGCTCTGATACAGGCCTCTGTCTAGTGAGGCAACCAGCAGGTACCATTACTGTAGCAAATTGAGTTAAAAAATAAAGATATCTTGATTTTGATTTGATTTGATGAAAGTAATAAAAATATCATTTCATCGTGATATTTTTTGATACTGTTTGAATATGTTTGAGCGTGTTTGTAACGTGCCTATACTATGACACTTAAAATTTTTACTAGAACGTTTTGGAATCAATTTTAGACTTACCGCTACCGGGTACATATATGTTGAGGAAGAGGCAATCTTCGCTCTGATTGGACAGGAGTGGAATGGTGGCTTTTAACTCGTTGTAAATTCCTAACGGCATCTTCGATAATGCAGCACTCCTTAAACAATGAAAGGTTAGTTAAAGTTTTCTCTGATTTGTTGATTTCGTTCCGATTTCGTAGTAGTGCCTACTGCTACGTTGAAATAAGATCATCTTCAAGTTTGAAGTGAAGAGCTACTTTCTAGACGAGCGCGCGTGTACGTCAGAGACTGCGCCATAATGATACATATTGCTTATCATCAGCTAGCTGGGGGGCTACCACAACCTCAAAAACATTCCTATAATAATCTTACATTGATCTTTGTCTGTTCTCTCGGCTAATAAGAGGCTATGTCCACCAAGCCATACGTAGACAAATTTTAGTTACCTAGTTTTTGAAATTTATTTAGGAGTTTTATGGCGTTTCTTCGAAATGAGTGGTTCAAATGTTTATCAAATGATTATTTTAACCTTGATGATTTTAAGAACCTACTCTATAAGCCTCTCCTGAGTAATGTCCACAGGTTATGTGATTCGCCTCGGTTTCTTGCACTCTTTCCAAAGTAAGTGTGTGAAATACGCGACTCACTTGTTGGATATGTCCGGGTAGGTCTGCGGGCAGACGGGCGGCAGTGCGTCCGCGAGGCGCGTGCCGGTCCAGGGCGGCGCGGCGGGCGGCGGGCGCAGCCGCTGCGGAGCGCCCGCGTACGGTACGCCCAGGAACACCTCCACCGGCTCCAGCCGCCGCGACGCGGGCTCCACTATGATGCCGCGGATCGCTCCTGCCGACGTACATACTACTAGTTGACATGTCATTGTGCGGAAGCTCTGGCAAAATGGTTACAAACAATCATTTAGGTAGTAGGTAGTGATCGATAGCAGACCTATCATCTGAGACACGGTTCAAAGTGCAACATGGTCCTCCAGCTAAAGATTGATTTTATCAAATATAACTTCATTTTATTGGTGCCTAATCTTTTAAAAATAAATAGTCATTGAGCATTGTATCACTAAAATGTCAGATGGAAAAAGAGATTCAAAAGTCTAACTATGAAATTAAGAGCGGGTATTCCTTTTTGCAAAACACAAGACTCAATCGAGGAGGATAGGAAGTACGCGTGTGTCGGTTGTTACAAAATTAAATTACACAAACATAGGTATTATCTATGTATACCACCTCCCAGAACATGTCATTGCAGCTTCTAGCCTACAATGTTTCAAATCACGCTTACAACGTTGGCTTGTTGAACAAGCATTCTACAATTATCATGAGTTCTACAAATTTTTATGTAAATTTTTACTTACTACGTAGTATTTGTAATGATTTATTATTGTTATTATTATTTTAATTATACATGTAAATTGGCTTTATAAATAAAATGACTATGACTATACTCGCATATTGAAATAATGAAGTGTGAGTTGAACGGAACCGAGCTAATCAGAGTTGAGTGTTCGGTGTAGGACGCAAGCTCGAGCGACCAGCGAGGACGCCAGTGGGCGGAGGACTCGTATAATTGGCCGCATCATTGGCCCTATCGCTTTGTACCGAAGATATCGTTTACCCCATTCTCCGGTTGTTGAAAGGGTTCCAAACAATAATTAATTTGATCCGCGCCGTGTACAAACGTAACGATGTCATTCTGCGGTGATGTTCTGGAATGTTTCCCGTAACCCGGTCTGATTGGATTGTCCCGGGATCGCGCTGGAATTAGAGGAGATCACGCGGAGGCGCGGCGTGATCTCCCAGGGTATGGATTTATGTAAATTTTGAACCGTACTCTAAATGGCATGAACTATTTACATAAATATGTAGGGAGGAAGCTGCAGATGAAGTAATTAAATCGTTCGCCGGCGAGGTGCCGCCATTAGGTGCGCGTTACCACAACAATGGAGCGGATGCGCTCTCGAGCGGAATACTGAAGTAATTTTACCAAGCACCTGAGCTTCTATTAGATCTTTATGTATAAAAATATCCCTTTAAATTACTGGGTTTTTTTCCAGCCGTCCGGCGGCCGCCAGCGCTGCGAGCGCCAGCGCCACGCACCAGCACTACGTCCGCCAACACTCCATGTGTGTGCGTGTGAGTGTACCTGTGTGCGTGTGCACGATGCGCGAGCTGTACCGCGGGCCGGCGGCTGCCAGCGCCGCTAACGCCGCGAGCGCCAGCGCCACGCACCAGCACCACGTCCGCCAGCACTCCATGCGCCATCACGCGACGCTTGACTGCAACAATAATATCACACGGTATACCTACTGAGCCAGCGGCAGATCTCGCGCACGGTCCACAATATACATACAGTGAGCCTGAGAATACGCATCAGAGTCAGTTGTGATCTTCCAACTCGTTGAGCATGGAACACAGGCAAGCATATTACAAAGACCACATCATCGTTAAGGCGAAATAGCGTGCTACAATATAAGCTTATCCCTTTTCGTACAAATAATAAAAGTGTAGATCAAATACTGTTGTACACAACATCTACCTAAATAGAAAAAGTACTTACCTGATATTGACATCACTTTAAAAAAAAAAAGCCGTTTGTTTGATTAAGGTCATCATCATCAGCCAAAAGCTAGATTGGAATAGGTACATTAACTATAGGAAGCATTTCTAAATTATTTAACGTTGTTATTATTAAGGTAACCCACTTTTCGCTCAATATTCACATGAGCTTGTAACGGTCCGTAGTTATCTGAAGGTAAGCGTCCCATAATATCATTCCCGTTTAATGGAAACACAACGCCTGCAAATTCTAGAAAACATTGAATAAACTCGCGTTACACGATTACTCACTTCAAACTAGAATTGATAAAATATTTTTATTTCTGGGTAATGAAAATTGACTCCAGCGTTGTCATGCTGCTCGCTCTGTTTCATAATTTAATCAGTTCAGAGACTGAACGAAAATCAAAGAGTCAGTACAGAGTGTACGCAGACAGAATGGATTCTAGTGGAAGGGATCCCTCGAGGGAACGTCGACGCCAAGTTTTTCAATTAAGTCATTCTCATATCCTTGACGCGGCGAGCGTCGCACTCACAGATCCTTCTCGACGCGATAAATTACTTTTTGTACTCGCCAGAGTTAAGATAGGAAATAGTGAGTTAGTTTTTGTCGCGAAGACAAATAGTTTCGCCGCGTCACTCGCAGGCGACGTGAGTGGCGCTCGAAGGGACGCGGGTCGGGCGCCGCTCCAGCCCGCGATACTGTCAATAGATAAACCTTTCAAATACTTCAAAGAATTCGCGCGTGGGATCCGCCCTAATAATTCAACTGGAAGACGAAGTAACGTTTTAGGCAGGGACCCAAAAAATGTTGGCAACATCCGATACCATCTCCGAGTATCCGGCGACTAACAAAGGAGATATAACGTGTCGCGACTGCAAACTTGTCACCATTACCCTACATATTGGACGACGAACGCGATACCATCTGCACATATTCTTTTATAACTCCGCCCGATGGCGCGATACGGCCGAGCGTTCGAGATGTGCCATTGTTGAGCTGACATTACAGCGCGGAGCACTCGGCCTCCGCAGTGGCGGGCGTGAACCTCGCGGCTAGCTCCGACTTCTCCCATTACTTGGAATCTGATAAACCGCTGCAAAGCGCGGAAACTCATTACACTAAACCACAAAAGACGAGGAAGGCGCTTACCTACTGTTTACATCAAAGACTACTTTTATCGGATGATTGTGTTTTCAGCGCGGAAGAAACATAATTGATTTATTTCCCTTTGATGTGGAGCGAAAGGGACGACATAAACATCTTGTTAATGTTTTCCGGAATTCGCGTGTCTCTTTCTCAGTTATTGGCTCCGCCACATTGAGCGTACCTTTCGAGGTCATGACACTAAATCACATTGTATCCGTGGAGGTTTCCACGCGCCGATGTTCACCTGAAGATGTCCCTTTTGTTACGACAGAACAATCGCACGTCACAGCACAGAGGTGGATGTAGTTGAATAACTGTCTATGTAATAGTTGTTGCTGCGTCCCTCTCAGTGGGGAGAGTATCCGGCAGAAAGGGTTCCGCACATCTTTATGTACGTATGTGTTTATCATTGTGCGGAATATGTTTGTGCAGATCCGACGGAGCCCAATATGTAATGTATATCGCGCGCCAATCGAATAGCATTCCATCAATTTCGATCAACAAGATATACAACCGGCTTTGTAGATGTTCGCCGCAACGCGCCCCTGAATGGCGCTTCCATGTGTGCGAGCAAAGAGTGTGCTTCACGAGCTAATATCTCAGTTCGGATCAATGTGTGCTCGTAAGTAAGCCAATGTGTATAAAGTTACCGAACGAGATAAAATTGCCTCGTTATTAATCATATTTGAAGCTGTGGGTTTTGAGGAATTTTTCCGACTTCTTCCATTAGTTCTTCTTGAATTATTTACGATAAATGCTCTTTGTAGAGAGTATTTATATTCTTTGAATAAATGACTCCAGTATTTGGTTGTGTTTCATAAGAAAAAAAAGCAACAAAAAAAAACAGCCCGACCGTTTACCGCAAAACGTAGGTATTGAAGGGAATATTGTGCTCCTCCGTCGTTCAGTTTCCCCTCCACCTGTGCCGTTGAATGGAGGTCGCAGGCGTTCCCACTATAACGGTGAAGAGCCGGAACCTGCGACCCGCTCATTTCCATACAAATGTACCAAACTGGTGGACGAATGGGGCCCGCAATGGGGCCCGCATGGAAATCCGCTCATTCTCCAGCAGTACCCAACACATAAGATTTGATAAAATATGGGATTGAGGTTCTGAAGTGCACCTTTGATGTGACTCGACAGAATCGTTCCCAGATACATATCCAATGTACGGAACCCCGTGACGACAGATCTCACATAAATTATTCCGTTTCCTTTTCAAAGTAGGTAGATAAGTGAACCCAGATTAAGTTCATGTTATTGTTCAGTAGTAAATAATTCTGGTGTAGTATATCTTTATGTTCATCCGTAACTTAAACGTAACTTGTTTCGAATACAAAATGGCCGATTCTGAGAGAGAATAGATAGAAACAAAAGAAAACGTACGAAGTTTGAAGTCTCGTATAAAGTTTGAAATGTTATACTCGGTTGAAATTTTTAGTTGTGATAGCTGCAATAACATTGTAAACGCTGAATGAAAATATTTATTATTTTACTGTAGTATATCACCAACCAGCTACAACCCTACATTCAAAAACATACCACTGTATGTATAGTGATCGTAATTTACGGGTTTCATTCGAACCGCGGGGTGTAGTTGTATTACCTTCTTTGCTAACTTCATAACAGAACGCTGCATCTCACAATTTGTTTGATAGACTGTATACATAAAATGTTACTAGAAAATGTTTTATAAAAGTGATGATTTGATGTCAATCACAACGCTCGTTACATCTTCGATAAGGAGCAATCTCGGAGAGAGCTGACAGAGGGCAAATTGCTCAAAATTGAGCACCCTTCAGTCCTCACGGAGGCTCCTTAGCATTAATTTCTGCCGAGACGAAACGAATGTTTTCAATCCTGCAGCACTCTAAATAATTCTGACCAAGTCCTATGACAGACTTGACAGATTTTGGAGTGCGAGTATTTGTAAAGATTTGGCTTTTATAGAGATAGAGATAATTTATTTGCACCAAACACGAGTTAATCAAACACGCATTTAAAAACGGATGCGCAATATGTTTAAAGCAATAGTCACTTTATATGAATGTAGGAGTGTCATAACGACTTCAAGTCAGGTTCCTGTTTTGAAGTAATGAATGCATATAGTATAATTATATTTAAAAAATATTGTACTTGTTAATTTGAATGCCATTTAGCTGCGCTCTTGCGAAGTGAACGAAAACGAATTGTAAAACAATGAATTTGACATGATGTTTATTCAGTAGAATTTGCACTGCGCAGGTCAAATAATGTCAAAGACTCGTCCACGTCTCGAGGGACATGCAAAATAATATCATAATTTTATTTCTGTTTTTCCAAAGGAATTTTATGAGCAGCCACAGATACGTAAATTAGGGAAATGTTTTTGTATAAAAAGGTTTATAGGTTTTTATCATTTTAAGAGTTTGTTGGCTTTATATCTTTGAACAGTAAAACGTTTTTATGTTTATAGGACGGTCGGTATTGAGTACTGGTTTACTCAAGTTTTACTATACAGGTAGATGACCGTACTTCAACTTGCAGTCAAATGATACTGCATAAATATACTTTGAGGTATATACTTATACTAACTGCGCCCCGAGGTTTCACCTACGTAGTGATGAAAAATGGTAATGAGGATGATGATGAAAAGTATAAATAAGCATCTCTCCGGTCTTTGAACTAATCAGATCGATCCGTTGCTCTGTTGCTACGTGAAAGAGGAACAAACCACCAACAAATATTTCACATTTATAATATTAGTATGATGATTAATTCATCTGTGTTTTTTCTTCGTATTATTTTCTTATCCGAGGATACAACTCTTGCCAGTGAGAGAGTTGCATTTTTTCAATCTTCTTTAATCCATTTTTACCCTGAATTGGGTTTATTTGACCTTGTAAGTAATGTAAGGAATATTTCGTATGGCAGTTTCTCATTCACGGACTGATTCCGGAGCAGTCGATATCGTTTCTGTCCTTGTCACTTCCATGTCCATCTCAATTAGAGTGACACGACAAAATTATTATATTGTCTGAAAATAAGTTGAGTTGTTTCAATTTGTGAGTGAAAAATAATACTAGATTTTTTTTAATCTCTACTTAGTATAAATTGAAGTCGCTTATCCGCGCCTGTCTGTCTGTCTGTCTGTATGGCCGCTAACTCCTCTAAAACCACGCAACGGTTTTTGATGCGGTTTTCATTTAGATAAATTTTCAAGGAAGGTTTATATGTATAACTAGAGACCCGCCCCGGCTTGGCACATAAATTATACCCGTGCGAAGCCGGGCAGGTGGGTTGCTAGTATAATATAAGATCGAACCATATGTAGAAATCAAATAAGAAGTCAGACTAAAAAAATAAAAATCAGTTGCGAAGTCGTCGAAATGTAATTCTTAAACAGTTGTGTCTTTATCTACCGTCGAAGTGTTTGTCCAATTTGAAACGCCAGACCTCTCCTTTATGGCATTTTCAGATAACGCTATGATAACACACACAGACAGGATGTCCCTGTGTCGCTGGTGCATGGAACACACACAAAAGCACTCACACCTAAAACCGACATCCAGACTGGATATTATTCATCATTGAATAATATCCAGTCGACCAGAACTCGACCCTGGGACCGCCTGCTCGGAAGGTACACTCGTTATCAACTGCGCCATCCTGGTTGTCAGGATACTATCATATCGCATCATAACAGCTCTTCATAGTTTCCATCGCACTTCTCCCTTGTCTTGTTGTTTACGAATATTTATGCAAGTCAGTCGCCTGATGGTAAGTATCACGCTTGCTCATATAACATTCCTGTACCACGCAGAATTTACAAATTCAACTTTACAAAACCTAGGTAGTAATGCACATCATAAGATATTATAATATGTTATGTCTATTTATGTCACTACAAACACTGCCTTTCATTCCAAAACTCAGTCATGTTTGTACACTACTGCTCGGGGGTTTGAACAACTGGCAACGTTGTCCCGACGGACTCTCCAACAGAGACGTTACTACAACGTTGTAGCTGTACTATAGATAGTGTAGCGTTATCTGAAGTGATCTTCATCCGAAGCGCTAATGTTTGTCCGTCTGGGAGCAATCGGCCCAACTTTGTGTTAACATTTGCATTCACAATCTTTTCGAATCGGAAAATGTTTTCGTTTCCATTGTGTGTCTTGAGAGTACGACAAGATTTTGTTCAAGTTTACAATCACATGAAATCGTTACTAAGCAAGTTTCATGTATTTAAATAACATAAAATTGAGAATCGTTAAAATCCAGAAATTACATAACTTTAAGAAACCGCGGTCTAAAGAGAAAGCTCAAAAGATTTAGGATCACATTGAAGACTTCACTACCAAGGTACTTTGTCTCTTTGTTAGGGATAACCACTTGATCGTGCAATAATTATGTAGTCAAAATTTCCCTTTGCAAATTGAAGCCACGTCGGTTGCGAGGGACAGCTTGTGATTGGAGACTCGACGCGACACGACGCTTGTGATTGGAGACTCAAAAGTCATTCGTTCAATTCGCGCTTAGGATTCGCCTGCTAGAAATAGTTTAGGTTGAGAATTTAGAACCTTTGGCTTACGGCGGGGTAAAGGATGACCAGTCAAGTGGTTAAAGACCCGTATAATTGAAAGAGATAGCGCTGTACTTCTATACGTAAAAAGGAATCTGGAATAGCCCAAGAAATTAATATGGAATATAAAAGGACAACGGCGTCAAACAAACTTTTGTTTTTGCCAGATTGAAAATAATAATAATGTCTTTTTTGTTTTATACGAGATCTTTATTAGGATAGATGTCGCATTTTTTTAAACTACTATGACGTCACGAGAATAATTTGAGTGGTAGTTTAACTCCATTCGCAAGACCAACTGTTTTCAAAGAGTCTTTACAATTTCCTATGGCGCTATTTGACTTTTTTATATTGGTGTCTGACGTTTTTCTGCCAATACGACGGAGATCTAACTAAATTAAGTTGAAGAAATGAACCAACCTAAGAGGGGCCACATAAACGCAAAGTACACACCCAGGCTGTGGTGGGTACACTAAGATATAGTTCAACCAGCTTTACCAAACTATACAAGCCAATATCGACTCACAAGTAGATAAAAATAAGGATTTGTATTAAAATGCAAACATTCCGAGTCGTATAAAATAAAGTAAGTAATAAGATATTCTTCCATAAAGTAATATTCGATTAAAGAGTTCAGAGAGAGAGAGAGAGAGTGTGCGCGGCGCGTTCCTTTCAACGGCGGCATGTGATTGCTCCATTTTATAAAAAGAACTGATTCGATTCTAGAAAGAGCTTCCATCGGCGCTTCAAACAGACAATAATGTCGTTTAGTTCCACTCTTTTCCAATTTACAGGTCGGAGAGTATCGGCATCTATTCAGTGCGTCCTCACTGCAAGCGCGGGGGCGACGAGTCGGCCGGGAGACTACACAACTACAAAATTGATGAATTTAGTAACGTACATTCAACGTTGAACGTTCCGCGTGAAATAAATTAAGTGAATTCGGGAAGTTTTGGGAAGTTTGACGTGCCGGCGGGAAGCGGGAAAAGCTCCCGGTTTAGTTTGTGGGTCACGCACGCGACGTGCTAACGAGTCACGTTGTGCCACGCCACGCCACGCTACGCCACGCCAAGCCGCAGTGGACGAAACGAATTCAATTAGATTTTCGCGTTTCAATTTTTATTTTTAAAGGACGTAAATTAATTATGTTGGGATGAGGGATGAGGGTATTTTGCTCAAGAGGCATTAATGTAACTGTTGATAAAATGGGATGAGTTAAAACTGTATTACAAAAGTTTAGGTGTTGAAAATATACATTACTAGCTGTTACCCACGACTTCGTACGCGTAGACTTTCACCTAAACTTTAAACACCCGTTCGGTCCCTTTAATCCGTACTTGTAATTGTAATACCTACCAAATTTTATCTCCTTAAGATCAAAAACATAGGTTTTTAAAATAAATTTTGAAACTCCATTTGCCTCCTCCATTTCGGCCCTTTCGCAAAATCCTTTCTTAGCGGACCTCTACACCCCATAAGGAATCTACTTGCCAAATTTCAGCTTCGTAAGTCAAGTGGTTTTCGAGATTTCGTGTTGAATGAGTGAATGAGTGAGTAGATGAGTAGATGAATTTCGCTTTTAATTATATAAATATCTAATCGCAGCTTAAAAACTAGTTCATAACAAAGTGAACAGCACGCTTTAGTTTTTTGTTACGTAAATTCTTTCCATCCAATGGTTGCCTGGAAGAGATCGCTTTTAGCGATAAGGCCGCCACTTGTGGCACTAGCTCGTAGTAAGTGTTTTATATGTGTTTGTAATTTTTATTTCTGGTGTACACAATAAACAGTTTCTATCTATCTATCTATATATTTTTACAAATAGAAAACCGAGTTGGACCCTTACATGGCCCTAACTTCGAGATACAGCCTACGAATAAAACGTAATCAATAAAATCGGTTCACAGTCGTCTGACGTTACCTAATTTAAACAAATGTTAAACAAGCACACAATTCGCTACTAATGATTACACATTACATAAATTATTCCAAAAACAAAAGTCCGCCGCGGTCAGCTCCGCGCCGGCGCAGTGCCGGCGGCGGCGAGCCTCTACAAGATGTCCTACAAGAGGAGACAAGGCCAGCAGCCTTACGACGCACTTTCACGAGATGATGGACGAATTAGCGTCTGATACAAACCCTTTTATCAAAGTTTGACAGGTTGCCGGAGCTACAAGGACGCTCCCTGAATCGAATAACAAATTTTACAGAGAGACAGCTTCTGAAAGCTTTACGAACTTGAGCAAAACGGTGTTTTGTCTACAAAATACATACCGAGCAGTACAAGTTTGACCGATGGGTGCGAGCAGAACTCACGAACATGTTCACTTACGAGCATTCGGTTACATTTATAACAAATAAACTAAGCTAAAGTAACTATAATTTGAAACTTCAAAATCAAATGGAAAATAAATCAACTTTAATAAACTAGAAGGCGCTGCTCTGCGTGCATCATTCCATGTGAGCATGGTGCTCGCGGTTGTTTATTGTTTTTAGCTGTTTGTTTGCAATGTTTGATAATGCAGAACAGATACTCAATAATAATACATAATAAATAAACCGGCCAAGTGAAAGTCGGGCTCGCGCACTGAGAGTTCCATACCACCACAAAATTCAATAACGAAATTACCAGTTATAACTTGGCAATGAATAGAAACTAGTCGCCAACTCACACTGATATTTAGCTAATTCAATTTAAAAAACAAAAATAGGATCGCTTTTAGCGATAAGGCCGCCAGTTGTTACACTAGTTATTAAGAGTTTTTTTGTCCTCTGTATCAAATTTTATGGTGTGAACAATAAAGAGTTAATCAATCAATAAAGCGTGCTACATCTACGTTACGACCACATCGTCGTTTCCCACCCGGTCAAACTTATGCGCAAACCGTTGTAAAGAAATCAATTCACAATCAGCGAAGATATCACGTAACATAATTATAAAATAAAAAATAAAACAATCGAATTGAAAGTACTTTGTTGAATTCTACTTTTGAACTAGTTGAAAATGTACGTGAACAGTATCTCTGCAGTATGACCTGCTCCGTGTCCGGCGGGTGTTCGATAGCAGACCTTCCACGTCGACGCTCGGAACTTTTTACAGATTAATGAGGCGCGGGTACATGGCGGCGCGGACTCTTGGTAATCGAGTTTTTGAATACAAATGGCTGGTATCATCACAAAATGGTGAAAATATGTATTGAAAGGGTAAAAAGATAAATCAAAGTTAACTTCTGATATTTCATCCGACATAGCCCACTGGATTAGCAAATTGAAGTGGCAGTGGGCAGGGCACATAGTACGCAGAACAGATTGCCGATGGGGCCGAAATCTCTCGAATGGAGCACGGACTGGTAAGCGCAGCGTAGGACGTCCACCCACGAGATGGACAGAAGAAGAGACAGCAGGGAAACGCTGGATGCAGGCCGCTTCCAACCGGCCCTTTTGGAGATCGATGGGGGAGGCCTATGTCCAGCAGTGGACGTGCTACGGCTGAAATGATGATGATGAACTACTGATATTGAGCTGTTTTAATATTATTTGTGATGTAAACAATAATGAGTAGATCTATCTATATTTGACTAAATTTTAACCCCCGACGCAAACAAAGAGGCGTTATAGGTTTAACGTATCTATCTGTGTGTCTGGCTGTGGAATCGTAGCTCCCAAACGGCTGAACCAATTATGATTAAGTTTTTTTGTATGTTTCAAATGTGACTTGATCGAGATTATTCTTCAGCTATGTTTCAAGAAAATCAGTTCAGCCGTCTGAAACTCATCAGCACTTTTGTTAAATGGTTTTCAAATATTGTAATACTATATACTTGTCAATACGAATGTTATGATCGGTAACCGCTGAGGTGGACGTGTTCTACTGAGACTCACTATAGAGTGGAAGCCACGTCGAGTCACGTAGGGCGCCCCGCGACTGCGGCCAGGTGCAGCGACGACCTGCTAGAGGCTGCTGGTAAAGCAGATCATGCCATGTGACGTTATGTACGACAGGTTTCTACGTCTTCAGCGGTGAACATGCATTACCTATAAGCTGTTTTTTTTAAATCTTGAATAAGTCCGCGTTTGACCACTCGCCTGTTGGTAAGCGGAATACGAAGCACGCAGACTTAGAAGATACATATTCACTGAAGCCTTGAAAAGGCCCAGATTATATCTCTCAGGAAACAAGGAAGCCGGCAGGTTGTTCCAATCCTTGGCTGTGCGAGTTAGAAGCTTAGTATCGAAACGTTGATGATGATATTATTAAGAAGAAGAGATCGCTTAAAGCGTTAAGGCCGCCTAATAAAAACGTAAATAATATTTTCATAGTATTAAATCTGTTTACTTGGTTTATAATGTGGAGTTTAAATAAAGAGTTATTTTATTATTCCAATTGTCATTTGATTGCTTCTAGGAATCGGAAACAGAATAAATCAAAATATATTTACGAAAGACCGTCCCTATTTTTCTGTCGGAACAAGAACAAAATGTATTCAATTTACAGAATGACTTCAGGGAGTTTCAGTTTGTCCGTCAGATTTTAGAAGCGGGAGAAATAGTGACGCGAAATTATTACTGTTGTGAATATTATATGAAAGAGCGACAGGGAGATGTTGCGGGAATTTAAACATATTAATTTCATTCCATATTACCTTTAGTGAACTAATAGTATTGTAAGCAAATTAAAATATATTTTGCCATTAGTTGTAATGTGCGCTCTGACTTGGAGTGTTCACGACGAGGTACTTATTGTTATCTACAAGCCCGAATAATAGAGCCGCTGAAGACTGCGAGAGTTTCCCTGCTTATAATTAATTCATGATGCCCGCGAAGGAGAGAGTTTACTCTCAACTTAAAATTTAACAACAACGGAAGTTGTGCGTTGAAGCATAGTTCACACAACTGCCTCAAAAGGGCCTACGTAAGTGTATGTACCTGCGACATACATATTGTACATTCAACTAACTTATTTATAAAGGTGGCCAAGTTATAGAACTAAAAAAATATTTACGCAATATTGTTCAGAAATAAACCGACCAACTGCAAGTCGGGCTCGCGCACTGAGGGTTCCACCACAAAATACAAAAGTACCTAGTTAAAAAGAAAACATCACGCCCAGGTGGTCACTAACCTACTCGTAAGTACCGACCGCGCCCGACGTTGCTCTAGGTATACTTGGCGGTGAACAAAAATTTTTACTTTAGAGTGTGTACTATAATTATGCCAATTATGACGTTTGTAGAGCAAATACAAAAATACGTTAGAGAAAACGTTTGTTGTATGGACACTCCCATGCGATAGGTTTAGTTTTTACTTTTTGACTTTATTATTATTTGTTAGTTATCCACCGTAACATTACATATTCTCTGAACATTTGAACTGGCTATCTATTACGGTTCATATAGGATATAAAAAGGTCGGACAGATAGACAGACCGACGGACGGACAGATAGACAGCGTAGGCTTCGTAATAGAGTACCGTTTACACCCTTTGGATACAGAACCCTAAAAACGATGGTGGCTCCCCATATTTGAGTTAACAGATAAAGTGGTCATACTGTATTTGAGTTTAACTCGTAGTTAGTAGGTAAATATTGAAGGGGTTCCTTAAGTTCGGAGAGTCACTGTGGGAGCTGACACTAGGCCCACGAGTCAGTCGTTGTGTCGGTGTAAGTACACAGGCATTGCATTTTTAGCTGAATAAGCTAACACATTTTATACCGTCATGAAGTAGAGCAAAGATTTGATTGTTTGTTTGTTTGTTTGCATTGAATAGGCTCCGAAACTACTGAACCGATTTGGACAATTCTTTCACTGTTGGGAAGCTACACTATCCCCGGGTAACATAGGCTATATTTTTTTTTTTTTAAATGGGAATCCTTACTAAAACTCTAATAATGTAACCCAAGGTGTAAAAAAATAAGACTTACACCCGTGCGAAGCCGGGACGCGTTGCTAGTATATTATATAGGTAAGCCAAGTGGTCACCCGAGTAGCAATTCTCTAAAAAAAACCTAAACTTTCTGGGATTAAAAGTATAATTTAATTTTATATTATTTGACAAGGAATACATACAGCTGCTAATTAATACAGTTAAATAGATATGAGATAAACAGTTACACACATTATAATATTATGTCACTACCAAGCTCTTCAATTCTATTAAAAATATGTCGGTCGTTGCATTATTCCTGTGTGAAAGAGAACTAACAAACTGCCAAACAAACATACTTTTGCATTTACAATATTATTATGAGATTTCAAGTTACTGTTCCGTTACCGAAAATTATGTTTAACTTTTAACAAATAAGAATATTGGGTATTGAGCGCTTTTATGTCGAAGTGCTCCAACAGTCTGTAAGAATACTGAGAATGGCAGAAAGCGTACTAAATTAGGAGATACTTACATAACGTAATAGACATAACTTTTTTGTTATTACCGCCATCTCATTAGTAAAGACATACTCTGCGATGGTAGATACCTTACTTTCAAAGTAAAACGTCAATTTGCAAGCAATCCCACACTCAACTAACTGAGCAATTCTATCGTAACATAAAATCGTCAGCTTTCTTACGACATTCATAATGTTATGTCGAACATAAACCGGCATGGCTCTCGGCTATCGAGGGCTCAACGCGTTCACATAACTCTAAAGCCGGGTGCTCACATGCAAAGCGTAACCAGGGGGCTACCTCTTAATACGTGCTCGAAAACAGTGCAGTGCGGAAAATCGCGCGAACGTGAACTTTCTCGCGCTAAGATACGGTTCGCACAATTTTTCGCATCACCTAAACAGAATCTCTTAAAACAGGTAGCCCCTGGTGGGTAATGGGTAAGGCCCGTAGTGGTAGGATCGAGAACCACGTCCCCGGCAACACTCGCGCCGCGACAGACCGAGACCGTATCATTCGGAAAGTGCGCCTCACTACAATGTACACCCGAGAGCGCGTGTTCACAAGCGGGGTTACTGTTACAGATACTGCTCGCATGTACACTCGGCTTAAAGTTCCGGCGTCGTAAAAGCCGCGGGAATCAATCACACGCGACACAACACGACACGACATGTGTCGCGCGACATG
The DNA here is from genome assembly GCA_914767915.1 of Agriopis aurantiaria. NCBI lineage: Eukaryota > Metazoa > Arthropoda > Insecta > Lepidoptera > Geometridae > Agriopis > Agriopis aurantiaria. The sequence continues at coordinate 262,784 of OU611982.1, forward strand.
TCGCCGCGATGTCGATCGTTCATCACGCGGCATCCATCATCGTTTGCGAATGTAATTCGACGCTTGAGGTTGGATTGCTTACGTTTAGCGTGATAACTTACCGAGTGTGATACTTTACTAGATATGTTTTTACAGGAGTTTGATTACTCATTTGATTAGATTAAAATATAAAAATATAAGTCGTTTTATTTAACCACTTTTATCATAAATTCGCAGCGAATCAAAAAAGAACAAATAACAAGTAAAATGATCTGGAACTTACTCACCTAGTCTCTTTCAGCTTTAATCTATGATTATATTGAAACTTAAAACTACTGCAATTAATATAAAGATATTTTTTTAAAGTTGTCTGTCACGGGACCTTCGGCAGATGTGCAACATCGTGTCATAAAAAACGCCATGCCATTTGCCGTCATTTAGCTGGTTTGCTGCCGGCGCGCCAATCTGTTTCACATCAAACATTACAGTACAAAGATAGTATCGAGCTGTAGAAAGCTTTTTACATCAAACTTTATGCTTTTTATGATAGTGGATAGTGTTAATACGCTCGTGAAGTTGGCGCTGTGTGCGTGCGAGTCCTGTCCTCCGTTTATCAGCGTTTTACTGCATTCATTGGATTATTGGAGTTTTATAGCAGCCATCAAGGAGTATCCTATAATCCAGCCTCGTTATTCACTGCCACTCTGGCGCCTCTTTCTATTTGCTTTATTACGACTCACAGGGCGAAGCTGTTCTGTTATTATCTTTTTGTTTTGTATTACGTGAATTACGGGATGTTCGGTGAGAATTAAGGTTGCCTGGAAGAGATCGATTATAGCGATAAAGCCGCCCATTGTATTACTAGTTTTAAGTTGTATTTGGTTTACGTGTCATTTCAGGTGTGAACAATGAAGAGTTATCTATCTATGTTCTTGTCTTGCCGTACGGTACTCGCTACGTCCTGTCTAGTTACCGAACTGCCAACAGAACTGTGAACTTCGGAACCCTGGAAGGGCTCCGCGCTCGTCAACTCATTATCACGTGTTGAATCTCATATGGACTGAAAGCTCACTGGAAATATTCGACACCGCTTTATGGTTAATATTCCGAAAACCCGTAAGTCCGAAACGCCTTGATTCCACTTTTATTATGCGAACTGCTAGTTTGGGGAATGCGCTGCCTGAATAGGTGTTCCCCGATAGTTACAATCTGGGTGTCTTCAAATCACGAGTGAATCGGTTTCTTCTAGGCAAGCGTGCTCCACCGTAGACCGCATCGTCGCTTTACATCAGATGAAGTGGCGGTCAAACGCAAGCCTATTATTTAATAATTTGAAATAAATACTTTATTTTCTTATTTTTTTAATGCCATATGTGGCAACACAATCTGACGGGCCACCTGATAGTTAGCGATTGAAGAACCCCATGTTATAGTTACTCGGAAACGCCACAGGAGGCTCATTCAACAAATTGCAGGTGTGAGGCAAAAAAGTTGGCGTAAAACGCACAGTGTGCGATTTCCACCGATCTATGATATGTGGATGAACTTTCAGGCGGTGGCGGCTGGTGCGATAATGAAAACGCGATGCTGGCATCAGATCGAACAGTTCTTCAGAAGATTCCCCGTCGTACATACGATAAGACACAAAGAAACCCAACGTCTCTACGCGTGCTGAGCGGCTGTAGGTGAGCTTGCGGTGAGCTTGGGATCGTTGACAATTCTGACGGATCTACGCATCAAACACGTAGGGTTTGAAAACTATTGCATGGGAGCAGCAGAACTGGGTGACATTTTCCTAGGTTTGTACAGTAGGTATTCTGTCGTTAGATTCTTAGGCACGGTCCAAATTTCCAAGATATTGCCAGATAAACCATTTTGTAATCGTATCTGAAGAGAGACCAAGTCGCCTGTCAAATAAACTGTAAAACTAATTCAATTATGAAATATGACGTTGGAGGAAAACGGTGACCTTTAAAATGTCAAGTCTCGTTTATTTAGTAACACTAAGCACGTTATTTTGCAAATTCCAGGCTATAAAATGTAATCGTCGCTGATTTGCGACGTAATCGCGACCAGTTCCCGGAGCAGCGACGTAATGGTTGTCATCTGGAAGGCGGCACTAATTGATGTTGAAACATCGTTAGCGTCAATCGGGCGAGGCTGTTTACAGACCTTGCCTCGCCTCGCCTTGCCTCGCCTCGGCTCCACCACGAGATTAGGTTGAGTTCAACACGCGTTACTTTTAAATTTCAGTAAAATAATTATTTCAACCACCACAATCAGCATTTACTAGTCTACTACTGGACATAGTCCTCTCCTAAGGCACGCCACTCAGCTCAATCTTCGGATTTTCTCTTTCAGACACTGCCGGCCGGCCGGTCTTACATAATTATATCGTCACTCCATCGAGTCTCAGGGCATCCTATGTTAACTTTTGCCGATTCATTGTCTCCACTCCAGAACACTACCCCAACAGCTATCAATTCTGCGACAGATATGACCGGCCCCCTGCCACTTCAGCTTGCTTATACATTGAGCTATGTCGGTGACACTGGTTTTATGGCGAATGTATAGTATAATATTTACATAGGTTTTGAAAATATTAGAGATTTAGCAATTCAAATAATTGCAAAATAATGACAACAAAAATCTAATTGTGGAAATGTAGTGTGTATTGAGGTAGAATCAACATGAGGACGTGTGCGTGTGTCGCGACGCCTTATAGGATCCACAGGTTTGGTTGAATTCCCAACGTTGATCACGATACCTGGTAATTGGTACCTCTACGCATGGGTTCACTCCCTCGGACGCGGTACTTGATAAAAGATTCAACGATCACGCAGGTAGTCCAAAAATGTTATACTTATCCATCGAATACATATTCATGGCTAATATTCAGACATTGTTGATTCTAAATAGGTACTTAAGAATAAATATGTTATGTTATCCTTGGTTTGTGGTATTTTAATAAAGAGTTTTGTATTGTATTGTATTGTATTGTATTGTAAACGGATAAAACTGATGTCAATAATATAATGGTCTCAATTACAAATATGATAAATGCGACAGTTTGCTTGTGAGTGTGTAGATGTGTTCGTCCCTGTGTAGGTATATTTGTCCTCCTACTGTAGATGTGTTCGTCCCTGTGTAGGTATATTTGTCCTCCTACTGTAGATGTGTTCGTCCCTGTGTAGGTATATTTGTCCTCCTACTGTAGATGTGTTCGTCCCTGTGTATGTATATTTGTCCTCCTACTGTAGATGTGTTCGTCCCTGTGTAGGTATATTTGTCCTCCTACTGTAGATGTGTTCGTCCCTGTGTAGGTATATTTGTCCTCCTACTGTAGATGTGTTCGTCCCTGTGTAGGTATATTTGTCCTCCTACTGTAGATGTGTTCGTCCCTGTGTATGTATATTTGTCCTCCTACTGTAGATGTGTTCGTCCCTGTGTAGGTATATTTGTCCTCCTACTGTAGATGTGTTCGTCCCTGTGTATGTATATTTGTCCTCCTACTGTAGATGTGTTCGTCCCTGTGTAGGTATATTTGTCCTCCTACTGTAGATGTGTTCGTCCCTGTGTATGTATATTTGTCCTCCTACTGTAGATGTGTTCGTCCCTGTGTAGGTATATTTGTCCTCCTACTGTAGATGTGTTCGTCCCTGTGTAGGTATATTTGTCCTCCTACTGTAGATGTGTTCGTCCCTGTGTAGGTATATTTGTCCTCCTACTGTAGATGTGTTCGTCCCTGTGTAGGTATATTTGTCCTCCTACTGTAGATGTGTTCGTCCCTGTGTAGGTATATTTGTCCTCCTACTGTAGATGTGTTCGTCCCTGTGTAGGTATATTTGTCCTCCTACTGTAGATGTGTTCGTCCCTGTGTATGTATATTTGTCCTCCTACTGTAGAAAACTGAACGTATCTAAATAGCATTTGGTAATAAACATCAGTTAATTCTTAACTTGGAACGTTGGTTCTTGTAGACCAACAGGACCGGTACCAACAGGTATAGCCAGGAGGCTCCGATAGTTAACTAAAATAGTTTAAACTACGGGTAAATACTCCAACACACATGTATTTAATGACTCTACAGAAATATAAATGATATTCACTCAATTAAAATAAATCATTCACCACAAGACTAAATCCAATTAAGAAGGCGTCAGATGAAAACACTTCTGGCAAGTAAACTACAGAATACGGCGTAGTTATAAAACCCTACAATGATATAGTATACAGTTTACGGCACAGTTGGTGGGAGATCAGTTCGCGTACAGTGGTGGTACAGATTCTAACAAAGTAAGTGGGGATATCGATTGACGGTGACAATACATCGGGGTACTCATCACACGCCTCATTCAGAGACCAGATTTGTCATGAGCAGCGCGTGAACCACGCGTGGAATTATTTATGCATCAGACTGGAACGAGTCATGAAAGAGCAGTGACAGGGTTCCGAAAAACTCTGAAGCGAGCACAATTTAGTAGATGAGAAATGAGCAGGCTGTTTACGTAATGTAGGCATCACGATGGCCCGTAACAGTTCAGCACCATGGCCACCATGCAAGATTTAAGTCTTTTGACATAATACCGAAAATAAATAGCGAGATTATACATATAAGAATAGACGGGTACATGCCTTCCGCTCTCATTCCGTGATTACAAACATCCACTGTATCGTCATATCGTACCTTCCCGCTCAATTGTTTCAACTATTAGACTGTGTCACCGAAAGGCAATGGCCAATCACAAGCGCAGTAACCACCTAACACAGTCAACTAAAAGCATCCGCGCCGTGCGTAAAACTACCTCATCACTAGCACAGCGCCATTCAACTTCTAACTGCGAAAACCATAATATTAACTTTTATCATCAAAAAGAACCACGTAGTGTGCCGCGTACCAAGGATATATCGTTCTTCATCAGTGCCAGGACGTCCTGGAGTCATTAGCGAGGAAAATCGAGGTAAGCCTGTTCATATTGTTTTTGGTCTACCTAGTACGAGATTTTCAAACGTTTGCGAAGACCTCCCATCCCCTGAAGCCCCTTTTTGCTTCATCCACCATATTTTAAGTGAATAAGGTATCAAAAAATCAGACTCATTATTTCAAACAATTTGAGATCATTGCAAACTGTTTAGAAATGAGTTTATAGATACTTAGATCTCAGGTACTGTCGCGTGCAGTACACTGTGCGTAGCTGAATAATACATAATCTGAATAATACACACTCCATCGTGTAAGTTCCCGGCTGCGTTCACAAGCTCGTTGTAATAAAATGGTAGTTGAATGAAAGAAAATACTTCTTTTGTGTTTTTTAACCAACAGATCTCGATTAGTCAGTACGAGCAAACAGGTACATGAATAAATGCATAGAGGACGGCAGTTGAAGCCGGCACATCGTGATGTGGTGGATTATTCCAGGAGCTGCGGTATAAGTTTCGTCACCGTCTCTCTTATTCGAATTAACAAAAGTGCGACGGAGACAGAGACAGTACGTATAGCATGCACGAGAATAGCCGGTCAGTTGTTCGGGCTTGTAGATATCTAGGACAGTTTCAGGACAACACGCATGCGATTCAAAACGACACGCGATTCGAAATGTGAACTGTACATACAAGCATCCGGTCAGAACCAATTAGCCTAAGTTTGACCAATACCAATACCAACAAGCCACCATGTGAAGCCTCGCCATCTGCCTCCTGGTCATGCCATTATGGCCATAATGAGGCCAACAGCTCATATCATTCATAAATAGTAAGACTTACTTATAGGTATCTATGTCTGCGTGCTTCATCTTCGACCACATCGTCGTAAGCGACGATGTGGTCGAAGCCTGAGTCCGCCCGCACAGGGACGTAGTGTGAAGCGAGCCTGAGTCCGCCCGCACAGGGACGTAGTGTGAAGCGAGCCTGAGTCCGCCCGCACAGGGACGTAGTGTGAAGCGAGCCTGAGTCCGCTAGCACAAGGACGTAGTGTGAAGCGAGCCTGAGTGCGCCCGCACAGGGGCGTAGTGTGAAGCGAGCCTGAGTCCGCCCGCACAGGGACGTAGTGTGAAGCGATCCTGAGTCCGCCCGCACAGGGACGTAATGAAGCGCGTGATGTGTAGCGAGCAGTGTTCCGTCGTTTTGTTTACTTGCTCGTAAACATTGTGAGAAATTGCTGCTTGTCGGATTTTCCTTTCAGCACAACTTGTGTGTACTGATTGTGAGAAATGGCAACGAATATTCGTTAGAATGGAAGGAGAGAGTATGTAGAAAATTTGTAAAAAAATCAAAAAAGCTATACCTTTCAGTGCCCTAATTTCCTTAATCACTGAACTGGTTTGGATTTCTCCTCGAAGAGCAGTTCTGATTACTTACTTCTCAAAATAAAAAATACGAAAAATCATTGAATAATTTCCTTGCGCCGCTATTATCAAACTCGATGACTGTAACTGTTATCAGCGACGCAGCTCAGCAGTTACTACTACGAGTATAAATATACCGCGCTCTCAATTGAATCACACAACTTTGCAAAAGTCTCGAGTTGCTAATGTCATTGTTGCTTTTCATCTCATTATTTAAATGGACTTCCCTTCACTCTCCATCCATCTTGTGGTAATTATTGTTTGAAAGAAATATACGCTCTAAAAAAGTCCACAATGTTAATTTTAAGAAAATAAAAGCTATACATTAACCGAGGTTTTTTCCAAAGTACGATTTGTGGAGCGTTCAGGTTTTCTTATTGTAACTTGTTAATTACAGCCACAAAAAGCCAGACCAGTTCTTGTTAAGCTCGAGCTACATTGGCTGGTGAACTAAAGTGGTAATAAATTAACCTACAGCAGAGGTCACTCAAAAGAGAACAGTAATTACTGAGGCAACTAGAGTCAGGCGTTATAGGCGTTTTTTTACACTTTGCCTGCCGCTCAATTTAGCCAATGAAGTGCTCATGACATTGCTCTTTTTGAACTACTTTAAAGCCTGCTTCCCTTAATTATTATAGCTTTCTTTATAGATCGGTAATAAATAAAAATATTAAATTGGGTTCTTTATATCAGTAACACTTTTACGTAAAACCGTTCGGCGTTGGTCGCCGCGACGCGCCGCGTCTCCTCATCTGTAATCTTTATCTGTTGTAATCTTTATGGTAAAAGCTTACGGTTCGAAGAACATTATCTAGTCTGCCCGTTAAAAAATAACATTTTAATGAAATGATTAGCAGACTTTCGTTACTATCACAAATCTACTTTTATCATAGATGTCTCGTGACAGTCAGAAATGATTTATCTGAATTTTAGGTGTTGTCTGGCTAATACTGTGTTGAAACTTTGACTATCTGTCCCCTCACTGGTAACAGGGGACAAATTGCACTTCCCCCCTTGGCTGTCTCCCCAAGGGGACAGAGCAGGGGAACAGACAGAAATAATCCGATTTTCTTTTTATGTGAGGTCAAATCTGTCTACAGGACAAGTGAAGCAACGTTTGACTCTTATCAGTCCAGTCCGTATCAGCCTCGTAGTTCGGATAGCGCGTCACATATTTCTGTAAATGTGTATGTGCAGGAGACACCTAGTTCAGAGTAGAACAGCTACTGCAGACTATCAGCTCGGCCTGGATGAATGCGCGGATACAATCACTTCATTTAGATTGACGCTTCATTTGGAATTGTTTTAATCACTGACACGTGCCTCGAGGCAGTAATCCGCACACAGTAAATACTGTTTTAAAATGACATCAGCTGTAATCGAAAGTGACATTGATCATAACGGGATTGGATGCCTTGCGGCCTGTGCTTCCGGCGGTCTGACGAACATGACACTTGAGCCACTTAGTTGAAGCTGCGTACACCGTACAGCTACCGAGCAAACTCAAGCGCACGTGAATCCATTCCGTCTCGTTTCATTTCAATTGAAACAAAACGAGAAGCTACACATTTGCATAAACTATTATTTGCTAGCTCTCGACACAATACTACGAGTTTATGGCCACAAGCATGTAATTGTTATGGTCGCAGTTTTAATATGGTCTAATAAAACTGCATCAATTAAAAGTAGGTTCCAGCGAGGGCCCTTCACCTAATCGAGAGGAAATTACTTCACAAAACATTAAATTTTTCTTTTGAACAGTTAAGAAAGATTTCGTTAATCCAAAGCGTTTTCTTTAAAAAATATTTCGTTTAAACTTAGCGGAGGATAAAAATACTAATCCTTCTTAAAGCTGGATCACGAGTGCTTAAGTGAATGAGCCCCTTTTCTTTATTTTGTTTCTACACAGACGCGGGAATCTAGGGAAGATGGTTTCCGTACAATACTCATCCCCTAAATATAGACTAGAGGTGCTCCTAATTGAAATTTATATGACACTGTAAAGCAAAGGATTTACGCCAGAATATGAAAGCGTTTAACAAAGCTGTCAAGTCCTGCAAAAGCATTCTACGAAGGGCTCGCTTTGACCACATTAGTAGAATAGGGAACAAACTGGTTTCGTACCCTGCGTTTGGTCCCTAGCTAAATCAGTCGAAGCGAACTTCTGCCGCCCCTCACTACCTCCACTGCTGAAACCTGATGGGACGCTGGCTCACACTGCTGAAGAGAAAGCAAACTTGTTTTCGCGTCTAGATGCTGGTAGCGCAATATCTCCAGCATCTCCTGGCTGTATGACATTTATGACTCTATAGAAGAGTAATTAACCAATTCAAAAAACCGACTTCAAAATTAGTAAATACGCAATTTTGTTTACTTGGTGATATATTTTTTTCCAGTTATGTTTTGATTTGAAAACCAAACTACCGAACTGATTTTGATGAAATTTCTATGGAACTAATCTAAAAATATAACGGTTTCTAAGTAACGGAGTTCTGAGCCTTTTTTTAACAGGTAAAAAAGAAGTAGTAGTGGAACCACCACAGACTTGGTAAATAACCACAGTTTTCGCATTGTTTTGCTACGAGTGGAACAGTAGTTAGTAAGGAAGCCGAATAATTTATTTAATTACCTGGAAATTTCAAATAACCGCAAAAGGCAACGCAAAGTTTTTGGTGTCAACGTGAGCAACAATTCTTCACCAACGTAGCTTTCCATTGGTGTATTACAACGAACGGAAATCGAATTTCCTCAACATAACCGTTACTTCATTACACAGCGAACAATAGAGCCGCCCGCTAAACTCACAGAATTGATTGGCTCTTGTTACCACTAAGAGGAAAAAACCGATTGTCGCTCTATATTCTTCCACATCAATATTAAAAAGATATAAAACTATTAAAGGGTATACAGAAAACATATTTTACAATATCTTTTTAATGCTGATAATAATAAGTTCGACACAGGTATTTTAGGCAAATTATCACGTCAAATTTTTTGATCTCCCGATACCAACCCTAAAAGAAAATGAAATGAAAGTGAATGAGTTGGAAAGAATTACAGATAAAATATTGTCATCATATTCATCATCAGTCACAAGACGTCAACTGCTGAACATAAGCCTCCCCCTTAGACCTCCACACTTAACGAAAGCCTGCCATCTGCGTCCGCTGGATGCCCACGACTCTCACAATATCGTCGGTCCATCTAGTGGGAGGCCTACCTACGGTGCATCTTCGTGGTCTCCACTCAAGAACCTTTCTTTCTTTATTATTGAAGGAGAAGTTTTAGAAAATACATCACTTTTTAATATTTATATATATATATTTTATATCATAAAGAGTCGAATATGAGAGAACGCGCAATACATGTAACCGTTCTTAAGTCTTGTTAAAAAGACGCCGCCGGCCGGGAAATAGATACTGTATACGGTTTGTTAGTATTTCGCATTATGATCGTCCTTCCATCATATCTACTCTACTTTATTATGGTCGTGCTACTAAATTAACTGATCTATATTGTTCGGGAATTGCTCGATGATTGATATTGTCGCTACGGCTCGCTGCGGCTCGCTGCGGCGGTGTTTTATACAGGAAGATAATTATTATGCTTTTGTATTTTGTGGATGTTAAGAACATAAGTAGAATTGAAATGCAAGAGAATTTATACAGCGTTTGCAAAAAAATATATTCTTAGGTTCCAATTGTATATTGTGCACCAAAAAGTAAATAAATAAATAAATAATGTATTTCGGAAAATAAGTATCCGTACTTTTTTTTTTTTTTTTTTTTTTATTGTTTAGTAAATTCATGTTACAATATTTGTTAAGCTAATGTCGTACCAAAAAACCACAGCTGGTTTGTCTTGGTACCAACTCAACATTCACTCTGCGCTGCTGATAAAAACAATAATACGCACGCACGCAACAAAATCAGGTGTTAAGAACATGAAATACTATTTAAAATTAAATTGGACGTAATCTAGTTAAATTATCACAATGTCAAAATAATATTATACAAACACAAAGACTAACACACAAACAACGCAACCCACCGTTCCGGAGACAACGTACGTCTAGAATCAGACATTTAAACATCAAAGTATGACTGAAACGTAGAACATGTAACTCCTGAATAAACACTGACTATTATGACTTTTGAAAGAAAACCAAAAGAAACAATCCCCAAACATACCTATACCTATCGAAACCCTGAAACTTTTCAATTTTCTCCAACATTTATAAATAGGTCATGAAACATAAGTCGTCAGTTGTAGGGCTTCCCGCTGATAAGGAGCCCTACGCCGCGCCAGAGCCCTTATAATCAAACTCGAGAAAGATTAAATCAAAACTTCGCGAGTTTCCTCCGTATCACTTCCACCGCGGCTCCCGTGCCTCGTACAGGCGAGGACAGTAACTCAACTCACCAGTGTTACAGTTACAATTGTGAAAATAATAACTAAGGATAAACATTTCAGTGTGTTCAGTAGATCAGTGGGATTTGAATACTGGCTACTGTCACCTGCCTACTTGTCACCTGTGTACTGTCTGCCTGGATACCTGTCATAATGATAAGTATTATCTCTTAAAAAGCACAAATAAAACTGGGTATTATTATGTATTTACTAGGTATATTCATTTTAGCTAGCAGCATTTTTCGTGCAGCGGCTATATTTTTTTTTGTTGTACTGTATTCAGATACAAAACTTCCGCTTCTCCGCCCTTCCTGACAGATGCCCTTTCCGCCCAAGTGAACGCCTCTCACATTATCGTCAACTTTTTTATTCAAAATGAAAAAAGCTCTTTCTGTCCATTTGTATGTCCGGTCGGCCGCCGCCCGGCGCCCGCCCGCGCCGCGCCGGGTCGGCGGGCTACGCCGAGCTGGTATGTTTCTTCTACGAGTCCTACGTCAAAAGATTTCTTTGCGTTTCGTTATTATCTGGTACGTTGGGCGCTCTTTGCCTTCGAGATTACAATTTTAGGAATTTCCAGTTTTGTATTTGTTTTAATTTGTCGCCCAAATGCAGACAGGAATTGAGTCGCGTTTTTCATTTATGTTTTTTCTTTATTTATCTTGCCGCCTACGCAAATCTTATTTTATCCCCAGTGATTTTAGGCTTTGCTCATGGAGACGCTGAGCGTCGTGTGGCTCCACTGAGCGTCGTGTGGCTCCACTAAGGCCAACAGCGCCAACAACGAGGCGAGTAACAAGACTTACTCGTCTTGTTACTCGCCGCGCCTCAAAACGCATCTGCATACAAGCTATCATACTCGTACATACATTGCGTTTCGTTTGAGCGAACAGTTCGACGTATCTTTATGATCGGGTACCTTCCTTGGGTGTATGTGACCGCCAACTCACCTGACGCGGTCTACGATAGAGTACGCTTGCCTATCGGGAAACACCAATTCAGGCAGCGCATTCCACAGTCTAGCAGTTCTTACTATAAAAGTAGGATCATGGCGATTCGTTCAGGTTTTCGAAAAAATTATCAATCAAAATGCGGTGTCAATTTTTCGTGCCCGCTCTAGCAGTGCAACTGATAAAAGGTAATTAGATCATACAGATCCGATGTACACTCTCTGGAAAGTATCCGATAAAAAACCGATAGACTAGCAACTAAAGTCTGTATTTTTTTCAGTTCATTGTCATTATCATCAGTTCGTAACTAGTTGTAGAGTGGGATCATCTCCCACCACCCATCACTTAGCAGGCGAGCTACGATCGAATGTCTGAACTATCAGTACAAACTACTTGCTAGTCAATGAACATTTTTGCAATTCAATGTGACCTGCTAATGCAAACTACTAACTGGCAAAAGGAGAGCAAAGAAATAAATTGGCGGTTACGCCCCAGTTTCGCTATCTGGACCACGCGAGTAGTCAATGCTGGAACTGGCTTTGTTAGTGAAACGGTGGCTTAAATTGCTTGGAGAAGGCAACCGCGTTCGTTTCATTCCAATATGCTTAATTGGTAGATGACTGGAAATTCTTTTATGGATTGAAAGGTACATTTTAGTGTCTCACTGTAAGTGCCTTTATTTCAAGGTGCGAGCAGAATTCGGGGTACTTTTTACGTCTTTTTAAGGTTCCGTTACCAAAGGTTGTAAACGGGACCCTATTACTAAGGCTACGTTGTCTGCCCTACCTATAAAAAGCTATATTTATGGAACCTTAATAAATAACAGGTTTACATTTTTATAAAATATATGTTACTATGTCGGTACGTTTAGTGATAAAAATTACAGAAGAGTAGTACAGAGTACATAAATTTTCGGTGTTTTTTATTTTGGTTCTATCGTAGAAACGGCACTACACACAAGTGTTAACCTTGGTGTGATTATGGTACACTTATTATTGTGTGATGGTACGGAACCCTCGGTGCGTGAGGTCGACTCGTACTTACCCGGTTATTTTCTAAGTTAAAACTAATTGAACAAAACTAAAGGCTTGTTTTAGGTAGATTTGTTTTATGTAAAATAAAATATTAATATACTTGTTTACTCCGTTTAAAGTAGTTCTTCTGGATATTTTCCTTGTTTTATTTTCGAGTTCCTGATATTTCGTGGCTCTGTAGCACACTGTTATAATTATGTATGGCTGCGACTCGGTCCGCAGCGGCCTAGTTAATGAAACTGCAGCTTAAGCTCCCTGACTCGTCTGCGGTCGTTTCGATACCGATGCTTAATTGGCAGATAGCTGTTTGTCTTTCATTGCCATTTTGTGGGACAAGTTGTACACTCAGCTACACAATATTGGTAGATTATTGGAAATTCCTTTGTGTATTGAAAAGGTACGGGTTCTAGTGTCTCACTGTAAGTACTTTTTGCTAAGGTCGAGATACTCGTAGACATCGGGGTACTATTGAAGTGAGTTTTTAATTCGGTTTCTTCTAGGTAAGCGTGTTTCATAGTAGACATCATCATCGCTTAACATCAGGCAAGTTGGCGGTCAAACGTGAGCCTATTACTAAATAAATAAATAAACATGTTGTAGAGTTAGAAGACGTGCGAAGCAAACAAGTACCTCTTTGATTTTAGGAAGGTATCTACTTTTATCACTGACTGTACTATGAATAGGCAGAAATGAGATATACACAGTTGAAAGGAGTTCAGGGCTTGTTCCAATTAGTTATCGAAACTGAAACACGAGACGAGTTCCGACTGAAACCTACCTCAAGCGATCTCGTTTAAAATAAACTATTGGGCCAATACTTCTGACATTTAAATTTCAAACGCAATATTCAGAAAATAATTTTACTTAGAAGATGAAAAGTGTAGTGGATCCAACACGTGGTTAAATGCAATAATGGTGGATTATTATATATTTTAAGTGTTCGGGGACGTACGAGACGAAACATGTATTTTGTGTTGTTTTCAAAACGCCATAGAATCCTCCAACGCTCCACCGCTTTACTAGTGCAACTTTTACTTGACCGTGACTTTCTACTTTCTTTGCTTGACTCTGACTGTGACTATGCTTTGTTTGACGATATATTGTAAAGAAACTTGTTTTTTTTTTTCAGTACTGGTAAATGCACAAGATGTATGACGTCAAAATCTTTGAAGAGGATATTATAATAAAATAATATATAAAAAAAATAGGAGGGTAATGGCAGGTGAAATATAGATGTTGGCAGATAAAATACTTCGATGAATTACTGCGTAAAATGAACCGCTTAATTTACGTAGCATTTGGTTACATACAACATTTTGGTTTTCACCACATAATGGTGCAAACTGCAGTACAATTTAAAACAAATCGACGCAAAAAAACGGATCTCATTCTCTCTCTCATCTCTAAAAACCTCAAAAAATTGTATTGGCGCAGCTGAAAAATAAAAAATTTTATGACAATTAGTAAACGTTCGTCTTGGGAATATTTTATCAACTTGTATTTTGAGCCAAAACTGCACGAATATCTAAAATACTTTACGTTTAAAAGTTACTTATGAATTTTTAGTTTTAAGATTCATATATTCTAAGCTACGAATTCGTGTAGCATGCATCGTAGCATACTACGTCATGATACTACGAGTGGAGTGTAGCATCGTAGCCAAACAGACGATGTAGCTCATGTAGCACACAGTAGGCCCAACTAGAATAAAAAATGTTTAACTAAAATTATTAATTTTAATAAAAAAATACAATGAACCGACTTCAACACTATACCTACATAAAAAATCCCACCAAAGCAAAGCAAAACAACAAAACAAGCAAAGCATACACCTACATAGATAAAACAGAGATTGAAAGTCCTCAATCATCAAAACTTTTAAACCACAAACCAAAACCTCAATGTTGTGTGTATTTTTGGTTTTTGTAAAAAAATTCAAAAAGCCTTGTATCAATTTTGATAAAATTTATATTATCTCTGAGGTATGACCTACCAAACAGAAAAATAATCATCAAAAACTATTCACAATTAGCGGAGTAATCGCGTAACAAACGTACAATAAACATACAGTCGAATTGAATACCTCCTTCTTTCGTCGGTTAATAAAACTTTCCCAAGTTACTTAATCAAAGGCTGATCTACAGCAGTGTTATTTTAGTTTCGCCCCGGGCCCTGGCCAGTGAATGACCTACAGTAGGTAAATCTAATAACCATCCGGAGGAAAGTAGGAACAAGCAAAGTCTGACCTTTGCGAAGTAGCAAACAAAGGATGCTATTACTTGGTAAGTAGAGGTGCTAACGCACTAGGACGGGACGCGGGACGGGACGCGCGCGACTCGCGACGGACTCGTTTGCTTCTTGTAGCACTTATCTATGTAGAAGCGGTTCACGTACCTTGTCTCATCTGAGATGGAGTGCAGAGCAGACATCTGCAGTGCACTCTACGCTTTATAGATGGTTATTGTTGCCTATATTGTTATTGACCAGTGGAGACCACGAACCGGAACACGCAGCGTAGGGAGGCCTCCCACTAGATGGACCGACGACATAGTGAGAGTCGCTGGCATCCAGTGGATGCAAAAGGCAGGCTGTCGTTCAGTGTGGAGGCCTATGTTCAGCAGTGGACGTCTTCTGGCTGCTGATGATGATGATATTGTTATTGATATAATTTAATACACAAAACGAATTATAGTCAAAATAATTTTAGGGCTAGGAAAGTATACAATTATATATAATTATAGTTAACAATCACCGTGATTCTAAATTGATGACCACAATCAAAAATTCATATAATGGCTATCACAATAAATGTATATGCATTGGTGTTGATTTATTTGATAACTAATACGGTTCAACCAATTATATTAGATAAACAAACTTGTAATTATAAAATTAAATATCGTCAGAATTCTGACTTACTTACTTCTGTTCTTAGATTAATAAAAACTACAATTTGAAATTAATACGCACATCAAATTTGTTTGATTTTGTTGCACCACTTTTTACTAAAATAATCAGCATTTCATTTGTGGGATAAGGATGGCAACAATTTTACAGCTGTCAAATTTATTTTAGTTTAGATAATGGCACAAAATAATCTACACCAACGTGGTACACGGACATTAAAAAAATAAGTTCGAGCAGTTGTTTTTGTTGGAGGACGTTCTTTAGCGGCATTAACAACTGAGAACTAGTTTCGCACAGGACGTGATGATTGTTTTCGCGGTGCGTCTCAGTGCGTCCGCACCCTAACAAGAGTATCGAGTAATCAAGGGAAAGAAGGCGAGTTGCCGAGTTCGGTACAAATCAGCCGGAATAAATAGTTTCCCTCGATCCCGGACCGATGTCGGCAGTAAATTGGACAAGCCTCCCGATTGGTAGCGATAACACCCGCGACGCTTGTTCATTTCTTATTAGCTCACTCTGGTTTATATTATTATTTAAATAACAATATTGTAATCAAGTGTACGAATGAAAACACGTACTTTCAACATGATTTAAGTATTGACTTTCAAACTATTATTAAAAATGCGAAAGCAACTCTGTCTGTCTTGTTATATATTCAACTACACGGCTCTGTAGATATTAATTGAATTTTGTATAAAAATAGTGTGCATATGCAAGCATGACCCTAGAGATACTTCATTTAGAAATTTGCGGGAATATAAGCGAATGTAACCGCGGGGTCTACTAAAATTAACTAAAATTAAATTTTGTCAAAGTATTCGATCCCATATTGTCAAAATGTAATAAGAACCGAAAAATGTCCGCATTTTTACTGATTTCGAAAAAGGAGGAAGGTTCTCAATTCGGCCCGTATTTTTATTAACAAGTATAAAAATATCAAAGAACCATCCCACTGAAATTACCTTTTGTCGTTGCCATGGAACTTTTTGTACAAGTAACAAAAAAACTCTATAAAGGCGTACAAAAAGCCTGACAGTCGTAACGCCTTTTATATAATGAGCCGTTTTATAAATATTATACCGTTTCTTTAAAAGATTTATTTTAGCTACAGTTAAAAAAAAAATATACTGATTGATTGATTGATTGATCACACCATAAAATTTGATACAGAGGACAAAAAACTCTTAAAAACTAGTGTATCAACTGGCGGCCTTATCTTTAAAAGCGATCTCTTCCAGCATAGTGCATGGATTTGTTTCGGTGACAAAAATTCATCAACTTTGAAACACAAAAGGAACAGCGCCGCGAGCATGACATGTGTTCCTTTTTAAATTGCTAAACCTTTTCCCGTGAAACGTGGGCTTTTCATTTTGGTTACAAAAGGGCTCGCACAGAACACGGTCCATTATTGATGGACATTATCAATATCGGGTTAGGCACAATCAGGTTACTCTGAGCGGGTCGGCTGAATGCGTAATGGGCTATGGACTCGTTACGTGACCAATGTCGATCAGATTGCTCTTTTTGTGCGTTTGCTTCGCTCCGCTCCACTCCGCTCCATTCTGCTTCGCTCCGGCTCAAGCCAGTTTGTCTCTGTCATTGGATCGGTAGATAATTTGTGCATTTCTTGTTTAGGCAGAGATTTGATTGTAGGTAAAGAAGATGAAGTATGGTAAAGATCAACGTCTGGTGTAGGATTGTCCTATTTGGAGTACGTTGTTTCTGCTCTGTGGCACCGCTGCTGAGGACACTAAGAAGCTCGCTTGAATGCGTGTTATTATTCCACATACAATTAGCTGGCATTTACCCTTTTGATTAGATTGAATGTACTTATCTACTTATGCAAAATATACAAATATTTTTGGTCATAGATCTTTATGTAACCAATAATTTATTTAACTCTTAAGAAGTACCAAATGAAATTAAATCAAATCATTTATTTGTCAGAACATGGTAGGTACAGACACATATACAAAGTAGCATATAATATATAGACACACGCACACAAACCATCCACTTTAAATTTAAATCTACCTATTACATAACTACATAATTATAAACTGTTTATACAAATTAATGTGAAATTACGATGTAACAACGAAAGAGCGGTCTTTCCTAACACACGTTGTCAAAACTTAACAGGAGAGGCCACCCACCTGTATATTATAAAAAGCAGTTAATAAAGTTTTTTTTTAAATGTATTTACATGGTCGTACAAATTGAAACGTATCTCATGTCCTTGCCAGGTACAAATGTTAGGATTTTGATTTAAATTAGCTTTTTTCAAATAAAAAAAAGGGTCTTTGTTAGAATATTGTCAAAGTCGCTTATTTTATACCTAAACCAAGGATCTAAAATAATCCAAAAAAAGAAAAACATAGCACTACCTTAGTTGTTATATTTTTATTTTAGTTCTTAGCCTCGTTCTTCTGTCAATTTGTCAGTCTGCCTCATGATCCAAGAAAACCAAGGTCTAGTGCTCTGGGAGTTGTCCCGCAATGACGTCACTGTCCAGTTGCCACTTTATTGTATCAAACACAGATACTGAGAAACATTTTTTTAAATAATCTACTAATATAAAATACAAAAAGCATTCTAATTGTCATTTGGTTTGTCCGCTCAAGCAAGTTAAGCACAAATTGAATGTATTAAACACAATTTTATCAAAACCATATTGATTTATTGGATTCCCACAGATAATATACGGATATTGGGGAGTTATAATTTCACGCTACTGTTAACACAGAAAATCATAGAGAGTCCGCCATTGTTTCGTGTATCGTCATCTCTCTCGCACTTGTTGTAAATTGCTTATTCTGCTCTCGCTTATACACGTGTACGTGTATTTATGACATTGATGACATCATTGCGGGACACCTACGTGACATTTTTTCTCGGAGCGCTATACCTGGCGGAGTATATTATTATACCATGTCCTGCCTAATCCCTCTGGTCAAGTTTGTCCACTTCCTAACTTGTCCACAAAGTAATTATAATTACAGGCTAGTAATACTTCCGTCGAACATGTTAAAGTCAGAGTAATCTTACAGTTGTTCCGGAACACCGAGCACACTGTATACCTGGGTGAGTGTCGCTCCGCTCGCACCGCTCGCCCCGCACCCCGTTAGAGCGATTTTCGCTCGGATCGCTTCGATGCCATTCGTTCCGCTCATTTGCAGCGAGAGGTAGCTATAACTCTGCCGCGCGGCCGCCCTCGTTACACTCTGGGAATTTTATTTAGTCTCCGGAGAATTTTTGAACTGTAATTTTATGTAAATGTTCAGGAATAAGTCAGTTTGTACGAGCGCGGAACGCAAGATGTAGAGGATTCAAAGTATCGGCATTGTTTTTATATCTCTGTTCTAGCCTCCTTGTTATCAATGTCTATGAGGCAGCGGTTGTTTCCTCAGTCAGTCAGAATCCGTTGTATTGTTTTTACGAACTTACTTAAAACACTGTTTTAAACTATCACGGTTGTTCACTAAAGTTATATGAGTTATATCGGGAGCTCATTCCACAACCTTACCACGGTAAATATCCCGTAAATAATCATATAACTTTACTTAAAACAGTTTTTTTTATTTTCCACGTTTGACCATCAACTGTTGGTGAACAAAGATCTACAATAATGTCTGTATCTTTGTGAGGACGGAAGTTTATTAAACCAGCTTCAATTCTTGGTAATAGTATCCAGGCTACTTACTTCACGTGTAAGTGCTATTGTGCACGTCAGTTTCACTTACAATCATCTCCTACCCATTCACCCCAATCCGTTTACCTTTTTAGGGTCCGTGCCCAAAGGGTGTAAACGGGACCCTATTACTAAGCCTACGCTGTCTGTCTGCGTCTGTCTGTCCGTCCTAACTTTTAACGTCTGTATCTTTCGAGCCGTAATTGTTAGTCAGCTGAAATTGTCACAGAATATGTTGTTACAGCAGATTAACTAACAAATAATAATGAAGTCAATAAGTAAACACTAGGGAGGTTCCCTCACAACAAACGATAATAAACGTGTTTTTGTATTTGCTCTCGTGTAAAAACGGTAATATGTACAAGCGTCAAACTTTGCAGGATTGTATTACACACACTAAAATAAAACAGCAATTAATAATCAATAGCCAAGTGTGAGTCGGTGACGAATTTCTGACATCGCCCGCGGTTAGTACTTATATGAGTGACTGTCTGTGCGTGATGCTGTTTTTTTGCACTACTTTTTACATTTTGTGGTAGTATGGAACCCTCAGTGCGTGAGCCCGACTCGCACTTGGCTTGTTATTATTTTTTTTGAATCCATTCTAAATCATATATATTTTTGCATTTCTTATAACAAGTGAAATCTTCAGCTCAATCCTACATTATATGAGTACTAAATGAAAGTTGATCCCGCACGATATTGAATAGAGGACAGAAGCTTGACCGCGGGGCTTCGTACCTGCGACCTCATAACTATCGGTTTTTCCACTCACACTCGACCTTTCTATTGAACATGGCAATATTTTGACAAACTAATATTAAAGGTTTAGTCGATATTACATTCCACTCGGAAGGTATGCAAATATGTAAAAAATTATCCGTTATGGCTCACGGTGACCCACCCTGCTCTCTCCGGTAACCATTGGATCTCCTCAGAGTATAGGTATATCTCAGATAGCATATTGGAGATTTACTCGTACCATGTCACAGTTATCGTATACAAAGAAAACATGAAATTTTTTGCACAAAACACTACAACATCAAAATAACAAAACAAAAAAAATACTCACATTCAGTTGTCGCTGTAGTGTCCAGTGCGACAAAGAAGGGCAGTGCTCAGCGACAATGCTGCGGATTTCTCTGCAGCGCTGATTTTCAGCACTAGCATTCTGAGACGCACAGGACTACAGAAATAATAACAAACATTAGAAAAATAACATAAACTATAACAAACACACAAATAATATGGGTTGTTGCCCATATTATTTGAGTGTTTGTTATAATTCATGTCAGTTCATGTTCAGTAGAAAATATAAAAAAACATAAGGCTTATATATAATGTATATATAAGCTCAATATATATTTTATATATTTCTGGCTCAACGCATAAGTATTACCATTCAACGTGGTAATGCCGCCAGCATGCTGGGGACGCTGCCAACTGGTAGTGGGCTTGAGCCTTTGGATAGCCCGTTGGTCCAGTTGGTAGTGAACCTGCCTTCTGAGCTTGGGGGCGTGGGTTCGATTCCCACGTAGAACAAACATTTGTGTGATGAACATTTGTGTTTGTTCTATATCTGGTTGTTAATATCTATTTAAGTATGTATTTAAAAACTATATATGTATGTATATCAGTCTCTGGCAGCCATATCACAAGCTTTGCTTAGTTTGGGGTCAGATGACCGTGTGTGAAAAAATGTCCCGAATATTTATTTATTTATTTATTTAGCATTTGGATTGTCTTTAGACCTTCAACTGTGTATGGGCAGTCTAACTGTATTTGTAGTGTTAGTTTTAGCTTATATTTTGTTTAGTTAATAAAGGCACTTGCCCAGCTTAAGTACGTAGAGAACATTAAAAAATATTATACGTATTTACATCTATAATTTTATTGCATCTATCTATATAATATAAAAATGAATCCCTATTTGCCTTGGTTACGTCATTACTTGAGAACGACTTTACCGATTTCATTGGTCTTTTTTTAAAGTTTTCTAATACTTTGTGGAAGATTCTTACGGAAAGAAAAATTAAGAAAATTGCGCAGAAAATTGGAAAATTTTAAGAATATTTAACGATGATTTTAACTCGCGGGTGAAACCGTGAGGCACTGCTAGTTGGTATATAAAGGCGACACTATGCTGGAAAAATAAAAAGTAAACTAAAGTTATACTATTACGGAAGATGGAAACTGGGAAATACTAGAAGCACTTACTGAGATTCGTTTATTAGTTTTATTTGTAACTTGACTTTTATATAATTGACTCTTCTTCCATAATCATGTTTATTATAGTTATAATGAATTAAAGTTTAGACTTAGTGTTTAGTAGAAAGAATATTAATTAAAACTGATGGTTGTAGGCGAATACCATAGCTGGTTTAAAGTTATGACACACAGCCGGGGCTGGGGACTAGGCCTCTAGTGAGGTTGTCACACGTTGGGCGGCCGATTTTCCACGTGAGGATGGTGACTAATATTTTTTTTTATCTAGTAATAGGCTTGCGTTTGACCGCCAACTCACCTGATGTTGAGCGATGATGCGGTCTATGGTGGAGCATGCTTTCCTAGAAGAAACCGATTCACTCGTGATTTGAAGACACCCAGATTGTAACTATCGGGGAACACCTATTCAGGCAATGCATTCCACAGACTAGCAGCTCGCACAATAAAAAATAGTATAGCTCCATAGAGATAGAACGCCCACTAACTTTATACATTTATACCTAATTATTATGACCAGATTATAAGAATATCATATGCATAGAGTTAGGTCACGCCAGAAATCTTCAGATGCCCTCAATACTCTAACAGGGTTGTCCATGTCTACGAGAAACAACAGTATCTTGGTAAGACAAGTAGAAGGGCATCGTTTGATGTCCTCGCAGTAATGTTTAGTTGTTTATGAACTGACAGAGAACACTCCGTCTCACTGAACTCTCATAATAAATGCAAGAGGAAAGTGTTTCCAAGTGCTCGCCTTGTATTTTCACTTTACAGAGCAGAGTCCGTTTACTCGTTAATATTTAGCTACTTGTACTGAAGTTGAGTCTTGGCTTTATTTTCAAATACTCTAACTTTATATATTGCCCGTGGGTTCAGTTGGTTGTGAGCTTGCTTGTGCGCTTGGAGGCGTGGGTTCGATTCCCGCCTAGGACAAACATTCATGTTATGAATATTTGTGTTTGTTCTATATCTGGATGTTAATATCGTGTGTTATGTTATGTTAGGGTGTATGTATTTAAATATATATATGTATGTACATCAGTCTCTGGCAGACATATTACAAGTTTTGCCTAGTTTAGGATCAGATAACGGTGTCGGTGCAAAAAAATCCGGAATATGTATTATTATTGTTTATATTAAACTGTGTTTTGTCGAGCATCCTGGCTGCTTCGGAATCTCTAATCAGACAAACAAAGGAGATAAATGGTGAGGTGGCGTGGCGGGTGCGAGCGCATCTGTCCTAAATGGGGCTTGATGACTAGTTGAATTGTCCCAGTAGACGGCCTGTCTCTGTCTCTATTTTTACATGTGGTCTATTAGTTCATTGGTGTCACTCCAACTTTCTTATTATCCGTAAAAAATTTGTAGGTAAGGGATTTGTACATATAGTTTTTGCGTTAAGTGATTTAGCAGTATAGTAAAAAAATATACAAAAAAGTGGGACATTTAAACACGAACGATTAAAAATAAGACATAATATATATCCCTTGTTGTATAATACGCACCCAGCTCAATGCATGTACTTGCCCGGCCGACTCTACCCAGAGCCTAATAAGTAATAACCGGGCGAGTAATCTGACCGTACTTACAATATAACCTGGGAGTGCTTGCTTACAATCTGTAATCATTTCCAAACACCCGCAACACAGGCGCCACATTACCGCGCGCCGCGCCGGGTCACTGGGGCTCAATCTTTCAATCACTCGTATGATATTTCATACGGAAATATCGTGCAAAATTACTGACTTTGCAACAAAATCACAAACAAAAGTAGCATATTTTATATCGTTTAAACCATTATAATTTGCTTCCTAATGCATAGAGGTTATTATTAGTGCAAAGCGAGACGGAACCGCGCGTGCACATTCACCTAAAAAAAGCACTCTAACGCAGTTGAACTATAGTCGGAGTAACCGGCTTAATCATACGTGAATAATTCCCGTGTCATATAAATAAAATGCTATTATATTAGTATGTTTTGGTTTAGGATATTTTTATTTTCAAGTAGTTTTAGCTGATTTGCAATTGCATATATTTATTTTTATATGACTTTCTTTCCATCAACAGAAAATATTTCATTTCGCATGATATTTTCGTGGGAAATATTATACGAGCGGTTCAAAATCGAGCCCCGGTTGTTTAATCTGTACCCCCGGGGTTTGTTAAGGTGCTGTATACAATACGGTTACTGATAATTACCTCTCTCATTATTGTTACCTCTCGCGGCAGCTCCCCTACTTCACACCCAACAACGTTTGTTGACTTTTGTACCTACATTGAAATTAAACATTGGATAGCCCCGTTGGTCCAGTTGGTAGTGAACCTGCTTTCTGCGCTTGGGGGCGTGAATTCGATTCCCACCTAGGACAAACATTTATGTAATGGACATTTGTGTTTGTTCTATATCTGGGTGTTAATATTATTTAGGTATATATTTAAAACTATATAAGTATATATATCAGTCTCTGGCAGCCATATCACAAGTTTTGCTAAGTTTGGGGTCAGATGTCCGTGTGTGAAAAATGTCCCGAATATTATTTATTTATTATGACGTAGCTGCTACATTTAAAATCAGCCAAATGCGACCCTATTTGTTGCAGGATAGGGCTAATAATCAACTGCGGCTTTAAACGTGCTCGCATTTCACTATATAGAGCGTCTCAGTACGTGCTGTCAGTTTATATGTTGTATTTATGTTTCTGGAAGCAGTTCTTCAGTCCGTAGGAATCGTTATTTATAATATGTTAAGCTGAGGGACGAGACGAACTGGTCACGTGATGGTAAGCGCTACGTCTGTGCTCTACGCGGCTCCACCCTACGCTCGTCATACTTCACAGATTTTTTTTGTTTATAATATTTAGTTAGAACGCCTGTCAGGAAATTTTTGTCAAATTTGTTGTAGCACCGATATTAACGAAATTTCATTCATTCGAAATCAGTTAGCAACTGTGATGCAGAGTTCGACGCTTAAGAATCTAAATAAGAATGTTCAATCAAGGTTCACTCATAATGCCAGGAGACAAGTTTTCATTCTCATTTGCGTTCTATTTACTTCTCTTTTCTGTGTCATACTCAGACATTATGCCGTGTAGATTTTCACTGGAAACATTAATTTACCTTATATATGTAGTAGTGTTTGCACACTAGGTACTTCTTAGCATTTTCTTACTAGGTATTTAGTACCTTAGCAGTTGAATAACTGGCAAAGGCTTCCCCAAACATCGCATCCTGCTGAACAATCGTACCACCACGAGTTATTTGTAACATTGTCAAAGGTGCGGGAGCTGTAATCAGCGGCAGTGTAGTCACACAGCAGCTGTTGTATAATCTGTGCCGGCAGGGTCGGTGCTCGGGGGCGCTGCATTACTTACACACTGGATGCGTGAGTTGCGGGAGGGAAGCGGGCGGCGCGCGAGTGCGGGCGGCTGCCAGCGGATACCGTTACTCACCTGAAACAAATGAATCACATTTTAGAGTCACTTCCAAATCTATATTAGAATCTTCGACCAACAATTTCATCAAAACCAGCTACAAATCACTAACTACTGATCAGGAGTTCTGTTTAGCTGGTCCGACGTATTGTTTTACTCTTTGTATGCAACGAAATATTATTTTACTGTTTGTAAGCTTATGTCGCTAAACGCTGTTACTGTAGTCACGCCTTGCATCTTCACGTAAAAGTTCTGCAAACGTTTACATTTTCTCATATCACAATGTGATTGCAGTATCTACGCTGCAGGCAATTAAGTTGTTTTCTTAAAAATAATTGAACATAATATATCATATTACCTAATTACTAACTAACCAGATAGGTAGATGGTAACAATAGTTGGTTTGTGTTAGAATGTAACTAACGCCATCTAGTTTTAATTTTCAGTAACTAAAAATTCGAGCTAGACACGTTTAATATTTTTTGTTCCAATTTAAAAATATCCCAACTCGACCGCGCATCATGGGAGCGGAAAATTTCCGCAGGCGTGTATCAGAAAGCCATTTGCGAGCGATGGGCCGGAGGATCGAGGTCGAACACAATGCCACAGGTTACACAGCAGTCACTACGTAAACAATGGTACGCTGGGAGAGGCGCCGCTTTGTATCGGGGTGCAGACGAGTAATCGGTACTATTGTTCTATACTGAAGTACTGCGGCACGGGAATGAACTGTGCGTGTGTTTTGTATTGTTGCTAGAGCGAAGGGACTTTAGTGCGGACTGAACTATTGTTAGAAAGGAACACCACCAGGGTTCTTAGACCAAAGCCCTTTCCGGTTCGTCAAACTCCATCGTGATCTACGGTCACATTGCAGTTATATGACATTATCGGAATATTTACCGTCTCCCGATATTTCGATACAGTTACATGCACCAAGTTTATGGGCAGACACAATAATTTTGTAAAATTTAAATTCTAAGTCATAGTTACGTGACGTCGATGCGAGATGTCACGAAGTAATAAAGTAAGTATTCAAATTTAGTACTCAACCTCAATAAATTTTTAATCTACGTTATCAAGAATACAGTTTAATTGTATTTCCAGCGTCCCAACTAGTGCACCAATCAATCTTTTATATTCACCTTTCATAAAATCTGGATAATAAAGTATCCAATTTGCTGTCGGCCACTGCGCGTCATTTATTGAGTTTCAATTAACTTTTATTATGTTCCGGGAGATGTCGTTTTTACCAATTGATGTATGGGTTTTTGTAACTTTTTCATGTCGTGCGGTGGAAGTATTATACATAAATGTGCATAAGTATAATTTCATTTCTCAAAAAATGATTTGCCTTGTTACACTATAATTATACTTTAAACCATAGGTTAAACTAAACTAATTTAGTTATATAAATATTTTTACTCTTTCACTACCAGTAAAGCAAACATAAATATAACGAAGAATTTTAACAAAAGTATATAGCACTAACTTATAAACGGATAAGGGGCCACCTGAAGGCAGGATAGAAAGTTAACATGCCAATAGTTCTTAAAGTGAACTTAGTATTAGAACTTTCTAACCGTGGTCGAAGATCCAGCGGCAGAGATCGAATAACGTGGAAAAGTGCTGTAAGAACTAACCTGCTGAAGAACATTAGCACACGAGGGAGTGTGACATTCTCGAATACGACAAGACGCGGACAAAGAGAGGTGAACAAGAACAAGCAAAACTACCTCGATACCGTGACGTTGAGTATAAGTATTACCATAGTAATTAAGAGCTAGGGAGAGAGAGAGAAAGGAGAAAGAAAACAAAAAATGAGGTAGGTTCATTAAATACTTACGATGACTTAAACAACAACTTCGCATTGTCTCAAAAACAAAAGAAACAATTACATGAACTTGCAATTAATTTCAATAGGCTCAAAATTATCAAATAACAATCAACAACAAAAGTGATTTGTAAAACCGGAGCCGGAAGCGAAATGATGAATAGAGTCGGCCGTACAATGAACTGCGGGCATCAATCAATGCCCAGCGAGCTACCGGAACTGAACCGGTGCCCTGCTCACTCAAACTTACAATCACAATTCGACAAATTTGTTTAATAAAAACTTTGCATGAAAAATGTTTCATGGCAGAGAAGCCTTAAATTTGATTCGTAGATATTTTCGTCGAAAGGTGACAATGTAGTTTTTTTTTTTGTAATGTGTATTTTATATATATTTTATTTTATTTTTTGTAACGTATGAATTTTTCTCAGAATACAGGAATTTTTATATGAAAGATATGAATTGTTTTATTTTTTGATATGTTTCACTACATATCAAATTGTCATGTCAGATATTTCGACAGATAGCTTGACGTAGGTTTAGTTTGTGAATCTGCATAGTTTATTGTCATCTGTCGTGACAAATTCATTGACGACAATTACCTCAAAAACAAAGTAATTTATTTTTTCCAAGTTTTATTAACTACTAGCTGCGCAGTTTTATTAACTATTAACCGTAGTTTTACCGGGGGGAATACTCCTTATAACATCAACTATTTCCAGATATTTCTACTGATATTTTTACTATTTTCCATAACATAATTATTGATCTGACAATGTGAAAATTGTACAGAACAACTGATTTACATAATTATGTGTGAGCAAAGACAACCCAAAATCCAATTTCTTTGTGTGTAAGTCACTGCCTGACTGTCACTGTCTTATATACATGTGTAAGTATTTTTCACGTGTTTTTTTATATGTTGTGAAAATTGGTAAATTTTATCACTTTTGACAAATCTGTTGAATTGTAAGTTTTATGAAACGGGACCCAGCAGGGGGTATCGTGCTCATTAGAGACTTCATTAAGGAGTGCTGAGAGCAGTTTGAGCAGTTTCTGATATTTCCAGTAATTGAATTAATTCTTGTCCGAATAATGGGCGAGTTTTGGAGATGTCAGACTGTATTGTTACGGGATTGAGTTACCTTTCAAGCAGGCAATTTGCCGGTTTGGGTTTATAACGAATGATGCAAGGTAATTAAGCCTTTGTTGATGTTTAAAGTAAGAGTCTGCTCACATGATATATTCTGGGATAATGATCTTATTCTAGGATGTAATATTAAATGTGGTTCGGTGATTCAGTGCAACGTGCTTTAGTAAAAATAAACATAAAGGCGAATTGAGAACCTTCCTCCTTTTTCGGTCGGTTCAGGCGATTTAAAATATAGCATTTCACACGATGCAGTCCAGCGCTGCCGCATGGAACCAAACTTGCAAGCAGATATATAAAACAGGGCGTATATTTACTAAAAAAATATTTGTTGCAATGGCCCTATTGCCCGTGTGAGCACCAACGTGTCGAAAGTGGTCGACAATTAAATCTACCTTGTAAGTATTGTGATGATCAAACCGTATGGAAAATAAAGCTTCGATATCCTAAGCACAGAGTTGGTACTCTAGCTGTGCTTAAAATATCGATTGTTGAATGATATTTCCACGTAACTTGTATCGGTAATACAAGTATCCCCTGTCTCCCACACTACCGCCGGGTCCGCGGCCATTTGCATATTAATCTATTACCGTATAAAAGTTCCACTTTAAAGGGATTCGGTAACGATCCCGAGTCGTCCTTTTTCAACGCTTTTTTAGAAGAGTCTTAAAGTCTGCGGGTTTTAGGATTATGTTGTCTTTGTGTCTCGAGCACTTTGTGCTTAGAGGCTTACGAGTTTATTCAGGGTCCCTGTTTCTGTGCGCCCGAGATTATCTCGATTGTTCTCACTCTTACGACGTATTGTAATGAGTTGTAATGAGTAGACAGGGACCGAGATGGTCCCGATCACGTCAGGATAGGTTCCTCAAACGAGAAGGTCTGGTTTAGTTAACATGTGTTTTCATTACTTCATGGTACGAAACATTTGCTAAAAGTAGTCAGATTAGAATTGTTATGGAATATTATCTGTTTATGTTTAATTTTTCAATCCTAAGCCAAATTTTCAATATAGTTTCATAAAATATGTAATTAATTGCCTTAATAATATTAAAATTTAAATATTTAAAAGCTTGATAAATTATTTCAATTATGTTTCACTATTTTATTATATTATATATTACCGTAGGGTATTTTCCTGTGAGAATGAAAGCGTCTGTCAAGTATTTATACTGCAGTTAAAATTCCTCACAGCCTATATTATGATATATGCTATTATCCTATATCTATATGCTATTTTCTTCCTTCTTTAACATTTGTGATATGTTTTCCCGAAACACTAGTGTAAGTTAGTTTTTCGTTGATATTTCAGCTAAGTAAAGTCGGACAGGGGGCGCGGCCGCTGTCAGGAGCTGACGCGGGGGCTTACGTGAGCTGAGAGGAATCGCCCAAACTTACACTCCAAACCAGGAGAGGCTACAGTTCGTGATGAGAAATATATCTTATAATGTTAGCAGAAGTTGTGACTATTTGACGCGTAGAATTATCATTTGGAGTAAACTTTGTGGTTTGTATCTTTTTGTCAGTTAAACTGAGTCTGAATACGTGTAGTTGGCAGTTAATTAATATACTCACTGACTTGTATTACATGATAATCTAATCTCATTCAAAGGTTTAGATATTACGGTAAGAAAATAACATACTAGTTATTTAATTTTAGAGGTTAAGTAGCAAACACGGTTATTATGTTGTTTTGTAAGTATTTAATTATTTTAATTTTCTGGACAGCTACTAAAATCCTTTTATCTCGTAGAGGGATACTTCGCCTATGTCTTATCTCAAGTAGGCGTGTGTCGCGTGTTAGTCACGAGGGTGACGTCACGAACATCAAAGCAAGTGTCGTCCCCAGCCGAACCCGGATGACACCCGGACGACACACAAAATTAGACGACCCACGTCCGGCAAACGGAATTTAAAATATTTGCACCCGATCCAAACTTTCAGACATCTAAATCGGCTCCTAGGTAGGCGGAATATGTAAATCAAGATATAGAGATTACACATTTCTTTTATTACGCCATTCATTTTCTTTTCGACATACCAAGATATATTTGCTTTGAGGGACAGTTTTATTACCCGCCGACTTGCGTTTTGTATCCTTTTATTAACAGCGTACATTCGATGTATCAAACCCCGAGGAGAGTTCCCAAGGCCGCCAAGTTGGAGTCGTAAATTCAGAACGCCATTTATCCATATACAGTAGTGTCAGTAATCCCACTTCTGATTTATCCGCGCGTCTGTAATCCGACACGCCAAACAAGTTTTACGACTGTCCTGTGTTAAGGGCGGGAATCCACCAAAACAGTGCAGCTACTGCTGGGTTAATAATACGATCAAATCGAAATAAATAAAATGAGAAACGCACATTATGGTGTTATAAATTGAAAAAAAAAATACTTTTTCACCTAACTTAGCTAGAATAGAACAATGGCCCGTTCTTTATCTGCGTCTATCTCGCTCAGTGTTTCTTAAAAGAAATATAATTTCATTTAATATTATCTTATCTTAGAGGCTCTGTATGAGGAGATATCCGAAGCCATACATTCCTCCGAAACATACTTCACCGTTGTTATGGGTGACTTTAACGCAAAGGTGGGCACACGGAATGTCGATGAGTTAAGAGTGGGGTCATATGGGTATGGACGGCGGAATCCGAGGGGCCAGCGGCTGGTCGACTTCATGGAGAAGGAGGAACTCTATTTGATGAACTCCTTCTTTCAGAAGCGACCATCCAGAAAGTGGACGTGGATGAGCCCAGATGGTTCGACCAAAAATGAGATCGACTTCATCATGACGACCAAGAAGCGAATATTCAATGATGTCTCCGTGATCAGCAGGGTGAAAACCGGTAGTGATCACCGTATTGTCAGAGGCACATTGAATATCAACATCAAGCTAGAGAGGTCGCGTCTGGTGAAGTCCACGCTCCGTCCTGGTCATGCCCAAATCCAAAACCCTAATGACTTCCAACTCGAACTGCATAATCGCTTCCAGGGCCTTGCCGAAAGCGGAACTGTGGACGAATTAAACAATGGGCTGGTGGAAACTGTCCAAGCAGTGGGGTCCAAGTTCTTTAAGACCCCACCCCGAAAAAGACCTCAGAAGCTCTCAGACGAAACCATTAAGCTAATGAAGGACCGGACTGAGATGAGACTGCAATCTTCAGCTGATATGTCGGAATATGGCCAACTTAATAGACGAATCTCGAAATCGGTGCGACACGATCTGCGTTCCTACAATACAAGATGTATTAGGGATGCAATTGAGCGGAACCAGGGCTCGAAAGTGTTCGCGAAAAATTCGTCTATTGGGAAAAGCCAAATGACAAAGCTGAAGATCGAGGATGGCAGTATCATTTCGTCAAAGTCGGAGATTCTGAGAGAGCTTGAGAGGTTTTACGGACAGTTGTACACCTCGACACGACAGCCTATTGTCAGTACAGCTCAGGACAAGAGAGCTAAACTGACCCGACACTACACTGAGGACATCCCAGACATCAGCTTGTACGAGATTAGAATGGCTCTGAAACAGCTTAAGAACAACAAGGCACCGGGTGATGACGGAATCACGACAGAACTACTGCGAGCGGGTGGAAAACCGGTACTGTTAGTCCTCCAGAAGTTATTTAATTCCGTCATACTCGATGGTACTACGCCTGAAGCATGGCACAGGAGTGTGGTGGTGCTCTTCTTCAAAAAAGGTGATAACACCTTATTGAAGAATTATAGACCCATCTCACTCCTGAGCCATGTGTACAAGTTGTTCTCTAGAGTCATTACGAACCGTCTCGAAAGCAGGTTTGATGACTTTCAGCCTCCCGAACAAGCCGGTTTCCGTAAAGGCTGGAGCACCATAGACCACATACACACCCTCCGCCAGATTATACAGAAGACCGAGGAGTATAATCGGCCATTATGCCTGGCGTTTGTGGACTATGAGAAAGCCTTTGATTCCATCGAGACCTGGGCAGTATTACAGTCCCTCCAGCGTTGTCATATCGACTATAGGTATATCGAAGTGTTGAAGTGTTTGTATAGAAACGCCACCATGTCGATCCGATTACAGGACGAGAGCACGGAACCAATCCAATTGCAGAAAGGCGTGAGACAGGGAGATGTTATCTCTCCGAAACTGTTCACAAACGCATTGGAGGACGTTTTCAAGCTCTTGGACTGGAACGGATTAGGCATCAACATCAATGGCGAATACATCACTCACCTTCGTTTTGCCGATGATATAGTCATCATGGCAGAGTCGCTGGAGGACCTAAATACGATGCTCAGCGACCTCAGTAGCCTTTCCCAACAGGTGGGTCTTAAAATGAACATGGACAAGACAAAAATCATGTCCAATGTCCATGTTGAACCCGTGCCGGTAGTCGTTGGGAACGATACTCTCGAAGTTGTTGACCATTACACCTATCTTGGACAGATTGTTCAGTTAGGTAAGTCCAACTTAGGCAAAGAGGTCGCCCGAAGAATCCAACTCGGATGGGCAGCGTTCGGGAAATTGCGTGACATCTTCTCGTCCAAAATACCACAGTGCCTAAAGACAAGGGTCTTTGACCAGTGTGTGTTGCCAGTGATGACATATGGTACTGAGACGTGGTCCTTAACTGTTGGCCTTTTGGAAAAACTCAGAGTCACACAGCGGGCAATGGAGAGAGCTATGCTCGGAGTTTCTTTGCGCGATAGAATCCGAAACGTGGATATTCGCCAAAGAACCAAAGTCACCGACATAGCTGTTAAAATTTGCAAGTTGAAGTGGCAATGGGCAGGCCACATCGCTCGGAGAACCGATAACCGATGGGGAAGAAAGGTTCTTGAGTGGAGACCACGAACCGGAAGACGCAGCGTAGGTAGACCTCCCACTAGATGGACCGACGACATAGTAAGAGTCGCTGGCATCCAGTGGATGCAAAAGGCAGGCTGTCGTTCAGTGTGGAGGTTAAAGGGGGAGGCCTATGTTCAGCAGTGGACGTCTTCTGGCTGATGATGATGATGATGATGATGATCTTATCTTTAATTCAGGTAGCAGGTCTGAGATATGACAGATATTTATCGTATTTATGGCATAAATGATAAATTTTTCATAAAAGATTTGATATATATCTAAAAAATACATTTTATGCCTCCAAAATACAGAAAATATGCGAGCAAAAAAATGTGTGAATCGAGAGCGGGTCCTTAACGACTGTCCTGTACAAAAACATAAATCACCATCGAGATGGCCGGAGAAATCTTGAGCCGGGAAGGCAGGAAAGATTTGGGTAAATCATTTAATTTATCGCCGATTAAGCGCCGAGATAACAAGATTGTTTGACGGACACTCGGCCGGAGCGCGCGGCGGCCGGCCTTCCTGATCATTACTGACGTGAACGTTCACAAGTGACGGCTTCACTACGAGTTTGTTTCTCATATCTACTTTAGTAAAAATCATCAACATCATCATCATCAACCAGAAGACGTCCACTGCTGAACATAGGCCTCCCCTTTTAACCTCCACACTGAACGAAAGCCTGCCATCTGCATTCACTGGGTGCCCGTGACTCTCATAATGTCGTCGGTCCATCTAGTGGGAGGCCTACCCGTACCCATGCTACGTCTTTGACATCGTGCTGACCATCTAGTAGTCACTCTTATTCTACTATACGAGCACTGCGAGTATCGTAGTTAACTCACGATAGATCAGATTTTTAATTTCTCATAAGATTATTAAATTTGTCTTTATCGACAAAAAAATCTTAAATAAGTCGCTGACCTTACCAAATATGTCAATAAAACTGATGTTATCGACGACAAATATGTCATCTCCGTTTGTTGTGTCGTTCATCCAGGCTATTTAATGTTGTCCTGGGAGCTAAGTACGAGTCAGATAACGAGCTCTGTTAGACGAACACTTGACCCGCTTCCGCACTCGGCGACGCTCTAATGATCGCAGCACCGCCACGTTTGATACGAGCATGCTTGAATAATACAATCATTGTGCTTTTGATACGAAATCAGAAATTCTAATGTTGAGTATGATTGCATAATTTAGGATGGGCACGAGGCCAGGTAGGGTGTGGCAGATGAAGTAAAACGTGGAAGGATTGGTGGCCGCGTGGAAGTAAGATAAGTATAGGAATATTGCAAGAACCGTGGGTTTAACATGGACTCTACTGGCTCAGGACTGGGATGAGTGGCGCACGGAAACAAAGCTGGGGCTGAAAACGAAGACGATATATGATGAAGAAAGATACAGCAGTCCTCATTACGATGCTCAAATGGAAGGTTTTTTGATCAGTCTGTAGATGCTTAATGTTTATCAGTTCATCATGATCATCTGCCAGAAGACGTCCACTGCTGAACATAAGCCTCCCTCTTTAACACCCACACTGAACGACAACCTGCCTTTTGCATCCACTGGATGCCAGTGACTCTCACAATGTCCTACTACCCACGCTGCTATCAGTTATCGAGGTTCCAACAAAACCCAAACTTGACAAAGCCTCTATCATTACCTGTATCTTTCAAGTCAGTAATGTTCAAACTCTATCTACGGGTAGCTGCGACTGGCACTAATACCACGAGCGCTCACGTGTTTCAGGATGATTTGTTAAACTATACCACTCGTTACTTAACTGCCACTGATCACAGAAACATTATTCACTATGACATAGAAAAGGATTTTTATAAAAGGGAATGTGTATTCATTTGTTTCCCCTCGGATTTTTCCTCACAGTCTGCAAGTATATGAGCTGGTACTTTTGCCCTCCATCTCCAGAATTATATTTTCAAGGAAACATAAACAACCCGAGAGAGTTGAAGTTCCCGACTCTACTGTAAGAAACTTTTGTTACCTCTGCTCTTTTGTGAAATATTAATTTTCTACCTGTTTCAATTTCATTTAAAAGTTTTGTTTTCGCGTAATGTCTCCATTTGACTGCCATTCGGTTAAGTCGACCATACACTAAGCTTGCTGACTTGTTTCCCGACATAAAGCTGTCTGTTCCGGGTAAAACTTGGACCATGTACGCAGTACGCACTACGTTAAATTTGATCAAAGGATCCTTCCGGGAAATCCAAGACAAATGTCATCAGCCATTAAATATCCACTGCTGAACAAGGCCCCCCTCGTAGAGAGGGGTGTTGCCAATAATCCCCACGCTTGGCAGGCGGCTTGGGGATCGCAGTGCGTTCTCCGTGTACTAATAGGATGCTGCTGCCCATCCTCCGGTGTTTCTGGTCGCAGTTTTAGGACATACCCGGGTCCTTAGGACATACCCGGGTCCAAGACAAATGTCTCAACTGTATGTTATTTTTTTCCTATATTGATAGATTTCAGATATGGTTACATTGATATTTTTTGGCATGTTTTTATGCATTTATGGCCTTACATAGATATGTAAGTTAATTTAATCTATGTTTGAAATGTATCTGTCAAATTCATTCAAATTAAAAGTCACGCGCGAAAATTAGACAATAATTTTAAGCATCGATAAATTCAACTAACTTGTCATAATAAGGCCATTAGAATATTAATTTACTATAACATGAGTAAAAGTCTAAAATAAACATTAAATTTTAGTCACTCGGACAATGCGTCTATTCTCCATCACAATCCTCTAAGGTTTCTGTGTAATTTTAATTAAACTACGTTGAAAAGTCCTTATTAATGGTGGCCATACAGCACGCTACGAGTTCGAACGGTACCGATAAATCGCTACATGTATGTTATAAAACTGTACAGTTTCGTCCGATTTTTTAAGACTGTGCAGTTAAACGGAACAATATGAAAATTTCAATTGATTAATCGGAATCGGATGAACTATGCCGACTGCTCGTTCAGTTGTCGTGTTCAGTTT
The DNA here is from genome assembly GCA_914767915.1 of Agriopis aurantiaria. Taxonomy (NCBI): domain Eukaryota; kingdom Metazoa; phylum Arthropoda; class Insecta; order Lepidoptera; family Geometridae; genus Agriopis; species Agriopis aurantiaria. Next base: position 298,577 of record OU611982.1, read on the forward strand.
TGTCGTCAGTCGCAGTTCGGTTGGACGTGCGCACGCGCCATGACATTCTTTTCGTTCTTCGTCTGTAACGATTTCTCGTAGCGTATATAGCTTGTATGCCATGTACGATAAACTGTACCGTTCGAACTGTACAGTCTGATCGTAACGATTTCTCGTAACGTATATAGCTTGTATGCCATGTACGATAAACTGTACCGTTCGAACTGTACAGTCTGATCGTAACGATTTCTCGTAGCGTATATAGCTTGTATGCCATGTACGATAAACTGTACCGTTCGAACTGTACAGTCTGATCGTAACGATTTCTCGTAGCGTATATAGCTTGTATGCCATGTACGATAAACTGTACCGTTCGAACTGTACAGTCTGATCGTAACGATTTCTCGTAGCGTATATAGCAACCATTAAGTGTGTTTATTTTTTATTTATGTACTTTTTTATTTTATAATAAGCTTACCGGCTCGTTGCCGATAATGCGGCCTACTATGAACACATTTGTCTAGAAGAAACCGATTCACTTGCTGTAATAAATATGAAAAATGTCACATTTTCCTATATTTAAATTGAAGAAATTAAATCGTATCGAGTGTGTACAAACACATGAGTCGAAATGATTCTTACTGACATCACACATGAACAAGTCGTGGAATATTCGAGAAGTTTCCTCTTTGATCTCAAAAGAGTCGGGAACGTGTTTTTGCGAGAAACGAATTATATTATCTGTGTAATGTTACGTTTGAACGCTCCGTCTTGTCTGTGACACTTTTATTACATATTGGGAGGTCCTCGGAGGAACGAAGACGACGAGTGCTCGGGGTTCAGGGTGTATCTCGTACGAGATATCGCAGATGGAGTTGAAAACAAAGTAAGTGGATTCTATAGCCTACTTGATGTTAGGTGATTGTCTGTAACACGCATTACCTGAAAAAAAATTATATGATAAATAATGAATAAGGCCAGAGTGAATAGGTATCTTCTAAGTCTGCGTGCTTCATCTTCGACCACATCGTCGCTTACCAACAGGCGAGTTGGTGGTCAAACGCGGACTTATATATGTAAAATATATATATATTTATTAAATCAAGCTTAAACCGCAAAAGCACGTCTATAAATAAGAATTCCAACGAAGAGAATATAGTCCTACAAGGTGGGCAACGGTTTTGTGATGCCTCTGATGTTACAAGTATCTATAGGTGACGGTGATTGCTTACCATCAGGCGGCCTATCTGCTTGTTTGCCACCTATGGCATAAAACAAATTATATACTTCCCGGCTCTATTAACCGACCGACGTCATCAAGGTATAATAATGTACAGGATTCGTAAAAATATGTCTGCTATCAGGGGCCGTACGGCTAACTCTTAACTCGGGCTCGAATTAGCGCTGAAACAACTCAGACGCGATTGTGAACCTTAACGCGCCGAGATACAGTTTGCGTTCGTGCAATTTTTCTCATAATCAAAACAGAATCGCCTAAAACAAGTAGCCGTAAGGCCCCAGGACTATTTTACGCACTACATGTTTGTGTGTGTGTGTGTGTGAATGTGTGTGTGCGCGAAAGTGAGTGAGTGTGTGTGTGTGTGTGTGTGTGTGTATGTGTGTGTGTGTGTAAGTGTGTTCAAATCGTGAAAGTTTAATAGTTACTTTCGTAAAAGCATACGAAACGAGCCCAAACTTGAGGAGTTTACAAGTAGCCGTTGAAGAGTTCCACTGTCCACATCCTGGCTCCATCATCAAATCATTTCCATGGTACCAAATTATTGTATTGTTATCTGCATTAGGTACTTGCAAAGTTATGAATCGATACCACAATAATTATTAGAAGTAGGTTAAATTCGACTTCCAAGATTCGGTTACACAGATAATTAGGAATAAATCTAATAAAAGCGTATTAGCAAAAGAGGACTATGTTATAAATATATGAACACAATACTAATTAGACAATAATGAAGATGAACATTAATTAACTATTTCAAAGCTTCGTCGTTCACTTAATAATCTCGTACGCGATACTCGTCACGATATGATTCTTGTCGTCTATCATATCACAGAGTAAATAAACTTCTGTATGGAATAATAAGAGTTACGAAGGAAAAGTTCGCAGCCATTTCTCTTCACTATCTGGGAACTTGGAGACAAATGTAATGAAACGATGTGTCGTCGGCAGATTATACGGAACAATCAGATTTATTTCTGAAAAATGTATCCATTACATTATCTCTTTTGAAAGTATACCAGAATTGGAATTTAAATAAAATGTAACGTTTTTTTTTTACTTGACTCTTGTAGAAGGAGACTGATATTTTCCCAGGGTATGCAAGGTTGTATGCACAAGTATGTTTGTCTGTTCCCATGTCATCTGGGTAAACCCTCTGGGGCCTTACGGCGGTACCCCCGTAGAGGTATCTTAACGTGGGCTCAAAACAGCGCTGAAACAGCGCAATGCGGAAAATCACGCGAACGTGAAACTTAATGCGCCGAGATAGGGTTCGCGGTCGCGCAACTTTTCTCATCACCTAAACAGAATCGCTCAAAACAGGTGACCGTACGGGCCCTGTAGCTGCACAACTAGATAGATTTAATTGATATCGTTAGATTTGTCTGTAAATCCGAGGCGTTCCATTGTTTTGCTGTTCTACAGCCCTTGCCCCTGTCTGTGTTTCCGCAGCATTACAATCTTGGAATTACTGGGCAAACGTGTTCCATCTTCGACCGCATCGTCGCTTTCCATCAGGCGAGATCGCGGTCAAACGTTAGCCTAGTTTGAGGTAAAAAAAAAAGGTCGCAGACTATATTTTTCAGTCGAGCTTTGGTTTTCACTTTTAAAATATACTTGAATAAGTAAACATATACCGTCTTACTATAAAATATTTAAGAACGCTTTAGACATGTGTTTAGCATTTGTTTCACTGTGAAACATATGTTAAACACATGTCTAAAGCGTTCTTAAATCTTTTGTAGTAAGACGGATAATATTTAAAAGAAAAAAAAATGAGGTTCTCGGTAGTCAACAAGTCGACGCGTATTTTTTATATAATAACAACGCGTTAATTTTTGTAAAGCAAACATATATATTTTTGAACTATTTCCATCAGGTCTTGTCTTATACCTCCACAAAAAATTAACTCACTTTTGTAACTATTTTAGATTGTCAACTTGAAGATAAATGATAGCATTAGATTTACCGCATTAAGTATAACTAACAAACTTTGTTCTTTTTCAAGGTTGTATTAATTTTGCAAGAGTTTCACATGCTCTTCTTTATGTATCCAAAGTACGAGAGTTCAAAAGATAGTATAAAGCAGTTCCGTTGGTATATTGAAGAAGTAGTAGGCAAGCAGTACCGTGCATTAGTGCAATACATCGCAGCCCGGGGGCGCCCGCGGGAGAACCGCACAAATAAACTAACAGCTTCTTTAGTGCATGCTGTAAATTACTACATCCCCACCGGAAAACTGTTTTCTAGGATTTACTCTTTTAAGGTGTCGGTACCCAAAGGGGAAAAACGGGACCCTATTACTAAGCCTACGATGTCTGTCTGTCCGTCCTACCTTTAAACAGCTGTATCTTTCGAACTGTAATAGATAGCCAATTGAAATTTTCACAGAATATGTAATGTTATGGTTGATTAACTAATAAATAATAAAAAGGCCAAAAAGTAAAAATAAAAGGGAGGTCCCCATACAACAAACGTATTTTTTTAAGTATTTTTGTATTAGTTTTAATGTAAAAACGGTAATACTTACAAGCGTCAAACTTAATATGATTATAGTACCACACTCTAAAGTATAACAACAGATATTAAAAAAGGCCAAGTGCGAGTCAGTAACAAGTTTATGTTCATTACCAAGTTATAACTAGTAATTTCGTTATTGAATTTTGTGGTGGCACAGAACCCTCAGTGCGCGAGCCCGACTCGCACTTGGCCGGTTTATTTGTTTTTACTAGCTGCGCCACGCTTTTTGAACCAGTATCTTATGGGAACCATATTTTTCCGAGATAAAAAGTAGCATAATGTATTAAAAATGTGCATGTGTTGTGTCGCGCGTGCTGCGAGTAACTAAATGGAATGGGATAGCATGCGATCGTGATCACAATCCGAATCACGAACGGACATCCATAATAAGCCCGCTGTATAAAAGCTAACTTAGTACCAAATTAAATTCAAATTCAATTAGCTGTTACGAAGTTGAGTACGAACAAACAAACACACTTACACACAAATTGTGTCACACAGACACAGTGTTGTCTACCTTACCCTTAACTATATTGCAGTGAACACAAGATGCACATATCGGTAAACGTTACCTGCCTACTATATATCTGCACTACATGTTATGATATATCCTTATAATCCAGTTCATTTAGTTCCATTCATTCTGTTCACTCCGAGCGGTCTGTGCGCTAAAATCACGTAAATAATTATGACGGGAATAAATTAGCTTCCCGCCAGAGTTCCGCGGGTGAGAGGAAAAATGATGTGACAGCTTGACTTTGATAAGTTACGGCATTAATAAAGTAGCGAGAATATTGAACGATACTACAATCGTAACTATACAGAAGGTACCAGACACCTACAATATTTGTGTTGGTTCATCATCATAATCATTCTGACTTAGCCTCTCCCAAAGTATGCTTCTCAGGCTGTTCTTCAACTTTTCCCTTCCAGCCACTGTCAGCTGACTTTCGTTGTATTCTAAGTTTACCTTATTCTTATTCGAGGAATTTGTCATATTCCAGAATTTAGTTTCGTAATTATTACTTGCTTCGACACAATTAAGTTTTTATCTCCCTTTTCAATATGTGCTGTGTATAAGTTAGTGTGTTAGTTAGCATGTACGGGATACTTATCTGTGATTTGTTTTATTGTTAAAGTCATGGTAAAATTCTTAATGATATACGAGTAAAAATTATATTTATCTATCATAATATCCTGTTAAAAAAAAAAAGTATATTATAGAAATTTTTCTTACTTATAAAAATATGTTACCTAGAATAAATTCAACTAGCTGCACCCAGCGGTTTCACCTGCGTGGTTATTCCATCAGAAACCATGCATTATTCAGAGATAAAAAGTATCCAAAATCATTGTCCAGCTAGTTCCTTGTGCGCAAATACACGTAGATTTGTTGTTATGGAACTATGTGAAAGAAGGACAATGAAACCGACAAACCAACATGCACAATTTTGCTTTTAAAATAGTAGTACAAAGTGAGATGTTAACTAAACAAATCTAGATAGATATAATAGAGTGGTCAAGCTGGTCCGACTGTATGCCGACCAGTATGATGGATGACCGCGGGCGCTACACTCGGCAAATGATCTGGAACTCTCTAGATAATCTCCAGACGTTGATTGCTTTCACTGGATTAGTTTTAATGATAGCTCCGTAACGGATGTCGGGGAGGATCTTTGAGAGTACTTTGCGGTTCATTTGCAATATCTACTAACTACGTACATTAAGACTTCGACCAAAATAAAATGAATGGACGGGCCATAACCATTAAACTTGCTCAGTAAAAACGAGGCAAAATCGTCTGACATATACTTCATCACCTAATTATAACCATGTACAGTAAATTTGTTACAAAAAATAGATAGCGGTTTTGTGATTTACATTTCGGGAAAGCACACGAACGCATAATTTTGTCAGATGTTTCGTTATCATGTAACAATAGACGGGTGTCGCACTTCTTACGGCTAGAGACCGACTGAAATGAAGAGAGCGCCGGCGCTCATTTTGTAATCTTCAAAAATGCGCTTATTCTGGGCCCGCCCATTCATTTTATTTTGGTCGAAGCATTAAGAAGGTTTCAAATTTTAAGTAGTGTAATGTTTTTCTATTTTTTTTTCATGTATAGAACTAATATTGAATCAAAACACAACACGAAACAAAATTCGTTAAAAAAACACACCGTTAACATCAGTTGCGGTGTCAAACTATACAAAAGAATCAGATAAGCCTGGTCAGTCGAGTTCCAGTGAAACTCCTGGCAAAAAACTAAGAAATTGAGTAGATCCTTCTGTCTGCACTTAATTTTGCATTTTTTGACCGTACCCGCATTCTTCAGTCTTCCCGTGAACATGGTGCATGTAACTGCGCCGAAATATCGGGAGCTCATTCCACAACCTTATCATGATAAAATATATTCCTGTAAATAATCTATACATATTATAATAAAATCGTCAAGAAAAAAAAAACTGTGATTGCGAGATAACAACAACAAAATCACACGCGTCTTATAATAAGCAGCTGAACACGTTAAAAGAGTTTTTAGAACTTTTGTCTGTTTGTTTGTTTGTGCACGCACATCTCTTAAGCCACTGGACGGATTTAAATGCGGTTTTCACGAATATGCTTAGTTATGGCCAGATTGAAGTACAGGCTATGATATGTCGCGGGCAACAGCTAGTCTTAAATAAAAATCAGAAATTAACAAAGTTGTACTGTAAACAAAGCCGTTGTATAGCTGCATAACTGTTGAATTTTATGTACATAATTGACGCACCTAATCACATTGAGACAATGTCGAGACATAGAAATAAAGAATTGAATTCAATTGAAATGTTAGTATCCTGCCTGAAGGCTACAGTATTCTGTTTTATTACATTCTAAACCGTTCTACATTAAAATGTGCGTTCACGACGCACTCGCCGGCTCAGGCATATAAACGGGATGATTTCCAGCAGACCGGCGGACCCGGCGCCCTGAGCCGGCAACATGTCGGACATGAGAGCACGGAGCCGTACAGTACCGGGCAGTAAACTTACTCAGTTTACTATGAACTACAAATGGAATTGAAATAATATATTTCAGTAAACATGGTAGTATTCTGAGATCGAACAAACAAGGCAAGTACGGTAAGGTGGCGTGGTGGTTGTGAACGTGTCTGCTCTAAATCAGGTTTGATGTGAATTTCTGTCTTTAGGCGAACTCACGCTCAAGACGGCCATACATTGTTTTTCATCATCTGCCAGAAGACGTCCACTGCTGAATATAGGCCTCCCCCTTTAACCCCCACACTGAACGAAAGCCTGCATCCACTGGATGCCCGCGACTCTGACAATGTCGTCGGTCCATCTAGTGGGAGGCCTACCAACGCTGCGTCTTCCGGTTCGTGGTCTCCACTCAAGAACCTTTCTTCCCCATCGGTTATCGGTTCTTCGAGCGATGTGGCCTGCCCATTGCCACTTCAACTTGCAAATTTTACACCTACTTTGTTTATGCATGTTGACTATTAGTTTGTTTATTTGAGGTCGTATGGCAAGTTTCACAGAATGAGTGAAAATATTCCATAAGTAAGCTGAGTAAGTATGCCGTACAATTTTGCATTTGTGAAATTGAAAAAAGTGGGAGAAACACGGAGATTTACTATTATTAATATGTAATGTCTAATATTTTTTGACATTTATTGGCGTGTGGTAGTGTCAGGTATTTACATTAATTTATTTAAATTATCATCTAGACCATACAACCATCAACCACGTCTTGAGTTTCCTACGAAGCGTTCCATAAGGAAGTATAGGAGGAGTTCTAAAACTCTGAATAACAAAAAGTAATATCTAACACAACGTATTCTTTCCAAAGTGAATGCAATTGTTAAATTTCTCTTTTGATATAATTATAATATATCACTTACTACGTCGTTTTATTCACAAACATTAATATTGTATACATTGTCACATCCTATATTTTGGTCGAGGTAAAGTCAATTCAACATGGATGATGTTGAATTAAATTTATCTCGACAAAAATATAATACACATATATAATAATTATACTCTGCTACACACACACCTCTCGATCCTTTCCATTCATATATTGTATCCTCTCTTACATTATCGTACGCCTGCTTCAAAAGTAGAGTTAAATTCAATTTAGAATGAATACAGTGCGCAGGGTCCATACTGGGTTCAGTACATGGAGCGGCCGAAATTCGTCCTAAAGTAATAAGTATCGAGGCAGCGGCCGGTCGTCCGTAAAACCGGCGCTCTCGTAAACAGATTTAATTCCTCCATCGACGTCGCCCGGAAGGGACGCCCATCAGTCAGGGGAATCAGGACCTGCCTATACATGCAGCCTTCCACCTATACATACTGCGTACCGACCGACATGAGAGGCCGACTGTACAAACGAGTTCATCAGTACTTGCCTACATAATATATACAACCCTGCATTCGTTGCTTGTTTGCTTGCGTGTAGGCTACATGGCCAACACTTATGTCGGTTGTAGGCGTGACCTGCGACATGACACAACCATTTTATTTATTTATTTCGTGACCATGTATACATACTTCGTCAGTCCTGATAATAATTAGGTTTACAAGGTATTAAATGACTTTTAAAAAGTCAGAGTCAAGCAAAGTAAGTCACGGTCCAGTCCAATTAATGCCTTAGTAGAGTGGTGGAGACATTAATACAGGCTTTTGTGAAGATTTGAAAACATCACGAAAATACATGTTACACCTCATCATATCACTTGCCTACACCCGAAATAACACAAGTAACACAATTAAGTGATATTTTTTTGTCAGGTTGGCGCCAAAGCTCCCTGACACAACCATTGATATGCTAGATCAAACAACCCAGATGTATAATATAATGCATCAGTCACACATCCGAGACTGAGCTGGCTGACGGATGCTGCACTCCGGGGAGGGGCAGCTAGCTGAGTCACGTGATGAGCTCACTAATACAACTACACCAGGGACCTGACGGCTAATTCTTAACGCTGAAACGGCAGTTCGGAAAATCAAGCGAGCATGAACTTTTCTCATCACCTAAAGAGAATCGCTTAAAATGGGTAGCCGTAAGACCCTTGTATTATAAATGACAACTAGTGGTTGTCAGTATATAGTTTTTTTTTTTGTTCTTTTGTCATATCTAGAAAATACGAGGCTTGATTTTTAGCACAAAGAAGATTCATAAAGTCAAAATGAAATAAAAAAAATCCCTCAACAAATATGTATTTCTTGGAAAATCCACGCGCGTGAATCTGATAGGAGCATACTGTGTTAATATAAAATTACAGCGGTATCTGAACCTTTTAGTTCAAATTTCAATTAATTGCAATATTTTCAGAGTTTGAATCAAACAGAAGGTGTCCAATATTTCTGACCGTCACAAAATTTCCTAAAAAACACACAAACGAAAAACAAAACACTGCCGCGTGAAAGTTCCATTCGTATTCATAAAGGCAATAAAATAACGAGCGGTTTCTTTGTTTAAGAACGTTATCAGGAAAAACGGCACAAACAGAGAGCGTCAAATTCCGATAAATAGAGAACCAATTAGAATCGAAACGCGAACGAACAAAACGAGAAAATATCAACGATCGAAAATGGATTTTAATATTCCGAAGAAATTACCTTTCTCAATAGATGAGACGGGATTTGCGACAAACTTCAGATGTCAGGGCATCAAAGGCCGGATGCGGGTGTATATTTGATAAATGAAGACGAAAATATTTTGCCAGCTTTTCATCGGCCGATATTGGCAGAGTACCGCGCTGTCAGTGCCCTAGCTATACTCATCGGAGTGTTACACAATCTGAACTCTATTACAAAGTACCTAAGCTTTCTTTGAACCTATAACTTTAGGTTTGCAATTGGGAATTAAGTCTTTATATTTGGCACTTGACAAGCTTCGATCCAGGTTAGGCGTATTACCGCTTAGATAAAACCTAAGTTAGACCATCAGTTAGTGTTATTGGTGTTTTAACCGTGCTAATTGAATAAATAAATACAAATCATCATCACCATCATCATAATCAGCCTTTTAACAGTCCACTGCTGGACTTTTAGCTTACCCCCGAAAGGGTGTTTGGGCCATATCCACCACGCTGGACAAGTGCGAGTTGGTGGATTCACATACGCCATTGAATTCCTTCTCCATACGTATGCAGGTTTCCTCACGATGTTTTCCTTCACCGAAAAGCCAGTGGTATGAAAATCCGTACATAAGCTCCAATACAAATCAGCATTGCGGTAAAACATGGTGCCTATAGATTTCGTAGAAATTTACTTTGTAATTATACATATTAGATTTCCTGAAACCTTTGCTATGCCGTAGAAATTGACTTATTGATTTAATAAACTCTGTGGCTGCGCTGCATGTAGGATATAAATACTCGATGTTTTGTATTTTGCAGCACTATTTACTATGAAGCAAGAAACGAATCGGGTTTCGTAGAATTGCTGCTACGCCGTAGCAAACACCGTATCGAATATCGTAGCACAGATCACTGTTTTGTAGCAGTGCTACATCATTATTTTACGTCAGTAAACTAAACTGCCTCAAACTAGTTTTTTTTACCAAATATATTTAAATAATGGATTCAAAATTATCAATAAAAACATACTAAAATTTTTTTGTGACCAAATTTTAAATTCAACAGCAATTCACAAAAAAACCAATCAAATTGCTTTGCCGTTACGACTTATTTCTTAAATACGTGACAGAGTTATGGTGTGCTTCCCACCTGCTTCCAAGCACTGCATTTTGTTACCGTTTTTGGTGCACCGATAATGAATGTATACCTTTAAATATGTTTTATTTTAACATATTGATTACTTTGTTGTTTCGGCTACTTACAACGATATATATTTGGTTCACCAATCACACCACTCGCGCTAGTAATGCCATTCCCAGAGCTTGTCGTCTGGTTCGTACTGCGATATTGGTATTTGATCGCGTCACCCGAAACGGAAGTTGATAAATAGGCGGTAGCATTATGCGGCCGCACCCGGAGTCACTCGCGCGGTCGGAGGTGCTTCACGTCTTCATATTATAATTTGTCTAACAATATATAGTAAAATAATGTACTTATATATTTATGTATGTATTGATATATAATTTAAGAAAGATTTATCTATAGAAGTATCTGGTTATCTATTTCTTGTGAAAATTTAGTTCTTTAGTTTATTTTCGTTGGTTGATCAGCTTTTGTCTTTTAGACTATGAGGTATTTTTGATGCACGCCTACATATCATTTTGTTCCGGCCTGGTGGATGACTGGTAGAAAATGTTTAGCATTAAGTCCTCCATTTGCACATGTCTACCTAATTTGTAAGTGTCCATTTACGGCTATACTCGGGGTACCCAGGGGTGGCGCTAGGGTTAAAGTATTAAATAAATAAATATTTATACTGGCTGTGGCGCGTGACTTCGTACTTGCAAATAAACTTGTAACCTAACCATCCATCCATCCATCCATCCTTTCATCCATCCATCCATGCATCCATCCGTCCGACCGTCCATCCGTCCGTCCGTAGGTCGTTGTTTAGTAAATTTCGAGAGTCAGTCATTGAGTGAATATTTATATTTTTCATATAAAATACTATGTATTGTATGAACAATGGACTTCAAAACGGCTGGACTGACTTTTATGTTGACGGTACTATCACTGGCAGATAGCTGATTCTGTAAGGAGTAATTCACGCGGGTGAAACTGCGGGGCGCAGTTAGTATTATATACTTAAAAAATTACGAAAATCTACTACTATAAAGCACACCCTTCTTCTGCCGCTCCTATCAATTATCTGCATTCAAAGTTAACTTCAAAGAAATTCATTAAAATCAGCCGTAGTTAGTTACAAGAGTACTTAACTCATTTTGGCATATTTACGTATATATTAGGTTTTTCCACTCGACACTCGCGATTAAGTCACCTTTCAAACAACAAAAAAAACCGACTCAGCCGTTTGGGAACTACAATGCCACAGACAAACACACAGATACACACGTTTAACTTATAACACCCTTATTTTTGCATCAGGGGTTAAAAATAAGTAAAGAATAGTAAAACAATGTTCAGCATGTTCTCAGTTGTAAAGGTTCACATTTCCTGGTTGCGAACACATCGATAAGCAGTAAACTCGATCAGAATCCCTCAAAATTTCTATTCGTTCCAATATTTCGTGTGTTTTTGTTATCTCGCCAAATATTCTCATAAACGTTCACCCTCAAGCAGGAAGCTGAACCATGGAATACAATAGTCCTTTGGAATGGCTACGTGCATCATTCGAGTGTCGCCAGATTTATGGACATACACTAATGTTTATTGCGTACTATAATCTATGCAACTTCAGAAGGATACACGCATTAGTGCATCCTGCTCTTGCACACGCGCACTTGTTCTAAGTTGAGCAGCTTATTTACACCGTGTACAAGAGCTATTACAGCTATCAACAGTCCAGTAATCAAAAATAGTCCGGCCAAGTGCGAGTCGGGCTCGCGCACTGAGGGGACCGTACCACCAAAAAATTCAATAACGAAACTACCAGTTATAACTGTAATGAACAGGAACTGGTCACCGACTCGCACTTCGCCATTATATATAATTTTTTGTCATATTTTAGACTGTATTTTAAACGTGCCAAATTTGACGCTTGTACGTATTATAGTTTTTTGATTAGAGCTAATACAAAAGTACGTTAAAAAATTAGTTTTTTTAAAAAAGTCAAAACGAAAGGGGTCCCCAACCCCTTTCGTTTTGACTTTTTGCCTTTTTTATTATTATTTTTATCCGCCGTAACATTACATATTCTGAGAAATATTCAACTAGCTATCTATTACGGATCGAAAAATACAGCCGTTTAAAGATAGGACAGACAGACAGACAGAAAGCGCAGGCTTAGTAAAAGGGGTCCGTTTTCACCCTTTGTGTACGGAACCTTAAAAAGAAACGTAAATGTTTATCTAACAACTACCAACCACGTATAGACAAAAACTGTCGTCATTCGGGTCGCAAAGCGTGACATTAACCTAAGTGACATGACATGACACGTGAGCTGGCAAATTACCTAACAAACGTATGTTGTGACGAGAGGCAGGCTACGCGCCAGGAAAACTCGTGTCACATCACTTAGATGGGTACAGAACCCGTATCAAATTTATGCGGAAAAAAGTTATCGTGGATATTAATGTATTTTGTAAGGTTCAGTTCGAAAGCAAAAATATTAATAAATAATCCCATAAGATGGCCATTCTATAAATTCCAATATTCTATGACAACAATAGCCAGAAGGCGGGAATAATATCAGCGCCATCGTAGGCAAATATATCGAATTCTCGCGCCGGCGCAGTCGGGTGAGGGTGATTCTCGACTTGACAAAATTCGTTTTAACAATATTCGTTTCTGGTGGGTTTCAATATCAGACTTTGCTGTTTCTCAACATTATTCAGTTTAACAATCAATTGACGTAGTTTAATAATTATAACTTTACACACAATACATCGAGATACAATACCTATAGAGTCTATTAGAGTCGAGAAAACTCGGAGCATGTTACGCATTGCGCCGACTTTTTGTTTAGTTGTAAGGCAACCGCGATCCGAGTACAGCGCCACGTGATGCCAGTGCTACGATAATATAACGGTCAAGCGACGTTGAACACTGTGCAAGTGATATTAATCTGGCGTTGCGAACTGTAATGTTTAGGTATATACAATGAGGCTCACACGATTTTTCACTGTTTCCACTTGATTGGCGGCTATATAGGTATATATATATTTTATCTCGATGACAATACTAATAATTATATCACATTACCGCTTTCAAAGATTTGCAAATTAAAATCAAATTATTGCAAATCTGTCTTACTTTATCGTACCAGGTTGGACCATACCGTAATTGTTGACTTGCCAGAACAGCACAATAAGCAAAAAAAAAATGGAACTCTATTTAAATCTTGGGAACAACTCGTTAGATTATCATAACATAGAAAGCTAGTACAAGTAGCTCACAACACCAGTGAGCCAGTCGTGATCTGATCGGATCGTGAAAACATGGAATAAACCGTCAAAATCTTTGATCTGACATTATAATAAAATCCTGCCTTATTTACATGTAAACGGAGATTACAATAATGCTAAGCTTGTTTTCTCGCCGATAAATCTTCTAAACACGACAGAAAATTATTGCTCTACATCTCGTGCTGTTTCTTTATTCACGGAGATTTTACTGAAATAGGAGCACAAATCTTACATGAGGAGTGCCTGTTTAAGGTGGAGCAGGAAATATGATGAATTATTTATACGCAGTCCGGAGCCACGCACCGAGGAGCCGGCCTCCGTGTCTGCCGCCACTCAGCTGACACTCCAAATGAGCTCCACTTTTAGAAAAACTGAAGAAGATTTTGCCAAAACTTATTTTTGCTTACTATGCATCGTGATACAATACCTATAGTCACAATCTCTAAGTGAAAACAGTCAAAAATCGTCCGAGCTTCGTTGTACCTAGACATCAATTATAAGTAGATATTTTTATTGCAATTTATACGTTATGTAGCTTGCATAGTGTTCAAAGTCGCTAATCCGTATGTCATCATAGCACTGAAATCGCGCGGCATTGTAGACGGATCGCGTTTACCTTACAACTAATTAAAAAGTCAGCGCAATGCGTAGCGTGCGCCGAGTTTTAATTGAAATGTAGAACACATTATTTTATATAGAGACATGTTTTGATAAAAGACTTTTTAAAGTTGGATATTCTTTTAACATTGATCTGACTGCACATGTACAAAGATAACTTAAATAATATAACTACTGATAATAAAAAACGGAGGCACTGTTTTGTCTGCAATGTGTCAACTATTGTCAAAGTAGGTACTTAAAGTGCCGTCGCTATAGCATAATATCTTAATAAGCCACAAAGAAAATAACCCAATCATATAAACTAGAATTAATAAAATCTATTTTCAATAAAATTTACGAGATATCGCGTAATAATATTAGAAACATCCACACATATTGTACTCGCCTCCTTTAAAAGTCGAATAAAAGTAGCCAGTAAACTACAATGTGTAGTGAACGAATAATGTATATAATGCACTAGAGCAATGTAGTTTGAGAGGAACACTCACATAAATGTTAACTGCATACTTATCTTGCAAATACACGTGTTAAGCATAGAACAGAAAAAAACAAGTAGGTGTATGTATTAATATCTGTCACATTTAATAATCCAATGTTTTATTGTAGCAAAATTACTAAAAATATCACATTCATATTATTTTCATCGTGAGAGATGATAAGAATATCCAGCCGAGAGATCAGAGTGGAAGTTACAAATGGCGAGCGCTATCATCAGCGTTCATCAAACGTAATGTATCTCGGGCATCTCTCCCGTCTGCAGGGTCTGGCAGACCGCCTCGAGTCCCCGCCGGGTCTGGCAGACCGCTGTATCTAGATACCATTCGTGACGTCACTTGCCAGGCCCAACAGAACTTCAGCAACCATGCTGAAATGAGGCCAATTATGTAACAATGAATGTACCCTACTTTCAAATATATATTTTTTTAATTGTCGCAAAATAAAATGTTCTCTATTTCATTTCATAGTAGTGATGATAGATCGCCGCAGTTAAGTTTGATAGATCGCTGACACAGACATGGTTTTTTAAAATTTAAATCGGGCCAGACTTACTCGTACTGTTTGTTCTAAAAAATAACCAAAAATTAACATGTCGATAAGTCTGATTGACCGCGTCATCTGGTAGATTGCTGCTAACTTATGATCCCAAAATTGGGTCCAAGGGACTCCAGCCCCAAAACAAGTTGTTTTTATTTGACAAGATTAGGAAACACCTGTTTCAATCCTTATAATTTATTTTATTGATACCCAACCAAACGTATATTGGAAGTTATTTAATTAGTAAGGACAAATAGGAAGTAAAAAGAGCACATGTGCGTTTGCATGACAATTAATAAAATTAGGAAAAAAAGATAGATAGGTATAAAAATTGAATTCCACATTCCATTCACAATATTCATTGAATAGGCACTTACTAGTACGCAATATAACCTAACTATTGAACCATTGTGTCCCTTAAATTAGCATCTTATGTCAGTGGTCCGATTAGTCCCTCAACTCGACCGGGGTCATTTAGACCCCGACCCAAATAAGAATTGCTTTCGCACTTGTCACCCGTCGGGTGATTGTGACCCCGTGGTATCCCGGGAAATAATAAAAGAAAAGTAGTTTTGCGGCGAGGGAGTTATCACGCGTTGCCTCGACTTGATAACTTGCCTATATTTGTGTGACTTCGTATTGTAATATACTTCAAGTAAAATTTTTGGAGACACTTTTCCAGGCGAAGCTTAAATTTCCATATCTCCGAGAACCTTTGTTATGATGTGGTGCTGCGTGCTTGAGACCTGGTTGTTAGGTAATTATTATTTGATAATCTGGAGCTTACTGTGTTACTTAGAATTCAGAAATTCAACATTCCGATTTGAGAAGATAATTTATAATAATCCAATATTTTTTTTATTAAATGTTTTAACGTATCACCACTAATGGCGCTGATGTAAAAAAAATAGCATATAGCTCGTATTGAAATTTTATAAGAAGAGTTCATAAACATTTAATTTTGTTTTATTACTTTTTTATGACTAGCGCTCTTGCCTCCCTAGTGAGGTACACTCATAGAGTAATATATACACTAATTAAGAAACATAGATTCAGTATAGGTCTATGTTAAGAAATCAAACTAGCCCCATGTCAAAAAACACCATTAAGCTTACTTTTTTATTTTCTTCGACCATGCAGGTCCGTACCAGGTCAGGAACTTTTTACTCTGTGAAATGAAGTTTACAACTATGTAAATCCTCTGTGGTATGAACCTGGAGATTAGCATATTTTTTTTGCTGGAAGTTAATAATTTAACTATTTATTATCAGTTTTTTTTGTCTTACATTACACTAGTAATGAAAAGTAGATTCTTTACACGTACTAGTAGGTGATGACACCCTCAAAGTTTGAGCGCTCTCCTCCCTTCGCCCATCGGGCACCAATATAATTATCTTGTGTGTAAAAGATCATCAGTCTACATCCCTTGCAAAACAATCTACTATAACTCAAAACCCATGCGATTAATAAACAATACAATAATCACAAAAAGCCGCAGCCAGCTCAGCTGACACTTCCCTGGGCCATTCCAATTAGTTCCCTATTGACCCTGGCGTTGTTTATCTTCGTAAGGTAATGGTTCATATCCGCGCGGCTCTAACGCAAACAATACTACCTACCTATACGGAGTACCTACCCACTGATTGTAACTGACAAATTGTTGGTCAGTCGCTATTCTTCTTCTTTCAAGTCGATGTTCCACAAAATACAATTCTATTTTCAGATTAAGTTTTTGGATCCAAAACTTTGCCAATGTCAATGGTTAAAATAACATTATGTTTCTGAAATCTCATTGATTTTTATGAAAAAGTTACAATCGTGTTGAGGCTCGATACCCCACCTCGCTTTCTTTGTCTCTCTTCCAGACTATGCATTTTTATGGTGGTGGAATAAGTATTCCTTACTTCTCTTCTCCAGTTCACGTTACCTGTGATATGTTATGCAGGACCCTGACACTCTCCCTCCGTCCAGAGTACGTACGAGTCCGATACAAGATGGTTTTTTGCATTAATTTTGCCGTTAAGACTCACTTATCTACGTGAATGAATGAATATTAATTAGTTCTTCTTTAGGTTAACAGAGAATAAACAGGAAATGTTTTGTGAATTAAGACATTAAATTGAATAAATTACATCCTGGAGAACAAATCCTCAATGCTAATCCTTAGTCCTAAATGCTAATCCTTAGTCCTAAATGCTCGTGTTCTGATGCCATTTAGTAAGAATTTATAATTATCCAGCAAACATAATGCCTGCATTAAATCACTACAACCGTTATTTTTTACACCTTGACTGATAATAATAGCCTTCCAGGAAGAACCACCTGTACGTATGCAGTATTTTCTTTATTGTAGCTCGTTATGTCACAATTCATAACAAAATAGTGTTATAAGTTTATTTTTTAACCTATACTGTCCCACTGCTGGGCGAAACTCTCCTACATTTCCTTTCATAAATCCCGGTCCTTTGGTAACTTTGCCGAACGAGTCAAGAGTAGGTAGTTTAATAAAATAGAATTATACTGTACTTATATTAATATTTTTATTATTATAATTCAGTAACGCTTCGCCAACATGGCGCGGCATAATTTGTAAAATTAATTGTTGTAAATATAATAACTTTTTAGTGTAGTAGTGTGAGTAAAAAGCTGATTTACGAAGAAACAAAGTTCGTCTGCTTCAATAACTTTCATTCGTCACAAGGAAAGTTAAAATAAAACTTAATTATCGAAATCTCTGCACAAATTCGAGTTTTTCCCGTATTTCCGCAAATGAGCGAGCGATTGACGCAAGAACGCTAGATGATTCCATTATCCCGTTTTTAATCAACATTCCTCAAAAATATCAAATTATTCTTGAGTGGGGTCGCGAATTTCGTATTTTAATTGAAAACGGTTTAACTTTTAATGAAGGAAAAGTAGAAAAAAAAGTTAAGAATGGACGCGGACGGAGGTCGGGAAAGTTGCCCTCTTGTCTTAATTAAAGCAGAGTCTCGAGTCTTTAACTATTTCTTGTTCATTGTTGTTTATTTTAACATTTTTCGTAGCAAATACCCATTCTCTGAAGCCGGTCGTCCACCGGAAATGCGCAGATACATAATTAATATTTGTAAGTCTAAACATTTTTGGTTGTATTGGAACGTCGCTACTTCATTTCAACTCTCTATTTATGGTTGGTTGTTAGTTCGGACCCAGATTTAAATATGTAATTTATTTTTTCTAAATCGATTTATTACTTTTTGTGTGGGCGTGGCTAGCTCTGGATCAACAATACAGGGCCGTATCAAAAGCACGACACCGCAGACTCGATCGCGACTTCGCAGATTGGGTTCGTATCAAAACGCTACTATTCTTATATTTATAAGTAAAGATGACAATAAAACGTTAATTGCTATTTTTCCATTTTATTACCATAAAAAAAAATTAAGCGTTTCTGATGTTAAAACAAGGTACACACTCCCAGGTGTAAGACAAAGTTTCCAAATAACTTTGTCCGGGGAAGCAACCGCAGCCTCCCTACTCCCCGGTATACTTCTAAAGCCCTTAGCACACCACCGCACCCGCTACTGATTTAACTGATGTTGCGCCTTCTCGCTCTTCGTAAAGCACTTTTTCACGTTTCCTTATTAGTTGTGGATGTTCGCCAACGAACGCGTTTCACCGCGGCGGTATTCTGCGGACGGAAATTCCTTAATACTGCTAAATGCATGAATTCCAAAACTTTTCCGCAAATTCCCGAGATCTCTGTTCTTCGTGTAAAATTGTTTCGAGTTCCAATTGAATATACAAAATAAGATTTCTTTGCAAATTGTGTTTTAGAAAGCTTTTTATATTGAACGTGTTGGGAGTTGGGAATCCTTTAGCGGTGAAATTATCAAGCGCTGTTGAAAAGTTGAAACGGCCTGAGGGCGAGGCAAGGCGACCGGGAGACGGTTCACTTTCATTCTGCTCGGGCTTCATCGACGATTGGCACAAATCGTTCAAAACTAGGTTTCAAATACAAGTTTTCAAATATTTCGATCAATTTTAAAATTTTGAAGTGCTTTTGAGGCTCTTTTTAATCAAAAAAGGTACGTCAATCTAAAGATAAAATAAAAAAAAACTGTGACGAATTTTGCTTTTAGGGTTCCGGGCCCAAAGGGTATCAACGGGATCCTATTACTAAGCATACGCTCTGTCTGTCTGTTCTACCTTTTAACGGATGTATATTTAGAAGTGGAATAGATAGCCAGTTGTTTTTTTACAGAATAATTGATGTTACAGCGGATTAACTAAAAAAACAATAATAATATATTTAAAAGTAAAAAATAATCCCCATAAAACAACCGTATTTTTTAACGTATTCTCTCTTTGCTATACCTAGTGTAAAAATGCTAATACGTAGGTACCTACAAGTGTCAAACTTCTATTAACTACTAAACAAAGTAAAACAACAAATAATAAATACCCGTCAAGTGTGAGTCGGGCGCGTGCTAAAGATCCCGAACTGAATTAAAGAAAACATATTTTTTTTGGGTGCGGCCCTTCGGTGCGCGATTAAGACTCGCACTTGGTCGATGTTTTTAAAATAAAATGTGCAAATTCGTAACATCCTTGGCATAGCTCAACTATCTGCTTCTAATTGTAGCGCCTAAACGCAAACTGTTGAAAATCACTTCTTTTTTTGAAGTTGGTAAAAAAACATAGCTAATAATAAATATAGCTAAAAAAGACATGTTCAATGTCATATTAAAATAACATTGAAGAAGTATATCGCCATATTAAAAGGGTTGGAATATTTCAATATTGAAGAACCATTTAGTACTAATAAAACAAATACCCAGACAAAGAATTGAAGGAGATGATAAATTCTCGTATTAAAGCGGAGATACTTCGAGTCTGAAACAGTACAAAAGAGTCGGTCGTGGAATATTAAAGGAGCCTGTCCATTCGGGATAATTGCCATAATTAAATTGATCAAGTGTCTGAGTGAATTAACTTTAAGTTTTAGACTGGACCTCGCTGCCAGATTTGCTTACAATCAATATTTTCTTTCCACCCACAAGATGGACAGACAACCTAAATGAGACCGCAGGGAAACGCTGGATGCAGGCCGCTTTCAACCGGCCCTTTTGGAGATCGATGGGGGAGGCCTATGTCCACCAGTTGACGTCCTACGGCTGAAATGATGATGATGAATATTTTCTTAAAAAAAATTAATAACGTAGTGGCAGAAATTAACAAAATATACTGGTTAACTCTAAGATATTTTTACCTGTAGATAGGTTGTGCCCGCCACCATAATATAGGGCTGGATGCCCGACTTCGTTCAGCCGTCTCTCAGTCACGCACTCCGAGTGTCCACAACAAACTGTATTTTTGTCTCTTTCTAACAACAGATTTAACATAAAAAGTCTTTAATTTATTCTTTCCCTTATTTCACAAAATGCAGATATACATGCGTAGGTAAGTAGATATAATTATGCTGCGTTTAGTCAGTTTTAAAAGCCGTGTTGTTTGCCTATAACGTATGTGTTATTACACCTCACTGGGTTGTCTACGTTCTCAGTTTATTTTCACTGCACGATTTTCTAGTCAGTGTTTATTTATTTATTTCAAAGGAAGACCAACAGCCGTATAAAAATTGCATTGTTCTATATTACATTTTACTATTTTCTTTACATTTAATTTAATTTTTCATTTTGTGAACGAGTTTTCTGTGTTCACATAATAGTGATGTCATATTCACTAGCGTTATTAAAATATTCGTAGCTCCTAAACTTACACTTAACATTTCAGATCTTAAGCTTTGGCAGTTAATTTCTATCGGACATCGGGTAGTGAAAAGGGGCTGCGATTAAATTGGACAAACTGCTTTTTGGGTACCAATTAAGCGCTGGTCTCTCAAACTATTACGTGTCGTATACAGTTGATTATTTAGTTTGGAAAATGAGGACTTCACATTCTGTACAACACCCTTTATCAGATAAAAAAAACACTCTTGTAAGTGTTTTCTTTTTTAAATTAGTAATAAGCTTGCGTTTGACCGCCAACACGCCTGATGTTAAGCGATGATGCGGTCTACTGATGTTTTGGCACAACGCAGACAGTTATTTATTTAAACTTGTTTTCTGCGGGCATTATAACGGACAATGCTCTTTAGAATGAATCTGTTATCATTATCTGTTATCATTGATAGAAGTTTTTGTCATACAATAAATATGAACGACTTGTTATGCGTGTTTAAACGCATGTTAAAGCACATGTTATATCCACAGTTATCCAATAACTAATGGTATTTAAGACGTTACATTTAATCGAATTACTTTTGGCAAAATTAGTTTATTGTTGTAATAATGTTACTGTATTAAGAAAACGCAATAAATATTACATCTACACCAATACTGTTAAGAGGTAAAGTTTGTATTTCAAGTCAACGCTACAATTATTAGAAGAAGGTTAAAATCGACAAAATTTGATTACTTACATACAAGTAAAGGTAATAAAAGCGTCTATAATAAAAGTTATGTTAAAACTTGTTTGAATGTATGATACAGAGATGATAGTTGAGCTTAAATTATTTACAAAATCGATGTCGATATCTAAATACAATTATTTTTACTCATCATCATCAACCAGACGACGTCCACTGTTATAGAATAGAATAGAATAGAATAATAGGCCTCCCCCTTTAACCTCCACACTGAACGACAGCCTGCCATCTGCATCCACTGGATGCCCGCGACTCTCACAATGTCGTCGATCCATATATTAGGAAACCTGGCTACGCTTCGTCTTTCGGTTCGTGATCGCCACTCAAAAACTTTTCTTTCCCATCAGTTATCGGTTATTCTGACGATGTGGCCTGCCTATTGTCATTTAAACTTGCAAATGTTAATAGCTATGGCGGTGACAGGTTCTTTTAGATTTTACAGCTCTTTCCATTGCCCGCTGCGTGACTCTTAAGTTTTTCTAAAAGGCCAGCAGTTAAAAACCCATGTCTCCTTTTTTATTGTGATAAAAAACAAATAATCAAAAGAAGACCACTGATGAAAGCTGATACTAGAACATAAATATTTAGCAGTTAGCTTCAGCTACGTACTAGTGTTGCCAGATGTCCAAACTCTGATTGGGTCAGCATCGTTAGTTTCGGCAGCCTCAGTGGGGCACTAAAGGAAATGAGTACACGAGTTAATTGTAAACTAAACTTGCTCTTATTGCCTTCCCTTCGCTTAATTGATTTAGTTGTGAGCACACATCGGGGAGACATTCTGTTACTGCTGGCATATCCGGCCGTGAGAGGGCGCCATAATTCAACTAGCTAGCGTCTATGTATCCATACTTATCCCCACCAGTAAAGATAGATCAATATTCTGGTGCACTCGACGCCATTAGATAGAGTACACTTCAAAACTACACTACTGTAGTATCTTAGCTTTAGTGGGTTATTAGCCTTATCTTAGCTTCACTAAATAATTAAATCCTAGCTAATTCACCTTAGGATAAGGTAAGTCCCAAAACTGCGACCAGAACCACCGGAGGATAGGCAGCATCGTCCTATTAACATCTAACGTACTGTGATACCCTAGCTGCCTGTCAAGCGTGGAGATTATGGCAACATCCTTCTCGCAAAAACGAGGCCTTTGTTCAGCAGTACACGTTTACTGGCTGAAGATGTATGTCACCTTGTAAACACGCGAACAACAAGCGATCTAACAGACAGGTTTAGTTTATATTGAAACAGTTTGTTCTCTAAAAATAACGAGTGAAGTCGCTGGACGTAATTAGATGATACGTAATGATAAAACTTGTTTAGACATTTACCTTGTGAAAATAAACGCGTGACTTCCCGTCGTCGTTAATCAAGCAAAATTGATTCCCGAACCTGCCGCCGTTTATTTGCGAATCGCTGCGGGTCGGTCAACATTGACACTTCAATGCAGACACCGGAAGCAATGGGATTTGACGATTGAGCGACTTGAGCGGCTGAGCGAAGGGAGCGGAGAGCGTCTCGAGCACTCGACGAAGTTTGTTTTTCTCCAAATACCCTGAGCTGGCCATTTTGCTCCGAGAGCGGGATTGACTGCGATTCCGATCTGACTTTCGATAATTTACAATCGAAAAGAGGATTTATTTGCGTTCGGGGAGTACGATCAGACGGACTGAGTTGACGAGATGAATGCTACGAATTTATTTTTTGATAAATAAATCAGCAAGAAGCGCAGGAAGCCAAGAATTGTTGAACTGTAGTCTTCCACAGTAAGCTTATATACTCGTTTTAATTTCGTGAATTTCACACATGCACACGCCTATCGCACTTGTCTTTAAAAACGTGCCAAGTGCGGTTGTAACTATAGCCGGAGTAATCTAATAACGCGAACAATACTTGCATATTAGAAATACAATATTCGTTAGTAGTTTGTCAAATTGTATAGTTTCCACAGATTACACATCTACGTTGAGTTGCCGAATCAAACAATTATCTTCATAACTTTTAGACATTAATTATTATTATTACGACTTCGAGGCGGCCTCACGTACTATAGGGAACTGACCAAATGTTCAGTGGAGGCTTCTGGAGACCGTTTTTTTTAAATGTAGCAATTGTATCATTGACTAACAAAAAAACCGGACAAATACGAGTAGGACTCGTGCTCTGATGGTTCCGTTGGATAGAAACCTCAGAGCGCGAGCCCAAACAAAAAAAAAACAACAAAAAAGTTGAAATATTGAAAGACAAACTTTGTTTGCGACGTCACTGGTGCGGCGCGTGCGGGGGAGCCACAACAGCATGCTGGCCGCGATAGCAGGTAGGCTAGATTGCCCTTACATAAATCATTGTTGCAGCCTACACATTGCACACTGCACACAGTAGGCCCTAGTTTATTAATGTAAGGGTAGGTACTGATGACTGACTTAATTTATTGTATAATGTTGACATTTTTAGTTTAATTATTTTAAATTTCAATTGTTAATAATTATTATTAGTGTAATGTGACTAGCTACTATTATTAATTTTTTCTATTGATATTATTTTTGTGTTTTGTATGAGTCTATGTTACTTGGAAATAAATAAATTATATATATATATTATATTTTGTAGTGCACAATAAGGTTCTTCCATACATTCCAACTACAAAATGTAAGTATGTAATAGCAAAACAATTATTTTTAAATGATATAACTTAAAATTTATGACTTTAGGATTTATTCCTTTATATGTGTAAGACCTTGCTTCTTGCCAAATTTCATGATTTTAGGTCAACGGGAAGTACCCCAACGGGAAGGTTATGAGTCCCTTGTGAAATCGCAAGATATTCGTCATAAACGGTCATATTTTGATCGCGTAAACTTACAAGTTTGATTTTTTCACAGCTAAAAGTAACCGTAGATTTGAGTATATTATATAAATTTCAACTTAATATCTTTACGAGTACTTGAGAAAAAGGATCTTGACAGACTGACAGACGGACAACAAAGTGATCTTATAAGGATTCCGTTTTTTCCTTTTGAGGTACGGAACCCTAAAAACAAGTTACCTTCAATTTTACAAGAATAAGTTAAATCGAGTTTAAAATCACGATTAAAGAGTTGATAATCTTCAAACGGCTAGCTACAAACAATTTCGATAAAGTCATGTTTCAAACAAAAAAAAACCTAATCGGTTAAGCCATTTGAGAGCTACGATGCCACAGACAGACACAGATACACAGACACAGAAGTTAAACTTATAAAACCCTTGTTTTTGCGTCAGGGGTTAAAAATAAACGCGAACAAAGTAAAACACAGGACAAATAGTGTCGCTCATTCTCATTTGGGTCCAAAATCACGTCGCTCGTCGTAACAGCGAGGGATGGGGTCAGGCAGGCGCGGAGGTCAACACATCTGCTGCTTAATCCGAGTCTTACAGGAACGAGCTCTCGGTGTTCTGTTTCCACAATATTGTGTTCTGAGCCGCGTTCTCGTATGTCGAACTGAATCTCAGGTACGATGCCTTGAATCTGATGCCTGTAACAGGACTCTCTGTAAACATACGTAAATAGCAAAACAAGGGATATTTTCGAGTTTTTAAGTGAAACTTCAGGCACTTTTGAGGATGGAAAAAAAGCACTGAACTCGCGTGACCGTCACGCTCAGATACTCGTTCGGGTAAAGTCGGCTCGAGTCGACTAAGGGAGTGAGAGAGACATAGTCAACCTTGATAAAGTTTTCACTTCTGTCGTGTGGTCTTACACACTCTTTTTTTTATCTGATCTTTACCTTGTATTTTTTTTATAATAAGCTTGCCTTTGACCCCCACTTGCCTAATGTGTGAGCGATGATTCAGTCTATGATGGAGCACACTTGTCTAGAAAAAAACGTTTAGTTAACAAAGAAGTTTAAGATTTTGTTCTCAAATATTTACTAAGAATGGAAAATAGTTGTTCGTGTAGTTCCATGGTTGAGTCTAGCGTCAGATCTACACCCCCAAAGAGTGTTGTTGTTTTTTTTCATTCTATACCCCTAGAAGTAAGGTTTGGGTCAATAGATGGAACAGGCTAGGGTTGAGATTTGATTCGTATATTGCCAAAATCGACTCGCCCCAAACTCCTTGTCACAATAAATTAATACCTATTCATAAAAGTACGTATTGGGTATCTCAACTAGTACCAATCTCAGTGCGTTTAACAATAATACGTGGTACTGTCCTAAACTCCAATAATCCATCCCTTCACGTCGAGAATATCTTAATCAGATTAAAAGCAAGCAGCTTTGTAAAGGAGGACAAATTAAGGCATAGTGAGAACGAAGAGAGGCCTACGGACGACGCACCTAATTTGTTTGGTCTTTCGAGGTATTTACTTTTAACGATGAGTCTTATTATATAGTAAGCAGAGTTCCATTTTGCTTGAACAAAACAACGAAAAACACAGTTCAAAATATTGCTAAGTAAGTTGTCTCTTTAAGAAGTCAGTTTTTACATTTGTTTATAGAGCTGAGTTCAGCTCAGCTCGTGGCTTTTATAATAATGTCTTACAAATAATATATTTTACATAATATACTTTATTACAGCTCAAGCACCTTGATGATCCTACAGAAACCTTACATTTCATATTCCAAGTAATTTTCTATATCTTTAGAGGTTATTCAGTTTGTAATACGAACAGTTTGTAAAACGTATGGATTATTATACTATAGGTTCGTAAGTGCTCCTGAATCTCAGGAAAAACAAAACTCAGAAGTGTCGTCATGGAACAACTTTATCGGGACTACTGTTAATACCCAGAGTTTTATCTGTGCAACAAATCTTCACTTATTTTATGAACGGAACGCAAATCTGCAAACACAATTGCAAATTTTTATTGATTTTTAGCCTGTGTTGTCCCTCTTTTGGGCAAAGGCCTTACCACTTTCTTTATCTTGCACTACCTCACGGTGGACCAGCTTTTTGTGTGGGACACAACTTCGTCCCGCCATCTTCACCTAAACCTGCCAGTTGGCTTTGCCCTTTCAGGTGACATAGCAGACCGTCCACTGGTTGCCTTCTTTGACAAGAAAACAAGGAGTTAAGGCCGTGAAACTCGATCTTGAAAACAAGGAGTTAAGGCCGTGAAACTCGATCTTGAAAACAAGGAGTTAAGGCCGTGAAACTCGATCTTGAAAAGTGAAACAATTCAGGCGCCAAAAGTACCGAGTAGATATGTAGATAATAATTGAGAGTAAAATATTGTACGAAACTCGTTTACTGAGATAGTTTCTCAAATTTCTAAACAGCCGTGACGGGAGATGATGGTTGTCTGCGAGCCGTCTGGACTTCGATATACATGAACTAGCAGTAAAGTTATATGATTATTTACGGGATATTTACCGTGGTAAGGTTGTGGAATGAGCTCCCGATATTTCGGCGCAGTTACATGCACCATGTTCACGGGAAGACTGAAGAATGCGGGTGGTTGGAGAACAGTTAAAAAGTTAGAAAAGTTAGTTACCGTGATAGTTTAAAACAGTGTTTTGATGAACTAGCAGTATCCTGCGGTTTACTCGCTATCCTACACGAACTGCACACTTTACTAGATAGAAAGCAGTTGATGTTTTATTTGAGAGAACTCCTGCTGCGGGTGTGGGCGACCCATCAACATCATCGGATGGAACCACGACAGCTGGTCATTCTACCATCAACCTTCTTCAGTGTAACATCAACTGTCAATTGTTATACAGTTAAGTCAGGATAAGTTAGTAAGTAACACACACTAACATTTGCATTTAAATATTTGTATATCTACTGTCCTTATCTGTCTCGGGTATCTGTGTCCAGACTCGGCCTAATATTCTTCGCTTTGCTGGTTGTCGTGGCGTAGAATCTTTCACGTGATTTACAAAGCGTAGGAGGCCGTTTGTCAAATAGTATGGAGCCTTTGGAGCTTTTTACAGGGGTAGCCACGACATTCGTCATATTAGTTTTTGGTCCCTATTACATAGTAAAGCATTGCAATATCTGTTTCGTTCTGGTAACAACAATTTTGGCATACGAGTAAAGAAGTTACCATGTTTTATTTTTATTACACGGGAATTACTCACGTAAGATTAAGCCGGTCACTCCGACTATAGTTTCAACCGCATGACCACCATGTTTTATGCGTTTATGCTAAATTAGCACTACTTCTATGCTACTTATTATTCTTTGAGACAGACTCTATATAAACTTGATTTTTGCTCCATGGACTAATGTAACAGTTAAAATTAAAAAATAATAGTCAAATGTCATTCATTATCAATTTTTGATTTGTTTATTGCCCAGCTTGAAAAAAAAAAACACTGATTGGAAATGGCTCCACTTCCATGTGTTGTAGCTAACTACACTAAATGTGATGGTCTGTGATGATGGTAACTAGGTATATGCACATTCGTACCGATATTATAGTAAGTGCCACGAATGATGAGACTTGACGAGTGTCAGTGATGGGGAGCCTGCGCAGGAACAATGTACCAGAGACCATTGTACTCTGGTCTCTGGTGAGTCTCATCTCTGGTGGCACCTACTATACTCAGATACTCAGTGACAGTCACAGAAGATGGTGACAGTGACTGACTTGACTTCATGGCAGTTGGCTACTCCCTAATTGTCACTTCATTTTAAAAATGTTATATACCCAATAGGGTATTGTGACGTCCTAACTTCATTGTTTGCTAACACCATCTATTGGATCATTTGGTAAACTTTTTTTAAATCGGCGGTCGTAAAATCTTCCATTAGTTGCGGTTGTCGGTTTGTTTCGTAAGTGAGATAATAAAATAAATGAATGGACGCATTTGTTACGCTTGCACGGCCCACGCGATGGAGGTTTTGTCTTTCCGCTGTACCTACGTAATATGATTAAGGGCTCACTATTTTGAAACCCTTAAGGGCACATCCACCGGAACCTAATGTGAATCAAGCTTTAACAATCGCGTACAACTGTAGTATGTAGACCATTAATGTGATGTGATGTCAATTTGTACATCAAATACCTCCTAGAACATAATGAGGCTTATTTGATAATACAAGTATCTTATCAGTTATTTTAACAAACTCTCCAACATTTTCCAAGAAAACGAAATGATATAAAAATATTCGTACGCAATGAAAGGAAAAATACAAAAAGGTAAGCCTGTCTCAAGGACTGATTGAAACTCAATTACGTCCAATAATATTTTGTAGGACTCAATAAAATTGTATTATATCGTTGACACTGAGACGACCGACATCCTTAAATATACTAATGACAAGCACGTGTCAAACAAAAGCGTAACGATGTTATCGAAAACATTTTAAAAATATTGCACAGCACCCAACTACATGATGTACCTATTGCAAAATGTATTTAGAATATTTCACATTTTGATGTAAAACCGTGTTGATGTAGTTTTCTAATAAAACTTCAAAATTGAACCATTCTAATGACATCTAACGGGATAGCACGCTGCGACCCTCGCTCGAGTACAAAGAGCTTTGTGCTCTAGATCCAAATTATTTTTGTTACGGCTGTGCGATGTTTGGTAAAACCACGGAGTAGAGAATATTCCAGAGAGTTCTGAAACGGCGGTACCAGACTACTCGCTCAAGGTTATTTTGTCCCTGACGGCTGCAATATATTGTACAAAGTTGAATGAAAACCATAAAACACTGTTTAACCCATTTAGATTCCGTCAACGAAATCCACACGTCTGATTGATTGACTCTTTATTGTTCACACCATTAAATTTGATACAGAGGATAAAAACTCTTATAACAAGTGTAACGACTGGCGACCTTATCCCTAAAAATTATATCTTCCAGGCAACCTAAGTTAGGGCTATTATACTACTATAGCTCTGCGTCATAAAATTATACGCACTTAAAACCATTCTTCATTAAATTTTATACTGATATGGCCTTGCTTCAATCAATTGGACGCTGCCACAATCAATTGACATTACTTACTTAGGCACAAACTTAGGAACTGTAATTCTGTAAGTGTTCCACTCTGAGGTCAAACTGTCTGTGAACTTCGCACCAGCAACTACTAGCCCAATGAGAGTAATCGTAAAAGCGCTTTCTATCGCTTTATCGCTATAAAGCCGATGTGCGATAAAACGTGAATGGCTGCCGAACCAGTCTACTCCGATGTACGAGCGAGGCCCGTCGTATTAACTAGGCTATTTCGAGACTAGGAGGCTACCAAAATATTTTTAGGTGGACACGCAACGCCTAGTCTTTACACAGTAACACAACATTTTACGATTTTGATATATTTGACATCTTATTAGTTTCATGTTACCAACCAAGGGCCGCCAGAAGGCCGAGTGGTAGCATGTGCGCTTTACAATCTAACGGCACCTGGTTCAACCCCCGGCCCTGAACTAATCTCTTATTTAGTATAAATAAATTATGCGCAGTTTTGATGCCATCGCTCAGCAACGATGAAGGAAAACATCGTGAGGAAACCGGTATGTTCAAGAAATTCTAAAGCTCAAAGACATTCACCAACATGCATTGAGCCAGCGTGGTGGGTCAGGGCCCATCGTCTCTCTCTGAGAGAAGGCGTGTGTCCCAGTAATGGGAACATGATAGGCTGATAATTATGATGATGAACCAAGGACATAACGTAAACTCAAAATCATTTGTTGTTTAAATTTGTTTATTTATTTTGAGTTGACGAAATTTATATTGATTATGTGAAACTAATAATATAACAAAAAACACAAAACTACATTAAAGTTTCAGTAGCTACTTTAATCCCTGAACCCTTCAGAAATAAAAAAGTTTATCTTACTGTTTTTTTTTTTTATCTCTACTGTATATTTCGCTAGAAAAAAATCGAGTAAGACAAAAAAATGGTTTTAGTTAGACATGGTCTAACTAAAACATTGTAGTAGACCCCATGCTGTCAACTGTTTCGATCTGTCGGTCGAATAAACCTAGATGTCAATGTGTCCAAGATATCGTATTAATAAAAAAGTTTCACTTTTATTTTATTAGTCGATTTGAAATGGCTATGATATTGCTAGTGTTGCTAGCAATATCATACACAGTCATGTGTAGATGATATATTTTGGGATTCATATAATTGAGCTATCTGTATTGTACACAATGTACACGTGGTTTCTAACAATTAATATTTGATTTGTGTATTTATTTCATGTTGGTTGCGGAGTGTTGGTCGTCCGGCTACAAGATGGGTCGACGATATTACTACTATCGCGGGGCGAGCCTGGACTCGATTAGCACAGGACCGAGGCAGATGGCATAGCAAGAGAGAAGCCTATACCCAGCAGTGGGATAAGGAAGGCTGTGGAGGATTTACTGCGTGTAGTTTTAGATTTTAATTTTATTTATTTATTGTTTAATGTACTAATTGGTTTAAATAAATGTCTGTTTTTGTTCAGTGTCCTATGACTTTAATATAGAATTTTAAATTGTGCTTATCCAAAGCCAAGAGTTGACCCAAATTTATCACGTAATAATAATCAAAATGACAGTATTAAATACAAATTGTCTCCTAAAATGGCGAACCACGTAATATAAATTAAATATTTTGACGTTGACGTTCAATAAATTAATCCCGCCATGTTTTGACTGCCCAAACCCTCAGAAAAATGACTAAAGCCAGAACTTGAGCTATTCGAGTCACGTTCAAACATGACAGCGAGGAGCGACCGCGGCGGATGCTTCGACACTCGGCCCAGAACAAACCCGCTAAATATAGTCGCTTGCTACGCTCGTGATGTAGTTGAAATAGCTGATCATATTTTACCAGCAACGTAACTAACTTTCTCTTCAACATATCTTTGTATGTGACTGCAATTGGAATTGCCAACTGTTTCCATGTTCCGAGCTCTACCGTTTTTTAACCGACGCAAGAAGGAGGTTATTAAACCAACTGTATGTTTTTTTATTGTTTGTTACGCGATTTGTCCGCTAATTATGAATTGATTTTGTTGATTCTTTTTTTGTTTGATAGGTCATACCTCAGATGTGGTCCCATCAAAATTTTAACAAAATTGATTCAGCGCATTTTGTAAAATTCAACAACAACCAAAATTACATACAAAAATGACGTTTTGTTTGTGGTTTCCCAAGTTTTGATGAGGAATTTCAATCTCTGTTTTAACTATGTAGGTAGTAGATAGTATTGAAGTCGATTTTTTTTTCTTTCTAAAAATGTATTATTCGAATGGCAACTTGATACATAATATGCACTTACCTTACCTTGGTCTTATCTGGTCTTATTAGGAGTTAGCAAAATAATTTAACGGAAACTTTCATCTATCTATATGGCTTGTTTTAGAAAACACGCACGTTTGATTTCATTGATCTCTAAGTGTAAAGTTTGTCGCACTGTCAATCATAATATGAAGTTTTCTAAGAATCAACACTAACCGTGTGACTCGGGCTTTACGAAACTGCTCAATACTGCCACTAGCCATTCTGGTCACGTTCAAAATATGACAGCAGAGTGGCCGGCCGCGGCGAAAACTGCCTCGAGACTTGCGCCAGATACGGCCTTATAAATTACTTTATGCCTTACACCTACACGCACTACGACCGATCCTGTACAATAATCAATTGTAATAATTTTTTGAATGTGAAATTAATAATCAGTTGCGTTTTATTACTGATAATTTTTTATTATCTTAAATAGAGCTGATCACAGAAAACAACGTAAAATTTATTCAAAATTGAGGAATATATTAGCATTTAAATGTCTTGCAAGACCGAGAACGCTCTTTTCTTGTAAATGACAATGATCTTTTAATCTAGATCAATAGACGACAAACGACGTCGGTACAACAGACCCCATACAAACTTCTAACTGACACTCACTTAGCGGGAAAGGCACAAAGCATCCCTTCATAATCCGATCAAAAAATTTAAACGTATATATATCAGAACTTTATTAGCCGATTGAAATCATTTCTTTTCAACTCATTTAATTTCAGTATGCCTATTTTGAAGTTGACTGAAGGATACATTTTCAAAAGCCACAAATATTATAGGGGGCAGGCCATGCAGTTGAACCCTGGGATCGTCCACGAAGAGTTTATTGCTCATCCTCATCAACAAAGTTAACTAAAGTCAATTAAATAAGCAAAATGCTGACTGAAATCCGAACTAAGTATTATGTATTCCAGGTTTTCGATTGCTAAATGGCACTTTTTAACTAATACTAATCATACGTATATTATAAATAAATGCTGAATGGATATAAATTGTTGTGGAAGTAGCTTGTAACTTGGATTACAACATACACTACTTTTTATCGTGGGTAATTTGACAGTTCTGTAGGACAACGAGTGAACCGCGGAGCACGCTGTTTATTTATCAATGTGTCATTTAAAAACTGCATCAATTCGTTTCACTATTGCAATGTATAGGACCCTGATATGATTTTTAGTTGACTTCAAAAAAGGAGGAAGGTTCTAAACAATTTTTTTATCTCATTCGATACTGTGTTTGTCAGATACGAATCGGACGCAGTGAGTACGCGCTGCGTAGTCAGTAGAAGATGTTGTCGATGGACTCGGAATATTTCGTATAATGTAGTGATTAAACCAGTTCCAACGTAGTCTCCACTGGAGTGGAACGAGAGATATGCTCCACCTAATGCGTGGAATGGTTCATTCAATCATTTAATACAAAATATAATACCATTTTATACTAAGTTTAAATTACGATGGGTTCAGAACAAAATTCAGAAATAATATCACTGAGTTCACCTATCTATATACATTTTAATAACATCCGTAAAGTAATTGAATCCTCAATTATTATTATAACACCGGCTTGCACTCACGATTATGTTTCTATCGGTCGAGACGATCGACCGGTTTCGGAGCCATTATATAATAATTTTATAGCCGGTGTTATAATAATAATTGATAATGAATCCTCACGCGAGTTTTGATGAAGTAATTGAATCCTGTTATATCAATGTCTAATTTAACTGGCAACAAATGTAAACTAGATATAATACATAGATTACATTAAATGTAGTAACATTAGTATGGGTTAATTGTACGTCTGGTGTGGATTTTTTAGCGCTGATCCAATATCCAAAATTATAAATATATTATTTAGTTTTATTTAATTTCTCGCGTAACGCTCCTTGAGCAAGGAGTTGCGAGGCACATTTCGGCTAATGTGTACTTATATTATTACTTTTATATGAGAATACATTAACATGATATAGGAAAGTATAAAGAGACCACAGAGAAACGATGGATGCAGGCCGCTTCCAACCGGCTCTGCCAAAGCGATGGGGGAGGCCTATGTCCAGCATTGGACGTCCTATGGCTGAAATGATGATGAAGTATAAATATTCATAGTTACACATACACACAGCCACACACACACAAACCATAGCTCTTCTACTCAGCTATTTAAGTAAGTGGAGTCAATAACCATAACATATCTCGTAAACGGTTAACTGAAGAACTTCAATTAACCTTTAATCTGAAATTGTTAACTAAATGGCCGACTTGTAACAAGATTCGATTTAATTATCTAAATAGGGCTCGCGTGCTCCTGACTCGTTAATTAATGAAATTCACGGAGCGATCAAATGAATTTCACTTGTTTCAAACATTGCAGGTATTTCCCCGACAAATTAGAAACATTTTGATGCCCGTCTGTCATTGAAACATTCAAATTGGGAATATTATTACAATTTGAAGTAGTTGAAGTAATCACAGAGTCATGTAGAAGTTTTAGTTCTGCTTTATTGTAATTTGATTATTTCCAGTTTCTACGTATTGACAAATGTACGGAATTATATCATATTTAACCAATAGAAGCGTATTAGTATCAGTTTCTTTAAATAAACGAACGTCTATTTTATACATTTACCCCTCACGCTTCCGTTTTTTCTTTTCAGGTTTCAGATGTACCGTAAAAGAAGGCGCATCGAAAAGGAGTACTTATTTGTAGCAGTGAGTTAAAAATTAATGTTGATAAAGCATTTGACCACGTTTGTTTGTTACACTTTATGTTAATGTATGCTAACTCAACTGAAAACCAACAGAATTATAAGCAAATTTCACCAGATTTCCCTTCCCTCTATCATACTAACGTACAAAGTGATTAAGTTCTCCACAGGCACTAAATCCTTTGTATCCTACATTTTAATCACCATAAACTGTATACTGCGAAGCTCTGCTTACAAAAATCATTGTGCTAATAATTATATAAGTGAAAATTTGTCTGTGTAGAGTTCGTTTACGCAGAGCGATGTGATATTGACCAATAGGACTGCACGAAATGTACGGCTACGTGACGCCATGTTGATTTTGTACATTTCTATTGGTCAACCACCAGTTTAACTCGGTTAAGTGTTGGTGGATATTGAAAGTCTGATATTTGTTGCCGCTTTATTTTGCAGACTTGGCGATGAAATTTGATGTGGAGATAGTTTTATACATTTTTTTTATTCAAGGAAAAGCGTAGTATTTAAAATCTGCGAGTAAAACAGCAGGACGCGGCTAGTATTCCCTAATCCGTTCAGCTAAAATGAATTTTGTAAGAGATGGGCAACCCTTAATTGCTGTTTGAACATCGCAGTATCCCGGGGCGATAAAAACTTGGGCCCTTCATATTTTACACGGAGAGTTTTTAAAACAATAAACTTCACTCTCATTATTTTTATGCTCTTTCGGGTGCTGTAAAGAAAATTGTGAGAACTTTAATTAAAATAGACATTGTATGTTATAATGCATGAAAGCATTTAATTTTACCATATAGGCAAAGATATAGGTAGCTAGTTTGCAAGTATCAATATGTTTCAGTATATTTAGATCTAGGTAGTAGATCTGTGTTTAGATCGGATAATGACAGAATCAAATCTCTAAACCATTCTACGAGTTAGTACTAGAAATATTATTATTATTTTTTAGCTATTTAAAAATTTATTTTATTCTTAGCTAGCTTAATTAATAGTTCGAATGAGAATGTTGGAGTATTATTTATTTAGGAAACAAAACTTTTCGTAATTTTCTTTTTTACTCTGTGAATCAGCTATTCGTATTACTTTAATATCGCTGTATCATTATCTACTTTTTTCAACAACACCGTTATTTTGTGAGCTGTGAGCTGTGGTTAACCGCGTAGCTTGTTGGAAAAAACAAAAGCTTCTAATATTTAACAACAGAACTGTCTCATCTTATAAAAAAACTTAATAAACGAAATGTAGGTTGATTTTACAATGTAGCAGCGGTAGGTATACAGTCAGGCGTCTGACCGTGAGCTGGTAATCTTCCATCAGGAGACGAGGGTGCTGCGGCTGCGATAACCAGCCATAAAGCGCTTTATGTGCAGTAAAACGTACAGCCGGCAAACATTGCCGGATTGTTACAGCGCTTTATTGCTACTTTGAATTGCGTTACACTGAAAATATTATGTTGGAGGCATGGTTATACGTGGTACGGGTGATTTGACAGGAAATTCAACATTATTACAAAAAATAAAAACATATATGGTGAGGTATAAAAAGTTTAAAAAGTCACTACAAGTTTCAATACCTTTTTAGAAAATATCTTGTAAATATATTTTCTAACAAATAATGTTGTGTGTGTCCACAATAAACTACTTTACACTTGAACAGATTTGAAAAAAAATATGCGTGGAGGTAGCTTATAAGGAAAATTTACGGTTTCAGTTTTTTTTTGTATGTGGCATTTTAAAATCGATCGAAGTCATAATGGCAAAGCAGAAAAAACGAGCCAAAAATCTGTTTGCTCAGTCAATGACAAATTATCAAATAAGCTAGCTCATTATACACAATTCGATATAGTTTCATTAGCATAATTAGCTAAATTTCATATTAATCACGTAATAACCAATCATAAACCGGGAGTAGGTATGTGTAGCCAACGAGCAACGACCAATTACGCGCATTCCGTGAGTGATGGCGGACCAATCACAGCTCAGTAATGAATGTTAAGCTAATTGTTATTAATGATTGTCAGACTATTGTCATGGAGATGGATTGCTCGCGACTCGTGCTGGATACGCACTTATTAGGGTAATTGAAGATAGGTACGGTTGCGAGATCTTTCATTGACTGACTTAGCAGCGGTCCGGGGGCTCACCTGTTATCTTCTAGGATTTGTGTTTTTGTTCACAAAGTAACTAAACAAAATACAAGCCAACACTAATGCTATAAATACAGTTAGACTGCCCATAGACCGTTGAAGGTCTAAAGACAATCCAAATTTTCAAGCCCACAGTTGGCAGTGTACCTAGAATGCTGCCAGCATTACCACGCTGAATGACAATGCTTACCCTATGCGTTGAGCCAGAAACACGCCAGCATTTTGGTCACACATCGCATTAACCAGGTGCTCTTGTGCTAATTCAGGGTATAAGTAACCTTCATACCAAATTTTATTCAAATCCGAGATAAGGCTTGAGTCCCAGCTCCCACTGTTGGGACACAAGCCTTCTCTCAGATAGGCTGATATCGTTATTGTTGTTGTATGCAGTTTTCTGAACACAAAGTTTTTATATTCAAACTAGCTGACCCGACAGACGTTGTCCTGTATTAGAACTGTCAACGCGCGAAGTTAAAATCGTCGTTAAGTTTTCTGAAGTTTTCAAATCTTCTGCGCAGTTTTCTTAATTTTTCTTTCCGTATGAATCTTCTACAAACAACAAACTTAAAAAAAGATGAATGAAATCGGTAAAGTCGTTCTTAAGTCACGGCGTGACCAAGGTAAATAAATAGGGATTCATTTTTACATACGATAAATAGATAGAAGATAGTTCATAGATTCATCATAATGCGTTTCGACTTTTATGTGACATTCACAATCGTAAATGTGAACCATTTTCCTATAAAATTTGCAAAAGATCTGAACACATACAATACGACTCTTCGCTCCAGAGTTTAAATCTCTTAAAGACAGGTAACTCATAACTTAAATTAAGATAAAGCTCTTCACTTAACTCGTGGATATTCCGCTCACGTATTATTAATAAAACTCCAGTTCTCGGCACCGAGCGCCTTCGGAGGCAGTCCTGCATATCGTACAGCTGCGGAATAGTCTGATACAACACAAGTATTTCACCTTCAAAATCGACCTACTTCAACTTGTCTATCGCTCGCTTGTAGCCAGAGTGGCTAGCTCTAGTGTCAGAGCTATCTCTACTAAAACTATTCCGAGAAAAGCCAAATATGGGTCGGAATGTATTATTTTTTCTTGTTTCGAAAACCAAAAAAAACATGCTTTTGGTACTCATATATAAATAATAGGCTTGCGCTTGACCGCCAACTCACCTGATGTTAAGCGATGATGCGGTCTACGGTGGAGCACACTTGCCTAGAAGAACCCGATTCAAACTTGAGAGGTTTACCGTTCCATCAGATCGTTTCGATGGTACCAAATTATCATTTAACTTTACTTACTTACGTTAGTTCAGCTTTTAACAATATTATTGCAGCATCCATTAACCAAATAGTTTGTTTAAAAATGTAAAGTC
Organism: Agriopis aurantiaria; assembly: GCA_914767915.1. NCBI lineage: Eukaryota > Metazoa > Arthropoda > Insecta > Lepidoptera > Geometridae > Agriopis > Agriopis aurantiaria. The sequence continues at coordinate 336,937 of OU611982.1, forward strand.
AGTTTAGAGCAATTGTGTACCAACAGTGCGTATTAGCAAGCTTACGTTAATAAACCGCATCATAAATATGACTTCATCGAGCAAGATTTATTTTGTTGCAGTATCAGTTGAGAGCTAATGATCAATACAGCGAATGTTTTAAATGTTTATCGGGACTTATAGCACATTATTTTATTTTGGTAACAATAGGTAAGTTACGTTGACATTTCAACCATGTTACAATGGCCGTGGTCACGAGCTGACTACGGTCATTGGAACATTGTAAAAACATCGAGAGAAAGGTATCTGTTTTTACATAAATAAAATAATGCGTGATAAGTCCCGATAAACATTTAAAATATGTATTCACATCGCAAAAGTTTAATAGTTACTAATGCAGGGCGTGTAGGTACTTTTGGTAATGTTTGATCATATTGTCACAACTTCAAGTGAGCTATATATAGTCAGCCTGCCTGTCTCTAGTAAAAAGAAGTAATCCGATTTCATAAAAAAAACTCTATTCGAAGGGTCTTCTAAAAAAATCAGAAGCCTTTGACACTTTCCAACGTAAAAAATATATAAACAGCCCATTAAATTTAATTCTGTACCTAACGAACTGACTTCGCTAAAGACATCACAATTTGGGCCGATGTTTGCCCGAACCCGACTCAAAGAGAAGTTTAAATTATAAATTTGGCTCCATTTTTGTATCACGGGGCTTGCGAGGAGTTATATTATATCTCTCCGCGTTTTGGAACAGGGTGTTCAATTGTTACTGGACTTCATATATTTTTGTCAGTAAGAATTAACTTTCATGCTACGATGCCATGGTAGGAATAACTTTCGTAGCAGCTCGTTTATTTCAATTAGGACAATTTATTTCGTAGCATGCTACGACGCATTCTACGCTTTTGACAACGCTTACGCCTTTTGTGTATTGAAAATTGACTGAATCAAGGACCTAAGTAATACACAATGTCCGATAATTTCTATCAAATAAGAAAATTCTTACCAAATTTTAACTAATTTTATTGATTTTTACCATTATGTTAATACATATTTTTCGAAAACAAACAAAATCATAATTTTATAACTACGCATTTTGCTATAAAAAACTTTTTGAGTCCGTATAAATGGCGCATCCTGTATCTTTTCGCGTCTGAATATAATATTAGGAGCTTTACATTATAATCTCGAACGACGGTAGTTGTGAATACGTTATAGAGCTTAAGGGCTGAATCCTCCGCAACCGAATATACTACTACTGAAGTTATTTAAACATTTATAAACATAAGTCTTTAAACAAAAACTTAAGTGTATTATTTATACTTGCAATATCTTGAATAGTCTTAATATTTTTAATTTTTATTTTTTATGCCATAGGTGGCAAATAAGCAGACGGGCTGCCTGATGGTAAGCAGTCACCGTCGCCTATGGATACTTGTAACACTAGAGGCATCACAAATACGTTGCCGACCCTTTAGACCCGACCCTATATGTTTTTTTAAAGTTTAAAAAACAAATTAACCCAAGACACAAAACTTTATCTAAAAACAATATGTCAATTACCTATTCGTAGATAAAGCAAGTTTATAAGCACACCAAATTCATCAATAATGATCAACTAATTCTCAGAAATAAATATAAGTTTTTAAGAAATCGGCTGAAATCATGAAGTAACTCTAAAGATATATAAATTCATAAGTAACAGAGTTAACGGCACAAACGCCGCAAAGTTAACCCTTAACTTGAACCCTCTCGCAGCAGTATCGAGGCGGCACAAGTGATGTGCTGCACATCGGCGAGTTATCATGAAACATTCAGCCGTCCGTGTCGTGGAGACAGTCCGTTAATGCTATCCTCTTAAATAATGCAAGAACGCACCTCCGGCGGTGGCGGCTCTCGGAGGTGGCCCCGATCTATTATTCACTCGACACTAGCATTCCGACAAGTTTCACCATAGCACGAGAACACTTCACCTCACACCTGTCTCGATGTAAATTGGACCGTATCGTCGGGCACGAGCGCAGGTTATCGCGGGACTCGAGCACACGTGCGGAGAGTGCAGCGGGCGCCGCGCGACTGACGCTCGCGCCCGGGCGGGCGCACGCCGGCGCCTCGCGTCACAAGCTTCCTGGCTACTCGCCGGCCCTAGAGTCCACTACACAATACACTACTCATTTTATTTTTACCCACAACTAAACAGAGAAGTAATATGACTGTGTTTGTATGTTAGTGCGTTTGTTGGACATTTTCCCCCAAAACCGCTAAATTAATTTAATTGAAAGAAAGAAAGAAAGAAAATAAATTTTATTCGACACCATCATCGATTTCATTCGATTGCCGTTTTATTAAAAAGCTGGTTTAATTGCGGGGGCCTTAAGATATGCTCGATCAAAAGAATTTGTCCAATAATTTAAAAGTCAGTCAGTTAAATTATTTATTGTATTTAAATGTACACTTGTTCTACAAAAATTCTTCTTTCCAAGCTTTGTTTGCGTCCAACTCTCCAGTCTTACTAACAGTCGCGATATGAATACATGTTTTAAATGTTTATCGGGATTTCGCTACTATCGCGCAATATTTCACTTAGGTAAAAATTGGTACCTTTAGCTCGACGTTTCGAGCATGTTACAATAGCTGTGACGATAATAGGTGACGAGCTGACTGAACACTGCGGGTGAAAAGGTACTTATTTTACCTAAAGAGAGAAATAAATAAGTGAAAAAAATTCAATTAGTCTATCTATAAAATAATGCGCAATAAGTTCCGATAAACATTGAAAACATTTTCCCGGTCTTTGTTTATGACCTTTGACCAGGTTCAACATTAGGTAGTCAATCAAATAAGCATATCAACCATACAAAGTAGTGCAGTCAGTTCTAGCACACCGAGCACGGCAGGCACCGTGTCTGCTCGTGCAGTTCCAGCACACCGAGCACGGCAGGCACCGTGTCTGCTCGTGTAGGCAGCACGTCGTGCTGACGCTGCTCCCTGGAGCTCGTCGTGTCACAGTTTACTTATGTACATTTCGCGTTGCGTTTTTTCAAAAGGAATTTGCATCTGAATTTCTCCCTCTGAAAGGATTTGATACACGAAAATATACGAAGAACTAACTTTTATTTCCGAGAAATCTTTATTTGATTTTGTTTTCTTTTCATATGAAAACTGACAACTAGCTACACTATTAATAAGCAAACAATAGATAGAAAAAGAATGACGATTTAAAGTTTACATAAAACACTAGTAAGAAGAATAGATAAGGATATAATAGATAAATAAAGGGTCGGGTCCTAAAGGGTTGGCAACGTATTTGTGATGCCTCTGGTGTTACAAGTGGTGACAGCTTACCAACAGGCAGCCCGTCTGCTTGTTAAAAAAAAAACCTATGCCATAAAAAATGTATAAATAAATAACACTGTAAAATACGGACTCGCACAAAAATGTATACACTACTAAGGAAGTAAAATATTGTTAATTACAAATTATTATAATTTTTTTAAGAAGAAAAAACTTCACCAACGTGAATACAAACTTAAATAAAATACGTTTGTAGAAATTTTGAATTTTTGTCACAAAATGTATGCGGCCGTAGATTCCATGTGTTTCCATGTGTGTGTGTGTGTGTTCCATGTGTGTACTGTAAATGATATTACTTGGACTTTAGTCTAGCAACACAAATATCTTAACTAAGGTAGTGTTTTCAACATTAGACGTGTGATAGACGTGTGTGACGTCCCTGCAATTTTATTACAATGTTTAATTTTGTTTTTTAATTACTCATAATGTAGGTAGATCATAACTAATAATATTTCCATTTCGTTGTTAGAATTATTATCGTTATCAGAGAACATTTTGCCGTTATAGCACGTTTAAATGAGCGTTAGAGCTACGCATGAAATGAGCACGTAGCGCTACGTCGTAGAGGTTGCTACGGCGTAGATAGTGCTACGTGTGTAGCTTTGTGCTGCGGAGTTAACCGTCTCTGATATTGGATTTTAGTTTTCGTCTTAAGTTTACTGGTTACTAAATAATAATAATGATAAATTAAATAAATAGTAAAATTATTGTATTAACGAAATAAACATACTATTTAAATAACTATTATACTTCGTAATTATGGTTAAATAAATTACTCGAAACATACACAGCCATGGAACGGGAAACTGATTTTCGCTTTCACATAAAATCATGCGATTCAAAGCGACCGTTCATAACATTATTATAATGAACTTGATTTACGCGATCAAAGTAACCTTGTTATAATGATTTCCATAAACAAACGCCACAGAACATTTGAGTTATGATTTCAACTTGTAAAATGAAATTGTTAAAGTTGTTATAATCATATTATTATCTCAGCCACGTGTTCACCCGGTGTAGTACAGTAACCGTGCATTTTATGGAATGCCCAATCATCATCATCATCATGCGATGAATATAGGACTCCCCCTTAAAACTCCGCACTGAACGACAGCCTGCTGCCATCTGCATCCACTGGATACCCGCGACTCTCACGATGTCGTTGGTCCATTTAGTGGGAGGCCTACCTCCGCTGCGTCTGCCGGTTCGTAGTCTCTAGTCAAAAACTTTTCTTCCCCATCAGTTATCAATTCTTCGAGCGATGTGGCCTGCTCATTGCCACTGCTTGCTAAATGAACTGACGTCATTGAAAGAACGGGCATCCAGTGGATGCAGATGGCAGGCTGTCTCGCTGTCTCTAAGTGAGAGGCTTATGTTCAGCAGTGTACGTCCTCTGGCTGATGATGAAATTTTATTGCCATATTCTTTGTTTTAAACTTATCTGATAACACTAGCCATTGCCCTCGACTTCGTATGCGTAGCCTTTTTGCGCCCTTAATTTGCCCCTTTCACTAAATTCTACCTTAGCGGACCTCAACACTCCTTAAGGAATCTAATTGCCAAATATCAGATTCATAAGTCAAATAGTTTTTTGAAATTTTGGGATGAGTCAGTTAGTGAGTGCAGTATCTCGCGTTTATGTATACAGAATAAAATTAACTACAGGATACTATAGGAACTATAGGATACCAACAATTCTAATCAAATCAAATTAAGTATAATTTAGAAATTGAAACAACAAAATTGAGATTCCACATTTTGAAAAGACGTCCTTGAATGTGTGTTTGTACTCTATAGAGAAATTTTTCCAATTCTTATTCCTGATGAGTGAAGGCGAAATATTAAGTCATTGAATTGGCTTCACGATTCAATTACTTATATTTTTCGTCCACCTCCAGTCACCGGATTGCGTTAGACAAGTCTCAACTTGCGATCGTATTACTGGCCTTTGTCCGAGATCAAAAGGCGCAGTCAGTCCGCGACTCCGGACTGTTCCATTATAGAGTTCTAGAATGTTCTATTATGCAAATACTCCGTTATCACAAAGGGCGGTAGTGTAGTGCAGTACTAGAACCAACACATCTCGAACACTCGGTTCGTTTCCAGGTTGATGCGTTCCAGGTATTCAGTTATTTTATTATAGCCTTTGTTTCAATCACCTTAAGATCTTGCAAATAGTTTATTCGCTAAACCGTTATTTGTCTCGTAATTGCGTTTTTCGATGGTATTGTGCAAAATTTGTTTGCGTTTGTGAAGTATGAGACAATAAATTTGGTGCGTCTGTAATGTACGGATAGCATAAAAGTTTTGGAAATCAGTTTTATTATTTTCAACCTACCTTTTCTTTGACCATAAGTAATATAACACAAAACATGCAGTGTGCAACTGTTGTGGTCGACGAGTACACGAATATTGTCAAGTTGAAGCTTCTCCGAGCTTTTCTATTATCTTAATAAAATGTATAATTCATAAGAAGAAACCATTTTAATAAATATCACTATTGAACACAACAGTAATGATTAATCGATATCTTTTATCTCAATTGATTGAGATATTATCACATAAAACTGATAAAAATAAACAGTTTCTTTGCCAACCGATGTTTGGAATCGGTTTTTTTTCCACGTGAATGCTCAAATTAATCTGTAGCAGTACAATATCCTCGCGAACCCTGAACTTCGTGCATTGTCTAAATACATGAAGCAAACTGGCGCTAGTTCCCGGAGTGCGCAGGGCTGCGCCTAATACGTCCAGTGATAAATTATAAAACAACACGCCGCGCGCCAACCCTAATTATGTCCGGCGCACTCGGCCGCTCCCTCGGTTTGTTTTAGGGTAAACACGCACAGTGACACAATACTACGACGCTACATAATATCCCACCGCAGTTACTACAAAGCTCTTTAAATCAGGGCTACGAAAATCCAACTCCTAATCACGTATTTCTGTAAGTAGGTATTTAGTTTTAAAATACGTTACTCAAAAGCATTTGAAAATGGCTCTCTTGCAATAATTGCAATTTCTATACACATTAGCGTCATAAATACAATTTCATCCGATTTAGATTTGAACTTTTATTGCGTTAAGACTTATTTGATATATTCCAGTGCGTTAATACCCTTGAAACTAGTTCTCGCCCGCGGCCGAGCCTGTGGCCGCGCTAAATTGCTTTTCGCTATGAACTCATTTCGTGCGCAATTGATGTCGCTGTGAGAGCACATTTTTCTCCGTTTGTATTTGTTTATTAAATTAGGTTGTGTTCAGTTAGAAATGGAAACAATAAGACCTTTTTTCTGATGTCAAGCGGAACGTTTGATTCGATTGTGAAATGATTTGGAACAACAACTTTATTTTCTTGAAACTTTATTTGTTTCAGATTATATCTAAATAAAGGCTATATGTTTTTTCTTATAACTACCAGTACAAAGCATGTCAAATAGAAATGGTTGGTCTCCATACAAACGTTTGAATGTTGCGTTGTGTGGTGGGTCACGACCTAGAAAAACTTTTTAGATGGAAATTGTTATTTAAGTTAGCCCTTGCATTAAAAGAAATAAATTATGAAGTAAGTAAAAATAATATTTATGGATTGTTAATAATTATTTAAAGACTATACAGCTACGTGGTAACCCAAAAATAGGTAGTCTTTTATTTCCGGTGTATAACAACAGCAATTATACTAATCCAAACGAATGTTTCCCCAGTTCCCATTACCCATATCCCGAGTCCTCATTACCCATTACCCCGCGACCCGTGACCCGCGGCCCCGCGGCTGCGTATCGGATGTGTGCTGTCACAATAATTACTCTCTTCCGTTTCGTTCCGACGCTCCCTTCACTCGGTCTCATTAAGGGCTAACATCCACTGACGAAACGTGCAGAAGATGATTTGTAAAACTGAGACACACAGATATACACAACCAGATCGGCAATATCTTTTAGTGAAAGAGACAACTTGATATGGCTCAGCACAAGTACGAAAAGGACATAAATAGATTTTGTTGTCCTTATCGACGTGACCTCTTTTTGGTACCTCAAGTGTCAAAATCTGTAATAATCAGTGACAAACAAAACGGGTCAGAATTATATTTATTGCCTTTTTTTGGTGATTTAATGTGATAAATGCGTGTTTCCTCTGAGAAATAATTGTAAAAGATATTTTACAATGGTTGGTTGTAGCATTTTGGGCTGCAAGAAGCGCAGTGAGCGAAAATACGATGAAATATCATTTCACACGTAAGTAAACATATAAAGCTTGTAATGATCACCTAAATAAATTCAGGATATCAATTCGCAAATATTTTATTCATAATTAGTCAGTTTTTAGGTCGATTTGTGGTCTAATTCTATGAATTTTATCAAATTATTCACTTAGAAAATAAATTATGAATGTTGCCAGTTTATGAAAGAAATTACCCACCGCAACTAACATAAATTATTCGTTCTGCAGGTTTCCAACTGATCCTGTCACATTGCTGAAAAAAGCTGGCACATTGCAAGAAGTGCAAAATACCGACCCTTTTATGCCCATATGAATATGGTGAATGTTAATATTAAATATACGTTTCTAAAAACACTCAGCTACAAGGAGACAGAAGATATACTAAAGATTTTATCTTGATGATACTTATATATATAATTCATAATACTTTACCTACTCGTATACTGCCATTGCTTTAATAATAATAAAATGTACTAGGAATTGCATTTATATATTATATTATATTATGTTATATCATATCGTATCGTATCGTGTCGTATCGTATCGTATCATATCATGTCATGTCGTGTCATGTCGTGTCATGTCATGTCATGTCATGTCATGTCATGTCATGTCATGTCACGTCATATTATATCATATCATATCATATTTTATTATATTGTAATGTATTTTATTTTATTATATTTATTCATGCATATAGTGTTAATTATAGTAATATATAAAATAACTAAATATATTAACTAAGTAGTAATCAATAATGTAAACACATATATACTTATCACTAGTTTTGAATGAGCACCTTTGTTTAAAACTACCTACTTAATAACATGAACAAAATATTATGCTAACTAGAGGCTAACAAAATGTTGAATTGAATAAACCGTATCAGTTTCCTGCGATACAGGCCTAGCCTAGTGCAGGAATCGCAGTATACACAATTAGTATTTCTCCTTCATAGACATAAGCCAGTGTGTATTCCTATTTATAAACAAATATGTAAGCCTATGTTTAAGCAAATAAAATATTTTTCATTTTCATTTTCATATATTAATGAGGCCACAGTTATGAAGCTGGAAAATCAAAAGGCGATTTCGGCGAACCGATTCAAAAAGCTACGCGCTGTTCGTGAAATTTGTACTGTAAACATTAAAGAGTCTATTTATCTAATTATTTGGAATGTTATACATAATTCCATTCATGAAAAAACTAAACTGACCAAGCGCGAGTCGGGCTCGCGCGCTGAGAGTTCTTTACAATCACAAAATACAAAAAGTTGTGCAAAAAGACAACATCACGCCCAGGCTGTCACCCATCCAAGTACCGACCGCGCCCGACGTTGCTTAGCTTAGTGGTAAACAGAAATTTGTCACTGACTCGCACTTGGCCAGTGTTTATTATTTGTTGTTTTACTTATGTTCACTATAATCCGCTAAATTTGACGCTTGTACGGATTACCGTTTTTACACTAGAACAAATCCAAAAATACGTTTAACGTTTGTTGCATGAGGGACCCCCGTTCCGTTTTAACTCTGACTTTTTTATTATATTTTATTAATTATAAAAAATCATGCTATGGTTACTTTTCAACCTTTTTTCTAGTACTATATTCTAATCCTAACAAATAATTATAATAATAACGCAAGTAACTTTCTGTCTGTTTTTACGAGGAAATGGCTAAGTCATGGTATAATAATATACTCCGCCAGGTATAGCAATCCGAGAAAAAATGTTTACGTGGGCGTCCCGCAATGATGTCAATTTACAACAGGTTTGAGAGAGATGACGATACACCACGTAACAGCTGATTGAATAAAGTGGCAACTGGACAGTGACTTCACTGCGGGACCACTCTCAAATTGCTAGACCTTGTTTTCTTAGATCATGGGCTAAGTCAAATTTTGTCAGGACGATAGGGGTGTGTCATGGGGACAGACAACGTACTTTTCTTCCCAGAAAATTGCAGGTAGCTCCGCGGGTTGCAGCAGATAGTGTATAAAATATAAATATTTAAAAGGTAGTATTGTTTCCATTAGTGATGATGAGTTGAAAGTGGGGAAATTTGGCTGTGGGCAACGGAACCCTAGGGGACAGAGGCTGGCCGACTTTCTGGAGAAAGAGGGACTTTTTATGATGAACTCTTTCTTTCAGAAGCCGCCTCACAGGAAATGGACCTGGATGAGCCCCGATGGTTCTACGAGAAATGAGATAGACTTCATTATGACCACCAAGAGACAAATATTCAATGATGTCTCTGTGATTCACAGGGTGAAAACCGGTAGTGATCACCGAATAGTAAGAGGCACATTGAATATTAACGTTAAAATTGAGAGGTCCCGCCTAATGAAGTCCACGCTCCGACCGAACCATGCCCATATTCAAAACCCCGAGAGCTTTCAACTCGAGCTGTCTAATCGCTTTGATTGCCTGGAGAATTTTGCTTCCGTGGATGAGATTAATAACAGGTTAGTGGAAACTGTCCATGCGGTAGGTTCTAAGTTTTTTTAGACCTGGCCGGCGCACAGATAGACCTCAAAAATTATCCGACCATACCCGTAACCTCATGGCTGATCGACGCTCGTTACAACTACAATGTTCCGATGACGCTGACTCATATAGGCAGCTCAATAGACAAATTTGGAAGTCATTGCGGCACGACATACGTACCTTTAATACGAACAGTATTAAAGAGACGATTGAGCAAAACAAAGGCTCCAAAGTGTTTGCAAGAGACATGTCTATTGGGCAAAGCCAGCTGACAAAGCTGAAGAGGGAAGATGGTAGTGTAGCGTCGACCAAAGCTGAGGTTTTAGGGGAAATCGAAAGGTTCTATGGACAGCTATACACTTCGGTTGCTAAACCTGTGAGCAGCTCGGCCAAAGACCCAAGAGCCAAGCTGAGCCGACACTATACCGAAGATATCCCGGACATCAGCCTGTACGAGATTAGGATGGCCCTGAAACAGCTCAAGAACAACAAGGCGCCGGGGGACGATGGAATCACATCAGAGCTTCTGAAAGCGGGTGGAACACCGGTACTCAGAGTCCTTCAGAAGCTCTTTAATTCTGTCTTACTCGAAGGTATAACGCCAGAAGCATAGAACAGAGGCGTGGTGGTGCTGTTCTTTAAGAAAGGTGACAAAACCTTGCTGAAGAATTACAGACCCATCTCGCTTCTGAGCCATGTTTATAAGCTGTTTTCGAGGGTCATCACGAATCGTCTCAATCGCAGGTTCGATGACTTCCAGCCTATCGAACAAGCCGGTTTCCGAAAAGGCTATAGTACCATAGACCACATCCACACGCTACGCCAAGTTATACAGAAGACCGAAGAATATAACTTGCCACTATGTTTAGCGTTTGTGGACTATGAGAAAGCCTTTGATTCGGTCGAGACATGGGCGGTGCTTGAGTCTCTCCAGCGATGCCGTATTGACTATCGGTATGTCGAAGTGTTGAAGTGTTTGTACAATAACGCCACCATGTCGGTCCGAGTACAGGAGCAGAGTTCGAAGGCAATTCCATTGCGAAGAGGCGTGAGACAGGGAGACGTTATCTCTCCGAAACTGTTCACTGCCACAATGGAAGATGCCTTCAAGCTCCTGGAATGGCAAGGACTCGGCATCAACATCAACGGCGAGTACATCACTCACCTTCGGTTTGCCGACGATATTGTGGTCATGGCAGAATCGATGGAGGATCTCAGCATGATGCTCGAAGGCCTCAATCGAGTCTCTCAACAGGTGGGCCTTAAAATGAACATGGACAAGACAAAGGTCATGTCAAATATCCATGTTGTGCCCACCCCAGTATCAGTTGGGAACTCAGTTCTTGAAGCTGTTGACGCGTACGTCTACCTAGGACAAACAGTCGAACTAGGTAGGTCCAACTTCAAGAAAGAGGTCAATCGGCGAATCCAACTCGGCTGGGCAGCGTTCGGTAAACTACGCAACGTCTTCTCGTCCAAAATACCTCAGTGCCTTAAGACGAAAGTCTTCGACCAGTGTGTGTTACCAGTGATGACATACGGCACTGAAACGTGGTCTCTCACTATGGGCCTCATAAGCAAGCTCAAAGTCGCACAACGAGCTATGGAGAGGGCTATGCTCGGGGTTTCTCTACGAGATCGAATCCGAAATGAGGAGATCCGTAGACGAACGAAAGTCACCGACATAGCCCACCGGATTAGTAAGTTGAAATGGCAGTGGGCAGGGCACATATCACGCAGAACAGATGGCCGATGGGGCCGAAAGGTTCTGGAATGGAGACCACGGACTGGTAAGCGCAGCGTAGGACGTCCACCCACAAGATGGACAGACGACCTAAAAGAGACCGCAGGGAAACGCTGGATGCAGGCCGCTTCCAACCGGCCCTTTTGGAGATCGATGGGGGAGGCCTATGTCCAGCAGTGGACGTCCTACGGCTGAAATGATGATGATGATGATGATGATTGTTTCCAAAGTACTCATTGAAGATTCACTACCCATCATAGTAGGTAAATTACCCTAACTTATAGCAAATCATTTTAATGTGGCAACACACCTTGTTGAAGCGAGAGGCACTGAGCTAGCCACGCTCATTGAAAATCTATAGGTAGTAGATCTGTGCTGAGACAAGATTGTCACTGCACACATTGTAACATAAATTATTATCTTTGTTTATAGTCCTTAGAGTACCAATATTACTCATTACTTTGGCTGAAACTAATGTTTTATTCAAAATTAGGCTTGTCATTGACCATTAATTTGCTTGAAGTTTAACGATGATGCGGTCTACAATCAATGGAGCACGTTTGATGGAAAAAATAGTATAGCTTGCGAGTTGAAGAAATAAAGATATAGATTGTACACAGCGTAGTAGTTTGCACAACAAATGTGGAGCCAAGCGCTTCGTGCGGGCTTTTGAAGTATCGACTATAAATTGATGATCGCTTTTTCGCGGAAAATGAAGTACGGAAATAATCCAGATTCGAAACACACTCTCCTATTAAATATATTCGCAAAAAACGGTAAAACTTGGTAAGGTTGTTATTTTTATTTTTGCTTAGCGTGTTAAGACAACCAATATTGCCTTGCTTCTCTTTTAGTGGCTATTTGGTTTTATCAAGTCAACATAAGAGCGACCTTACATGACACGAACTTACGTATAAGGCTGCGTTCTGTTTACTTATTTAGTTATAACATTACCAAATACACAAATGTACGTTAGTGTATTTATAATAACTGTAGACTAATTTTTAACGATTTTGTAAATTACTACTGAAGCATAACTAAAAGCAGTTTTTATCAAAACAGTTTTTAATTCATAAGTGTTTTTATGCTATTTAAACGCTTCGTTTTTAACACAGCCATTAATATTTTTGTCGTTATTCCTGAAATATACGTACACTTTTTTTATAAAATCAAGAGATAAGAATGTGTATATTATGGGAATAGTGCACTGTAATAATCAAAAACAGTGAGCGTGGTGTAGTATTACGTTTAAAAGATTTTATAACACTAGATTTTTTTTACAGTAAAATGCATAAACCTCGTTTCAAATTTAAATCATAAAAAGTGTATTGTGCACAATATAGTACATAGAAGAGCTTGCGGTCGACATGACAGCGTAATCTCACCACAACATCTTGTTCGCTGAAAATAAACTTGACCGCGTATGATAGAGAGCGTATGGCGGCCGGCCGCCGGCGCCCGGGGGCCTGCTGGGCGGACCTACAACTGTACAAGTGTCATTCAATACTTGTTTGTAAGTTATAAATATAATAATAACAATGACAGATTACAATACTGAAAACATGACTGAAACAATAATTAAGAATATTAATATTATATTATAATATTTTTTTAATCTCATCCTATATATTTGTTCCCGGTATATTTGTAATGCTATAGCATCAAAGTCTATTGCCAATATCATCCAAATCCACAAACTTTAATTTATTTTTGTACACAAAAGGCCTCTCAGTGTTGGCCTTGGCTCCATTGATGCTGTATAAAGGTCCGGGCAAGACCCGTGAGAAAAATAACTTTTTTTATTTTATTTATAATTTCTTTTATTTTTTATTTCAAAAAAATTACAACCTGCCAAAGAGATAGCTGTTGCTGTCAAACGTGACCTTATATAATATATACAGCAATTTAGTTAAAATTTGTTGTTAAATCGTCGATGCTACGAGGAATGTGAATATGGCCCCTCCTTCTTGTAGTTGTTGATAAGTAGTACCGTTATCGTGGCAGCGGAGCACATTGCTGCTGGTAATATTTGGTATGCACCAGTTAGAAGAGTCCAGTGGGACCGCTTGTCTCAAACTTACTGCTAGATCGGGAGATCGAGACTTCGCAGCAAGTGAGCCTCTCCACATAACCAAAATATCGGTCGGATTTTGATCTAACGTTTAATTTGATAGTAGTTGTGTTTTGAGTTCTTATACTTTATTCTTTTGGGAAGAAACGCTAATTTTTATAACGCATATAAACTATCCAGCCAAAAAATACTTTTTAAAAACATGCTTTTTCATATTCTTCTCAGAAAACCCTTTCATTTGATACCCACATCATGATGGTAGATAAGAACATTTTGTCAGTCATTTTGGAGCGTCCGCCATATTGAATTTATCATCTAGGACCAAAGAGCTTGGGAAGACAAATCCAACGAATCCAAACGTGACGGGGTTACGTCGATTCGTTTAGGAGTTCCTATGGCCACCTTCTGTCTCCGTCATCAGACCAGCTCGGTGGTACCATTACATTGCATTATCACCGAACTTACTAAGTATGTCAAATTTTCAGCCCAATCGGTTAAGTATAACTGGTCTAAAATGTAGCTGCAAGATTTGTCTCACACTAACAGGGCAAGTTAAAAGGCTTGTAAAAAACGTAGGTTATTTACGCGGATGATTTTTTTATGAATTTGGCGTAACTGTTGCATCTTATTTGTCGACATGGGATAATTCAATGACGATATATTTTAATTTGAAAAAAAAAACGGTGGCCACTCTTAGGTGAAGACGCTCCCTAAGCTATAACGATGTATGGACATTCATGTTACCGAAATTGGCAAAGTTTGGTGCAACTATTTCACTGGTAGTATGTTGGAACTGAATTGTGTCTGTCTTAACACATACTGCATCGCAGTTCAAACAAAACATTGAGTATATGGAATTAGCCAGTTAATAAAATTACTGGCTGTACTCACAGAATTACCAGCTTTTTTAAATTCAAGAGAGAACGGAAAGATATTTATGCGGTTTTTGGGGTAAGTTTATATTTAAAAAGTGTCAGTGTATATTTTTTCGCAATGGCCGAATGCGATTTTGTTATGACAGGTTCTATCGCAGTGGTTTTACTATGTCTGATCAAGGTCTGGACTAGTCTGGAGGGTTAGGCAAGACCGATATTCTGGTAGCGTTAAAGCCTGCGGAAAGATTAAATTGTATGAAAATGACATTAGCTTAAGATAACATTTTATTTATATTACACGGGAATTACTCACGTAAGATTAAGCCGGTCACTCCGACTATAGTTTCAACCGCATTAGGCAGTCTTTTTCAAGGTGAATGCGCGCGCGCGGCTAACATAACATAACAACAACATAACATAAGATAACATCTTTCAAGCTAATGTCATTGTCAATGTCATTTTTCATCTTTCCGTAGGCGTTACTGCTAACTGAAAATGGGTCTTGTCTAACCCCCCCTGTCTGAAGATTCAGCTCTTTAAGTAATGATTTCTTTTTCTAATAGGTCATGTTTTTTTAATTCTAATTTATCGTACATTTGTATCAGTTTTTGTCCATTGTTTTTATTTAAATTTGTTATAGCACTGGTATTGGATAATATAGTGATTAATGATGGTTTACCGTGAAATAATAATTTTAAAGGTAAAATAACGACCCTCGCTCCGGCTCGTACCTAGTGCAAAGGTTGGCCATAGCCATTCAGCGTGGCAATGCTGCTAGCATTATGGGCACCTTTGCACCAGGTACAGTTAGGGGCGGGTTATTTGATTGATTGTTATATTTTTTATTTATTTTAAATATTTAGTTTGTATTTAAAATTTTAATTTGTAGGTAGTTTGTTTAGATTTTATTATAAGTTTTAGTTTTTAGTCATTAATTTAAGTTTTCGTAAATATTCTAATGATAAATACATCTGTGTTTTAAAGGTTAATTGAGTACTTCATGTTACTGTTTCTTCTTCATAGGTTAGGTAGTGTTTCTTCTTAGTACCTACTTTAGTCTGATTCTAGACAAAGTAGTGGTTTTCAGCTTTCTTTATCTTCTACCAGCATTTTAATGCTTGACGTTAGCCTCTGTTTATCCGAATATGTGCAATTACTATTAAAACTATCGGAAAACACTTCAAAATTACGAGTCGTTCTTTTTTGAAACTTTATTATAATAAAAGTTCAGAGTCGTTAGGTAACAATGTTCTTGAACTGTTCACTGCTTGTAAGTTAGCTTATTGTACCAGAGTCGTAACATAACAGTAAACTCTGCGACTGTAGAGCTGCAACTCCACTGACAGCTAATAGTCATGTGTGCATGCATAATGTTAATGGTACATTCACCTCTTGTATCCTGGCCAATAACATGCGCTTCAACATGTTATTACAGGGTCATTTTTCACCAAATTTAGGAAGGTTTAAAACGATCATTTATTCATATATTTTATTTATTTATAAATGCCGATAACTCCGACATGTGTGAACCGATTCAAGTGTTTTTTTTATACGTAGATAAATCTCTGGTAGTAGTTCCGTAGTTTTTTATTAGCATTATCTCAGTAGGTTTTTAAGCAACTCCAATAATATAAATAATGTTGATCGACTGCCTGTTGATTGGCAAGTATTAATAAATGTTATTTAGCCATGAAGTCGGTCTTTAAATAGATAGTTATAATGAACTGGAGCCATTTCTACAACATTATTAACAATTCTGTTTCATGGCTTTTTTATTGCAGAAACAATAATTATTCAATTAGTGCTCTAAATGACAACAACATTGGTCGGGGTGAATGATAAAGCCAGCGGGATTCCGAAAGAAAATTCGGGATCTTTAGATAATTATAAATTATAATTATATAAAGATAAATATGCTAAAGAAATGATCGAAGATGCTAAAACATAGTTAAAGTTATATGACTATTTACGGGATATTTACCGTGGTAAGGTTGTGGAATGAGCTCCCGATATAACCACCCACCCGCATTCTTCAGTCTTCCCGTGAACATGGTGCATGTAACTACGTCGAAATATAAGGAGCTCATTCCACAACCTTACCACGGTAAATATCCCGTAAATAGTCATATAACTTTAGTGAACAACCGTGATAGTTTAAAACAGTGTTTTAAAGTATAGTTTTTGTTATTATCATAATATGATAATAACAATTCCAACTTCCAATTCAACTGGCTTTTAGATTAGTATTTTTAATGATTTTGATAATTTATTGTTCATTTTAATTTGTATATAATAATTAGGTACTGGCTATCCATTAGAGTTCGAAAGATATAGCCATACAGATGGACAGACGGACGGAAAAACAGTCATCGTAGGCTTAGTAATAGGGTCCCGTTTGTATACGTCACCCTAAAAACAATCTAATTATGGACCTCCTTTTTTAAAGTGGCTTGAAATCTTTACGTTATTGGTTTCATAATATGATAATAGCAATTATGGTTTAGCATCTTCTATCAATTAAACAGTTTAGCATTCATAAACAGGTTGAAAAGTTAGAGGTTTTCGGTAGTCCATCGGAAAAATAGCAATTAATAAAATAGAGACGAATTTAGGAACATTTTGGAGAAGTTTACTTTGTCATTGTATCATATCGCATTCCACGTCATCAGTGGAGTGACGAGTACCTGCGAACATCATAACATGAGATACCAATATGAGATTCCCTTGCAACGAGCAACGAGCAACTAGCCTTTATGAATGACGAACAAGGGCGTACTGAACAACAAGCCATTTGCAATCTTCTGCATCGAATTTACAGTTAAATTTTGCTTAGCGTATTAAAATGACCAGTTACCAAAGGAAATTCAACTCAAGTATGATAAAATTAAGGCTGTTAATAAAAACGTTAGCTTTGAATTTGACCTTACAAAAAGCTCCAGGCTGTGGAATGCAGTTAGATTCTGGCACAGTACAAGTTCTGGTAGTTTTAGGGGACGCGCAAATTCGTGCGTACAGGAACGAAGGAATTTTGTAGTTTTTGTGAATATGTTTAGGACGTGATATTTTAGTGTAAGAATTTGATTAGAACGTTCGTTTTTAACAGATGAGGAGGTATTTTGTTTGTTGTATTTGTATGTATTGTCCCAACTACAGACTTCTGTATGAAACTTGACGACAAGTAAATTCTCGCAGCACGAATAAGAAAATAAAAATGTATCCCTATTTACATTGGTCACGCCATAACTTGAGAACGACTTTACCGATTTAATTCATCTTTTTCCACCACAGACTGGCAGTTTACACAATAAAAGTGGAATTAAAGTGCTTCGTACGGGTTTTCGGAATAACAAGCATGAAGCGGTGTCGATTTGGTGCCAAACGTGTGAACCTAATCAACCATGTAGGTACAGGTGGCACGTTGCCATTTTATCTATACCAAATTCTACCGCAAGAGAACACAATCAAACTTTTGTTTATTTCAAATTTCTCAGGATATAAGTTTTAAGTTTGCTCTTTTCCATTTGTGTTTTTCAAAGTGGAAACTCACAGTCTAGACAAAATTCAAGGAATCCTGCGTAACTTGCGCCAGTCTAGTCAAGTGCTTGAGAACACATTATCATTGGATATCTGCTATATTCTAGTCTACATACTTACTAACTCACACTGAAATATCGTTCTTTAAAAAAACTCGACAGCGGTAATTTTGGTGGATAAATTTTGATGCAAACCTGAACAAATAATGATGTACCAAACCTTATTTTTAACTGATTTCCGGCGGGAGGTTCTCAACTCGATCTGTTTTTTTATATGTATGTACACCTGTAATTATTCCGATATTTTTGGCAAGCGATCGGCGAATCCAACTCGGCTGGGCAACGTTCGGCAAACTTCGCAACGTCTTTGTCCAAAGTACCTCAGTGGTCTTCAACCAGTGTGTGTTACCAGTGATGACATACGACACTGAAACGTGGTCTCTCACTATGGGCTTCATAAGCAAGCTCAAAGTCATACAACTAGCAATGCTCGGGGTTTCTCTACGAGATCTAATCAGAAATGAAGAGATCCGTAGACGAACGAAAGTTACGGACATAGCCCACAGGATTAGCAAGTTGAAGTGGCAGTGGGCAGGGCACATATCACGCAGTACAGATGCCCGGTGATGGGGCCGAAAGGCTCTCGAATGGAGACCACGGACCGGTAAGCGCAGCATAAGACGTCCACCCACAAGATGGACAGACGGCCTAAAATAGATCGCAGGGAAACGCTGATAATATCAGCTTTAGAACAAACAAACAGAACTTACAATTCCATGTATCATCTACTCGAAGCTAGCACATATTTGTACCTAAACAATTACCACTCGCGGTCACACATACAAAGGTGTTGAAGGTTTGATAACTTCAGTGATCTACTAGGAGCAACTAATTGAGTAACTGGTCCTCTCTGAGTGAACAGAACAGCAGATGTAGTTTACTGATCAAGTGAATGCTTCAATTTAGATAGCCCGTTTGTCCAGTTGGTAATGACGCTGCATTCAGTCTGCGCTTGGGGGTGTGGGTTCGATTCCCACCTATGACAAACATTCATGTGATGAACATTTGTGCTTGTTGTATATCTAGGTGTTAATATTTATATAGGTATTAATTTAAAAAATATATATATTATTTGTATGTATATCAATCTCTAGCAGCCATATTACAAGCTTTGCTTAGTTTGCGGTCAGATGACCGTGTGTACAAAAAATGGCCCAAATATTTATTTAATTTCTTATAATATTATATATTATTATATTTTGTTATATGGACGGCCAAATGGCGTCTCTACTTTATATTAAAATCAAAATTATCTTTTTATGTTTATGTTTACAGCGTGAGTGCGGTTCTCAAAGTGTTATGTCGACTGAATCAGCGTGGTGAGGTTCATTGGAGTTGCTCACCCAGTTGTGAGAGATAACACAATATTGGTTCATGTCTCCGCGGGCGAATCACTGGTTTTGTTTCTTTGAGGATGTAAAACAATATAAAATACTCACTAAAAGTGTCGAGGTTTCTATTTTATTTCACCCATAAACATTGTATTTACATTGCTGAAATACGTATTGATTGTTTATCGTTATCAACTAACAACACACATTAAGTCATCTCAAAGGGAGTTTGTATCCACGGATCCCGATATCGGTTTGATTAGCCACGGATCCCGGCGAGTTGTATCCACCGATACCGGGATCCGTTTCGGCGTTTGAAATAAGCTCGAACTTATCTGACAATAGGGATGACCATACTGTGCGCTTTACAATTTGACGGCAACCGGTTCGATCCTCGGCTTGACTTATTTAGTACCGTCATAAGAAGAATGTACAACAACGTTCCAAGTCCTAAATGTTAATATTTAAACACATGCGCACACCAGTGCCTAGCAGTGACCACACAGCCGCCCAGCCGCAGCGGGCGGGCGGACCGGGGCGGGCGGCTTTGTTTGGACAACTGCGAAACTAGGACTTTGCCGAGTTTCTTGCAAACTCCGCGAGAAACTAATGCTTTCTGAGGAACAATGGAAGGTAAAATCTTGCGGTAAACAATGCTTCCCTGAATATGCAAGGTACGCTTCCTCACTCTGTGGACAAACTCTTCATTGTTCGCGTCCAGAACGATGTCCACAGGACGAAACTACTAACAACCAGCGCAACGATGCCTTTATATGAAGATATACAGAAGTACATAATGCACACTTCCTTCACTCAACCCAGCTGGATTCACAGAAAAGAGAAGTAAATAGAACGGTCATAAGGAAAATCTGTCGCCAGGCATTATGACAGAACATTGAGTGAACATTCTTATTTATGTCAACGCGTCGAACTCCGCATCCAAAGAACTTGGACCTTACCTTTTTGGTAAGGTCCAAGGTCTCAAAGTTCTTTGTCCGCATCACAGTTGCTAACTGATTTCGAAACAACTGCCTACAACAAAGCCTTGACAACCGTTATAACTTAAACAAAAAAAGTATTTTCTGTGGCTGGATTCGTACTCTGTTTAAGGTGCTGCGCAAACGTAGTCACTTTTTAAAGAACTTCAAAAAAGTACTTCTCAATTCCTTTTTTATTTTATTTTATGTTTGCTACCTCAAAACTCCGTCATTTATGAACCGATCTGTTTTTTTTTTTTTTGCTTTTTGTTCCCCCTCCTCGGAAAGAGTATTTTTGTTCTTCGATATCTGATTGCAATCGCCGTTTTTATCCGCTAGAGGATAAAGGAAAATTGAATTTAGAACATCGTGTGCACTAAGTTTGTGAATTCAAAACATCATTAAACCTATTTACTTCTACCTCATTATTTCATATTCTCATAAATTTCATTAAAATCAGTTCAGTAGTTTGACTTTGAAATCAAAATAACTGGAAAATTGACGGATGATGGAAATCGACGCACCAAAAATAGCAAAGATATGCAGTGTTTATAATAAGCACGAAACGCCCTTTCGCGAACGCGAACTTTCAGTCGCACTTTTTTGTCGCGAATAAGTCCGCGTTTGACCACCAACTCGCCCGTTGGTAAGCGACGATGTGGTCGAAGATGAAGCACACAGACTTAGAAGGTAAGTTGGCTATAATTGTTTAGACTGAAGTAAATTTTTACTAGTACTAGCAGTTTAAAAGAACATTTTCAAAGGACATCTCAGAGGGTAGCTAACGATCAGCCATTAGCTCCAACATCTCCGATAGTAACACGTCGATTGGATCGACACCTCCGGGGAGCTTAGCTTAGCCAATTTCATTACGGTAAGTGCACATGCACTGCAACCGCATCGTATGTTGCTTATCACTAGACTCGAGCGCTCTTAACTTGACTAGTGGCTCGTAATGTGCATGAGATCATGCTACTTTCCACTCGGTTAGTCTTTGGATGGGTGACCGCAAGTGACATTTCTAAATGAGGTATCATCATCATCATCATTGATGCCTAGTTATAATTGGAATGATATTGTTATTAATATATTTTTGCTTTAATATTATTAATTCTATGATGTATTTTTTCTGTTGACATTTAATTATTATTATGAATAAAATTATCATTATCATTATCATCAGCCAGAAGACCTCCACTGCTGAACACAGGCCTCCCCCGCACACTTCCATACTGAACGACAGACTGCCTTCTGCATCCACAGAATGCCCGCGACTCTCACGATGTCGTCGGTCTATCTAGGGAGGCATATAACTATGCTGAGTTTTCCAGCAATTTTTTTGGCAAATGACCTCGAATGGAGAACAAGTGCTTAAGGTAATTGCTAATGTCTGGCACTAAAACATTGTTTTTCTTCACACCATTTACCAACAAACGTTAAAAAACCTTAAGCCCGCCGTAATAAGATCTATTTTCCCAGTAAATAAATACAAAACGTGTAGCGTAAATCATTTTATACAATAACCACGTAATTGCTTAAACGTTAGTAATTTATGTAACTCGACGCTTTCGCCATTTATTAAGGATTTAATGATAACCAGTCCAAATTATGGCAAATTAATTTGGAAGGAAGCCTGCTGCGAACTCGAATAATTACATATTTTAATCTTAGTTATCTATTTGTAACACAGAAGTTAAGGTATAAAGAAGTTTGGGTAAAGTAGTACCATATCCTACATCCCCTTTCTCCTGCAGAACAAGTAGGAAGTCGGCTCACTACCACCATTGTGGATTTTGTCCATGACCATTGACCATCATACATTGTGGATTTTGACCATGACAATTGACCATCATACATTGTGGATTTTGACCATGACCATTGACCATCATACATTGTGGATTTTGACCATGACAATTGACCATCATACATTGTGGATTTTGACCATGACCATTGACCATCATACATTGTGGATTTTCCTTGGATACGTACCAAACGTTTTGATTCTACGTTTCCAATCCGTACGACCAAGGATTGGAACAACCTGCCGGCTTTCTCGTTTCCTGAGAGATATAATCTGGGCCTTTTCAAGGTCAGAGTAAATAGGTATCTTATAAGTTTGTGTCCTTCATCTTCGACCACATCATCGCTTACCATCAGGCGAGTTGTGGTCAAACGCGGAATTATTCGCGATACCAAAAAAGGTATTATGTTATCTATACTCATATTATAAAGAGGAAAGATTTCATTGTTTGTTTGTTTGTTTGCATTGAATAGGCTCCGAAACTACTGAACTGATTTAAAAAATTCTTTCACTGTTGGGAAGCTACACTATCCCCGGGTAACATAGGCTATATTATATATTTTTTTAATAGGGATCCTTACTAAAACTCCAATAATGAATTCCAAGGTGTAAAAAAATAAGATTTACAATTTTAACTTTGCGTGCTTGACATTTCTAAGACAGGACAACGCCTGTCAGGTCAGCTAGTGTACCAATAAAGAAAAAAATTGGTTTGTACGTGAGAATAGTTATCCGTTACACTTATATGAACTGCAGATATGGAGCACCTTGTATAAGTTACCTCAGGCATAAAGTACACCAACTCTGCTTTATTGAATAACTAAACATTTTTCCGCGTCGTCACGGCATTATAACTCAAAACTAAACTCAACAATGTTTAGCTATCTAAAAGTTAAGCGCGATTCACATCGCGAGCGCTCACCTAGCTTGGCTAACTTCGCGTAAACATCATCGTGTTAATCGTCATATTATAATAAGCTGAAGTATAACTACTTATCTTATACTGCTCATAGATCTGTGTTCTTATAATTATTATTACTTGCCTCATAAAAAGCTTATCGTAAATAGAGCCCAACAACGACAAAAAATAAAAATTTGTTTAAAAATAAATAAGTTATGAGCATTTTAATTACCTAAAAGAGACCGCAGGGAAACACTGGATGCAGGCCGCTTCCAACCGGCCCTTTTGGAGATCGATGATGGAGGCCTATGTCCAGCAGTGGACGTCCTACGGCTGAAATGATGATAATAATGATAATGATTTTAATTACATGCTAGACAGAGAATGCACTATAGCAAATTATGACGTCAAGTCGTACGTGCGCCATATAAATGCTATACTATCACTAAGCATTCGCTACGTCTTATTTTGTGCCGGGTGAAAACAGCACGTGTAAGCTAAGCTATGTTTCCCCGCGATGTGAATCGTGCTCAACCCCCGCATTAGTGGAACAATGACGAAGCGGTGAGCAGCTCGCGGGCCGCGCCGTGTATCGCTAACTCGCAGTTCGCGTGCCGACGCACTTTTACGCATTTTTACCTATCTTTGTATCAAGTCTTTACAATTATTCGCGAGTATAAAATTGTAGCAGTAGTTAAACTTCAATTTTGCAACAAGCCACACTAAAGTAATTCAATCATAAAAAATACAACTGAAAAACACAATTTATATCCCCTTAATTTCAATAACATCATATACTATTAGACACCTAGACACCCAGTACGTGTTTACGTAGCGTATATAAGCAGAAGTAACTCCGCGTGACCAGGAACTGGAAACTTTATACTTGTAAGGGCTTCATTTGTTGGTTTGTGACCTTCAGTTTGTATCCACGTGTATTTTCATCGTAAATTTTTATATTTTTATTATTTAACAGCACAGAAATTAATCACTTTTAACGTATATTAACGCGTGTATTTTACATTATTTTGATTCTTGACGTTTCGAACAGTGCGCTTGTCCGTGGTCAGTGGCCACGTGTAGACTAGATGCCGGATGTTAATAGAAAGCTTATGAAGTTCTTTACAAGTACCGCTAATTATTTTTACTTTCACATAATAAATAAATTAAAATAATAATTAACAAATAATGTTAATAATAAAAATAAACTATCTACCACCTTTAATCAAAACATTCCCTATGTACGCAGTAGTCGCTCACGGTGCGGTGTCCAGAGATCTTGCAGTACGACCTAGAGATTTTATTCATTTGACGACTGGATGTATTGCAGGTGGTACTTGCCAACTATCCTCTCTATTAAAACTTAGATGTTTTTTATTTATTTCAATAGTCTTGCGTAGCATCCTCGGTTTGTACTGGTTCTCTTAATGAGAATTTGAGAATTATCAAAATGAATATAGTCAGGGTTGTCCAATGTCCAGGGCATGCTCACAAACTGCAAGACATCACATTAGCTGACAAGAATAATAATAATACGGATACAGATATAGAAGCTTTTATAATTGTGGTAAATCATAATCCAGTTCTCTTTATATAACTTTATTCATATTCTTATTCTTTATTCCTACTTATTACAGTTTTCAGACCAATATGCTTTCGCTATGAACGCTCAAGCCAGACTAAAGTCCCTCTTGCCAACATCCACCACATTATCTTTTTCCTACCCCCCACTATTGCCGAGACTCCCGAGTCAACACGTTTCCGACCGCCATTTTAAATAAAAATACTGTTAGTCAAATTAGATACCAAAAGGTTTAAAACCAAGAAATCGCAACGAAACAATTAAAATAAGTTAGAAATCATGACACTCGGCCATCCGGCAACGTGATGCCTCCCGGCATACACATAAAAATAAATAAATTACCTGTATAATAAATGTGCATTTTCCCTTTTACACATTTTGTACAAAAATTTACATCAAACTTAACATTTACACAATTCAATTGCATATATACATTTACTTATATTAGTATAACATTAATTTTACTCAACTAAAGGTAATTATACAATTTAATAGGATAATATTATATTTATACTTATTTCATTAATTGCTCAGGTTTATTCAACACTAATATTTTATGTACTAATGTATTAATCATGACATACGTTTGCACGATATAAAAAAACACACTCACAATCAAACTTATTCATTCCTGCATCATGTGAAGGGATATATCTTCTTGTGCGGCTAAAAATAAGTTTTGAAGTGGGCCGCACCGAAACATGCAGATGGAGTTATTTCAAGTAATTTCTCTAAGCCTGCGACTCATTACGAAGCCCCTATTCTCTTTTTACAGAATTCCACCCTATTCTTGAATCTTCATGATTTGATATCCTGTTTGTAAGTATAAGTTTTTGTAGCAGAGTATAATGCTTTCATGGTATGATTTTTCTATGACGATGAGCGCGATGAACTCCACCGTCGAACCAGAGTTATGTGTTGGTCGCACGCAGACCTCTCTGCAGTGTGCTATTGTACGCTAATAAACTGTCATAGTAAATAACCAAAATATAAGTACCTACCCGTTTATTCCATTTTGTCCGACTAGTAGTTCAATGATCTGTTTGGACTAGCTAGTCGAACAATTTGAACACGCAAATTTTATTCCAAATAGAACTACTAAGAATATTACGATACAATCAATCTGAAAAGTGCAACAGCCTAATTTGTCGATACCAGGTACCAGGATAACAGAAACGATAAAGATGTATTTCACTCTAGATTCACAAAGTGTGATCATGGGTCACGAAGGGGAAAACCTCTTTGTTTTTTTTTTGTTTTTTTTCTGGGCAAGTGCCTTTAATAACTAAACAAAATACAAGCTAAAACTAACACTACAAATACAGTTAGACTGCCCATAGATCGTTGAAGGTCTAAAGACAATCCAAATGCTCAAGCCCACTACCAGTTGGCAGCGTACCCAACATGCTGGCGGCATTACCACGTTGAATGGCAATGCTAATGCGTTGAGCCAGAAACACGCCAGCATTTTGGTCACGCGTCGCATTAACCATTATTATTATTATTTTATGATTCATGCCTGGTACTTGGACTTTGTGAAAAAACTATTCTTAATTATATTGCAAATTCTAATAGAAATAAGCCGACACTCAAAGTTGAAAGAAGTAAAATAATAAAAAATATAGATATTTAAAAAAAACAGGCTTTCTAAAACACGATTTAATTTTTTTCTCCGCGTCTGGAAGTTCGTAACAATTTATTTATTTATATTCTAATGGTCATTTGTATAATGGAATTTAACTTAAATTCGTTTATTTTTTTATTCAAATAGTTCTTGATTAATTTGAAGTTTTTAGCATAATTATGTCGCTTCCGTTATTTAGTTCTGAAGCGGGTGCCGATTCGTGCGTATATCTTCCTGCAGGCGTAGATATCTAATTTTTGTCTCTGTTTCGCGCAGAGGCAAAACTTGAATTTGAGCTGACGACATAGCGGCTCTTAAGCGCAAATTTTAAATATAGTTCTGTGGTGCAAACTACTTTTTTTTATTCACCGAAACTAGGAAAATCTCTCAACACATTTTTTTGTTTAGACGATCCATGCGTGGCTCAGCATTAAGATTAATAAATCAGTAAAGGTCAACTTACCGTTCGTAGGATAAATAACCGCGAGTGGCTTTAAAGTTAGACTATTACATCATTAAATTCTGATCAAACGTGTAACAAAAAAATCTTCATTATTTACCATTGTCCTTTCATACTTTTGATTATGTCATGTTCATCGTCAGTTTCATACTCGTATTGAAAAATTCATTATAGACTTAAAGTAACTTCCAACAGGAAGTTCCAATGGAAAGCTAATTTGCTTACATGATACTGCTTTCAACGTCAGCGAAATGTGTTTCTAATAATAAGCACGAGAATAACAACCAGGGCCGTGACATAGCTCTGTTGTACCTAGATAGTAGGTACTATGTCACACCCAGCGGCACGTAGTTCTGTACAATGTGTTGATGAGTAACCTTTTAAAAAACACATTATGAAATTACTCGAAATTATTAAAACGATTTGTGTATTAGCCTGTAGATAGTTTCAGATTTATTGCCCCATTATAACCCCCACATATTCTTATAATCCCTTACTGTCCTGTTTATCTGCTCCTTTGTTACGCCGACCTGCAAGGTGTGGAATGTCCTTCCCCAAAGGTCTTCCCGCCAAGATTCAACCTGAAGCGTTTGAAAAAGGGTGTCTACAATCATCTATTCTGGCTGGTAAATCACCGTAAACACGTAAAGTAGGTAGGTAATGAGATACCGTGCTGATTAGCATGCTTGTCTGGGAAATAAATGAGCAGAACACTCCAAGATTGTAATTCTTCAGATCGCAGACGCAAGGCGTCCCGTTACATTGGGCGTTTTCATTGGGCGAGATATTATGTTATATTTTTACGGAATTCGGTTTAATATGTGCAGCACTGTACCCTCGGCAACAAATCAACACCTTGTATATGTCTACAACTATACGCGAGAAGGTCTACCAAGCGCAATACATCATCGAGGTCGCGGGAGGAAGCCCCGGAGCACCCTGGAGGCCGGAACTGCACCGACTATTCCTCCGTCACACTCCCTGCATACACGATGCAGGAACTCAGGATTACAACAATACCTTATTCTCTTTTCTACAGCGATAAAAGTTTAGATTTAATAAAAGTTTTTTTTTCTTTTACTATAAAGCTCCGAAGCTCCTTATTTACCTTGCAATTAATAATAATTAATATGACGTTTGTCAAAATATTTTATTATGCTTATATAATGCAAAACCTTCCAAGAATGTATCTTAATTATGTTAGTTACTTTCAACTTCAATAATATGATTCAATATACGTCAACATCTAGAAGTATCATAACACAGTACCACTATTTACAGCAGTACTATTTATTCCATAAAATGTACGGTACGCTTCCTGTCTTTAGGTTGAAATTGGAAATGGCCAAACGATGTTATTTTTAATTTATATAACAAACAACCGGTTCCTGTAGGATATCGGATACCGCAAGATGGGCATCAATAATTCAAACATTCCTTGAGTCAAAGTCCGTCTGGTAAGCCACAGGTCACCAGTGACCTACTCTCGGAGCTATGTCGAGTCGAGCCGTTCGCCTCAACTCATACGACCAGTATAGTCTAGACCGAGCGAGACAATATATGGAGGTATACAGTTTACAATAATGAACGGCGTTTCAGTATGCAAAACACGAATCCATAAAAATGTATAGAAGGTATTCTACGTAAACAGCTTATTATGATAAAACAAAAACGTCTGTTGTGAATTTTGCCTTATATTTTTATAAATTGCAGAGTATGTAAACAAATCAAAAAATTATTGAGAGATATTCTCAAGGTTTTCCCTAACATAAAAGTGTTAGGGTTTTGCAGAATTGTTTGGACCTGCAGTAGAGCAGAAGCAGGTTGGTACAGATATTTATACTCTTATACATTTTGATCAAAATGTATACTTCAAATGTCGCGTAGGACTATGTCCTTCTGGCACGTTGTTACACTGTCCTTACGGCTGCATCTTAACGATGTTAAATACAATTCAATAGCACCGGACAAAGGCAGGGGGCTTTAATTAATGGCCCCGGGGCTCTGAACCGAGGTTGGGGGACAGAGAGGGGCGACAGAGAGGGGCAGGGGCCTCTTTGAGCTGTCGCCGACAACACACTATTATTCTTTCAACTTCGGAACTCTGAATAAATAACCCCTTAAAGGGTTGAATAGTTTCCATACGCCATTTTCTAGTTGAATCGGGTGAAAATGTTTGATCGCAGCGAAAATTTTAAAGTATTGCTGCACTTGGAATAAAACAAGGATTTGTATTTATTTATCACTAGCTTCGCCCCGTGGTTTCACTCGCAAGTTAGAATCATCGTTAAGTTTTCTGAAATTTTCCAATAAAAAAAAAAAACCTTATTCTTTCTTTCCCTAAGAATCTTCTCTCTTCTTTCTTGAGAATCTTCTTTCCTTAAGAATAAAGTATAAGAAATCTTTAAAAAATATGAATGAAATCGGGAAAGTCGTTCTCAAGTTATGGCGTGACCAAGGTAAATAGGGATTCATTTTTATATATAGATAGATTTTCTTTTAAATTCATATTAATTCGGTATAGGTTCTGTACATTAGCTTCGACTGGTCCTCTAAAATAGCGTTGGTTAGGTTTCTAGTGAAACTAACTGTGCCCGCGGTTTTACTCGCGTAGAAGTCTTCCCGCAGGAACCGTAAATTTTTCCAGAACAAAAAGTATGCTATGTCACTCTTCGGGCCTTCAACTCTCCCTATGGAAAAAAAATACATCGACCTGTTGTTCTGTTGCTGTGTGAAATAGCAACAATCAAACATACTTTCTCATTATTTTGCTATGCCATAGGTAGCAAACAAGCAGACGGGCTGCCTGATGGTAAGCACAATGGATACTTCTTGTAACACTAGAGGCATCACAACTACGTTGGAATCTATTAACTCGCCTTTGTAACATTGGTACCATAGGCCGCCAACTCGGCTGATGTTAAGCGATGATGCGGTCTATGATGTAGCACGCTTGCCTAGAAGCAACAGATTCTATAGGTTAGCATAAAAACGTTAACTTCCAACAGTATTCAACATATGCTTGCTTCTAGGGAAGTCTAAAAAGGTTTGTAGACCGTGCGTCTCGTTAACGTAGCTCCAAGTACTTCCTTTTGACGTCAAAGTAGACGTTTCCTAAAAGGTCAAAGAGAATTTAGCTCTATGTATAAATGTATGTATTTTTATGTGAATAAGATAACATCTGGGAATTATACCGAAGCCGCCATATCTATTAGGACTTTGTACATAGAACATTACTATCATGACCTCAGACTAGTCAAACAAGGGAATTGTCACCCTTTTTTTAACCGACTTCGAAAAGGAGGAGGCTGGTAATGAGATTATGAACAAACAGGCAAAGGAATATCTAGGATCTAGGGATAAGAGGAACCTATTTGTATAGAGAAACAAACTTTCTTCCTTGTCTCCCTTCCTTGTGTAGGTACAACATAGTGTGAGAGCAGGTACGATACTGATCGCTCGATATATTCTACTCTCGATATAAACTGATCCATGCGATCGAGATACCACACGACGCATTGAATGAGATGTCGCTGATCCGCGCTAATCCCATTTCGACAGCCATACTACAGTCGGCGACTTTTCTCGCCATTAAACTTCAAATTGTTGTAACTGAGAGTACAATCTATCTCTAAATCGCATTTCACCTTATTCAGTAAATCATGCTAGATTGAAACATAATAATATATAAATACATAAATAAAATAAATTAATATTTCGGGACATTTTTGCACACACGGTCATCTGACCCCAAACTAAGCAAAGCTTGTGATATGGCTGCCAGAGACTGATATACATACATATACAGTTTTAAATACATACTTAAATAGATATTAACAACCAGATATAGAACAAACACAAAATGTTTTAAACGTTTATCGGGACTTATCACGTATTATTTAATTTAGGTAAAAAATGTTCATCACATAAATGTTTGTCCTAGGTGGGAATCGAACCCACGCCCCCAAGTTCAGAAGGTAGGTTCACTACCAAGTGGACCAACGGGCTATTATTGTAGAAAACCTTAACTTATGTATCCGTTTGTTGTTGTCCGCTTGTTTGTTTGTTTGTATATTTTCATAACTGAAAACTAAATGTATCTTATTGAGATTTTGAAGAAGTGTGTGCGTTACAATGTCCGATAAATAAGCAATGGTCGTACATCATATATTTCAATTGGCATTAATGATTTTTACTACAAAGTCTTCGATCTGAAAATGTATGTACCCTTACATACATTTTCAAATCCTAATGTTTTATTACAATATAAAAAATTGCGTTCTCTCAAAATCTCTACTAATTACGTCGCATTGCTCTCAAGTCCGACGACCGCTCATTGACGAGGTCAGCGTGCGACTGACTTTGCAACTGGTGACTCTGGTGAGAATAGAATAGAATAGAATCATTTATTGGCCTTATAACATTCGTTACACTGGGCAAGTCAATTTACAGTGCAACGCTTAACTTAAAATATTACACAAACCAATACAATTCTGGTGGTGACTTGGGTCTACCACCTTTTGGCCCAGTCATTATGAATTATTATAAAATCAGTGTGTAGATTCGATAGCCCGTTGGTCCAGTTGGTAGTGAATCTGCCGTCTTCGCTTGGAGGCGTGGGTCCGAGTACCACGTAGGACAAACATTCATGTGAAGAACATATTTGTGTTTGTTCTATATCTGGGTTTTAATATCTATTTAAGAATGTATATAAAAATATATATGTATGTATATCAGTCTCTGGCAGTCATATCACAAGCTTTGCTTAGTTTGGGGTCAGATGACCGTGTGTGCAAAAATGTCCCAAATATTTATTATTTACAGATCGGAACTAATAGGTACGATATACTCGTGTTAGTTCTAAGCAGCTGCAGCGAGGATGTCGTTGATGGTAGATACAGTACAGATAGCAAACAATCAATAGTTATTGAGGTAAAACTCTCCCTGTACCTACATATTTATCATTTTTCCAACCTCCCCCCCCCCCCCCCCCCCCCTCACGTCTGCGATGTGTAGTTAATAACAAACGAGTTGGCATGCAGCCTTCAAGAACAATACTCAGTATGGACTATTGTCCCACTCTGTATTAGTATGCAGAGACTGCACTTTTATGACTGCTCTGAACATGGTCAGAATGCGGTACATGTCAAGGAAACTGTAACAGTTGCTGTTTCATTAATTAATAAAATTGATAACATTCTTGGCTAAATGCACACTCCCTTATAAGTTATTAAGCATATCATAATCTGCTGGACTTTCGCCTACCCCCGAAAAGGCGATTGGGCCATATCCACCACGCTGGTCATACGTATAATGCAGGTTTCTTCACGATGTTTTCCTTCACCGTATGAACACCAGAGAAGTCGTAGTAAATGTAATTGACAAAGTTGAAACGTCATCATTGCTAATGAATGTGAAATAATAATAAAAAATAACTACATATTATAAAATAGAGTTTTACGCGGAACTAGAATCGGCATACAAAGGCGTCAATTTATAAATTAATCTGTTTTACCGCTCTTATCACGGGATCGGGTCACGAGGTAATTTTGTGAATTCCGAGTAAACGACGGTAGTGACTATAATTTTTTGTGATCCAATTTTATCTATTAATTTCTTATTCCAAAAAGATAAAGGAATCATTTATTCTTAATTGTTTTTATTTCAATATTAAATTTTGCCTTTTAATTTATTGAACAGCGTGTTTTAGAAATCTTTAAATTTTACAATTAAACACCAGTTGATTTGAAACCTCCCCAGTGATAATTTCACTATCCCATAGTTGGTGTTGCTAAGTGCATTGCTCCCCATACTGCGTTCTTCGTAATACCACGCAGAGACGATCTGTTTGCGTTCCATTACAGGTTGGCGTAACGTTGCCAACTCTACAGATATATTGCTGATAGAGTTTATGGGCCGTAAGATAAATCTACCGGGACAAACATTACCTACCGGGAACAATGCTCCGACCGAGGCGGACGATTATCTTCTTAAGATAATCAATTGACTTAATCTCTGATCATCAGTGTGTGCCGTGTAAATGTAGCTTCTAGCTCGATCGTACAATTAGCCATAAAATGAAGAGAATCATGACATATCAGTTATTTATTGGCAACATCACGCAACGTGGCCAATAGATGGAATACCATTTTTACGATTTTAACAACTCAAGGATTGGCCATTTTTCAAAATGGCTAAGAAATTTTAGTACAATGTTAAAATAGTAACTAAACCAAATAACAATAATTATGTTTTTAAATTTTGATATGAGCGAAAACACTACATATTATAAGTTCGGTTATGTAGATATCGGTTTTGCTAATCTAAATCAATAGTAAACAAGTATAAAGTGAGAAGAAGAAGTAGAAAGAAGAAGAAGTGAAGAAGAAGAAGAAGTGAGTGAGTGTAAGTGTAGTGTAGTGTGTGTGTGTGTTAGTATAAATGAGTCATATACGTTATGATAAAACTATTGCAAATCTAGCAAAATTAAACATTTTAACTAATCCTAAAAGTTTTTTCACTCGGTTAGCTAATGTTTTTTGTATTCATACAAAACCCATTAGCAGCTAAGCGCGCGTGCATTTTTCATTCCCGCTCCGTTCACCTCACTTAAAGGCCTCCGCACACCGCACGGGCATTGCTCCTAAGCTACTCTACCTCGATCCACGCATGTATTTTCAGACTAACCAACCCAACGACAACCTTTTCTAATCCGTACGGCCAAAGATTGGAACAACCTGCCCGCTTTCTTGTTTCCTGAGAGATATAACCTGGGCCTTTTCAAGGCCAGTGTGAATAGGTATATTTTAAGTCTGCGTGCTTCATCTTCGACTACATCGTCGCTTACCAACAAGCGAGTTGGTGGTCAAACGCGGACACCCACGTAAAAAATAATTAAAAACGAATTGCCACTCCATTGTCATGGTGATAAATATCGAGCATACAGTTGAATTGGTATTCTTATACTAAGGTTAAAGTTAAAGCAGTATGAATATGTTGTACCATCCGTAGCACAAATCATTACGTTTCATATAATATTATTATAATAATAACCCTATGCGCGTAGACATTAAACCAAGTTAAGAGTCCACGCAAGCGAATTCCAACAAACTTTCTCTACGTGTGACGTTAGTTCTACGCGTTTTCCACTCGAAGACTTCGTTACTTGAAGTTATGCTATAAGTACGCCAAGTATTTAACAAATTACTTAACATTTATAGCCCCTACTACATTATAAGGCTCACATCTTCATGCTTTGCTTCGAACTGGCTCAGTGACGAGCTGATGCGGTGTGCGGTGGCCATTCCCGCTCCCCGGATGTGGCGTAAAGTGTAAAATCACCGCTGATGCAGCTGTACTCGCTGCAATCGAGATTGCTTCACGAATGCCGGATTATACCCGAGACGTATAGAAGATATCCAAGAAACACCCAAAGCGTCTACGAAGGATATAAGCGGCGTATTCGGACAAACAAAACTCAATGTTATTGCCTAGCGTGGTAGAGTTTTAATTTGAAAGGGAAATATGGATGGTTTAAAATAAAAATGTTAAAATAAAGCTGGGATTCACGCCTGGAGGGCACTTAAACGCTGCTAGTGTGCACACTGAATTATTTGTGATGGCAACCGTTTGTATGGCTAATGCTCGCTCGTCTGAGAAAACTGTAAATAATTCGCGCGAAATGAGGATATACATTATACTTCCATCATCTGATAAATACTATTAAACGGTAACTGTTGACCTCGCAAAAATGTTGGTATGTAGAATTGTATTGTGAAGTACCCCCGTCACTTTGTAGGTACCCCAGTCAAAGTAGCTTTATCAATTCTTTTATTACACGGATAATTCCACATTTAAAGTTATAATTAATAATAATAATTTAATAATCTAGTCTGTGTAGTAGCTTTATCTAGTATGTGTAGTAGCTTTATCTAGTCTGTGTAGTAGCTTTATCTAGTCTGTGTAGTAGCTTTATCTAGTCTGTGTAGTAGCTTTATCTAGTCTGTGTAGTAGCTTTATCTAGTATGTGTAGTAGCTTTATCTAGTCTGTGTAGTAGCTTTATCTAGTCTGTGTAGTAGCTTTATCTAGTCTGTGTAGTAGCTTTATCTAGTCTGTGTAGTAGCTTTATCTAGTATGTGTAGTAGCTTTATCTAGTCTGTGTAGTAGCTTTATCTAGTCTGTGTAGTAGTTTTATCTAGTCTGTGTAGTAGCTTTATCTAGTCTGTGTAGTAGCTTTATCTAGTCTGTGTAGTAGCTTTATCTAGTCTGTGTAGTAGCTTTATCTAGTCTGTGTAGTAGCTTTATCTAGTCTGTGTAGTAGCTTTATCTAGTCTGTGTAGTAGCTTTATCTAGTCTGTGTAGTAGTTTTATCTAGTCTGTGTAGTAGCTTTATCTAATCTGTGTAGTAGCTTTATCTAGTCTGTGTAGTAGCTTTATCTAGTCTGTGTAGTAGCTTTATCTAGTCTGTGTAGTAGCTTTATCTAGTCTGTGTAGTAGCTTTATCTAGTCTGTGTAGTAGCTTTATCTAGTCTGTGTAGTAGCTTTATCTAGTCTGTGTAGTAGCTTTATCTAATCTGTGTAGTAGCTTTATCTAGTCTGTGTAGTAGCTTTATCTAGTCTGTGTAGTAGCTTTATCTAATCTGTGTAGTAGCTTTATCTAGTCTGTGTAGTAGCTTTATCTAATCTGTGTAGTAGCGTTATCTAGTCTGTGTAGTAGCTTTATCTAGTCTGTGTAGTAGCTTTATCTAGTCTGTGTAGTAGCTTTATCTAATCTGTGTAGTAGCTTTATCTAGTCTGTGTAGTAGCTTTATCTAGTCTGTGTAGTAGCTTTATCTAATCTGTGTAGTAGCTTTATCTAGTCTGTGTAGTAGCTTTATCTAGTCTGTGTAGTAGCTTTATCTAGTCTGTGTAGTAGCTTTATCTAGTCTGTGTAGTAGCTTTATCTAATCTGTGTAGTAGCTTTATCTAGTCTGTGTAGTAGCTTTATCTAATCTGTGTAGTAGCTTTATCTAGTCTGTGTAGTAGCTTTATCTAGTCTGTGTAGTAGCTTTATCTAGTCTGTGTAGTAGCTTTATCTAATCTGTGTAGTAGCTTTATCTAGTCTGTGTAGTAGCTTTATCTAATCTGTGTAGTAGCTTTATCTAGTCTGTGTAGTAGCTTTATCTAATCTGTGTAGTAGCTTTATCTAGTCTGTGTAGTAGCTTTATCTAGTCTGTGTAGTAGCTTTATCTAGTCTGTGTAGTAGCTTTATCTAGTCTGTGTAGTAGCTTTATCTAGTCTGTGTAGTAGCTTTATCTAGTCTGTGACCCCAGCTACTTAGTTCACTCCGTACAATGAAGTAGAATCCGTTCTATTTTGTTATTTAAAATAAGGAGGGTTGTTCTTAATTCATTCTGTTTCTTTCAAACGTTTATTTAACTTGTTTATTAGTTTGTTTAGATAAAATTTTGCAAGTTGAATTAGAACCAGTTCCTCCTACCCCGATTTTCTATAAATCTTTAGTTCTGGTGACAATACAATATGCAATACCCAAGGACATTTTACCTGTTCCCTTTAGGGTGTATATAAGATCCTTGACAATACTCAATACTATTATTTTTTCAAGATGGTCGCCAAATACAAATAAAACATTTGAATTTAAATTAAAGCATCATTTGAATAAAAGCATTATTGTTATGTACCAATAGCCACCATCTTTCTGTACTGTTAAGACCTCCGAAACTACGTCACGGGGTTCAGGTATGACAGCTTCACTCGACTCGAAAAATTGGGTTATGTTTAGAAATTGTACGATTACAAAAATTTACAATAATATGAAAAATCCTTTATAACTAACCCAAAACCATTCGTAAAAGCGGTTACAAAGCCGATGTAAAACAAACCCCGAAACGTTACAACAATGGAACAGCTAAACGATTTTTTCTTTACAATAAACCGGTCAGCGGGTCCGGGCGTAGAATATCTAAAATCACTGGAAAAATTATTTGGCATTTTTTTTATAATTCTCTAACGATTAGGAATGTATTAAAAAAATATACTAAGTTCAGTGGATAAATGAATTACCTAAAATATTTCAAATTCAAATTCAAATTATTTATTTGACGGAACATGGGGTGTTATAGTTTTAGTAATTGTGACAGTGTGTACGTTCGCCATGTTCCAACCGGATGGTGTGCGAAATTGAAGACATATTACAGTTAATACATAATATGAGTACCTAAGTATTGTTTGTAAAGGAAAAAAGATTGTTTGTAAGAAAAGGCTTTTCAAACTAACATTCAAGATCTTAAGACTAATAATAAATTTACTGGGATATAAGAAATATTTTCGCGTGTTCGACGTTATCTCGGTCTCTCTCACTTCTATGGCAGTTCTAACTAAAAAGGCAGAGAGCGACATAATTATCTATAGAACCTACGAAGGTAAAGTTTTTGTTCAGCATTCGATTGCTCAAAGTTTGCGTGCGATGATATATTGTCACACATGGCCATTCCAACTGATATTGCTTGGTAACGAAGGTATATCTCGATCTCGAATCAATTAATTCTTTGATTACCTGCGTTTCTCCTGTCCAACCTTATTTGCCCCTTTCCTGTCCCTTTCGTCCCTCCCGTGCTATGAACATAGCAAGATATTCATAATGCCATCCTTTAGACGTGTCCGTAAATGGCAAAACCGGCTATCAAAGCCTATTTTAACACGCTTTTATTAGCATGGTATGTATTTATGTTTATATGTAACGGAATCATTGAACGTGATTTTCACCCCCTTCTAAATTTCAGATTAATTTGAAACGTTGCACATGTATCAAGGACCTGTGACAATGTAATAATTTAAATAGTTTCTCCCATTATTCTTACCAGGATCTTCGGGATTAGCGATTTTTTTAATATCCGATACCCGACGGCGTCAGCGTGTTTTTTATATCCGATACCCGGTGGCGTCAGCGTGTTTTTTTTTAGTTGTATTATTAGTCTTATACCCAAAAATGTCCGTGCAAAAAGTAACAGAATATGTAAATAACGATGCGGAAATTATTCGCTCGAGATAATTATATATTTTTGATATATCAATATCCCCCAGCTTCATTCCTTAACAGAACAGAGCCACTGTTCTCCATCAACGCAATTTAGGATCACAATGGACTTTTCAAACTGAGCACGTGAGAGTAGATGGATGGAGTGTCCACAACTTGATACTGGTGTGAAAGTACTACTTTTATATTCACGAGATTTAAATAACCAACCCATACCTGTAAGTATTTCAAGCGGGTAACAAACACTTTTGTTTATGTTTAGTATTTGAGGGTGATTTGGTAAAACTCATAGAAATAGAATTAGAATACGATTAGCTTATATTTTATATTATTATGTTATAGTATTTTTGTGTGTTGTCTATTTGCTGGATCGACCCGACTTTTTGCATGCGTGGGTATATTTCAATAGCTGCAAAGTGATACACATAGGCAAATTTTTATCATCATCACCATTTTTCATCACTACGCGGGTAAAACCGCGGGGCGCAGCTAGTACTTAATATTTCATAGCCCCTTTTGAAGAAATCACATTAAAAAGTCAAAATAAACATCAAAAGACGTCAAACTTTTCAATTTCGTCGGCGGCTTTCCGCTGACTGATGCAAATCACTTCCGCGATGTGTACAGCGGCCAGCACAGCTCTAGGTACAGTTGACCAAATGAAGGAACTAAACGTTTTCTACGGGTGATCGTCATATTCTTCAGAAAATACAATCGTGGCTCCACCAACTTTTCTACAAATAAATTTGCCGCTTTGTAAGTGCGGAGTTTTGTCAACATGAAATGGCGGTAAAGTTTTTCGGGAGGCCACTCGAGATAATGAGGATCACTTAATTCATCGACACGATGAAAAAAATCGCTGGAACGCAAATAAAACATGGCTAATGGAAGAAACAGCAAAAAGTAAACAATACTGTTGAATGAAAACAGGCATAGACAATGGCCCCACAACAATCGGCACGGTGGCGGCACGAATCAGGAATCGTAAGCAAAAACTATCGCGCACCTGTCAGAAGTTAACGTCAAATTTGCGATCGTCGCTTTTTTGGTATTCCTGTCTAAAGTAACTCAGATACCCTTTTCATTATTTTTTTTTTATATAGGCTTGCCCTTGGTCGCTAACTCGCCTATTTTAAGCGATGATGCGGTCTACGATGAAGCACGTTTGCCTAGAAAAAAACAATTCACTCTCGAATTGAAGACACCCAGATTGTAAATATCTGGAAACACCCATTCAGGCAACGAATTCCACAGACTGTCAGTTCGCTCAATAAATGTGGAACCAAAGCGATTCGTACGGGTTCTCGAAATATCAACCATTAAGCGGTGTTGATTTTTCGTGCCCGCTCTGGCAATCAGATAGAAAAATGAATAGGAGGGAATTAAATCATGCAGATATGACGCACACTCCGAAATGTATACGATAAAAATCCGATAGACTAGCAACTTTGCGCCGATGCTCAATACTGAGAAGCTTAGTCTGAACCAGGGATTCGTTGATGATGAGTCTTTTGGCACGTTTCTCTATAGATTCCAACGCCCCAAGCTGGTACTTAGCTGATCCATCCAGGTCAGAGCAGTACTCCATGCACGACCGAACTTGTGCTTAGTACAATGAAAACAACAGTTCCGACGTGAAGTAGCTCGTAAACTACGGAGGCTCGTAAACTCGTAAGGTGGTTCATAGTTTCAACCACTCCCAGTGGTATTTTTCAAGAAGAGTGCGGCTCGCTCGCGGTACCTTTACTAGTACTTCGTCCCAAACTGTGACCTAGCAAATCCTGCACCAATTTTGCTCATATTAAAAATAAAATAAAAACAGAATGTGAAGTTACTTGTCTACAAAATTTCATGAATGTACTTTTTGCCTACCATTTATATGATTGGTACGTATATAAGCTATTGTCGAAGAAACATACAAACTGATGAACATAAAACGCTGCTTCCTCTCTCCTTGCTTGGTCAATTATGGGAATCAGCACTCGAAATTTCTCAAAACCATGGAAATAATACAAAAATACAAGTAAACGGGTCATTTCTTTGGATACAAGATACGTCGCGAGAGAGACGTTGCGTCAAACGAGTTTATTTTCCGTTTAATAAACTCATCTCGGTTTGTTTCAGAATGTCGCTCGGGATCTGGCTCTTTATGATTCCAGTTCAAAAAAAAATCTATTTTCCTTTGTGTTCTTTATATCGTATATGACGAGAATTGTAGTCTAGTTCATGTACCTACGTTAAATGTGTTTCATACAAATGAATAACGCGAACCAGTATGAGGTACCTACCGTGCTCATCAGTGGATTATACTAACGGTGCCTCGCGGTCTCGCCCGCAATCCTATAGGAACCATATTTATGCAAGATAAACTATAGATTACTATAGATAACTATTTTTATGATTTTGCAAGATATAAACCTATGTGTATTTTTATGTGTAAATCCAGGTTATTAACTAGTAGTTCACCCGAACTGTGACCTCGCGATCCATACATCTTCGGAACTCCTCGGTCGATTGCCAATATTCGAACTTAATTTTCAAGTTTCATGAAGATTGATGCATGCCGACATGCCGACTTGTCCCATTAGCCATTAGAATCTGAGACCTCTGAGGGGCTAGACAAGACCCACTTTATGACCAGACCTATGACCTTGACAATGACATTAGCTTGAGAGATGTTATCTCAAGCTAATGTCAGTTTCATACAATTTCATATTTCCGCAGGCGTTAACGCTAACAGAAAGTGGGTCTTGTCTAACCCCCCTGATCACTCGGTCTACTACATATATATACTAAATTTTATCCAAATCCTTTAAGCAGCTACGAAGTTGAGTGTGGTCAAACAAACACACTTACACACAAAGTTTCGTATTTATAATATTAGTGTGATGACATGTGATAACATTATGATAGTTGTTTTTCATATACAACGACGTATTGTAAGCCAGACAAAATATCTGGTATTAGGAACAAACCAAACAGTTAAGAGATACCAGGGGATTTTACAAGTACTTAGTTAGTTGTACCATTGTCATCCTGATTAGCAGTCGTTATCTCAGGTGTCCTAGCTGGTTAGTAATCCAGCTTGTTTGTTTAGGGTCCAGGTAGGCTTGTGTTAATGTCCCTGGTGTCCCCGCGTCCCGCATGTCACGCCCCTCGTCACGCGGGACACGTGACACAATCAGTGTAATGTGAGGCGAACTCCTCCATGTTACACATAAGTTAAAAAACAAGCTTGAGGCCGCGCTTCCACCCCTGCGTGCAGCGGAGCGGCAGCCATAGCAAGGAGGCAGCGAGAGCAAACCAGGGGCCTTGCGGCTACCTGTTTTAAGCGATTCTGTTTGGTGATGAGAAAAGTTGCGCAACCGCAAACTGTATCTCGGCACGTTAAGGTGCACGTTCGCGTGGTTTTCCGAACTGTGCTGTTTCAACGCTAATTCGAGCCCGCGTTAAGAGTAATCCGTAAGCCTAGTCGTCCATACCGTAGTTGAGACCGTAGTTTTACCATTGGGTGTTATGTATAAGAATCTATT
Organism: Agriopis aurantiaria; assembly: GCA_914767915.1. NCBI lineage: Eukaryota > Metazoa > Arthropoda > Insecta > Lepidoptera > Geometridae > Agriopis > Agriopis aurantiaria. Next base: position 378,512 of record OU611982.1, read on the forward strand.
AACTCATCTTTTGAAGAACCATAATTATTATCCTTGTCATCTCATCTGAGTGGCTTACCCTGGTGTTAAAGTTAGTGGCAACCAGACTCAGCAAACTCGAACTTCAGGTAGGTTATGCCCAAAGACGTTTTACCTATTGACATTAGGGTATATATAAGGTCCTTGGTTATGCCCGAGCCTTCGACATTAGTTTTGTCACCTGTCAAACTTATTTGGTGTAACATAAGTGCAGAGAAACAATATTCCATGCACAAGAATAGCCCGCCAATTTAACGTGTCCTCCGACACGCGGTAGCGCTGAGATGATAATACCACATGCCACCCATCCAAAGAGTAACCAGGTCGAAGTTGCAACTACCCACATCTCTGAGTACGCGTTCAGTAAGAGCGCGTCGGGCGCCACAGGATATAATGGGTAAACACTATCAACTCTTCAAACGAGAAAACTTTAGCCGTGAAATATTTTTTCACGTTCGCGCTATAACTCATTCGCCGAAGTTATTCGAGCAATTTCTAAATTTTTCATGAGGTGTATAAGTAAAATGAATTACGCGGAGGGTAGAGTGGCCTGCGGGGTGAGAGGGGGAGGCTGGAGAGTAATTGAGCAATAACTCAGGGAGGGTATCGTTCGCCGGTGGCTGTCAACAGCGCGCGTTTACGAGTACACCGAACCTTCAGTATCAAGTTCAATAACAACTACTCTCAAAGGACTGGCTGCCGACCGTTCTTGTAATATAATATAGAAAGCTTAGGCTGGTCTCATTGTCATCATGTGCTTACGTCAGGCTACTGCGGGACATACACGGGTCAAGGCAAGCCAGCGCCACTCAGCCTGATCTCAGACTATTCTTTTTAATTAGTATCATACACTCCTTCGATTCTCGGGGCGTTACAGTTGTCGAGTCGTGGTCTCTACTCTAAAAACTCTCTACTCTAAAAACTCTACCCCAAGTCCCCAAGGTTATCAAGTCGGCGACAGATTTTGCTTGTCCTTTTTAAATCTTTTTTTTATCGATTTTCAACCATAAATATAATACAAAATATATCTGATTACATACTATGTCTAACTTTATTTATATTACACGGGAATCACTCACAAAAAATAATATTGAAAAAATAATAATGAATACGCAGGGGCCACTTTATGGCGAGTTATCAGTGAGTGGCGACACCGTGTACCCCGATTCCATGGGGCTAAATGAGACCCCTGACCCCTGGCTTGCCTTAACCGGCCGTCTGAGGGTGGAAACCGCAAGAGCTAAGAACCTAAGCTGAAAGGGGAAACGTGCTGGTGCTGGAGTGGTGGAAGTGTTGTTGTGATGTAATCCGTGGTCAACGATGCTGGTATTTCCACTTGTTTATTTTGCTGTATACTTCTTTAGTTTGAATTTTGGTATATACTTTATGTTGATCCTTAATTTTTTTTTTTTTTAAAGTGTTAAAGTGCATAAAGCCTCGGGTAGCTCTTAATGAAAGTGCAGTACACCTCTCGACACCCTAAGCCACCCAAGCTAATGTTGCCCCTCCGGTGCCAATATGCGGCAGCCATTATGGGGGCCCAGTTAGTGGGTGGCAAGTCATCACCTGCCTAAATATATTTTGAGATGAGACAGGACAAGGCGGGTGCCGTTTCTCATCCCATAGATCTGGTCTCCTATCCACAAGTTGTTCACCTCAATAACCGAGACGTTTTAAATCCTATACTGTACAATAGTTTTATATTCCATTTTAGATATAATTGTAAATTTTGTACTCAACATTTACACTCTTGGTGTTGGCTTCGGCTCCACCAATGCCTTCCAAATGTCCGGGCTAGACCCGAAAATGATTACAAATATAGGGCAATAATTATAATAATAAGTCAAATTTATAATTTATTTAATTATATAAAATGTGTGAAAACCACGTCAGTTTCTGTAATACTTGAGGATTGTTTAAAGTATTCATAGGCCACGACGGCCCATAGGTATTTCAAATGATCTCCAATTGTCTAAACTAGAATTTATACCTTTTGGAATATATTTTGAAAATAGACCGTAGGTCCCCAGAAAAGGAATGAAAAGAACTCTGATGTTGATTCAAATAAAAACCATAAATATCTTACATCTGTACTGTATAAAAAGGCTGTAAATATCTTACATCTGTACTGTATAAATATCTTACATCTGTACTGTATAAATATCTTACATCTGTACTGTATAAATATCTTACATCTGTACTGTATAAATATCTTACATCTGTACTGTATAAATATCTTACATCTGTACTGTATAAAAAGGCTGTAAAGGTCGGCAACGTATTTGTGATGCCCCTGGTGTTGCAGGTATCCATATAGACGATGATTTTGCTTACCATCAGGTGGCCCGTCAGCTTGCTTGCCATCCATGGCATAAAAAAACCATAGTAAATATGTTTAATCCCAGCCATAATTAAGCGTATTAAGTGTACCACTGACCACATTACGAGGGACCTAATTACACGATGTTTGTAATATAAATACAAGAGATAATATTAACGGCGCAGTCCCCAATATCGAAGATATGGAGATTTTACGAGCGCATTATACCTCCGCCGTGACGTATTGGAGGGCAGGATTTATCGGCGTGTACCTGCGATAGGATTGCCTTCAGTACGAGACCCACAACGACTGTGGCGAAAGACTGTGGAAATACCTTTTTTTATAACGGGAGCAAAACTTCTAAAGATCCAATTGTATGACGATACCGCCAGATTATGTAAAATTGCACCCACTCAAACTCCCTCAGTGGCTTGCCTTTGTGCAGATGGAAGACACTGAGATCTCCATAAGAACGTACTGGTACCCCTCCTGGCAGCACGCTGCCTCAGACAACACTGCCGGGAAATGCTTGAATCATTCTGCTCTACAACACTACGCCGTTGTCGTTGTCGTTCTGGGCTCGCTTAAATGGGAGGCCGGTATCCCAAATCTGACCACCCATGATCCCGAAAGTCCCCTTTTAACAGATTTTTAAAATAGGTCGAGGATACCGAAGCCATATTTTAAGACGCCGACTCCAGAGTCAAGGGGCGTCCTAAGCCGCCAAGCGAGTAGCTACCGATTCTCTTCTACCATTTTCTAAACTGAACAAAATTTTACAGCTCGAAAACTGTTACAATTTTTTTACACATTTTGAAGGGAAACTAACATAAAGAAGTATTATGGAGCAACGTTTTAAATATTAAATATTACTTTTTTTTTTTACATCGGACTAGGCTAACGTTTGACCGCGATCTCCCTGAATTTAAACCTTAAAGTTATGGTTAACTATTTAAATGTTTATTTCGCTAGTGGTGGTGGTACTACCATACTCGACGCCATGTCTCAGTTTAAACAATTTAGTAACTGACTGGGTTTTGTTGGTGACCATGATCGTCGGTAATCGCATTTACCATCACGATGCATGTCACTTGTTTTCCACATCTCTTGTCTTCTCTATCTCTATCTCTTCTCTATCTCTACATAGTATAAATTGAAATCGTTTTCCGCGTCTGTCTGCCTGTATGGCCGCTAACTCCTCCTAAACCACGCAACGGATTTTGATGCGGTTTTCACCATCAGTTAGATACATTTTCAAGGAAGGTTTATATATATAACTAGCGACCCGCCCCGGCTTCGCACGTAAATTACACCCGTGCGAATCCGGCCGGGCGGGTCGCTAGTAATCTATAAAAAGTAAAAAAGTTTAATTACTTATGCCACGTAAATAAAGGAAGTAAAACTGTAGTGATTTTACGTCATAAAAGAAACAAACAAAGGTTGTTTTTGAATGAATAATAATTGAGACATTTTATTACGTCACGTTTACTTCTAAATCGGTAAACAAGTACAGTAAAATTGCAAATATGGAGTCATGGCATCTCAGCTGATAGCTAGCGACCATGTGGTTGAAGGTGCAGTATGCGTCATGGTATTTTCACTTTGTAAATCGTGTTCTACCATAAATACCGTGTTGTCGTAGTCAGTCACGACCATAGCAGTTTCATCACGTGGTACATCACTATAAAACTGAGTTGAAAACGCGTTATCTTTTATGGGTGCGTAGTGGAGAATATTATTAGGTTAGCTCCCACCCGGCAGGATCTGCGGTACCTTTCAAGACACGTGTGCTTACACGTGTAAAGGCATCTCTCACTGAATATGCGTTTCATCCTACAACTGGCGAAATACTTTCAGAACGGAAAACGTGAAATTTATTTGTCAGTCTCAGTAGTGATATCTCTTTGAATAAATAATAGGCTTTCATTTGACCGCCACCTCACCTGATGTTAAACGATGACGCAGTCTACGATGGAGTGCCTTGAAGAAACTCGCAACTTAGGCTTTATTTTTTCTCGTCAAAACTAGTGTCTGTACATTTTGGCCTCATCATGATTTGTTTAGTTAAAATAAAGACACGGGTGAAAACTACTCGACCGCGTTAAGAAAAAAATCATTTATATTTGCAAAGTTTCAGGTATGAAATCCAAGCGTATAAAAATGTGTTGACTCATGTCGGCATTAAAATAAATGTAAATAAATGGTTAAATGTTTTAATAATTGTGTTCTACAAATGTTTAAACTCTTATCATCATAATCTGACACTTTTTCACTATCGGAGGTTGTACGTTAGTTCAGCGAACGTGTTTTTTTTTTTAGAACTTAGAGCGTAAAAGATGTTCAAGAAGCCGCAAGAAATGTTCATTTGAAAAAAAAACGCAACCAAGACTTCTACTTCTAGCGCTTTGATGTCATTTTGTCCATCATGTGAATTAAAAATGTAAATAACTAACTCAAAACTATCTCCAACTCCGGGTCACAATTCCCGTGAAGGTCACCCCGGATCATCTAGAGATATGAAGACATTAAGCACCGAGGTTTACAGCGTCGAAGTAATTTCATCTCCGCTATAGATGTGGTTTGTTTCGTAGCTAGTTTTAATATAATGCGGCTTAGGGCGCTCTATGAATATTTAACTCATGCGACCCTTCAGGGACCCGGGCTGGGTGGAATTTGGACCGCTGGAGATTTAGAGCTGGCTAAAGGAGGTATTATGGGACACTTGAATGTGACTATAACGACAAAATTAAGTTTTTTTACAACAAACTCTATCGAATTAAAACGTAATGAATATTTTACTTTTAAAGGATATTTACTAGAAAGATGATTAACATTTCAGTAATACCAAGTATAAAAATGTGCTATACAAAAAAAAACATTTTGCGTGTAGCACACTGTGCGAGTGCTTAACTCCTAACAAGGACTGGCGTTCAAGAGCAGAATGTACATTATTATGTAATTAGGCTATTGTGCATACGTGCATCCTTCTCTACTTGCGCAACTTAGATGCACCGCGTGGAAGACGCATTAATCTCGAGTGAATGTGTGTCCCGTGCAGTCCCGAGCCATACACTGCAACTTCAGGCGAACGCTAGAACTTATGTTATAATTTACAACAACAAAAATACATTCCCAGGTGGTGCCCTGTAAATGGCTCATGTTACAAGATCTGGCCATCTGAAAATGCTTTTTATTTGGAAGGTTGGTTGCTAGGCAACGTTTTAATGAAATGTGAAAGTTAAATATATAAATAATATTCGGGACATTTTTGCACACACGGTCACCTGACCCCAAACTAAGCAAAGCTTGTAATATGGCTGCTAGAGACTGATATACATACATATATAGTTTTAAATACATACTTAAATAGATATTAACAACCAGATATAGAACAAACTCAAATGTTCATCACATAAATGTTTGCCCTAGGTGGGAATCGAACCCACGCCCCCAAGCGCAGAAGGCAGGGTCACTACCAACTGGACCAACGGGCTATCGTTACCCCAACCCCAACGTATTTATATTTATATATTTAGTTACCCCAACATATTTATGCGCATTTAATGGCGCAATACGAAGTAGCCTTGGCATGGCATTACGTATGATTGCCTCGGCTACGCTTCGGCCCACATTTTCACATTCGTCCATAAATGCTATTATTGCCTGCTGCTACAGTAATTTACTATTAAAGGAGACACAAATTGGCCTCTCCAATCACTCTAAGGTCGAGGCCCTAAAGTTCAATTTTAGTCGAAGATGTTTCTTCAAATTATGATCACATCATATACCATGTTTCAGAAAAGTAAAGAAAATATCTGTAAGTATCTGATTGCATCAAACAAGTGTCCCTCTAGACAGAAACATAGCACTACTGCGACTTCAATGTGAAACTGAAACTTTTATCTTGCGGGATACGAGATCCCGCGGGAAACTGCGGGGAGAGCCGCGAGAACAGCTAGAAGCTTAGCGTCATAAGTTTTGAAGGTGTTTCAAAAACCTTGGGATTTGTTTTTTTTATACATAAATAATAAGCTTGCGTTCGACCACCATCTCGCCTGATGTTAGGTGATGGTGCGGTCTACGTTGGAGCACGCTAGCCTAGAAGAAACCGATTCACTCGTGATTTGAAGACACCTAAATTGTAACCATCGTATTGTATTTTTAGCTAATAAAGGCAGTTTCCCGATTATTACAAAAGTAGGCATGCACTAGATGAACTTGGCTATTAGTATTCTGACTAGAAATAACAAACCAGTGCCGAATCCCGGCCGTCGTGCGTTTTCATTACGTTACTTCGAAAGCGTTCTCAGGTAAATAGGCATTCTCTGGATTAGACTGGGACGTGCCTGAGCTGTGTATGGTCCACGCGTGACCATCCTGCCATAAAGCTGGTTACTCACGAGACTGCTACCATTGGTCAGATATTCCGAGAGTAGCTTCCAGTTGTTTGTCGTGGAACAATGATCGTTAATCTTGACTTTTGGAAGGCCTAAAAACTTTAACAACTGAGCTGACTGCTCAGCCAATGCACAATTCTAGCGTACAGAAGCTACAGCAGCCTAGAGACAGTATAAAAAATCACACAGGCACATAAATCCCAAACTTTATCTATATTGCCACAGCATTTCCAGCGTAGGTACATTAGCTTTTCCGCTTGGCTCATGATAAAGAGAAGCTCGCTAAGTCTATCTTTAGTAATGATGAGTCACCACGAGATGATGATTTTGATGATGATGAAAAAGTTAACAATCAAAGTAATGAGGTGATGAAGGTAAAACGTTGTTTCCTAGTGAATAGCCCATCTTTAGTTCGTCGGTCGATAAATCGCACCCGCAAGGCATTCCACTTAGATTGCAGCCGCCGGAATGTCACCTAATTGTTGTCTGCGCCTGTGGAGGTGTGCGGGGAGGATGGAGGTGTCAGGTGGTGGCGCACAAACAAACGGCATAGTGCAGGGCAGTTGGTTAACTAAACAATAACTTTACTAACATTGATACAAAGCGGACTGAGTCTGTAGAGTCCAGATCGAGGTCCAGAATTAAGGTCCCACAGATCTTTATCAGAACAGACACTGGGACCAAATCGTATGATAACCCAGCGTGCCGAGATCAAACCGAGTTATACGGCGTGCTAGTTGAAGCGTTTGTGGCATGTAAATTAGGTGAACTCGCGTTGTCTATCTTGTTAAAAGTATGTGTGAGATCCAATGACATAAAAAATTCAGCTGTTCTGCGAATGTTACTGGACGACACTCGTCTAAATGGAATGACGGATGCATGCAAAAGGGTCGCAGCGATAGCCAGATACAAAGGAATGTATGTGCCCAGAAGTAAGATATTAATAATCAGTTGATTATAATGAAGCACCAACTGTTGCTTATTTCTGCTCTAGAAGATGAGTTTTAACTAGTTTTCGATGCTTATTAATATGCAAGTTATCTGTGCCATATTGATCCTAAACGATTTTTCCGTTTATAATAAGACATTTGTCAATCTTGATTGCTTCATAGTGCTTAAACTGTTCCAACTAATTAAGAACCCATGGCGATGGCACAGATGTTCAAAAATGTGCTGCAACATGTGGATGATTTGCACAAAATGGAAGATTAGCGGGCTTTCGGTCAGGTGAAGCTCATGCTCTGGAGTGAACTGAATGAGCTGCCGATGATGATGAATTCAGAACATGTTTGTGGAATTTCAAAGTAATCTTACTGCTAGTCTCACACTAGCACCAATCGCTACGGAGCATGAGGTGACTATCGAAGGCAATGCTGCTCAAACATCGATAGTGCAGAATAGCGCAGCTTCACGGCCGACAACTCGCCTCGAGAATCCTGCGGTGTCTGTCACATGGGTTACATTGCATAGAAACAAACGAAGTTCGCCTGGGTATACAAAGTCCTTGGTTTTGAGTAACTGTCAATCATAATATATAAGTGCAGATGCTCTGACAAGGTGCCCAAGCGCGTTACTGGGCGAACATCTCAACGTTTTGTTTAATATTGGAGCTGGACAAATTAAGCTAGCCAATTCTTATTTTGCATATTTTTATTGTTTTTGTACATGGCACGTATATATTTTTATTCTGATGCATAACAATCTCAACTACAAATCTGAAAAACTGTGTGGCATGGGTCGGTACTGGCAAAACTTCCGACATTTCCCACTAGAAGCCACCGCAAGTCAGAGACCAAGACAAATGTGTTCGTGGAAGGAGCGTGATGGATTGCGCCATTACTGAGTCCCGTGGCCGCCGGGTAGTAGGCAGGTTGACTGCCGATCAATGCCTGGCGAGGGATTTGCTTTACTTTCACGTACTTAGCATAATCAGTGTCATCCGCTACACCACCCACGCGAGCTTACAACTCTTGACGAGAGAAAAAACAAGTTTTAGGTCTGATGATCTATATTTGAACCAGTTAAATTGAACTTTTGTAGTTCGCAGAACATTTGTATCGATGGTTGTAAGGCGATTCATTGAATACTTGATGTAGTCTTTAAAGATTAAATATGGACTAATTATTAGTCGGTTAACCTTGGGTTTGTTTTGTTGGCCTTTAGAAAATACTTAGTATGTCAACATTAAATAATCAGAAAAAATCACCATATCTCAGTAAACGAAATGACAAAACAAGCAGCAAATAACAAACAATAGCAAACATTGCAAACGAAATGCCGAACAATTAACAGCGAGTGCTGAAATGCAATCCCATCGCTTTCTGTAGTTAAGGCCTATTCAGATATACGCAGTATTTGCTGCTGCGAAAGTGTTATATACAATTATTGGCTTACTTTAGCTCTTGTCGATCGTTAGTTTTGCTTTGCCGCATTGAACCACTGGCCATGCTACGATTATGCAGTAAAATTAAAAATAACAGTATTGGTTCGTTCGCTGTACTTGTAGCATCTTGTAGCATCAATGCAAGATAAAATAGATAAGATAAATCTCGAATAATCAAAATTAAAAACAATAACAAGCATAATGGTATAGGATAATTAAAAAATGTCTAGGTGGGAATTCAAATTAGTGAGTTAGTATATTAAAAACGATGTGAAAAACGTTATTTTGAACATATATATTTGATTGACCAATACCATTAGTATATTGTGCCGTTTTAGTTATTAAACTAAAGTTGTCAACTCGCAATGATTCGCAATGAGATAGTATTGTAAAAACAAAAAAACGGATTGGAGTATCCAATGACGATATTATTAATTATTATCTTTGATAGTATCGCTACACTGCCGTATTTTTTGCGTGTAAAGATTTCTCTCTCTCTTTTTTCTTAGCTAACCTTTCAGAGCACATATACTGGGTGTAAGGAAAACGCTTCCAAAGCCGACGCTATTATTACACTATCTTAACACTATCGAATACTAATATTCGTTTGCCTTATAATAGTTTTAGTAGTTTAGTATTTTGCAAACCAGCAATGTAAAGCGTACAAAACTCGGGGTCTTCAATTAACCCCCTAAAAAAGCATAAAGCGTGCCAACGTGCACGTTGCGCTGTGTGCGTGCGGAGGTCATTCGTTGACTACCGTAGACAGTAGCATTAACTAGTCTGTGTTCGTTGACCTTTAGCATCAGCTGGATATTTTATTTGCATAGCTACATATATTTTTGCATAAAAATGTCTTTTTTTTAAAATTAAATATCACGAACTTACGTGTCTAGCAGACAAGAATACTGCATACATATAGCTACATCGCATTCATCGCACCAACCGCAGTGGTATAGAATATCGTTTCTATTTGAATAGATCTTTATCAAACAATCACAAGCGTCAAGCGAAATAATTAACTGCAGTTGGAGGTCTGACGCGATTCGCTCCCACTCAGTTTGACAGTGTAAACGAGGCATAAGTGATGATGTAGTTTGACAGTCTAAACGGTGCATTAGTGATGCGAGCTGGAAGCGGCAGGTGGAACTGAATTGTTCATTTTATGCATACTTACTCATTCAATTTCTCCTATTTAACTGAAACAACTAGACTTGATTGGCAATAGAGATGAGATGGCAGAGCATGACGGAGACGAACATTTTGTAGATAATATTATGGGATAATTAAGGCAAAGGTCAAGTCGTTCATGTCGTCATGCTATCTAGATTATCATCGTTTTGGCCAAAACGAACAGGTAAATAGAGAATGGAAGAACTGAACTGAACTTGCTAGACGTCATTTTGATAGTCTCAGCTCCCACTTGTATAATGCCAAAAGTAGCTCAGTTGCTAAATTTCCACCACAGAAGAGAGAGAAAAATCTACTTCTCTTTTCTGTGATTTCCACTAACATGTGCAAATTGTAAAAGAACGTTAATATCCTGGCTTCAAAATCAAACATACCAAGAGACCGAAAATATTTTTAAAATTCAATATTGATATTTATTTATTATTATTTTAATTTGGATTTTGTTTTATTTCTATGTGTTGCATGCTACTTATATAATTAATATTAAAAAAAAACAATTAAAATGAATCAAATAATAATGACAATCCATTGTAATTTACATTTAATTTTGAATATTTATTTTGTTAAATCTGCACTAAAAACCAATACAAATGTACAAACTGACCTAAGTCAACTCGGAAGGAACTATCCACCAAGATACGGGCTAACGCTCAGTTTGGTGGCTAGGGTCGACAATCTTTATTGATGTACCATTTTATGTGTAATAAATAAAATTTGAAATTTGAAGAGAATGGAAGTATACTCTGCCGAATAGAACTCTCTTAATACTCTCTTAAATACAAAATAAAGAACCAAAAAATACATTCCACGATATTGAAAACGTTATTATATACTTAGTTCATGGCTAATGTAAAAATAATTAATAATGCATAGATAATTTGTGAGACCAATGTTTTGTACTGTTTGCAATACTGTATTCAATAAAGACTGACTTAATTGGACTGTATTTTTAGTATTCTGTAGTACTACAAGAATTCCTCATAAGTTCGTTCTGTCCGTCCATGTGTCTGTCCGTCTGTTTTCAAACTTGTATTAAAAGAACAATTAAAAAAATTCTAATTCAAAAAGCATACTATACTATTAATGAGTTTTTAGAGGACAAACGGGCTTGGAAATGTTTGACTATAGGTAATATTGACATTGTATAGAATTTAATTAAGTATAATTTATTTGACATAATTATTTATGATATTTATTATTCATACATTTTTATTACAAATCATTTGCATTGTATAGCTTTTGACGTTCAAAAGTGTACATAACTGTACCAAATTGATAAAATAAATAAACGATTGAAATGATTGATGATTCTTTAAACTCGTCTAACTTCTTTAGTTATTAAGATAATTACATGAAACTTTGTATAATAAGAGATTTAGTATCTCAATTCAAACAACATAAAAATATTTCTGTATTTTAGTTGGTTAGATCTGGGTTGGCTCGGGTAAATGTGAAATGGAGATTGAAAAAATCGCTTTACCACATCCCGAAACGTCGAAGAGATTTTTTTTAAATGAAGGTAAGGTTTCTTACATTTATTACTTTTTTATCAAAAGTATCTTTTGCGAAACATAGTCCCCCCCAAACTATCCAATATCCAAAGTAACTTTGAACATTTTCATTCATCATCATCATTTCAGCCTATCATGTCCCCACTGCTGGGAACGAGTCGCAGTGAAAGAGAATGGGATCACCATGTCGCGGCCCTGTGCACTTTTTATGTTATAAAGATAAAACTAATAAATTCAAGACGTTGACTTCTTCGTAAAATGGTTTCAACAAAGAATGTCTATAAATCATAGAAAGTATATGTCGTAATATGTATGTCGAGATGATACATTTCTGAAATCTAGCTAAATTTTTTCTAAACCACCTCTTTCTATGAATGTGGCTGTAATTATATTGCTTTTGCTACGAAGCCCTACCAAATGCATGTCTCGACACGCTCTTGGCCAGATATTTAAGAGTAGGTATGTGTCGCGATATTTTCGACGATAGTGAATGAGCGCCCCCTAGCGTCAGATCGCCGCGCGCCGCTGGTCGGTGCGCACGTCTACGAATGCTCCGCAGATGCATGCCGCCACAGATTTTAATGTTTATTTTTTTATTGAAATATTTTTCTAGGCTGTTTCCATTTAAATTGGAAGATTTTATTTTACGATATATTCCTCAAAGGTTGGAAAGTTTGGGGATGAATGCCGTTTATAGAACTTTCCGCAATAAATTTGTAATTTTTTTTTCTTTTTAAAATGCTCATTCCGGCCACCGAAGTTGCTCCGTAGCCGTTGTAAGATCACCGACTCCTGTACAATTACAATAATTATATTATTATCGCTGGATCTCGTATTCCAGAACCGCTATTGTCCCAACCCATAGTAAAATTGGACCTCTTATCACCTGCACTTGAAGCCGGCGGATGTCATTAAACACAAACCCGTATTATGTGATGATGCTGGTATCGGTGCCATATAGCGGTGTTGATGGCCCCGTTACGTAACGCGTAACGCCTCGGACGGCAACGCGCGTTATCGGTTTATTGGATGCCGTTCAATTTCATTAGGCTTCCGATGATTTTAACGCGACAGTAAAATATACTATCGTGTTAAAATCATCGATATTATTATGTACTCTACCTATCTACTATCTACCATTCATATTTTCATTCAGAGTTTCAATAGTCAGGCGTTATAAAACAGAAACTCGTTTAAATACGAATGTTAAAATCACCGACAATTGTATTGTGAATCACACTATCCTACTAATAATTATAAATTGCAAGTGTGCGTTGTGTGTCGTTTTGTCAACGTATCGACGTGATTTTTTGCGCGCAAATAGTCCGTAAAAATATCCTATGTCTTTCTCCGGCCGTACAGGATACTTTAGATCCCAAAAATTACAGTTCCTGATATACTCTTAAAATTTTCCATCTTCTTCCAGACAGTGCGATCACCCGCTTGAATTGACAACTGTATGTGGACCACGTCGAGGTCATCGCGCCAGTATTTTCTCGGCCTGCCTTGGCTCCTCCCACTGCGTGATCCTCTGGGCCCAACAATTACATACCTAATATTGGAGAGATATTGGTTTTGGCTCCGCACAGTTTGTACGTTTAGTCAATATCATTGTGTCATAAGTTAACTCCTAACTTATCGCATGCATTGTCACATGTCACAATAATGTCTGCCTCAGTGACATCATTGCAGGCATTATTTCAGTAAAGTTGAGTTAAACGCTGCGAAGCGAATCTGAGAGATATCGGTCCAAATAAAAGTAACGACGGGAGCCAAACGGATCAGAAAACCATAAAAACAACATCAAAGCGCGGATCGTTCTAAGTATTTTGAGCTTCACATTTTGTGCGATCCTGTAATTTTTGAATTTGATTCTGATGTCGGAAGAGCGTGTGTGGTATACTTACAAATCTTCAAAGGATCTAAATCCACCAACAAAAAAGTTCATCTTGTAATATCAATAATTGCATGTTGTATTAGTAATAGTTGACATAAATTTTGTAATGCAATGCTATTTGTGGAATGAGCTCCTCCCTACTGCAGCATTTTTGAGTAACTATAACATGGGGTTCTTCAAAAACGCTGTTAATAGAGTCTTTTTTCAACATATCTGTGATGCCCCTGGCGTTACGGGTATCCATGCGACGGTAATCGCTTATATACCATCAGGCGGCCCGACAGCTTGTTTGCCACCTATGGCATAAAAAAAATATTTAGTAAGTTGACAAAGGACATGGACCCGAAATCCGTGGAGTTGCACTACAAATAAAATAAAACATTTTCAATAGTTTTTTGAATTTTGTGTGGAGGTTCCTTAGAACCCTACCCTAGCCTAGTAGGAACTGCACTGACAACGCCCCTTTTGGGGGTGTAATGTACACTAATTTATTTTTATTTTATTTTTACAATGCTTTGCTCGTTACGCTTCTTTTGTTTCATAAATGTATTTGCCATGAGACTGGAGTTGGTATTATTGCTGAGAATTTTGTCAAGAGTTTCTTAGAAGATCAAAAAGTGGATGAAAATATAATATTTTTCTAATCGTGGATTTAATATCCCGTACTACAATTTTTTATACGTATCAGATTTTTTTTTATCCCAGTTATTAGTGTTATTAGTATATTTTTTTTTCAATTTAATTTATTTGTTACTAATTAACATTTTTAATAACAGACAATGGCTGTAACACTGCAGATACGTATCTAATCATCTGATGAAGGTATGTTAGGAGTTCTGCGTATCGGACTGCTATCAGTACTCTACCCCCTCTCTCTTTCTCTTCAATCGTTAGTAGAACAGATAAAATACACCAATTTGTAAAGTGGCTCGTGCTTTGGTAAAGTTCCCCGTGTGTGCACTCAGAGCTATTACCCGTTCAAAGCAGACATTCTGTTCGTTCTAACTGCTGCTAACCGCTATCTATTCTCCGGGATATACTGCTCGGCGCTCTGCCGGTACCTCCTCACACTGCGACCACCTCGTCTCATTTCTACTTAGTCTGAAATACTAAGTATCGTCCTAACTTATCTTTATTCTCCATTTCTAAATAAAAAAACGGGGCAAAATATGGAAAAAAAAACTTTAAACAAAGCGAGATTCTCATTTAATAGTTCTAGGATCTCGTCCTATTATGATAATGTTTGTGAAGCAATATGCCTTTACCCACGACGGAACGAAGGTATATGCGTTTTGGGTGAGAGGTTGTTTGTGTGTGCAAAAAACAAATTTTCCCATTTATCTCCAAAAAGGTTTGAGCAATATAGATATTGTGATCTTGTAGCTAAGGAATCTTTATGATGAGGGGTCGTTGTGGTATTTACAGTTGATTCAGATTCAGATAATATTTATTGCTATACTGTATCACATGACTATGGTCTTAATTAATGCTTATAAGTATCATAATTATATAACAGTCAAGTTCATTGTGAACATACAATAATAAGCAAATTAAAATAATTGAATGCATTTATTAAATTAAATTATTATTCAACTGGAAAACTAATCTGGCCAAAAATGCCCCTGTTTACCGACAAGCTAAGAAGTTTAATGTTTTCTCCCGAAACGATGTAGTGAAGCGCGTTAGAAAATATCATGGAAATAAATACAATTGTTAATTACAAACAATTATAGCAAAAGAGAAAATGCGTTAGTGGCTCCATTTGTATGTTAAAAAGTCTTCTAGTTGAACCGTAGTTCTACTTCTCCACAAAAACAACTCATTAAAATAAAAACCCATCGTGAACTCATCGCATGAACCGTTCAATGAAACAATTTCCTAATTTAATTTGGCAAACGGCGATACAACCATAAAAGGGAACAAGAAAACTTTTTATTTGCAATAACAGAAGTTCTGTTACGATCCGATTGCACAGCGGCGCGCCGCGCGGCCTGAGCAAGCCGGCTGTGCTGTCGGAGAGTAAAGAGGTACAAAATACATTTGGTTTCAAACTAATTTGGATAGAATGTGGTTTGAATATAGAACTAGTTAGTAACATAATATATTTTAGTAATTTAATATCACTGTTTTTTTCACGTTTGACCTCCAACTCACCTGTCAGTATTTTAAGTGAATATGTGGTCGAAGACAGTACATGCAGACTCAGAAGATACCTAATTGACTCTCACCTTGAAAAGACTTAGATCTATCAGGAAATAAGGAAGCCAGCAGATTGTTCCATTTCTTGGCTGTACGGATTAAAACGTAGAACCAAAACGTTTGATACGTATCCAACGAAAATACACAATGCAATAACTGCTCGCGAAATTTCCCTGGGTCGAGAATGCTATTGAACATCACACACAAACGTAATTAGCACCCACACCTAGAACAGATAATTATATTCATCTTACAAATATCTCCCGACCGAGAATTGAACCCGCTCTCCAGATATAAAAGCAGATGCGCTACCAACTATCCCATTTCAGTCGTGAAGCCTTTTCTACCTATCTTCCCATGTTTTAATCCAGGGTTACAAGCTATCACCATAGCAAATTTCATACAAGTTTTTCAGCAGTTATATAGTAGTGGGAACAATCATACAAACAAACATTCACTTGTATAATTACTAGTGCGATCGTGATAATCATAAAACTAGTTCTTTCTCGAGAAGGCAGTAAGAGCTATCTTAATCCTTTTCTGCGTAACACTATGGCCGGGGTATCGGGGCTAATATTTGGCCAGCGTCAACCTTCGGCCCACTCCGGGTAAGTAAAGACTGTGTTTATAGAAGTCAGCAAGTGTCGAAGCTAGCCGTTGGTTACATGATATCGGAAGGTCAAAGGCGATTTCGATCGGTATACAGTGTTGAATATTTACTTACTGGCTGTACTACGTCCTATGTTTATAGCTCGTGTTATATCGTTGTATTTTATGTAATTAATTATTATATATTACTACATTTGTAAAATAATGACAATCAACTTCAAAGGAAGTTCAAAAACGGGATTCAACCCTTTCAAATAATATTTTCTTCAAATTTAAACGGGACCACCCTCGAGATGAACGCTATTGGCAAAGATATCATATTATGGCATACAAAAAACACAGTCGAAATGAACCTCTTATTTAAGTAGATCGAACTCACAACAGTTGCTACACTAGTTTTTAAGAGTTTTTTTAATCCTTTGTATAAAATTTAATGGCGTGAACAATAAAGAGTTAATCAATTCTACCAAGCTTCTCTAAAATATTTGAAAAAGTCATATTTTAATAGATTAATGTCTTTTTTTTAATTCGAATAACATTCTAATAATAATATCAATA
The DNA here is from genome assembly GCA_914767915.1 of Agriopis aurantiaria. Lineage (NCBI taxonomy): Eukaryota > Metazoa > Arthropoda > Insecta > Lepidoptera > Geometridae > Agriopis > Agriopis aurantiaria. The sequence goes on from OU611982.1 coordinate 395,595, forward strand.
GAAAAAATAGAAAAAATTAATAATAGTAGCTAGTCACATTACACTAATAATAATTATTACCAATTGAAATTTAAAATAATTAAACTAAAAATGTAAGCAATAATCAATTTGGCTTTCAAAAAGGAAAAAATACATCACTAGCAATTTTCAAAATGTTAAATAAGATCTGGGAACAAATAAATAAAAAAATACGGGTGTGGCTCTGTTGCTTAACATGTCAAAAGCGTTTGACTGCGTCATGTATCCTCAACTTTTATCAAAATTAAATCATGTCGGAATTCGTGGGCAAGCTTTAAGACTATTAGAATCATATTCACAAAACAGAACTCAAGCAACCCTGATAGAAACCTACAATAAAAAATCTAAAACTCTCGAGAAAGTATATTCCCTGTTTAAAAATATAGTATATGGTGTACCTCAAGGGAGTATCCTTGGCCCTTTACTATTTTTAATTTAAATTAATGAGTTGCCACTGATTACTAAACATTTATGTATAATGTTTGCCGATGACTCCACTATATATATGCCTAAAGAAAATCAGAGTATTGAAGTTTTTGAAAGAAGTATAATTGAAACATTATATAAAGCCATGGACTGGTTACAAAACTTGAATCTTAAAGTAAATATTAACAAAACCAAATTAATCGAGTTCAGAAATTACAAACGAACACCACTACAGTTAAACATAATCAATAGAGGTATTAAAATTGATATGGTAAGTGAAGCTAAATTCCTAGGCATAACTATAGATGCCAACTTAAATTGGAAAGCACACATCAGTAAAATCAACAATAAAATAAATAAGCATATACACTCCTTATATGTATTAACAAATGTGTCTTCAAAAAAATGCAATAAATGCATATTATGGTTTTGTTTATCCTCTTTTAAGCTATGGGGTAATATTCTGGGGTAATTCCACTGAAGTCGAATCAACATTTCTATTACAAAAAAATGTCTTCAAGCAATATTTAATACAAATACAAATACAAATACAAATACAAATAGTTTATTGATCGAAAAATTAAAAGACAACAATATTGTTAAAAAGCAATCGAACTGGACATAATGATAACATTTAAAATTTACAATGTTGTTTGTGTGTGGAACTGGCTGGCACCCGTACTAGTAATTAAACTGTGCTACAGGCACCAGCGTCCTCCGTTTGAACACTCATTAGGTTTAGTTAAAAATTAGACAAAAATGATATATATTACATAAATTTGGTCACGTAACATATTATTATTATTTTATTATTTTTTTCGGATACAATTAACATTTTTAATTAATTAAGAATTTTAACAATTTAAGTATTCAATCAAAAATTATAAATTATTTCAAGATTTTTTTTATATTTTTAATCTAACACTTTATATTATAAAATAAGCATGCAGTGTAGTAAACTTAATGTCGAGGTGAAATAAGATGTGTGTGTGTGTGTGTGTGTGTGTGTGTGTGTGTGTGTGTGTGTGTGTGTCAAGGATACTCCAGGCCTCATTAGAGTCAGGGTTCCAGGAGACAACAAGTATGTGTGATTGTGAGTGTATCTGAGTGAGTAAGAAAGAGTGTGAGAAGTGTAAGGGGAAGAGTAACTGTTAACTAACCAACAATACCTAATAATTTTTCGGTTTCTTTGTAAGATAAGGTCTTAAGCCATACCTCTACGCTTGATTTAACTTTCTTGATGGGAAGTGGATAGATCTGGAGTTTCTTATTAACGATGTTATATAGATGATTTGACAGATGTATATAATGTCTGCTGGCTGATTTAGTCCGATGAGGTACGATAGAACAGATTCTTTTCTGTTTTCTGGGTTCTATGTCTGGATCGTAGGGTAATTGCTTGTGCTTGCGCATTACAACATGAAGAATAATCAACTGCCTAACCGTCAATACATTTACATCCTCAAACAACGTTTTAGTCGGGTATCTGATGGGTTTCTTAGTCATCACCTTAAGTATGGCTCTTTGAGCTCTCTCTAGTCTGAGGAGGGTTTCCATACAAGCACCACCCCAGACAGCATCGCAGTATGTCAGAACCGACTGTGCTAGAGTGAAGTATACAAGTTTGAGAGTATCCAGATCTGCAGATGATCTAAGTTTTTTGAATATATAAATAAGACGCCTCGCTCTATTGGACAAGTTTTCAATTTGAAGTTGCCAGTTGAGGGTACTATCTATCTGCACTCCAAGGTATCTTATATTGTCAGTTCTGGATAATGCTATACAGTCACAGGCAGTTGAGATTTGAGGTTCGCATTTATGCGCAGTGATTGTGAAAGAGTTTATAAGAGGTTGGAAATCAGATCTGAGGGAAAAGGTAATATATTTTGTTTTAGGGATGTTTAAGGTTAGAAGGTTAGCAGACAGCCATTTCATGATACTTTTTAAGGCGTTTTCTGCATGAATTTTGACCTCACACCAAGTCTTACCTTGTATGATCAAAGCGGTGTCATCTGCATAAGTAAAAATATTACAGTGAGAAATTTTAAGAAGACAAAGATCATTTACGTAGATAAGAAATAAGACTGGACCTAAAATACTGCCCTGGGGGACTCCAAAACTAAGAAACAAGTCATTACTTACATGTTCATCAATTTTTACACACTGAGAGCGATCGGTGAGGTAATTTTTAAAGATTTCCAGGGCAAGACCCCTGATTCCCAGTCTTTCCATCTTCGCTAGCAGCGTCGGGACAGAAACAGTGTCAAAAGCTTTGGATAAGTCGAGAAATATGCCAATTGTTTTACGTTTATTATCAAGAGAATTTATTATAGTAGTTGTTAAGTCTAAAATTGCATCTTCAGTAGATTTTCCTTTACGAAAACCATACTGGTTTTTAGATAATAGGTCATATTTATCCAAGAATTTTGTGAGTCTATAGTTTAGTAGTTTCTCCAGAACTTTGGAGAAGGAACTTAAAATCGAAATAGGTCTATAATTATTGACACTGTTCCTGTCCCCACTCTTGTGGACCGGGAGAACAAGTGCTTTTTTCAAGGAATTAGGAAAAATGCCTGTTGTGAGACAAAGATTGAAAATATAGGTTAAAGGGGGAACTAATATATCACAAGCATCTATAATTAGGCTAGAGGGAATGCCGTCCCATCCAACTGCACAGTTTCTTCTTAGCCCTCGAATGATACGCGCAACTTCAGTGCAGTCAGTTTCGAAGACTGCCATAGTATATGAACAAGTGTTATCATTTGTAGCAGCTTCACTCATATAATTATCATTAGATGTGCGAGTAAAATTGCTAGCTAATTTGCAACCAATACCAACAAAGAACTCATTAACTTTATTTACAGATATTTTAGGATTAGTCAACTGGTCAATTAGCGAAGAAGATGATGATTTCGTTTGGGATATATTAGCAATTTTTTTGATAGTATTCCAGGTTTCTTTTGGATTACCCCTGGCTCTCCGTAACTCATTTGTTTCGTATTGTCGCTTTAATCTTTTTAGTAAATTATTACAAAAATTTCGGTATCTAAAATAAGTAGTTTTGTTTATATTGTTATTAAGGTCAGATTTATATTTCACATGTAATTTATCACGATTTCGAATGCATTTCAGAAGGCCAGGAGTAATCCAAGGTCTAATAATAATTTTCCGTCGTGCCATCTTAAGTGTTTTAGTATGCGAATGAATGATTTTAGTAATAGTCGTTATCAATGCGTCCATCGCGAGGTTGGCGTTTTGAACCTGATAAGTATTTGCATAGTCATTGTCTTTTAGCTCGGCGATTACTGCAGGGTAATCAACTCTGTTGTAAGTCTTATCGCCCTTGTAACATAAGATGCCATAATCACAGCATAATAAGGTAGCCGCGTGATCGGTCACTGTGTTTGCCAGGACAAAAGTAGAGGCTTCGTTACGAGTACGGAGAATCACGTGATCCAAGCAGCTTGCCTCACGCGTCGGATACAGATGAGCAGGTAACATTCCATGAGAAGACAAAATAGAGAGATAAAAATCGGAAAACTTATTTTTATATTTGTCTTTGTCATTAGGTCGAATATTTATGTTTACATCTCCTATAATAGCAACAGTCTGATATGCAGGTAATTGGTTTAGTAAAATATTTAAACTATCTAAAAAGGGATCTAAAATGGACTCAGATGGAGAGCGATAAACTGCAACTATGGCTATTTTATTTTGGCAGGTAAACAACAAACAGCTGGCATGAGACAAAACAGGTTCAGTTATAGTACACTGGATATTTGACTTTACATAAATCACGACACCGTCATTTTGGTTCATGAACCCTGACCTGTGGCTGACATACTCATCTAGGATAGGAGTCTGCGAGCATGAGCTCAGCCAACATTCCGAGAAAATTAGAATATCGCAGTCAATGTTCATCCTAGTAAGTAACACTTTTGCTTCGTCAATATTACAGCCAATACTACGAATATTTAAGTGAAATACTTTCAAGGACCTAAAAAGTTTATTATCACTTACCAATTTATAACATAGCTCTGGGGTACATTTAACTGATTTAGAGACTGTTATGGAGTCGAGTTCATTTGTAATTTTATCAGCGTTATCCATTATATAAAGATATTTTGATAGGTAGCAAAGCTTGGTTTCCGTTTCCCAGTAGGGAAAATAGGCCATATAATACGCGTTCAACCCTGATAAGCAAACGGGTTTCAAGGTCGATCAAAACAATAGATCTATGCATTTCTTTTGTAAAGTGCCAGTTACTCAGAGGCGTCCATATGATGTAGTTGTATGGAAATGTGTGTAATATTTTAGTTGTGATGAAACCGGGACGAGTTATGTGAGTGTATTCTATGTACATATAATAATATATAATATTGTGAGTTAACAGAAACAGTGGGTGATATATATGAAGGTTCACGAAAGTGAACCTTATAATAGAGAAATTACATACAATTTGATAAAAATTTTGATAAGCATGCAAAGTATTATTTTTAATTAGAGATGCAACCACAGAAATGTAGCGCCTGGAGACTGCAATTATTCATTTATTCGCTGCTAGACTGTCCAAATCTTTTTCACTATCGACGTGGACCGCAGGAGCCTTATCTTTCTCTCGTAGGTATACTCGTCCGTGGGCCACCCAGCAGTATGAGTAAGTGTTTGCTTTTGCGAATTCTCGAGCCAAATAATGAAGTTTTTTAACTTTTGGTGTGAGGACTTCGGAGATAAAAACAGCAGTTTTCGGGCAGTTTAGCTGAAGATGCGTTGTGTTGAATCTATTTCCAGGCTGATTCTTGTTATAGATTTTAGTAGAATTTATAAATTTTTCCTTCAGTATGACGCTAGTAAACTCAGCAATTATAGGTTTGATACTACCGGGCTTAGCATTTGAGCGGTAGACGTCCTTGAAGTCAGAAGGATGAAGATCAGAACCAAATGTCTTTCCCGCCTTGATTATTAAGCTAAGTAGATAGTCTTTGGTTTCTGGTTTTTCACTAAATGATGGAACATTTCTAACTTCGACACAGGTAGCTCTGGAGCTGTGGTGGAGCTTTTCAATCTCATTTTCTAGCGTCTGGGTACGAGTGGCAAGGGAATCTTTTTCTTTAATATGAGTAGTTTTGATACTCTCCGTGATATTTTTAAGAAATACAAAATCCTGACTTGTTTATATATATATGAAATTTGTCTGTTCGTGAAGCATAATTGTAGTGATTTCTTTAATTCTTCCAGCCCAATTGACATTTTAAGATCTAAATACAAAAATAACATTTTCATTCCTCAAGCAAATAACGCCCTATATTACAAAAACTCATAGTTTACTGCAATTCAATTTTTTTACAATTTACGTCATGATATAAAACTTTTAGAAAGTCCTATTTTTAACAGAAAATTAAAGAAATGGCTATTTTATAAGGGATTCTATGACCTAAAGGAATATTTTAATGATGGTAATAAAGATAATTTGTCATTTTATTAATTTATTATTATGCTTGTGTAAATATTCTTGCTTTTGTTAATTATTATTTAGTTACACTGATCTCGTTTAGTTTTATCTATGTACCTAATTTTAAATTTGTATGAATGTAATTATAGGTTTTATTATTATAATTTTTTGCTTGTGTAGTGTAGTGTCAGTACCTAATTGATAATGCAACATTACTGTACTTATCTAGATGTATATAATACACTCAAATATTGCACGTCCGCGAGATAAACTGTTGAGACTACCTGAACTTACTCTACCATTGTACACAGTTTTATGCAATAAAATTTTACTTTACTTTACTTTATCAATCAATCAATCAGCAGAACTTTTTGCCTAAATCTATGGGTTTATCAGTGTAAGTACTCTGTTAAAAACTATTTCTCGTTTACGTCTAAAACTTATAGGTCGTATTTGGTATGAGAACTGTCTCTCAAGTGTTGCTACGGGGACAGATCCCTTGACGACAGGTTTGCGCAAGCTCGAGGTATCTACCACAACCACAGCTAGCCAACCCAGCATTAGAGTGTACCCACCGTGCTATATTTTCGTCCTATGTTTTCCTTCTCCGACAGCTCATTATTACAAGCTCATTGTTAGGATTTACAGTTCACTGATTATAGGCTTGGTTATCTGTACATATGTACATGTACACTGCACGGGTGGAATCTGGGATGCTGAATGTGAAGTCAGTATTCTCGCCCGTACGCCCCGGGCGGTACCGGCACACCAGTGCGTATGATACAGAATACAGCACAGTACCAGTAGCAGGTGTAGTCTGCACTTGTATGGCTTAACAGTGTTTTTTTTTATATTTTGTATAGCTCCGTTTTTGACCACCAGATTTCTTGTTGGTAAGCGATGTGGTCAAAGATGATGCACGCAGATTTAGAAGATATACATATTCACACTGACTTGGGAAAAGACCCAAATTATACCTCTCAGAAAACAACGTGCCAGGTTGTTCCATTCCTTGGCTGTAGGTCCGGATTAGAAACGCAAAATCAAAACGCTTAGTAAGTATGTGATATTATGGATGAGATGAGAAGGTGTGTGAGTTTTGGTGAGATATGTGATATACGAATATCATACATTTAATGTATGATATTACATCTGACCAGTGGCAGCATTGGCTTCGCGTTGGACGCCCAGTGTGCAGGTGTCAGGGCACGTGGTGCACATACACAGATGTTCCATGGTCATGGAGGTGGCACCACAGTTCCACCGGAGGATCAGATAGACCCCATTGCACATGTTGCGTCTGCAACAGCCTACTTGCACTGTAAGCCTGTATTGCTTAGAAGTATACAATCTTGCGTGTAATGAGTTGTCCTACTGGGAGAGTGTGCGCTGTGGCGCCGGCTTGATTTATACAACCGGTAGAGCAGAACGAGGCTGCTCGCGCACGTTTCCTATATTTTTACTGAGATTCGCGACTGCCGCTGTATTCAAGCAACGAACGGTACAATTTAGTTCAACTACATGTGTACAGTTCCTGGTACAGTGTGGAGAGGCATTGTTACATTGTTTCCGTGAAATACGTGCTTTTAAAACGTTGCCTGTCCATGCGTGTTTGAACTGACTGTGACGTCCGTGAATTTGCTTTAATATTTGTTTTCTGGGCTGTATGAGATGGACGCACATATTCTAGAGACGTATGGGTAAGGAACTAAGGAAAATAAAATACAAATGATATATTAATTTTGGCATACATGGCCGCAACGGGGCACCTCCAATGATTCATTGAAAAAGTTCAAATAAAAAGCTTTTATGCACGGAAAATACTCAGACCTGTTCAGTTTTTTCTTTGCCTTACTAGCTCTAAAATAGGGTTACCATGACCGCTGCTTTGACCAGAAATAGAAGGGCGGCCGGGAACTGGGGGCCGTTTATTATTACGACTTTCCATGGGAGGTTGTGCTGATACTTAGTTGCCACGCTGGGCATGCGGGTTGGCGAGGGGCGTAGCTCCTCGCACGGGAGACGCTGCTGCCCATCAAGTCTGAAAATTAAACTTCGGGATGGGTTAGTGTTATACTGGCATCAGTCAATCCCTTTTTAGTAGCCTCTTACTACAGGCAGGGGATACCGACTCCGTATTCTAACATCTCGGCACCAGGACCAGGGATTGGGTGAAAAGCTAGGTATAATAGAAAAGTCGCTTTAACAGGAATATGTTGTACATTAACAACAAAACTGACATCGTGGTGAACACAGGGAACCATGTATTTATGTAACAATGTTGGGCGTCTTTGTGAGAGATGTCCATTACGATACCCGGGGCTCGACTGTGCTCTGTTTGTCATATGTAGGAGTCTACGGCCCGTATTCCAAAACGACGCTCAGTCAAGATTCTCTACTTAAAACTAGTTTTAAGTAGAGATTTTATTCTAGAACTAAACTTGAGTCAAGATTCTACGATCGTAGTTCACCTGTATTCTAAAACGTCACTCAGTTGCCAATCTGTACTCAAGTTGACATATGATCTGCGATCACGCAAGTGACGTCTGTATCACGCTTGAGCAGAGAGAAGACAATTTTTCTTGGGCCCACCAAAGTTTTTTTTCTTAGGCCCACCTAATTTAGCATATATTGATGGGACCAGCACTATAAAATTTGTCGTTTTTTTTGTACCATCCGGACGAAAGATAAGGGAAAAATGAAACCGGAATAATAATATCAAGAATAAAATGTGTTGTTTTGATTTTAGCCACAATTCATTCATTTCCCTTATAGTCACTTGACCGGAACGTTTTTAATACGAAAAAGGATGCATGCTCAGGAATTTATATACAAAAATAAATAGACCATATTTTACAACAGTAGCCATAGTAATCGGCTTTTAAGTAAAAATAATTATACAATAGTCGCTAATGGTATTATAGACGCTTATAATTAGCGGCATGAATATGTTTTTAATCCTAGTTTTAAATATTTACTAATATTGATTTACCGAAACCGTAATACTATGGTTTCGTAAAATTATAGAGGAATGGAACGTAAATCCGCCATCTTGACGTTTGTTGGTTTGAAATTGACAGCAGTTATGACTTATTTCAAGTTACTTCATACTAGTGATGTCTCATACTTTAGTTTTTCTGACTCGAATTACTTAAGTAACTCGTACTATTGACTCGAGTTGCAACTGGAGTCAACTTGAATCGGCGGTAGTGGGTTCTGGTGATGTGTCTCGTCAGTATTTGTATGAGTTGACACTGGAATGATTACTAACTCGATGCAAGTGTCAACGCGAATAGGTCCTGCTAGTTGGTACTACTCCGTTGATTGAACGTGGAACATGTGACACGCACTGCTTTCGTTTTTTTATTGGTTTGAACAGTCGCTCGGGTCAAATAACCCACTCAAATCGCTCGTACATAGCTAAGCGCAGTCACATCGCTAAGCGCATCCAGCTGGCCTGGCACCGACACGGAGCAGTTTATTGAGTTGAGTTGACTCGATCTCAGTCTCGCACCAGTGTCAGGCGCAGTAACAAACTGTTGACAGATTTGATTCGAGTTGCACAAAACTGGTCTCGTCAACTCGTTCATGATAATATGTGAATAGTGATATAACTCGCACCACACATCACTATTCATACTACTACGTTTGTTTCAAATCGTGTGATCGTCTGATAGTGCTCTCAATTTTTTCCGTATCATTATGAAACTACAATAAATCAACATGTACAATGTACAGCTGTACTGTGTCAACTGTGCAGTAAGATTTCAACGCGTAGACAATTGTGCGAAGACATAATTACTGTCCGAGACAACTGAAGATTTTCCCAAAGATCTTACCTATTTGATTTGTGCCGTTTGTGTGTGTGTGGATTTCTTGCGAGGTGAGTTTTTATTTAAGTAGGTATTAGCTGATGCCCGCGATTTCGTACGCGTAGGACTCGGCCTTCGGTTTCGACAATATTTCTTTCCCTGAAGGTTACAAACATTTTAAAAAGTCAAATCGGTTCAGACGTTCACAAATTATGCCGTTACTTAAGAACACCATTTGATTTTTATTTATTACTAGCTGCGCCCTGCGGTTTCACCCGCGTAGATGACACACTCCTAATGACATCAGCTATCTGCCAGTGAAACTCCCGTCAAAATCTGTCCAGCCTTTTTTTAGGGAACATACATACACACATTGCTTCTTATATATATATATATATATAAATATAAGAAAAAGATGAAGGAGGTATAGATAACAATGCATTTAAACGTCTCAAACCATGTTGGTATCCGTACTTGTGTTGCTTATAATATTACTAACTTTATTATCCCTGTTTGTTTTAACTTACCTGCTTTTATTTACAGCTAAATCAACTAGCAGTTTGCAGATACTGCTACTATTAATTTTGCAAGAAAATATCCATACTCCTGATGCAATAAGAAGATTTGGGTACCTATAGAAATATTTACATTCCATGTGGATGTTCCATTTTAAGAACACACCAAACACAGCGTTCCTGTTCTGCAGAAAGGAATATTGATTTTGCAGTTTTCAAATTATCAGGTAATTTCAAAAATTCTTAGTGAAAGCATTGAAAATAAAGATATTAAGTATATCTAGTATATCTAGTATTAAGTAGTATTTTTGTTTAGTATATCTTTTTTCTAGTTTGCTATTTAGTACCTAGGTACTCCTGTATAGAGTGCAATAAATAAACGTTTATATACTAACCATCCCTTTTTGTGCAGATAGAACGCTTAGAACAAGTCTGTATGGCTTGGTGGCTGAAAGTTTCCAGCACTGTGAGCAGGCAGAGGCTACGAGATGGTAACAGAGCTGTGGCAATTCGTCTTATGGATATTGAAGACAGCAAGAATATCCCACAACCAACCTCTATGCCTACTCTTACTGTGCCCGGTATTTTCAGGGCAGCAGCAGCACTTACTATGTATAATTATAAGCGTGCTGCTTCTACTTTCCGTATTAGGGTCTAACGTAGGAACATTTCCGTATGTCCTAAGTAATGTTCTCTGGTGTTTTTACAATACCTACGATACGCGAAATTGCATCATGTGCTAGATAATGTATAGCTTTGCTGTCATTTTTCGAAGGTTTAAAGAATCTATTTCTGAGTGGGTTACCTATTTAATTATTATTATGATAATAATATTTTGTTACCTACAATGTCTTTTTTTTAATTCCGCCTAGCCATACAATATCGCAAGTAATCATATTATCAGCACAATTGCTAGAAAAAGTGCTGATGCAAAAATGCGAAAGTAACTCTGTCTCCTTATGCTTTCACTGCTAAACTGATTTTGATGAAATTGAATATGTACATAGTTTTAATCTTGATAATGACTAGGCTACTTTATATCCTGGAAACCTAGGTACATAGTATTCATGGGATGATCACTTATTTTTGTGACAAACCAAATCGCGCAGGCAATCGCTAGTATTAGGTAGTAAAACACTAGAACCTAAGTAATAAAGTTACTTATATATAATTGTTCATTGTGAGGTTTTAGGTTATTGTGAGATTCATTAACTGATTTCTCAATACTCCGGTTAGATCGGATATAGCTAATATTACCACTGAATCTAGAGATTATGAGGAACAAATCGACATGAGTTTCATTACTATATGCTATAATTTGTGGGTGGCCTATTTTTCAAACAAAAGAAATTGTCTCCTTTCTGTGTAGTGTACTTGGTTTGGTTGTTATTAAACTTGTTATTATTTACTTTGCACCACGGATATTTCTGAAGATATCGAATATTATGATCAAATTTTCCCAGTGAATAGACAGATCACTGTTAGCATTCCAATGCGACACTTGAGAGATGCTGAAGATCAATGGATGCAAATAATTTTAAAATGCGCTATTGCAGGAACATCTGATGGGTTTGCAGTTAGAGCTTCCATTATTAGCAGTTTTGATTGACTGAAGCATGGTCTCCTATACAACTTAAACAAATTGGTTAAAAAACTGTCTGTATTAATTAACTCATTTGTTAATCATATAGCTTTTAAATGAATATAAAAATTAAACAAAACTACTAAATAATAAGGTCAGTATTTTATTTATAATCATTTTAATTACTAGGAATAGTAATATAATAATAATATAATAATACTAATATTTTTTTATAGAAATTTTTCTTTCCAAACTGAAGGGTAAAAATATCCAAATATAGGCAGGATAAGATACTACTATTTCGTAGCACAGTTCTTTACTTCCTTGATTTACTTGAATTGAATTAAATTTCCAAAGAAAATAGCGAAAAAATAAACAAGACTAATGTGACATTTCACAATACATTGACATTGTTGACGTTCCGTATTACATAATTTTTCTTGAAATTATTTGACGAAAAATGCTTTGAGTAGATTCTAGGGTTTTAAGCATAAAAATGTATAAAACCTTTATGATATAGTGTAGATCATTACCTAAATAGTTAAATACTTAATAATTTCAAACTACATTACTGTTTATTTAATTAAATAAATTATTGTAACATTTTTAATTATGCGTTACGCGGAACGACATTGTTAAACTAAAATAAAAATGTAAACGAAAACAGACTGATTCATAGACAAAAAGAATATCCGCTTGAAACTCTACTTAAATCTAGATTCAGCTGATTTGAGTTTAAGGGCAGTTTTGGAATAAGAACAATACTTAAGCAACGATTCTAGGCTCAAGTAATAATCAGGTAAACTAAGATCAAACGATACTTGAGTCTAGTTTTAGAATACGGGCCTACGTGTTGTAAATATACACATACATACAGATATCGCACATAGATATCAATACAGTACATACAAGCACAAACCATATTATATTTGATCACTATCAAACAAAACAGGGCGAAATTGAATCCCCGGATTAAGAGCTGAGCTCACTTAAACAAAAATATTGTTCGGAATAATCTCCCGATAAAGAAAAATACACCCCACGGGGGATATAAATCGAATTTTGGAGATAATTTCGCATCGTTTTGGTACGTGGGCTGCCAGTCTGGTGACTTTGCTTAATTTAAACAAAAGCTACAAATTATACAGTTCAATTTCATAACAACCATTACGAGTATTAGTAAAGTAAAGTAAAGTAAAGTAAAATTTTATTGCATAAACTGTGTACAATGATGGAACAAATGCTTAGTGTTTCAACAGTCTGTCCTAGCGGACGTGCAATATTTTTGTATTAAAGGTACATAAATTAGCAGTAGGTACTACTATTTAACCTACATTTATCTATTTAACCTATGTATCCATATTTACAAAATATAAATAAATCAATAAAAAATACAAAACAAGCAGCAACATATTTCTAATCTAGTAAAATATTTACATAATAAAGTTAGCTAGATAAAATTTACTTGAGATATATATTATGGTATAACAGGTGCCTTAAGTAGAATTGTGTGTAGGTATAACATCATTTTCTATAATATAGGTATGGCCCTGATTGGTGTGTACAGGCATAAAATTCGTCCATATCATAAAATACTTTTTCTATAAGCCATTTCTTTAGACAATTTTTAAATTTATCTCCATCCAATGATTTTATATGAAGCGGTAAATCATTGTAAGTATTTATAGCAGTCATATAAGTGCTTCTGTAAAACATTGCGTTGTTCGCTTGTGGATTACATGTTTCGTTTTAAAATAAATGGTTTGTATACATTTTTATGTACTATATGTACTTACTATGTTCATTGCGAACCAAGCTTATTAGAAGAAAATGTTGTTTATGCTATATAGGTGGCAAACAAGGTAACAGGCCGCCTAGTAGTAGAGTTTGGTTAATGAAAGTAGAGCCTGAAAACGGCCGCCAAATTTAAAGAAATCCGCATTGCAACCCTAAAATTAATATGAAATGCAAACATTACTGTGTTCTGACTGTGTTACAATAAAAATTAATAACTCACAAGTATCAAGTGAGATTATTCCAGGCATTTCATGCTAATTTTGAGGGTTTCAATACTGATTTTTCTAAATTCGCCGCGCTTTTTCAGTCTCTACTTTCATTAGCCAGACTCTAAGCGATCACCTTTGCCAGTAGTAGCTTTACCTAGTATGTACCGTCACCTATGCGGATACTTGCAACACCAGTAGACAACATCAAGACTTTGCCGACCATTAACAGCACTTTTGGGATCAATGGGGAAGGAAGGTTCTTGAGTGGAGACCACGAACCGGAAGACGTAGCGTAGGTAGGCCTCCCACTAGATGGACGGACGACATTGTGAGAGTCGTGGGCATCCAGTGGATGCAGGTAGCAGGCTTTCGTTCAGTGTGGAGGTTAAAGGGGGAGGCCTATGTTCAGCAGTGGACGTCTTCAGACTGATGATGATGATGATGAACAGCCCTTTTGAAGAACTACTCATATTACTTATTAATTATCATCTTTGTTACTCTTTTACGCAGCAACACAAAGGATGCTTGTTATATTTTGCATAAAAATAGTCAGAGGGCCGGCGAGTGAAATGGGATTGAAATGGACATTTTAACTAGGAAAAATGAACGGTTCCTGAGGGAATGTCTACGCGGGTGAAGCCGCGGGCCGCAGCTAGTACATTTGTTTTTCCGTAAAGTGCCTGTGTCAAGCAGCCCAGCGCCGCGTCTCCTGCCCACGTACTCCTCTGCCTTCACTTGAATCGCGTGAATCCACCAGATTCACGCGCTATTTGAATGGAAATGGATAAAATAATTGTTAAATGTTGATTAAACTGTTTCTTTGGCGAATATTTAGTGATTCCGCTTTAAGGACGATTAGGTATGGGGATCAATTATTTATGTTATACTCTACAGAAATTTGTCAAAGTTGGTAATTTACCTAACCTCAAACAAAAAAACTATAGAGTAAAACTTACATTTCATACATTTACTAGGATACATTTAGGAGAGTGCATCGGATCTGCACGATCTAATTCCCTCCTGCCCATTTTTCTATCGGACAGCCAAGGCGGGCACGAAAAATCGTCACCGCTAACCGGTTGATATTCCGAAAACCCGTACGAAGCTCTTTGATTCCACATTTATGCTAGTCTGTGGAATGCGCTGCCTGAATATGTTCCACGATGGTTACAATCTGGGTGTCTTCAAATCACGAATGAATCGGTTTCTTCTAGGCAAGCGTGCTCCACCGTAGACCGCATCATCGCTTAACATCAGGCGAGATAGTGGTCAAACGCAAGCTTATTATAAAAAAAATTATTAACGGGATATTTACCGTGGTAAGATTGTCGATGGAGCTCCCGATATTTGGGCGCAGTTACATGTACCATGTTCATGGGAAGACTGAAGAATGCGGGTGGTAGCTTGAAGGTAGATCTTTTTGTCTGCACTCAATTTTGAACTATTCGACCAACCACCCGCATTCTTCATTCATATTATCAGTCTTCCCGAGAACATGGTGCATGTAACTACGCCGAAATATCGGTAGCTCCTTCCACAATCTTATCACGGAAAATATCCCGTTAATAATCATATAACTATAATGAACAACCGTGATAGTTTAAACAGTGTTTTCTAAATAATTATTTCTTTATTGTACTTAACGCGACGTTGAAGCAGAAAATACACGAGAGATTTCCGCTAAGTAACGCTTGATTCGGAATGTTTCCATCCTGTAACGTCACTCTAATACCGACTTTACATCCATGACAAAGAAATCGCGGTAATGTTCAAATTCTATTGTTCAAGAATTGACGGGAGATTGAAATAAAAGCCTTCGATTTTGAATTGAATCTTGATTGGACAACAATTGCTTCGACACAAGCGGCGATCGGTTTGTGTTCGTTTAAATTATTTGGCATTGTGTTATTGTAATCAAAATGGAAGCCTGTCTGATAAGATATTCAGATGTTATTGTCAATCGCCAGGCCAGTGGTGTTGTTTCACTAGCTTAGACACAGCTAGCTATTATCTATACTAATATTATAAAGAGGAAAGATTTGTATGTAAGTATGTTTGTAACGAATTGGCTCAAAATAGCTGGACCAATTTGAAAAAATCTTTCACTGTTGGGAAGCTACACTATCCCCGGGTTGACATAGGCTATAATTTATACCCGTGCGAAGCTGGGGCGGGCCGCTAGTCACAACATAAAATAAAGACAAATCAGCAATGTCTCAGTGATGTCTGGTAATGTGCGATAATTATTATTCGAAATGGTTTAGTTTCACGACAAATTCCTGGAATAAACTGAGAAGTACTATTCCTTTTTCTATTCCTCTTCTACGGGTCTTATTATTTAATTGATAAATAATTGTTATTGCAGTTAGCTAATTACACCATGACATGTGACTTGTGTTACGAATAAAGAGTAAGAGTATGAATGTAATTAAATCCAGTAAAGTTATTAGTGGCAAATGACTAGTGACAAGTGAGTCTGGGTTAAATTTTTTATTATATTTTACTGTACTATCTATATTAGCTACCACCTACAGTTAGTATAAGCTACCTCTAATTTCATTCAAATGTATTCAGCTGTTACGGGAGTTGAGTGCAGACAAACACACACACACTAACATTTTTATATATATATATGTATTACAGAAATTGAATGTGATGTTCTTTCGGAAATACATATAATGATTAAATTTATAAACAGCATTTACAAAATTAGTGTGATTATGAACACCATGTTTACTCGGCAATACCAAGCCACTGCAGAAGTCACGCTATTGTCGCTAGTAAACTTTTTTCGTTCTACCATATTTCGGCGAACCGTACTTTCTGTATACGGTTATATCGTTGAAAGGTGTTTCGGCGAATCGTACGTGACTCGGCCAGGTGGCGGGCAAACGCAAGGCTATTCAATCATTTAAACATCACTTCTGCCGATACGTATAATCGGTCGGAGCAGATATTGTTGATCCGCCTGTCTTCATGTACGTACACATCGGGGAGATAAGCAGAAAAAACACAGAAGAGAAAAAAATATCGTTCAAAACTCTTTTCTGTGAGGAAAACCCATATATACCCATTACCTACTTGATGTGTGTCATTAGAGTTAAATGTACAATTCATCGACATAATAGTATCGAAGAAATCTGTTGCCAGTTAAATGAATAACAGATGAAAGGCCCTGCATTGTGCTTGCTCTTTGTATCCGAGTCGACTCCCGAGCGAGCGCGCGGCAGGTGTGACCGCCGCTCACAATGCTTGATTGCAAACGCGATCACAATATCCGACGCGCCCACAATGGACCCAAACGAAGGGAACTCACTTCCGGTTCCGGCCATCTCCCCGCGACCCTTCATTGTTCAGCCATCAACTCATTGCTGCCCTCTGACCCATTCATTATTCAAACACCCCAACTTACGGTTTTCTCGGTTTCTGCAAAATCGAAACCAATTTATACCACTTCCGGCCTTAAATTGCGAAGATATTCGAAATTTTCGCTTAATTTCTGGAACATCGCTAAATTACGCCGTTTAATTTTAAACACTCAATTTGGGCTTAAGTTTTGATATAAATTTTATTTATTTCTCGAGATTTTACAGAGTAATTATAAATGATAACGTTGAATGGACGCGACGGTCGACAGCGTTTAAATTCATTCGAAACTCGAAACTCATACAAATCTAGATTTAATTCTCGGTAAGACTTTTGAAAGAGAGTCGTAGAGTGAAATGAAAAATAATTCACCAAAGAGATGCAAATAGTAAATATTGTGGAACACCGCGGGCGGGCGCGGGGCGTTGCCGGGTGGCGGAGGGAGGGGGTTATTCCCATTAAAAGCTACTAACGGATTCAAAAACGGCGAGTCCAATTTTAATTTAATCTCTCAGACGGCTCATATCCACGATGCTGTTTGAGGCAGATGTCCCACCGCGGAGCGTCAGCTATTGCTTAATTTCTAGCTCAAAAAACTTACAGCTGCCATGTGAATCTGTGAGACGGAAATTTAGACTATTCACAATGTCGTGTGGTACTCGCAAATCGAAGCGAGTGATAGTTACAAAACTGTCACTCGCTTCGCCCTCGCTGCGAGCTCTCAGCCCGCCCGCGCCATGGGACAGATGCATACTGCCACCTGGCTTGACCAAACATTTATAAATACGTGTTTATCTTGTGCGTGTTGCCTTGATTTTGGTTTTAAAACCATTCATGAAATGTTTTGAAGTTTGTTTTTATTTGTACGGGAAACTAGAGTTACTCGTACTACATATGAAGTAGGAGGGAGTAGTATCTCGAATATTTCAATCGTAAGATTGAAACATTAGGCCGTCATTATTTTTATATGATTGATAGATTAGGCCAGGGGTGTCCAACTAAATTTTGTGGCGGGTCGGATTTATTAAGTTTGTAACTATGGCGGCCCAAGAGATGCTTCGTAACTGAGCAAATCAAGACTAATATAAGAAAAATGGTAGAAAAGGAATATTAGGCCGTTTAGGCCTGTACGTTGCATGCGCGGAGGGAGTGGGTGGGTGAGAGGGGCGGTAATGTTAACGTTTACGCGCGCTGGTGTTGTTCCAAGAATTAAAATAGCATTTACGTTTTATTTTTTGGTTTCTCCCGATATTCTAGTACACGTTTTTGCTGAGTCATATTGTAATCGATAGACGTAATTTTTTAAGAACGGCCTTTAATATTTTACGAACATATTATGTTCTTTACAAAAGGCCGTCTAAAACAAGTTAAAAGTTACCCAACTTTTGACTCGCTCGCGGGCCGGATTAGGAACCTTGGCGGGCCTCATTGTGGCCCGCGGGCCGTATGTTGGACACCCCTGGACTAGGCGTTTGTAGACAAACAAGGCAGATAATATGCCTCATGCAACTGAATTTTAGACACAGTTATCCCCAACCGATTGTGCTGAAATGTGCATGCACGTTACAACACTACACCGATTTCAATAAGGGATCTAAAACCTAGTCAATTTAAAATAAGAAATTGAAAATAAAATAAGAGAAATGTTATTAGAAAGTTAGTGATTTTATAAATGATAAATTTTAGTAATGATTGCAGTTAGGTAATTTGTTTATCATACAATTATAGTAATGTCATAACTAATGAAATTGTTTCAACAGTTAATGTAATTAATACATTTTATATAAATAATATTTACGGAATTTTATACCATCTCTCTAGATTTGTACGCCTACAAACTAGACAAAACATGATACAAAGTGACAAATATTTTAAACCACCTATTGTGCATGCGTTTTAAATGTGTGTATGATTTACTCGTGTTTTGTGCAAATAAATAATCTTTATTTATATCTTTTATCCTTACGTTTAGTTTGGATGACAATATGCATGGTAACTAAATGACGTCATTCTAATTTGACGGACTTCCAAAGATGGCGGACTAGTTATTTGTGGCACCTCCATGATATGGGTATCAAATGAAAGGGTTTGCTGAGAAGAACTCGTTTCAAGGAGGTAGTTCAGTGACCGCGGAGTTACATACTCGTAGGACAACTTGTTCCGGAAAATGTACAAAAAGAAAGAAAATAAAGTTTTGTACTAATATAATAAACTCCTGTGTGTCAATTTAAGTTACAAGCTATCTCCACACAAAATTTCATCCAAATCCGTTTCGCTTTTACGGAGCTGAGTGCGGGAAAACACACTTACAGAAAAACTTTGTGTATAATGAATAAAAAGCACTTTTCCAAAGTACCTCTCCAATAGCGCTTAAACAAAAAGTTCAGATAAAACCACAACTAAGTCCAAGCTCTCTAGTAATAAATCCTCTACGAAATGGAGAATAACTCCGCCTGTCCATTATCAATAATGGTCCGGAATTATATCTATGTCCTCACATGGGCCGGTAGCGTGGTTACCGCCACAGAGTAAACGACACAGATGGATAACTTCAAACCGATAGTAAAAATTACTTTGAATGCAGTAAAGCGTTGTTGAAACTATTTGTATGGTTTCTGTTAACGGGTGATTTTTGTGGTGATAATATTTTTCGAGTAATTACTTCCGCAGTAGAAGTAGTATTTATGAATCAAAATTTTTTAATTATCGCTTATTTGTACGGCTGAGTGGATTTTTATTATGTTTATTATGGAAATAGGTTAGTTCTAAGCAAGCTTACTCCATCGTGGACCGCATCATCGCTTAACATCAGGCGGGTGGCCAAACGCAAGCATATTATTAAATAAATAAAAAAAAGATCAATATAGCTTGATCAGGTGAAGGTTTTTTATTAGTTAATCATGACTAAACCAATTTGCGACGTAACCATTGGTTAAGATAAACAGAAGCACCTAACCAAGACAGGACAATAAAACGTGACGTGACAGTAAAATTACCGTGAAAAATAATATGAGACAAACGTAAATATGCTTAGACAAGATTGAAACGTGACTCGAGAGGACACAGGGAAGCCTATCCAGTAATAGGCTTTTCTAGTAATGGTCAGTTGTGTACCATGGACTGGCATACCTTATGGTACTTTAGTATCAACTCAAGCGAGTTAGTAACCAAACGTAGACATACAAAAAAAAAAAGAAAAAAATGAGAATCAACAATGGTGGTCAAAGATACTAGTATTTCAATTAGTTTACTTTTCTGTATACTTCTGTAATTTAGTATCTAGTAGTATACTGTTTGTTTTTTTTTTACTGGCATGTGCCTTTATTAACTAAACAAAATACAAGCTAAAACTAACACTACAAATACAGTTAGACTGCCCATAGACCCATACTGTTTGTTGATCCTTAAATAAAAATAAAATAAAAAAATTACACATATTTTAATGTGAAAAATTACTCATTTCTTTCCTAACGGCATGTCTTTCATTGTGCGAAAGTATGTATGGTATGACAAAATGAAATAGACTTTGTTACAATGACATAGAATTTCAAATAGTTTCTCGTTGTTTCTAAAATACATCTAAAATTATTTAATTAAACCCAGGACACATTAAGTGAAATTAAAATTTAATTGTATTTATCGAGATTTAACTTAACTACATTAGTATCTCACAAATTAATAATAATAATTGTAAATAAAAAATATGAAAGGAATTACATTAATTACAAAAGCAAAGAATAAAAATAATAATAACAATAATTTTACAAATGTCAATAAAAATTGAGAATAATTCTAGCCAATAAATTACAACTTTTCGTAAATATTTTATAAAGTCCAAAATCTAAATATTTGTAAGTCAATGTAAAATAAGTTTACCTTCAAGTTGTGTCTGATCAAAACTGTGACAATTAGTTTCCGAGTTGCCTTTACAAGCTATGATGATTAGGTACTCATGTTTAACTCAAAGGTCGTAGAAACTGTACCCACACTTATTGTCATCAGACTACGTCTAAAGACCCGTTTGCACTTTGATTAGTGATTAGTTCGAGTGATTAATGATTAGTAATTTTGCGAGTGATTAAAATATACACTCGCACTAATCAGTTATGGTCCAAAATGTCCAAATGCGTTTAGAACTAATCACTAATCACTTGGATTAATCACTTGCACTATTCACTAATCTAAGTGCAATCGGGCCTTAACAAGTTCTTCGAGTGAATCGATCACAAGCCACTCGTTCAACACTCAACCAGTATAGGGAAGTAAGAACTTTGTACAGTTTACGAGCACAATTAAGTATAAGTAACTCATATACAATGTATTTTACTGTCCCCTGTTTAACTGAGTCATAAAATACGAAGAGTTGTAAATGCGGATTAAAATATTGAACCATTTTTGTATTTTTCATTAAACTGAACGATATGAAGATATGGGCTTCATAAGCAAGCTCAAAGTCGCACAAGGAGCTATGGAGAGGGCTATGCTCGGGATTTCTCTACGAGATCGAATCAGAAATGAGGAGATCCGTAGACGAACGAAAGTTACCGACATAGCTCTCCGAATCAGCAAGTTAAATTGGCAGTGGGCAACATAGGGGGTGGGTGACATAGCACGTAAAACAGATGCCCGGTGATGGGGCCGAAAGGTTCCTGAATGGAGATCACGGACCGGTAAGCGCAGCATAGGACGTCCACCCACAAGATGAACAGACGATCTAAAAGAGACCGCAGGGAAACGCTGGATGCAGGCCACTTCCAACCGGCCCTTTTGGAAATCGATTGGGGAGGCCTATGTCTAGCAGTGGACGTTCTATGGCTGAAATGATGATGATGATTATGAACGATGTGGGTTTCAATTTTTCCCATTGAATTATACATTGAATAAATGAATTTGATTGAATTTATACATTGAATGCAATATTCAATGCCTATTAAAATATCTGCATCAGGTACTTAGGCTGTGGTTTCAGCAGATGATAGATTAATGAACATTCTATATTCCCTTTTTCAGGATTTTTTGGGTTTGTTAAAATAAAATTCTTCAAAAGACTTATTACATACTATTTAACTGTTATTTATGTGTTAAAGTTTATCGCATAGTATTTAAAGGAATAAGCTGCAACACCAACACTCTGTATAATATAATTAAGACCGTATTTATTGACTGACTGACTTATCACGAAATTATCATATCTACTTGACTGACGAAGCTGAAAATTGGAAGGTAGTTTCCATAGGTGGTAAAAGTCTGCCAAGAAAGGTTTTTTTTTAAATTATCTTAGAGAAACTAACGGTTTTAATTAACAGAGTTAATAATTAACTAGAGACAAAAGGGCCATTTAAAAGTTTCTACTTATAAAAAACAGAGTACATCATATGAACGATAATACATGTGAATAAAACATATAGATCTATAATATTACTAGAACAAAGAAAAAAGCAATAGACTCTAAATAAACTAAGACAAACTAAGATGTGCACTTAAATGGTACCTAAATTTTCACAAATGATTGTTGAATAAGTTCACTAACCAACAATCAATTAATCAATAGTTTATTTAATAATCTTAACCTATTACTAAACAAGGTCTGCAACCATTCTAACTTAACCTTGTTGGTGGAGGAAATTTTGCGAATGTCGCGGGCAACTGCTAATTTAATAATAGCATAGCATTTTTTTATTTTTTTTCATCACTTTATATTTATATCTTGGAATCAATAACAATCGACCTACTCAAGTAGGACAACAACAACCGAACAATGACCTAAGTATTTCTCCCTAAACGTGGGGTTCCCAAAGTCAAAACGACGATACAACTGACTCTAATAATTAGTGCTCGACGTATTGAATTAAACAACATAGTAACAATACTAGTACTGTAAATACTGTAAAAGTCAGCAGAATCACAAAACTCTTATTTCAAAGTCAGAGGACATAATTTTTAATGCCGCATCTTTTCACAGCATAATTATCACTTAAATCATAAGTTATTACCCCCATAAATTGGACATTACTACTTACCCCAAAGAAAAGGCGCTCACAGCTGGGGAAAGCGCAGGAGTAACGATATCACAGAATTACTACTGCAGATGTTGAAAGTTTGTAAAAGTCTTCTTACTATAAGTAACCACTGACAGTCCTCTTGAGAGATGAAAGAAATTGTGAAGAAAAACATCGTCAGGAAACCGGTATGGCCTTGAACCTCAAAATTTCAAAGATATGACATTCACTAACATGCACTGGGCCAGCATAGTGGATTACGGCCCATCCACTTTCTCTTAGAGAAGGCCTGCGTCTCAGCAGTGGGAACATGATAGGCTGAAATGATGGTGAATGATGATGATGATGAATGATGATGATGATGAGTGATAAAATGAAGGTGTCATCAAAGCCGGTGAATACGCCTGGTCTATCCGATACTGAACAAACCAAGTTTTTTAAGCGTGAGTTAGCTGGTAGGGGAAAATGCGCAAAAGTCAATCGGTTCGTCAGTATACAAAGATAATATAACTTGATCGCGCATGTAGTCAAAATTCCTTTTTTGCAAAATGATGCCACGTCGGTTGCGAGGGGCAGCTTGTGATTGGAGACTCGACGCGACTCGATACTTGAATCAAGTCATTCATTCAATTCGCGCCTAGGATTGACCCCGTTCGAAATAGTTTAGGTTGACATGTTAGAACCTTTGGCTGATGCGGGGTAAAGGATGAGCATTCAAGTGGTTATATTGTCATTGTCAGTATATTATGTCCCTCACATAGGGTTAGAATTAGACTGAAGTTAACATGCCCTAAATAAAAAACTTATAAACAAGGTCTGCAGACGGTGTTTATCTAGACTGAATGCTTGTATTATTTTCAAGTTTTTGAAGAAACTTGTGCCATCTATCCCTTATTAAAGCGAAGTCTGCGAGCGGTATAAAAATGGCTCGGTGATCCTGAGCGATGGGCGCATCAGTCAGCGCTCGATCGGATTACGAGAACTACTGCGCACTTAGGAGCTCCTTGGAAGCCGGCGGATACCTGCCAGGAGGTGGGGCGGGACAACACTGCCCGGCTATTTACATGGCATCCTATACTGATCAAGTATTTAAAATGTATAACCGTATACAAACCATGTAGCTATGCAAACAGTGTATTTGACGAATAAGTCGGCGATACGACGCGATGTTTTGTAGAGAATGTAATGGTCTACAAGTATGTGATAATTTTTTAAAGGTATAGTAAGACGTTTTCGAGACAAAGCAAATAACCTTGAATTTCTTCGTGCTCTCCATGTTACCCGACTGCGCAAGAAGGAGGGTTATGTCTTTCGAGTGTATATAATTATGTATGTATGATGGTTTTTTTGACACGCCCTACAGCTTAAACAGCTTAATGGATTTCGACGTGTGTCATTTGAATCGTTTTAATAAGTGACATAGGGTACAAGAATTTGAGATGGCGTTCATGAAAAAAATATTAAGGGTAAAATAGTAAGTAAACGTTACTAACTAGGTCAATATTACCTATTATGTGGAGCTTACGTAGCAGATTTTAAAAATATATAACACTACCATGAAATACTCGGCAGTTTACTAGATAAAGTGGTATGAAAGAGCTCTGCACTTATCTAGCCTGCATCCAGCGTTTCCTTATAGTCTTTTTTAATTGGGTTATATTTTTTCATAATTTGTCCTCCTAACTAGTTTCAATAAATATTTGCTCCCAAATCCAATAGAACATTTCTGCGTACATGTTTTTCTTTGACTGTACGAAACATGGCTGCATCACGCTGGCGGCTAGTTACTGTCATTCCGCTGAGTTCTTCAAAATCTGTGTGCAATAAATACGCAAGCCTCAGCGAATGTCGCGGCACAGCCTGTGGGCTCGAGGGCTCTCGTCTCGAGCCTCGTCTCGTCTCTGCCGCACCCGCTGTCCGCTTCACTATTATTTATCTATACTACTCTCCGATAAGAACACTGTTATTGTTGCTATGGTTAGATTTTTGTATAACTGAGTAACGAGATAAATCAAGTAGGTCGCCTGAGGGTAAGCGCCACGCTTACCTATATATAAATAACGATTATAATAACAATCGAATATGTTTAACTTATCAAAATCACAAATTATAGTTCTAAGTGAGCCGCTGCCCCTCTTTGTCTCCTTACCCCGCAAACCATTTACAGAATATTTTAGATTCTTATAGTAATATCACTTTTTTTATTTAATAGTAGGCTTGCGTTTGATTGCCGCCGTGCCTGATGTTAAGCGAGGATGCGGTCTACAATGGAACACGCTTGCTTAGAAACCGATTCACTCGTGATTTGAAGACAGATTGTAACTATTGGGGAACACCCATTTAGACAGCGAAATATGAATGTAACTCATGTAACTGCATGACTCTATATCTGTCTCAGCTATCTCTCTCTATCCCTCTACCTGTCAGTTATTAGCCACAGAAAAAAGTTTTTTTATTATTTTCTGTGCTTTTAACGACTAGATAATATTTCAACATTTTCAACCAATTCCGATAACAATTTCAAGACACAAGAGCGCATTCCGGTAATACTATTGATACCAATTTCTTACTGGGAACCTGCGGCAGCACTGAACAGTCAGAAATCGTAGGACGGAGCTTGCCAACAAATCATATTAAATGTTTTAATTTATTGCATTTTGAATCATGCTAGTATTTCGAGCCGCTGTCCACAGTTTATTCAACCATATCATAAACTACAGCTATAAATCAAACAGAAGACAAAGCTCCATTATCATCTCGCAACTCCTCCATACGATTGCACCCCACTGGCTACCCTCAAGTGCTCCCAGAGTGCACGCGAGGGGGTAAAAAGAGGGTAGAGTACTCTTTTCCCTCTTTCCCCCGTTGTTGTCACTTTGCCAGTTGGAACCACTCGGGACGTTTTATTTTCGGCAGTTTTTCCACGCTTTGTCGGCGGCCCGTGTTATGTCGCCGACAATTGTTTTCCGGTTTCTCCTCGACAGGTTTTCAAGAGAGATTACTGTTCAGTTTTGGTCTGATTACTTTATGGTATTTTAACAACTTTCAACTAGGTATATTCATTTTGAAGTCCTGCATTTTAAATCAACTTGTGGCTGGTAACAACGGCGAGAATACATTTTGCAATGTTTCAATCAAGATTCAGTCACCATAATTAATTACCTGCACAAAGTTCTTTCTAATCACTCAATTATAAAATTTATCAGATTCGATATTCTGAGTTATGATAAAGAACTCGGCTCTCAGGAGACATTGGATTATGAGTGATCACTAAATATAGTTAGCTCGAACCACAGACTAGGTAAAACTACTACGTAGCTTCGGACATAATAAAATGAATGGACAGACCCAGAAGGAGCGCATTTTTGAAGATTACAAAATGAGTGCCAGCTCTCATTACGTTTCAGTCGGTCTCTAGCCGTAGGATGGCCGGCACGAGTCTATTGTTACATGATAACGAAACATCTGACAAAATTATGCCTTTGTGTGCTTTCCCGAAATGTAAATACAAAACAAAAAAACCGCTATCTATTTTTTGTAAAAAATGTACTGTACATGGTTATAATTAGGTGTTGAATTATATGTCCGACGGTTTTGACTCGTTTTTACTGAGCAAGTTCAGTGGTTATGGCCCGTCCATTAGTTTTAATTTAGTCGAAGCCACATAGTATAAAGTCAGTTAAAGGTAATCAAGTTCACCGATACTTGAGCGTATCTTTGGAACACGTGTCTAAAGTTTGGAAACAAGTACAAATACACTTTGTTCGACAATTTATGATGCATTCTTTCTTTACATTTTTCCTGCATACATTGAACCACCGACATCACCACGTGTACAGCATGCAGTTCCGACACAGCGTCCAAATATCCCACTGGCCATCGCTCACTCGAAGTGACAGAAGTCTCACTGCAGTATCCCGATTTTTATTTTTTTAATCCCGTTTGTGTATCCTGAATGTCCCGAAAATATGCGGGACATGTATAGAATGCAAATGGTGTTTACATGGGACAGGTTTTTGCTTCCGATTGCGGCACGTTTCAGTAATGGGTTGATGTTATTGAATTCTTTTTACGACCATAAAGCTAACGGATAGTCTGTCGAGTGTCACTGGCAGGTGCCGTACTTCACTAACTACTAGTTTTAGTTCGCTGCAACTACATCAAAACACACGTTTTTGTGTAGGTAATGTTTTAGCGAGTCGATGGCACAGGTTTTTTTTAATAGGTCTACGTTTGCCACCAGCTCAGCTGTTTGATGTTGTAGCCGAAGCACATACGTGGCGCACGTAGATCTAGAAGGTAGGTACTTATTTACTCTGGCCTTGAAGACACCCAGGTTATAGTTTTCAGGAAACGAGGACGGTGGCAAAGTATGCCAGTCCCTAGCGGTTCTCATTAAGAAGGTGGAAGCAAACCGGCTAATTCGAGTCGGTGGCATGTCGACTATGCAGGGATGGTGTTTATTGTGTTCTCCGACGTGTCCTGTTGTTGAAGGGGGAGGGAGGAATAAGGTCGTGTACCTCAAACCCACACTCGCCGAAAACAGCTTATAAAAAATTGCCAAGCACGGCTACTCTACGCCGATGTTCAAGATCAAGTTTATAAACTGCTACATTTAAATCCGTCTCCGGCAGGCCTACCTCGATGACGTCGTTACATCTATTGATTTAAACAATTCGTGTTCAGTCAATAGTACATATAGATCGATTTGTTCAGTTCAGTTGTAATAATTATGGTCACAATCACACTAATTCCGGATACGGGTTCCGGAACCGATTCGTCGGCGGCTCTCTCTACCTCACGCACGCGCTCGCTCATTATTTACCGAACATCTTTTGGACCATATATCAATCCCGGAGGAAAGCCTCGGTAGGTAAACAGTGTGGCCACGATAACAGCAGAGACAGCATGGTGTGCAGAATAACGCCATGTCACGTTCTTGTTTTTTTTAAATATTAGGCTTGCGTTTGTCCGCCAACTCGTCTGATGTAAAGTGACGATGCAGTCTACGGTGGTCTAGGCACGCTTGCCTAGAAGAAACCGATTCACTCGTGATTGCAAGACAGACACCCAGATTGTAACTACCGGGGAACACCCATTCAAAAATCACCCAATTTGTTGAAATTAATGCACATTTACTCTTACATAATAAGGGAGAAATAATTAATATTCAATTTGTTTGACATTTAATGTAGACATACCGTTATGTAGAATTATCCCAAAGGATATTTTTACCGAAAAATTCAAGAAGTATACAGGGATACGCGGAATAGATATGTATTGTGTACTAATTCGAAAGGAGACATAATATATACCTTTCGTTATGTACAACTTTAACTATGCAACCAACAAACCAAAAATCGAGAAAAAATCGGTTTAGTACACCTTTTCCGCGTAATCCTGTATAATTATTGTGTATAAATTATAAAATAACCCTTTCATAATACAAAACAATTGACCTGACTTTCAACAACTCTTTGTCCATTCGACACACGTGCCAGCTTAAATAAATTATAATCAACGCGCTCGTAAGTTATTTACGCCGTCAAACTGTATCCACCGTGTACGGCACTCGCCTCTGTAATCCGGAATTCCGGAACATGTAAATCAATCCGGACAAATTGGTCGCTGAGCGCGCCGCGTGTACCGCCGACCGCACTATATTTAACACCACACAACAACCTTTGCACAATCTGTGATACATAACCTTCATGGAAAACGTCGAGAGAAGGCGTATCCAGTGATTGTGACAAGGGTGTGAACTGCGAGGTTATATTGCGAGGAACAGTACCATGTTTGCATTTTTGAGGTTGCTTTTACGATTTGAATTAATTTGCACGAGGTGACGAATGAATATGCCCGCTTTCGGGTGTTTGGGGAAAGGGGGGGGAATAAACTCAAGTTACGTGAGAGAAATTAATGTTGGGTCTTTTTGGTTGAAAGCTGAAGCTTTTATGGAAGCCCACTGGGATGTGATGGATTAAAAACAATGCCATTAGATAATGAAGTCTTGATTAGGGACTCATGGGAATGCTGATATTTTTTTCTATTCTATACTGGGTTACGCAGAAAGGGTGTACTAAGCCGAAAGGGGTCAATAGTACAGATCATTATAAACTACTTTAGCATGGGAACAACCCTGATATCACGTTTTTTTTTAAGCTGTTCCATACATTTTGTCGAGTGTGAATGACCGTTTTCTATGGACAGCTGATATTTCTTCGCGATTTCAGAGTTGCTTCCATATTAAAATTAATAATAAGTATCACAGACCCCTTTTGGCCGTTTTGCGTAACTTTTTAGGGTTCCGTACCCAAAGGGTATTAATGGGACCCTATTACTAAGCCTACGATGTCTTTCTGTCTGTCTGTCCTACCTATTAACGGCTGTATCTTTCGAACGGTAATATATAGCCAGTTGAAATTTTCACAGCATATGTAATGTTACGACCGACAGGAACCAACTTATTGTGAGTTTAATTTATAATTGTGTTTAAAATACCATTTAATTTGTAGTCAACAAACATTGTTTGTGTATGAGTGACAATGAGGCGCGTTATATCGGTGAACAGCGAGCGTTTAAATAGGGAAGCCGTAATTATACGAAACTAGTGTTTGTTTGCGGTTTTAATATTTCATTTATGATATCGAACTCTAATGAAAGTAAATCATTCCTCACGCAGAGTATTTGTTTAGCTATTCAACGTGATGCAGCCAGTTTTATTGGTGCTTGCGAGACCAACCAACTTCTTGGCTTTTTAGTTTGTGTAAATTTACTTGAGGTTTTTAATATACTAGGTTACGCGGAAAGACTTTACTAAGCCGAAAGGGGTCCATTATATTCATCATTATGAACAACGACTTTTACTATGGGACCAACCCTCGAGATCGAGATAATATGAGCTGTTCCATACATTTGTCGAGTGTCAACCGTTTTGTATGGAATAGCTGTTTTTTTTTTTTGCGATAACAGTTTTAGTCCTATAGTAAAAGTCGTTAATAATTTTGAGTATAACGGACCCTTTTCACTTTAGTAGTCTTTCCGCGTAGCCCTGTATAAATGTTAAGTTTTAGTTCGCTGTGGACGTGTTTCCAATGTATTCTATATGCAATGTATTCCATATGCAATGTATTATATAGGCAATGTATTCTATATAATAGTAATTCTTGAACTTTCGCGAT
Source organism: Agriopis aurantiaria (assembly GCA_914767915.1). Taxonomy (NCBI): domain Eukaryota; kingdom Metazoa; phylum Arthropoda; class Insecta; order Lepidoptera; family Geometridae; genus Agriopis; species Agriopis aurantiaria. The sequence continues at coordinate 425,952 of OU611982.1, forward strand.
TTGAACACATGTTTTAAATATTACCTAAATAAAATAATGCGTGATGCGTCACGATAAACATTTAAAACAAATGTATTAGTATAGGCAATGTATTCAATGTATGCTAGAATCGGGTAATTCTAGCCAATAGGCATGTGTCCTCATGTTTAATTTATTACAAATAACCGGTTTAGCGAGGAATATAACTAAATACATTACACATACTGAAAAAATAAATTAAATTGGCTGATACATCTCTGAGATATGAGCGTTTAAAGTTTTAGGTGGGGATAGGGAGGGGATGTTCTATCCCTTTCTCACAAAGCGTGTGTTATTATAGCATTTGTATGGCGCTCCTGAGCCGGGACGTCACGGCTCAGTATAGTGCGCTCTCTGTCTAGCATGAAATTTAAATGTTTATATCTGCTTATATCTTATTTATTTTTGTTTTCGTTGATGGGCTCCATTTATGATCAGCTTTTTTATGAGGTAATAAAAAAATATTAGTCATCATGCCTATTATATAATGACCTATTTATGCAAAAATAACGAGACAGATCAAGACATGAGACACATAAATCCAAATAATTAAATAAAGCTAAAATATGAAGCAGCTTTCAAGCAACCGAGAAGAACCGAGCAAAGAACCGAGAAGAAAGCGTAAAGTTTAATTTAAATAATTTAGTACTCTCGAAAGCTGTAACAATTTGTTGTAGCTGGTCGAGGGTGCAGCACGAGAGGGCAAACAATAATATTAATAACGGCTGTTTGTCTGTCCGCTGCGAGTTTGTTCGGCATCTAGTTGTAATATCTCTGCCGGGTCCGCTCCGCTCGTGACCGCGTTCCACTGTGCAGGGCTGCCAATATTTATGAGCTAAATAAGTAATGATGGACCCACAGCGCATAGTCGTGTACATACCATACTAGCTGTGTCCCCAGGTTTCAGTCGCGCAGGCAATCCCATAGGAATAGGAACCGTAAATAAATAATAAATAGCAAATAAATAACCACTTCATGTAGTTTTTGTCGTACGAATCACATAAAGATAGAGAAAGATAAAGAATGCCTCGAGATAGGAAAAATCATGACATTCACGATACGATTATAATTTCAAAATCTGAGTCTTTTTTTGTAATAGTTACAATTCTAAGCTAGTCCGCTATAAAATTATGATTGTATAGGAATTCAGTAATATATTTAAATACAACACATAATAATTCCTTTGCTGTGACTTTCGGGGCGAAAATTTATGGACGTAGAACAATTTATTTAACTGCATAAAAAAATCGGCACATTTTTGCACACACGGTCATCTGACCCCAAACTAAGCAAAGCTTGTGATGTGGCTGCCAGAGACTGATATACATACATAATTATATAGTTTTAAATACATACTTAAATAGATATTAACACCAGATATAGAACAAACACAAATGTTCATCACATAAATGTTTGTCCTAGGTGGGAATCGAACCCACGCCCCCAAGCTCAGAAGGTAGGTTCAGTACCAACTGGACCAACGAGTTATCAAAATTATCTGCCACTGCCTGCTACAAATTATTTAAAAGAGCTTAGTTAAAATGTAGTTTATCAGTAGTAGCCCTATGCTAATTGAATTATGCACTTGGTGCTAACAAATTGCAGCAATTGTGTTTTAATGTTGTTTCACTTTCAAATCCCAAAACGTGTTTTTGCTGCTGCAAAATAATATTATATAAGTTGAAGGTAACAAACTGACTCTAGGGACGTGAACTTGTTCTTGAAGACCGCCATCACCAACGTACGAACGCTTTAAATAGCTTTCTATTAAACTTTTTAAATCTCGTTGTGAGTAAAATACTTTCATAGTTATATTAACACTTTTGATTTGGTTTTAAATTTCTATTACGAAGTTTTTTAATCCTCTGTGACCATACCTACCCAGCGTACTATTTATATTTATACAGTACAGTCTCACTTATCCAACACATCTTTACATCGGCACGTCCAGTAGTCCGACACATTACGTCTACGGCCCTCGCTTTCTCCACCCGCGCCTTCCCTTTTCCTCAGCCGCTACCTACACCCACTAGCGCTCTTTGTTCCCTGTAAGATAGTTGTCATAAATAAATTTGTAATCTGTATACACTTCCTACATGATATGTAATGCTTAATTTTATTTATCTTAAATTTTCTTACGTAATCCAATAATCCAAATATTCCAGTAATCCGGCACCTCTTAGTATTTAATAGTGCCGGATTAGTAAGACCACTGACTGCATATAAAACTTTATCTACTATTACATACAAGCCTTAATGCATTGTATTTGAGAGTATACTTTAAGTACTCATACATACAAAAAAGTAATTATTCTTTCCTCCGCAGTAGGCTGTGTTATTTCAATTTTAATTATACTTTGAGGTAACCTTTAAATGTATTTTTCCAAGCTTTTACTTGGAATTAACTTGCCTCGCCAAATCCGTGTTTATGATTGTAATATAATGTTCGAAAATATTTTCTTGGGAGGTGGAAAATAACTTTTTGTATTAGTTAGAGTAATGGCCCAGAACAATATAATCTTTACCTACTGAATTGTGAATCAAAGATTCGATTTGATCTTCGTTTTCAGTTCCATAGTTTCATCTGGTATGTATAGAATGTGTGAATATTTTACACCGTGGTGCGAACCAAATGCGGTACGGATCGCTGCATTGCCCTTATTACTAAGATTTAAAGTAACTGGAAAGAGAACATAAAGTAATTTATTTAAGTACAAAGGTATATCAAACAAAGAAAATAAAAAAGCCTTAATTATTACTTATTAATAATTATCACTAATATAATCAAATATCAAAAACAAGATATTGTCCGTGTGGTAAAGTGCCAAGAACGCTGGCTGCATTCCCGCGTTCAATTGCCAAAGAAATTATCTGCGCGAGGAATGAGCCAGCTCTCTTATCACCAGATATGGCGTCGATTAATTGTGGCGAAATTTTAAACTGGAAATAATAATTTTGTATGTTGCATTTGTGCTCGCCATTGAAGTAAACTGGTGTTGGTCTGTCTCTTCAATTTTGCATTTTTATAAAGGCTTTTTTTTTCTTATTATAGCTTTTAAAAATGCTTTTTTACGTTATGTATTTTTTAAACTAGCATTAACGTTGCTCGGGCTGTCGTCCGCGGTACAAGTAGATAATGACATGACGATATATACTGAAACCTCACACCCATGTGGCTGGCAGTGGTGTACCGTTGGTCCAGTTGGTAGTTAACCTGCCTTCTGCGATTGGGCTCGATTCCCACCTAGGACAAACATTTATGAGATGAATGAACATTTGTGTTGGTTCTATATCTGGGTGTTAATATCTATTTAAGTATGCATTTAAAACTATATATGTATGTATATCAGTCTATGGCAGCCATATCACAAGCTTTGCTTGGTTTGGGGTCAGATGACCGTGTGTGCAAAAATGTCCGGAATATTTATTATTTATTTATTTATTAAGATCGCAATTATAAGGAAGAATCGAATATTTTATTGCGTCGCGCGTTAGAGCCAGAAGAAAAAATGAGATCATGAGTGAAATCAGCGAAATTGTATTACATTTTGTACGTATTTTTTACAGTTTTACGTAATTTTGTATTACATTTCCCCAAAATGTTTTTTGTTTTGTTCCAGATCTTTTTAATTTAAAGTTAGCCTATGAAGTAGTAACAAACAGCTGTTAATGAGCGGTGAACGGCCCGCGAGTGGTAGCCACTCTACAAATTGCACAACATAATAATTTCAGTGTTACAACTTCCGTGTTCAGGATTCATTAATGCAGTCGCGAACTTGTGCGCCCGCTAGCCGCCGTCTGATGACCTGCGATACGAGTTATGCTTACTTACAATCTACCTTCGTACGTACCTTCGTATTTCTGGACTTACTATTTTACAAATAATCAGTAATAGAAACAGATTTTTATTTTAAAAGACTAACTGAAAATTGTAAAAAAAAAATTAAGACAGTACTAGATGTTGTAGACTCGTAATAACAAATAAATAAATTAAAATTAAAATTGTTTAATTCAGGCAACTTGACCCGTAGAACTCGTACTAATTAATGTCTTAATCTAAAATAAAATAAATGCACAAATGTAATTTTGCTAAAATGTTTGCGTCGCTCGGCGATGTATTGGAGAGACAAATAATTATACTTTTTATACCAGTACTAGTTGTTATACAATGTTAGTTATTTTTTAACTTTCGCGATATCTTTTTTAACCTAAATAAAATAATACGTGCTGTCCCGATAAACATTTAAAACATATACAGTGTTACCCGCGACATAACATAGCCTGTACTTCAATCTGGTCATAGCTAAGAATATTCGTGAAAACCGCATTTAAATCCGTCCAGTGGTTTAGATGTGCGTGCACAAACAAACAGACAAAAAGTCTAAAAACTGTATGAACGTGTTCAGCTGCTAATTTTAACAAGCCCTGTGTGTGTTTTTCTTTGATATCTCGCAATCACAGTAATAAATTTTTTTCTCTACGATTTTATTATATGTTTAGATTATATGTATAGATGTATAGATTATGTTTATTATTCCAATAGCAGGAAAAGGTCTATCCTATTTTCCAGCATAAGTAAAGATCGTAGCGCCAATTTTTCTTGACCGCGTCGTCCACCAGGTGTCGCTGACGCTTTTGGCCCGTCGTCGGTCGGGATGCATAATTGCAAACACGCCACATATCCCACCCAGTTCCTTTTCAAATAGTTCCTGTTTGGCCTCAATTATACCCGTGATGGAACGCAGTGGTAGAACGCAGTGATGATGCGGACTCGGTTCATTCTCTTGATACCAAGCAGGCGGCGATCTATGGAAACTGATTTTTTTTAGGTTTGTTTTAAAAATAAAGCATTCTACACAGCTCTAGAACTATTTATTACTCAGTAAGATAAGACGGTCATTCCAAGTTCCAAGTGATTAATATTCTGGACTTTAGGCTTAAAGCGTTCCATTATTCATTCACAACTAGCCTAAATTATATTAAACTTAAAATATAAGCCACAGAATACTTAGAGATTTACAACACAAAGAACCTCCACAATAATTCGAGCATAAATTTTCAACGCTAATGAACTCTCTTCTAAATCTCGCATTTTATCTCATTAATAATAGAAGAGGCTTTTAATTAAGAGGTTTTTGTTAAAAAACAGATTAATTTACAGCGGTCGGTCTCTCCAGGTCTACCCCTGTCTAATGGGAGTCTGCTCCAGCGGCTCTCAAACCTGGCACGAGGGCTAATTCAATCAGCTAAATTAGGACTCACTTTATATCTTCACTGTTGTGTTTTTTGACTTTGCACTGTGGTTATCATTTATTATGCTTTGAAGGTTTGGGTCAACTTAATCTTGTTATCTAGAGAGGACGTGACAAATTCGTTTGATATTTGAAACAATTTCAGAAATGTAATTTCAGAATCAGCAGCGCAAGTACCGTACTTTATCGATCGTCAAATTTGACAGTTATGAGGTCGTTAAATTCGATATAACGCCATCTGGTCAGCCCTCACTATGATCGATGCTATGGCATTTTATCGAATTTGACGATCGATAAAGAACGGTAAGTAATAGCACTGCTGACGTGTAAAACACAAAAAAAAAAACTTGATTTCTATAGACAATTTTACTCGTATTTTAGAACATAAAAGGGGGCATGATTGAAGATCGTGAGCTGCTGGTTCCGATTATGACTCAAAGCTCGGATTTATTAGGTACAGACTCCTTTTGCGAAACAATGAAGAAGATTAATGGTTTCTACGAAATACCATCTCAACTAGATTTACTTTCACGTGATTGATGTGATATGCGCGTGTGGAATGGATTTCTACCAGTTTTGGAACGTTTTTGTGTTGACAGGACTAGTCTACCGGCGCGGTGGCGGGCGCGGCAGCATGTCATCATCATCATCAGCCAGAAGACATCCACTGTTGAACATGGGCCTCTTCTTTAACCTCCACACTGAACGAAAGCCTGCCATCTGCATCCACTGGATGCCCGCGACTCTCACAATGTCGTCGATCCATCTAGTGGGAGGCCTACCTACGCTGCGTCTTCCGGTTCGTGGTCTCCACTCCAGAACCTTTCTTCCCCATCGGCAGCATGTCAATCACAGTAAATGCGAACATTGAGTGTCTGTCTATGTTTGTTATACTGACCTCTGTTGTAACAAATTTGCATGAAGTTTGGTGTGGATGTAGTTTATAATATCCTAGATTAACACCTAGACCTACTCGATTTTTATCTTCAGAATTATGTTTTTTTTTTTTCTAGAAGGATAGAAACGGGTGCTGTCTGTATAATAACAGGTAAAACCGTTAGGTACAGCTAGTAAGTAATAAATCATTACATTCATAAGCAGTACTAAGTCCGTGATGTCACCAGTACTACATTCCACTGCAATTGTATAATTTTCTATTTAGAAATTATTAAGTACTAAATGTGTGTTATATTTGTTTTTTTTTTTTGATTATTCTTTTTTTTCTAAATTTTATACTAATTAAATTTGATTTTATATCTTTATTTAACACATAATATTGAATTTTTAAATACTGGGAGAAGCCACTGGCTTCCGAAACACAGTTTTTTACTAGTTCGGAGCCAGTGGATTCAATTGTTTTGTTTGTATTTTTCCTTGTGCCAAATAAAGATTATGATGAAATAAAGATTATGATGATTATGATGATTACATTCCACTGCCGCAGCATGCTCTTTCAATAGAATATTAAAACGCAAGGGTTACTTATATAGTAATATTTTTTTAAAACTTTACCGCATATTGACTTCCTTTGCACCTCCGCTCGTAAAAGCCCTTTCTTATCACATACTCGCGTTGCAAAATATCCTCTAAAGTAGCCACAGGGCACAGGTCAGCATCGTTAAAATGGGGGGTATTACCCCTCCCATTGTTCTTTACGATACGCCGCTAAAACGCAAGCCGAATTACAGCCCTGACCCCTCATAAAAAAACTTTACACTGAACACGCAAAAACACCGAGACACAGTTCACGATTTATAATAATTAAGGCAACCTTTCCTCCCCCCTCCCCCCATGCCGGGTATGTTTACGCAGGTATTGTTATTTCAGGTTTGTATTATTGCCGATATTTGGCTCGGGTTGAAAGTTAAGTAAATACCCCAAAATACGAGGTAAAAATTAGCCCCATTGTGGCAACTTTTAACCAGGTGGGAGTTTTGTAAATAAAGTTTGAAATTGGGTTTCACCTCGGAAAGAAAACACGAAATTGTGGAGCGAGGAAATTTTACTCCGTGCTCTAAACGGTAATTGAAGTTTGAGAAAAGTATAACAACCAAGTGAAACAATATACAGTCGAAAGTTTAGCAACACCCGAGACTTACTCAAAAGTCAAATATTAGCTGGACCATACTTTCCAGCCGGAACCAGTCATATCTGGAAAAGGCTAGTGGTAACTGGCCTCGCACCAACTATGGACCGAAAAACTACTTCGCTTATAAGCACCTTATAGGATGTTTTTTTCTCAGCAGGTGCAGGATTTTTCCGCGCTAAAGTCTAATGTCACAAAATTCGAAACTTTAGGGACCTATATGTCAAAATGGTGTTCTAAATTTGGGTCTGGTATAGTCGCAACGGGTGACTGATGGAGAGGGAGGGGCCGATGGCTATCGGTCATTCTCGGCCCACACGTGATGATCGAGGACTTTTTGGATATTAATATGAGTGGAAATTTATTAGTGCTTTTTGTTTTGATACATTGAATAAAAAAAAACATGAAAGCCCCTTAATAATTGGCTATGCTCAATAGATATTTCTCAATTGACTGAATAATTAAATTTCATGCAAATCCATTAAAAAAATAAACATAATTTTGAGCCCGTCAGTCGAGAACTCTGAAAGTGATATATTTCAGAGCTTTTGAGAGAACGTTTTTTTGTTTTTCATTTGCAAGTTGAAGTGGCAATAGGCAGGCCACATCGCTCGAAGAACCGATAACCGATGGGGAAGAAAGGTTCTTGAGTGGAGGCCACGAACCAGAAGACGCAGCGTAGGTAGGCCTCCCACTAGATGGACCGACGACATTGTTAGAGTCGCTGGCATCCAGTGGATGCAAAAGGCAGACTGTCATTCTGTGTAGAGGCTAAAGGGGGAGGCCTATGTTCAGCAGTGGACATCTTCTGGCTGATGATGATAAGTGAAAGAACGGGCAGAAGCACATAACCATAATTATAATATAGAAATGTCGTACAGTACTTTTGTAAGCATTTATAACATTATACTATCTCCTTCATAGTTAACTAATTAATTCGATCTGTATTCATCCTGTGTATCATGGTATGTTAAATTCCCCGATAACAGCAGCTTAGTCCGGACGTCTAGTTTCTCATCAGCTCTAACAAGCATTCTGTGCGATGAATTAAACGAGCAAATTTGTGTGTAGTTTAGCTTAAATAGGTTAGTCGCTCTACTAACTCCACTCGATAGTTCATTAGAGGTTTCATTATTGTCAGGGGCGCATACTTCAGCAGTCACCAAGACTGCTCTTCAACTTAAAAAAAGGTGTTAAGATACTCTGTTGGAACAAAATTGAAGAGTAGGTGTATGTAGGCTTAGCGCTCAGGGGTGACTATTGTCACTGTGAAGCTTTGTCACTCTGATCCAAATCTTTATATATTATGTATGGACATTTTTAATGGTTTATCTCGTCATGTCGTAATTACCATTTCATGCAAATAAAAAGTCAAAACATGAAAGGCCTTTACTTTATTATAGGTAAGTGCGCAGCCCCAGTTGAAACCCCAAGTCGCATTATACCGAGTCGGCCGACATGCGCTCACACGAGGTTGTGCGTCCAAAAACCGTTTGCGGGTAGTTATAAATTCGCACAGGTGCGCTATAAATCTTGTTTACAGTGTATAACAGTATCTTATTCTTCGTGAAAGGTTAAACACCTAAAAAAACTGGTTCTTCGATGAATCTCTGGTGTATTTCCGCTTAACGTCGCATTAGGAATTTGGGATTAATTATTTTTGTTTTACTACTAACCTAACCTGAAACGCAAATTAATTATACCTACTCGAAACATTAATTAATTATACCTACTCGGAACATTAATTAATTAAAATAAATAAAATAAATATTCGGTACATTTTTACACTCACGGTTATCTGACCCCAAACTAAGCAAAGCTTGTGATATGGCTGCCAGAGACTGATATACATACGTATATAGTTTTAAATACATACTTAGATAATAACAACCAAATGTAGAACAAACACAAATGTTCATCACACAAATGTTTGTCTTAGATGGGAATCGAACCCACGCCCCCAAGCTCAGAAGGCAGGTTCACTACCAACTGGATCAACGGGCTATCCTAATATAAATTATTAATAATTATTTTATAATAATAATTATTAATAATTATTAATTATACCTACTCGGAACATTAAATAATTATACCTACTCAGAACATTAATTAATTATACCTACTCGGAACATTAGTTAATTATACCTACTCGAAACATTAATTAAATATACCTACTCGAAACAAATTAAAACTTATAACAATAATGAATGAATTCAGAAACAAAAAATTCGTTATACCTGAAACTAATTTCTAATTCATCATCATCATAATCAGTCTTTTAACAGTCCACTGCTGGACTTTTAGCCTACCCTCGAAAGGGTGATTGGGCCATATCCACCACGCTGGCCCAGTTGCGGGTTAGTGGATTCACATACGCCATTGAATTTCTTCTCCGTACATAATTATTCAGGTTTCCTCACGATGTTTTGAACTTGTAGTTAATCTGTAACAATAATAATATTTTTTATAAAATCTGAAACAAGATTGTTAAATGTGAAATTAATTAGTAATGATTGTGTAATGACTAATAATTATAAATTAAATAACCAATAAGTCTATGGCAGCCATATCACAAGCTTTGCTTAGTTTGGGGTCAGATGACCGTGTGTGAAAAAATGTCCCGAATATTTATTTATTTAATTAAATCCTTATCCGTGGAGCACTTTGTCTACACATACGAAACAAATAAAGAGTATTTGACGTGTTTTTTCTCTTCACAAGACATCCTCAGGACGTGTTACTAACCATCTAGAACTAAGTAGTGTAGATAATGCTACTATTTCACATATTTAAATCATTCTAGTAAAATTTCTAAAGTGTATTTGTCTGTAATTTTTTCTCGCAGCAACATAGCAACGGATTAATAAGTTTTTTTTCATAGAAATGGTGAGATATATGATACTTTTTATATTGCTTTTTATCCAGAAATATTGAATGTACTTGTGGATGGTTCACGAGCACAGCGCGTATATATATAACTGTTTATTATTAACATCAGAACTTACATGATAGAGCGAAGAAGACGAGAAGAAGAAGAATGGGTTTATTATAGGAGTGGAGCTGGGCGACTGTCGCCTCGTCCAGAGCGCGCAGTAAGAACAGCGATGTGGCTCGTATAGAGATATCGCGAGCCCTATAACTCATCGAACGTGAGATATGTTCCTACCAACTACCGACTGAATTGATTTCCCGCGTGGTGTGTTCATTTTTTATAATATCTGGTTGGAACTGAGTAAATTATACAACCTGCTAGGCATACCTAGCGTAATACATTGTTTTGTAGCGATGAGCTCTGAGCGATGAGTGGTTGTCGCGTTCGAATTCCAAGCTGCAGGGTGTGGGTTCAAATACCAACAATAAGCTGAAGCTGACGGTGAAGGAAAACATCGTGAGAAAACCATGAAATGGTAGTGGCGCTTTCTACCCGACTGGCACCCTCAAGTTGAAAATGTGTCGCCAATCACCTGACAGTATATTCCAGCAGCATCAGAGCTTCAGTCTAGGCTTGGCGTATTTTGAAATCTTCGACCACCATGCACCGTCCCTTAAAATTACATGAGTTGGGTAAAACGCCCAGCCTGTCAACAGAAAAAAAAACACGATACGTTACTAAAAATAACTTTACTTCTGTCTTTCTGTCTCAAGGTCTTTTTGCTAACTTTTCTCGGCTAAAGAGGTATAACAATTATAGAGAACTGATAAAAAAAAATTGGCAAGAGTTATTTTTTCATCTGGAAATGTTTAAGATAACCACAAAATTGCGAGGTCATTTTTCAATTGCTTATATCACCATTATCATCATCAGCCAGAAGACGTCCACTGCTGAACATAGACCTCCCCCTTTAACCTCCACACTGAACGAAAGCCTGCCATCTTAATCCACTGGATGCCAGCGACTCTCACAATGTTGTCGGTCCATCTAGTGGGAGGCCTCCCTACGCTGCGTCTTCCGGTTCGTGGTCTCCACTCAAGAACCTTTCTTCTTCATCGGTTACAGGTTCATAAAGCGGTATCTTAAAAAAAAATCGTTAAAATTTGCAATCTGATGTGGCAATGGGCAGGCCACATCGGTCGAAGAATTGCTTATATACGGTCAATACATTAAAAAAAAAATTCAGTACCTACCACTTTTATAGAGCAAAATGTTCGCAGGGAACACCGCCGGGTAGGTTTCTCTCAATAAACCGGACGGTTACTGCTGGAAGCTGTCGAAGCGCTGCTATTCAGGAGGTCTCAGCGTAATAAACTGTAATATGCTTTTAAAAGGAGTCATTTGTCGAGTCCCGCCTTTTAGGTTTTATTTCTTGATTTAGTGGCTTGATGGTTAGCGGTTTTAAGAATTGATGTTTTTAACTTTCCACAGCTGAATATTACAAAAAAGATTTTCAGAATTCCCACCAGTGGGGATTTCTTGCTGGGGAATTCTTTGATTCAAAACTATTTACTAAATAAATAAATAAACACAGTCAAATTGATAACCACGAAGTACGACCCTTTTGAAGTCGTATTTTTTTATTTATTTTTACTTTTTGTGACTTTGTTCTTCACATTCGGAATATGTTCACAGTATATCATAAATATTATGTCTAATTTGTTTACGAGTTACTTGATAAAACCTCATCAAAGCTGCGACAAAATAGACAAACATAAACTCGAGCGTCGCTTCACTGCGTGTATAAACGTGAAACTGTAATTGCATCATATTCGGGGATATTCGGGAATGTTCGGAAGCATTCGGACAATTTTTACAGCAGTCATTGAATAAAATTTTTACTGCCCGTGAAGAGAAGAGGGTAGGTACTGTCGTAGAATAGCGAAGAGCAAATAGACAACTCTGGTCGTTTGATGAGCAAAGCAATGTGCAACATTACATTACTGGGTTTAATAAAACGATAGTTGTGTAGGTGTACTAAAATCCATAGATAAATAAAATTTAAATTAAAAATTACGCACTAGGTTCGCCTTCAGGTACGCTCGAAATTATTATAGCCACTTCTCTTCTGAGAAATGTCATCGCTCGCACCTCGCCTATCGGTAGCCCTTGTTGAGCCCGAGTAAAGGTTGACCGTTGAAGAACTCCTTTATTTGGAGCAAATCCGAGATGTCGTTTCAGGTCATGCTTACCATAAAAATGCATTGACACTGGAACTGAACCAACACGTAAAAATTCAACTCCGTAGGATAAGAGGAAGTGGTTCTAATTCAGCGCAAGATTTGACCTAAACCACTTGTACCTATATGTATTCAAATTAAATTAAAATATTTTTATACACAATGTGTGTATGTATGTTCCCTATGAACTCCAAAACGGCTCGACCAATTTTAACCGGATTTTCACTGACAGATAGCTGATGTTATAAGGAGTAATTCAAGCAAGTAGGAAACCTCGTGGCGCAGCTAGCTCTTAATAAACGATATACCACTACCAATAAAACTACATATAAGGAAGGAGTTTCCTGAAAAACTACATAATATGTGACTGTAGAGGTCTAGAGGTGCATCTGCTCCAATTTGAACAAATTCTATCTGGTTTTCTAAAGCTGTCCATCTACTGGACTTTTAATCTGTCGTACAACTGTGTTGAATTTAATAAAATTGACTCAAGTCTGATGTGACAGTAAAACTGTGCCTATTGTGACGAGTGTAGTTCTGGTCTTACGGCTACTTGTTTTAAGTGATTCTGTTTAGGTGATGAGAAAGGTTGCGCGACCGAAAACTGTATCTCGGCGCGTTAAGGTGCACGTTCGCGTGATTTTCCGAACTGCGCAGTTTCAGCGCTAATTCGCGCCCGCGTTAAGAGTTAGCCGTAAGACCTCAGTGACGCGGTGTCAATTACTCCTCATCGAGTAGTTTTACTGCCCAGGGTTCAGTAGAGACTCGGGTTATTCAAGTGTTTCATTTTGTCAAGAAATACTTTAAATAAAATATTTGTTTCTGATAGTTTGCGGGCTTGTTAGCTTACTACTAGGACGATGACATCAATCACTCCTATCAAAATAGCTATAATCAATCATTTGATGTCAAATAAACTATCGGACAGTTGTATGATTGGTTAAAAATATTAGGCTTAGTGAGAAAGATAATTAATTGTAATATATTTATTGAAGAAGGTAATAATGTTATGTGATTTTGTGTTTAGATTAGGAAGGGATGCACTGTCCCTTTCCCGCTAAGTAAATGTCAGTATGGGGTTTGTATGGCTTACTTCGTATAGTGATGTCATTTGAAAGTATGGTGCACTCTCTGTATAGCAAGATATTTAAGTGCTTATCTGTTCCTTAATTATGAACACATTGTAATTGTGTTTCGGTGATTGGCTTTATTGTCATATCGTATAACATAATAATTTTCAGTCCGGTAGGTTAATAATTTGTACGGATGGCAGTGCTTTCTGTTATGACAGTAATTAAGACCATTACAACTAAGAAGCCTATTAGAAAGGCATATATGTATTATGTCCACTGCTGGACATGGGCTTCTCCCAAGGTACGCCACTCAGCCCGATCTTCTGCTTTTCTCTTCCCTCCACTGCCAGCCGTCTTACGTATACCGTCACTCCAACGAGTCTCGAGGCTTCCTACGCTACGTTTGCCGATACGCGTTCTCCGCTCTACAACACATCTACCCCAACGGTTATTGCTTCTGCGACAGATATGACCGACCCACTGCCATTACGCTGAGCTATGTCGGTGAGTTTAGTTCCCAGGGGTTCGATTTTTGAATCGCTCGTATGATATTTCGCATGAAATTATCATTCGAAATAAAAGGTTATTTATTGATAGAAGCAAATTCGAACGTTCAAACTACTCGTAATTCACTCGTTGTGTTAGCGAAATGGTCTTTTAAAATATGCGACTTTTATTTGGAACTTCGTTCAAAAGCCAGTTTTTTCGCATGATATTGTTGTGCGAAATATTATACAAGCGATTCAAAAATCTAGGCCCTGGAGAATAAGTTTGTTCAGGATACGATCCTTGCGAGAAACAGCGAGCATAGCACTCTTGATAGCTCGCTAGCGACTTGCACTTGTGGACTGTTCTAAATGTTACTGTCCACGTTTCTGCACCGTAAGTCGAGACAAGTAGAACGTACCAGATAAAAACTTTCATCTAGCATTGCGAGATGGATGGCAATAATGTTTATCTAGAGTATGTTTAACTAGGCAAAATAATTTTGAGAATGATGCCAAAAGAAGAACACAGAGGGGTGATGTGGAGGAAACATAAGTGTGAATAGCGAATAAAAGCAAAAACTAAATAATAAATTTGGGACATTATTGCATACACGGTCATATCTGACCCCAAACTAAGCAAATCTTATGATATGGCTGCCAGAGACTGATATACATACCTGCATATAATATTTTTAAATACATACTTAAATATATATCAACACCTAGATATAGAACAAATACAAATGTCCATCACATGAATGTTTGTCCTAGGTGGGAATTGGGAATACCCTAAGCGTAGAAGGCAGGTTCGCTACCAGCTGGGCCACCGGGCAACAGATAATGGGCAAAGGCATCGAAGTTAGCGCTACGACAATAATCGTAACTAAACGTCCGAAGTTGCTGCATACGCCTGTATTATCTAAAAATACCCTAGAATTCGACACCGCTTTATGGTAAATATTCCGAAAACCCGTACGAAGCGCTTTGATTCCACCTTTATTGTACGAACTGCTAGTCTTTGGAATGCGCTGCCTGAATAGGTGTTCCCCGATGGTTGCAATCTGGGTGTCTTCAAATCACGAGTGAATCGGTTTCTTCTAGGCAAGCGTGCTCCACCGTAGACCGCATCATCGCTTAACATCAGGCGAGACGGTGGTCAAACGAAAGCCAATTTATTTATTTTTTTAATCTCGAAATGTACATTTACCCAGTATCATTATCACAAGCGCCACACAAACCCGCCGATAATGATTGCGGGCTCACACGACCACGGGACCTGTAACGATTATCCAATAGCTATTAAACAGGGTGATTCTCAGATCACCGCAAACCTGGATGAGGGTCACTTTACTCATCATCATCAACTAATGTACTGCAGAAACAATTTTAAAATCATCTAAAAAAAATGTTGATCTATTGACTTGAATGTATGTATGTAACGGCGAAATTGCAGGGTTAGTCTCGAAGTAAAAGTTGTACATATTTTATGACTCCAGTGACCTCTTTGGGGTTTGCAGATATCCCTAAATCCACAGAAAAGAGAAGTAAATAGAACGGAAATGAGAAGGAAAATCTGTCGCCAGGCATTATGAGTGAACCTTGATTGAACATTCTTATTTAGATCAATGCGTTGAACTCCGTATCCAAAGGGATGGACGTTATGGACACATGGACGTTAACATGGACCTTACCTTTTTGAGTTAGGTCTCAAAGTTTTTTGTCTGCATCACAGTTACTAACTGATTTCGAATGACTGACGTTTCGTTTAACAAAAATGCCTTGACAGCCGTTTTAATTACAACAATTCCATATTTATTGTGCGTACTGCTAGTCTGTGGAATGCGGTGCCTGAATGGGTGTTCCCCGATAGTTATAATCTGGGTGTCTTCAAATCACGAGTGAATCGGTTTCTTCTAGGCAAGCGTACTCCACCGTAGAATTCACTTCTGATGGTTAAACGCAAGCCTATTACTAAATAATAATAATAAATAAAATAAAAACTTTTCTGTGCTTGAATCACTCCATATTAAATAGAGCACACCACGAGTGGAGTTCAGTAGCGCGCCATCGAGTCGGTTTCCGCTTCACTCGGCGGTAACGCGACCGTAACTAATTATCCCACCTTCCCCTCCCACTGGCCGCCGTCACCACGCGTTACGTTATCAAATTGTGTCAGGTCAGGGCACGTATTGATTTGTGGATGAACATTATCTACGAGACATTGAACTAGGTCTGGATATAGCTTTTTTTATAGAGTAAGTGGCAAACAAGTGACCAACAAGCTTACCTGATGGTAAGTGGTCACCGCCGCTTATAGACACCTACAATACCCGGGGCATTGTCAGTGCGTTGCACTATCTTTGAGAACTCTATTCACCCCTCGTTTGAAGCAGTCCAAATTGTACTTCGAAGGAAAAACTAAAGGTGGTAAGCCATTCCACAACTTACAGGTACGTGGCAGAAACAATTTATTCAATCGAACAGTGCGAGACTTCGACGTAGGTATCGATAATGTGTGGATGACATTTCTGGCGATGGCGGCCGGTTCGATAGTAAAACTGAGATGGGAGAATAAGGTCAAAAAGTTCATCAGACGATTCCCCGTTATAATATATTATGTAGAACAAGCTGAGCGAACCAACGTCGCGACGCAAGCTCAGCGACTCTAACTTGCCAGATAGGTTCGAGTCATCGACAAGTCTAATGGCTCTCGAAGCGTTTGCTAGGCGTTTGACTACAGTGCTCGTGAGTGACGACAAATGAGACGCCTTACCGGGAATTAAAAAAAACTTGTATAACTGACTCGTCAAACAATCAGGTGAAAGTGACGACTTGTTTTACTTCTGGTAAACTGTAACAAAACATTACAAATTACTTTGACTTGTGACAGTGGAAAGTGCCAGAGTAACGTTTTTACTAAATAACGACGTTTTCACTATGAGTTCTGGGAGTCTATGAGTTCGGGGAGTTATCTGGGATTATTCGCCAAACTTTAAATCAGCTCCCAAAATAGTTGAAAACCAAAAATACGTGGAAAATTCGCAGTTTGAAAGGAATTTCAAGGCGACGCCAACGCGAAAATCCTTACAATCTCACAAAGCTGCAATTTGGTAAAAGTATCGCCAATCCGATGTCCCACTACGCAGAACAAACAATGGGCTTAGCAAGTCTGTAGAATTGTATGAGACAAAGTGAAGTATCCACGAGTATGTCATAGAGTAATTTCATTTCATTCTGCAGTTTCCATCCTATTCATCAATTTTGAAGATCTAGCCAGGAAATAATCTGTTCTCTTCTGTAAAGCTCACTGTTTCCATCCATATAGATTGTGTAATGGAAACGGTAAATATCTTGCTAATAATCATAATTATACTTAACTATTTCGCAGTTTTTAGGGTTCCGTACCTCAAAATGAAAAAACGGAACCTCTTATAGGATCACTTTGTTGTTCGTCTGTCTGTCCGTCTGTCTGTCCGTCTGTCCGTCTGTCAAGACCCTTTTTCTCAAGAACACGTAAAGGTATCAAGTTGAAATTTATACTAAATACTTGGGTCTAAGGTTTCTTTCGGCTGTAAAAAAATAAAAGTTGTAAGTCAACGCAAATAAAAGAAATGAACGTTTGTCGCATATTTTGCGATTTCACAGGGAAATCAAAACCTATAGGGTACTTCCCGTTGACCTAGAATCATGAAATTTGGCAAAAGGCAAGGTCTCATAACACATATATAGGAATAAATCTGAAAGTTACAAATTTGAAGTTTTATAATTTAAAGATAATTATTTTGCTATTACAAACTTACATTTTGTAGTTGGAATGTATTAGATTAGATTGTTTAATGCTTCCATAAAGTACAAGGTAAAAAACATGAAAATTCAATCAGTAGGTACATAGTTTCATATGGACCCTGTCGGGCACAGCACATGTAGGAGTGAGGAGGACGGTTATGTTTATTACAATTTTTAATATCAATACAATTATTTATCAGCTCTTATTTACATTTTTCTATGGTTGTTAATATTTAATTATAATTTCAGTGTCAACTTATCAATTTATTATTAGTCAATTTATTAAGTCCTAGTCAAATTGGATTATTATTTAAATTTGTGTAATTTGTAAGCTATTTTCGCTCAAATATTCACAGTATAGAAGAACCTTATAGTCAACTACAAAGTTAAGTTTGTCTTTCAATATTTCAACTTTAGTTTTTTTTTGGACTCGTGCTCTGAGGGTTCTGTCCAACGGAACCCTCAGAGCACGAGTCCTACTCGTACTTGTCCGTTTTTTTTTATTTAAGCCAACAACGAAATTATAGATATTAATAAAATTTTGCATTGTATTAAATTTAATATTTTATATCATTTTGGGCCACAAAAATTTTGTTTTTTATTATTATTATTCATTTATTTCAGACAAAGTCCATAAAAATAGAGAAAAGAATACAAATTTTTAAACACATCAGGTAAAATAAAATTAAAATTAAAAATAATGTCAACAGTAATTATACTAAAGGTCACATCAAATTTTAAACTTTAAAGTCGGTCCATAATATGAAGTTGGACTGCATGGTTAACAAAAGGGCAGTCGAACCGGCCTGCAACAACGCGTAGAATGCTGTTGGTGCTGCTCCTGAGGCGGCTCAGCATCGAGGCGGCTCGTTTGCGCATTATGGCATGAAAGCCGTCCACTCGAGCATCAGCAAACATGCCTGATGCACTGCAACGCCAGGGCAGCCCCAGCAACATCCTAAATGCGTTGTTGTATTGTACTCTCAGGGCGTTGATTGTCTTCTGCGTATAGTTGATCCACAGACTGCACGTATAGAAAGACTGGCAGTATGCCTTAAAAAGCGAAATCTTTACTGCTACAGTACAACGCGCAAATCTGCGGGCCAACATATTGCTTCTGACAGCCAACGCCCTGCGTTCCCTCTCAATGTCCTCAGCATCTGTGAGGCCCTCCGAGACCCAGTGACCCAAGTACTTGAAACGTGACACTCTGGCCAAAGGGACACCGTTCAGTACAAGGGGAGGCACAGCACTGGTCCTGAAACCCTTTGACTGAAAGACCAAACACTCGCTCTTCTTTCCATTGTACCTGAGCCCATGGGCCCCAGCGTATTCCTCACAGATCCTGAGAAGCTTCCTGACGGCACTTATCGAGGGACCCAGCAGCACCATGTCGTCAGCGTAACTTATGTTATTAACGAAGGTTCCGTCTATGGAACACCCAACGCTGGCGCTGCTCAGTTCCTGTACAAGTCCATTAACATAAAAGTTGAAAAGGCGTGGAGAGGTCAAACCCCCCTGCCTCACACCGCATTTCAACCCATATGCGTCGGAAACCTCTCCCGCCCACTTCACTACATTTGTTTGATTGTTATACCAATAATTAAAAATTTCGATCAAGTCATCTGGCAGACTGGTCTCCACTCTCATCTTCTTCCAGAGCACATCATAGGACACCAAATCGAAGGCCTTCGAGAGATCGAGAAAACAGGCGTAGACCGGCGTTTTTCGGTCGGTATAATACCGGACAGTGTGCTTGAGGCAGAGTATCGCTGTCTCTGTAGATAACCCAGGTCGAAAACCAAACTGGGCATCGTTCAGATGAAGATGTTTGCTCAATATGCAATCAAGCAGGCTGTCCAGTACTTTTGCCAAGGTTGTTGCCAACGATATGGGCCTATAATTATTCTTATCAGATGTGTCACCTGTCTTATTTTTAACTATTGGTACAACAACTGTCCGTAAACAATCTTCCGGCATGTATGAGTGTCTTACACAGAAGGTGTAAAACATGGCCAGCACTCTCGGTAAATGTACACCAGCGTGCTGCAGGTGCTCAATACTAATCCCATCGTGTCCTGGTGACTTGCCTCTGGTCATGTTTTTGATCACTGATGCCACTTCTTTTGCTGTGAATTGTGGTGATAGACCAGATGACACCCGTCGAGTTTTAGTATCGAGCACCGGCTGCGAACCGACTAATGGTACAGGCTCTACTTGAAACAGACTTTTAAACTTATTAGCTATCTCACGGGGGTCGGTTACACCATCAACATTGAGAGGGGCCTGTAACGTGGGATTTAGACTTTTAGTGCTTTTCCAAAAGTTTTTGAAGTCTTTCTTAGTGTGGTGTGATGCTAGAATATCCATTTTTATTTGCTCGGCATTGTTCCGGCACCATTTCAGCTTAGCTTTAAAAACACGTCGTGTCTCGGTCATATCTTTATAAATTCGTCCCCGCGTAGGTTTACCGTGTAACAGCCAGACTTGATAATTAAGCCGAGCTGATCTATGAGCATCTTGCACATGTTTATTCCAGCCCACTACCACACGTTTCTTTTTTATTACACTAGTTTTCAATCTCGAGCTATTTTCAGCCGCATCACGTAAAATGTCAACAATTGATTCATATAATTTATCTATAACTAACCTATGTCTTAAACTATTACATATATTGTCACAGCACTCTGAGAGTTCAGGTGGAAAATGAACAAGTTTCAATTTTTCATTACATAGCTCCTGGTATTGCAAAATTTGCTGGCTGTCCCTTTCCCCCCATAGTATTTTATTACGAATCTTGTTCAGGATAGATATTTGTGGCTTTAATACAGTCATGTCGCACATTATCTCCAGAGGGAAATGGTCAGAACAAAACACGTTTTGGTTATGCACCTTAACATCTATCACCGACTGCCAGGCAGATTCTGTGACTACGCAATGATCTAGCCAACTTGTAGTGCCGTGGACGTCACTGATAAATGTAAAGGTGTTTGATGTACTGCCTAATATGTCTATATCTGCACACTTCCAATTTTGATCTTGACAGAAATTTACAAGCTCATTTCCAAATAACTCTGTAGGGTCAGCATTAAAATCCCCTAAAATAAAAACAGCCGAAACTTCCGTACTTTCAGTAATAGCGCTAACTTCACTAAGACAATCAGTAAATTCTGCTACGTTTTTGGAATCATTAGTTGGCATGTAGACCGAGAAAACCAGAAAAGAACGATCGCTCACAATCACTTTTATAGCCGCGAGACGCACACTTTGGCATTCTATGACCTGGACAGAGCTGAAAGCCTGTTTCCTGAATAAAATTGCAACTCCACCAAATGGTCGGCCACGATGTACTGAGATCGATGACGTATCCATTGCTGTCTTTCCGGTGAAACCAAATTCATCATCAATAGTACCCAGGATCGGAAGGTCATGAGAAAAGAGCCACGTCTCCTGAAGTGCCACTATATTTGCTCGCTGAAGTGCCACTATATTTGCCACTATATTTTGCTTTGCTCGTTTTAATATCAATCAAAACAGCAACATTTTAAGTTTTCCATCTGTAAGTAAAGACAGAGGCTTGCGAGAGTTTGCGTCATCTCATCATCACCATCAGCCAGAAGACGTCCACTGATGATCATATCCCCCTTATACCTCCACATCCACACTGAATGACAGCCTGCCATCTGCTTCCGCTGGATGCCGGCAACTCTCACGATGTCGTCGGTCGATCTAGCGGGAAAGGCATCTATATACGGTGCGTCATCCGGTTCGTGGTTTCCACTCAAGAATCTTTCTTCACCGGTTATCGGTTCTTCGAGAGATGTGGCCTGCCCATTGCCCCTTCAACTTGCAAAAATAGCTATGTCGGTGACTCTAGTTCTTTGGCGAATATCCAAGTTCCGGATTATGTCGCGCAAAGAAACTCCGAGCATAACTCTCTCTCCATTGCCCGCTATGTGACACGTGAGTTTTTTTCTAAAAGGCCAACTTGCGTCATTTGCTTCTTCACAAGTCTGTGCGAGTCTATTGGGCGTCGTCCTTTGAACAATCGTGGACGCTGACTCGGCGCGCGTTGTCCTGGAATTGTACGGAATCCTAGAGTGGACAGTATCCTGTAACGTCGATAGGTTTCAACGGGATTAGGAGCTGCTATCATACGGTTAGGTGTTGGAAGAACGACATTCCACGCTTTACACATTCCACAAGAGTTACAAGTTTTGGATAAATTGGCAAAAATTGGCATTTCTAGCAAAGCAAAATGGAATGTTCTGTGTGCCTAAATAAGTTTTTAATAATCACAATTTTTAATGGTGACCCTTAACTTCCAACTAAAGTCAATAATTATCTTTATTGTTTCCATGATCAAGACAAACTGTGAAGTAGAAGAAAGGCGCTATGAATGATAATGAAGAACAGAACATCTTTCACAAATGTTTTATTTTCTGGCATTTTCCAGTTCTCCTTCGCTTCGCCTTCGTTTCTGTGTGCCTTGCGCTTAAATGCTAGGCATTGTCACAATTTCCTATCTCACTGAAGGCCTAATTGGTTGTCATCGACAGAAGCTTGACCGAGGCTTGCTTTTGGGAAACCAAATCGAATTTAATTATTTCAACAAAAACAACTTTTTGAGAGTTTTCCCTTTGTTCGAGCTAGGCGTAGTACAGTAGCCGGTTTATCAGTTGGCACGTTGGTCGGGAACAAAGGTGAAATGTGGTCAACTTTGATTTTGTTGACCAATTTCTTAGTAGCACGCAATGCGCTGTCAAGAAACATCATCATTTCAATTAATTTTTGGTGGTTACAACACCCCTAGTAAATATTTTAGAGTGAATGTAACCGAATGGAGTGCGATTGAAGACCAGAAACTACAAAGAAGGTAATTTGTAATAATTAGTAGACCGAATCATCGCTTTTTTTTAAACTCAGAGTCACACAACGGGCAATGGAGAGATCTATGCTCGGAGTTTCTTTGCGTGATAAAATCTGAAACGTAGATATTCGCCAAAGAACCAGAGTCACCGACATAGCTTTTAAACCAAGTTAAAGTGGCAAGGGGCAGGCCACATCGCTCGAAGAATCGATAACCGTAGGGAAGAACGGTTCTTGAGTGGAGACCACGAACCGGAAGACGCACCGTATGTAGACCTCCCACTAGATGGACTGACGACATTGTGAGAGTTGCGGGCATCCAGTGGATGCAAAAGGCAGGCTGTCGTTCAGTGTGGAGGTTAAAGGGGGCGGCCGAAGACATGACTGTGATCCAGTAAATAATAGCGTTGTATATGATAACGTTATTAATCGATATAAAGCGCATATCTGAGCATCGTCTCCGATGTGCCATATATAAAGCCGGGCACTGTAACAATTGTTTCATCTGTATTCCGTAGCTATGTTGGAGAGTCGCAGAAATAACGAATAGTTGTCCGTGTAGCCGTGTAGCCGTGTAGCTGTGTATAGTCGTGTGCTCGTATTGTTGTGTCAAATGTTATTTCAGAGAGTTTCAGCAGCGTATTTAACAGACCTGAAAATAGTGCAAACCGCACACTAACAAAATAATTGTAAAAGTTTTTTTCTTTGTTTGTCGGCTAAAATATAGTTTTGATATAGGTTTATGCGATTTATACGTCGAGAATAGAGTTCAGCAGAACATGTATGCTAAGCCTAAGGTTTTCGGTCAACGTTTTAGTCGAAACCGTAACGTGTTGAATGTTAATGAAATTTAATGGAACAGCTGTTTTTTTATAATTTCAGGCATGGTCCTATAATAAAACTTATCACCATTATCAGCATATCATGCTCCCACTGCTGAGACATAGGCTGGATGGACCGTAATCCACCATACTGACCCAGTGCATGACTTCTTTCACTCAGTGCAGTCTTTGAACTTTGGAAGTTCTTGAACATACCGGATCCCTCACGTTGTTTTTCTTCACCGTTGTTGAGCGGTGGCATCGAAACTGCAAATAAATTCAATTTAAGGACTAAATAAGTAGTGTAGGGCCAAGGATCGAACCAGGCGCCGTCAGATTGTAAAGCGCACATGCTTCCGCCCGACCACCACCGTTATAATAAAACGTATCTATATTGAATATTACGACTTTTCAGTATAGCGTACCCGTTTCGAGTAACCTTTCAATAAGCACTCTACATACTAGGAAAAATTCGACAAAACTTGTGAAAGTACTTTTTATCTCCTATGAAGTTAGCCTTTTCCAACAACTCAACAACACAACTCCACCGCTGCGCGCCACAAATAGAAAAAGCCTGGAAATCTGCGTCTCTCCTTAACAGGTACCTACAGTAGCGGCACGAAACTAGAACTTATTAAATCTTGCCCTCTCCCCTCCGCACGCCCCCCCCCCCCCCTCCCACCCCTCCTGTCGTCCGCGCAGGCATAATGCGAGAACTAAGTCTAGATTTATTGCCTGGGCTAGGATAGCTTGACTGTAGTAATGACATGCTTTTAATTTTAGTAAAATGGAATGTAACTTTGTCTAGGCCTGAGAGGGGCGTTATAAGTTAAACGTGTTAATCTGTGTTTTTTTTTTAAATTTGAATGGTGACCTTATCGAGAGTGTTCTTAGCTATGGTTCATGAAAAATATCAACTCTCTTATCGGTGGTTTCTGAAAATTTTCAATTTATACTTGTTATTAAATCGTGTGTAACTGGAAACTAAAAGTCGTTAGTTGAAGACACAAACAGTATTCACAAATATCCAAAGAATTTAGGGCAATTGCACAGCAACTATATACGTACGGTTTCATGTGGTGGTGCCGTGTCGGTAACAGGCAACCGTACACAGCAACTACGGTGTCCTGTGAGGGTGTGCCGTGTCGGTAACAGGCAACCGTACACAGCAACTACGGTGTCCTGTGAGGGTGTGCCGTGTCGGTAACAGGCAACCGTACACAGCAACTACGGTGTCCTGTGGTGGTGCCGTGTCGGTAACAGGCAACCGTACACAGCAACTACGGTGTCCTGTGAGGGTGTGCCGTGTCGGTAACAGGCAACCGTACACAGCAACTACGGTGTCCTGTGATGGTACCGTGTCGGTAACAGGCAACCGTACACAGCAACTACGGTGTCCTGTGAGGGTGTGCCGTGTCGGTAACAGGCAACCGTACACAGCAACTACGGTGTCCTGTGAGGGTGTGCCGTGTCGGTAACAGGCAACCGTACACAGCAACTACGGTGTCCTGTGAGGGTGTGCCGTGTCGGTAACAGGCAACCGTACACAGCAACTACGGTGTCCTGTGGTGGTGCCGTGTCGGTAACAGGCAACCGTACACAGAAACTACGGTGTCCTGTGATGGTACCGTGTCGGTAACAGGCAACCGTACACAGCAACTACGGTGTCCTGTGGTGGTGCCGTGTCGGTAACAGGCAACCGTACACAGCAACTACGGTGTCCTGTGAGGGTGTGCCGTGTCGGTAACAGGCAACCGTACACAGCAACTACGGTGTCCTGTGGTGGTGCCGTGTCGGTAACAGGCAACCGTACACAGCAACTACGGTGTCCTGTGAGGGTGTGCCGTGTCGGTAACAAAAAGTGTCTACGTTTGCGCAGCGCCTTAAAGTTCAATTTTGTAGAAGTGTGTTCTTTATACAATAGACACACTAAAAACCTTGTTTCACAATGTTTTTTTTTTTCTATATTTCTTTTTTCAGTTTGTCGTGGTGAAGCTATCAGCGAGTAGCCCTGCTCGTTGGCGGCGCGTCGCCGTTCCAATTTCATTTGTGCTGCAAACAACTTATTGCGTTTTACCGTTTTGCTACCTTCTTGGAAATGTAATCAGTCCCCATCGGATGTGAATGGGCTCTCTTCCATGGCTGAGATACTTGTACCTAAATACCTATTATGAAGTTAGTATGTATTGGAGATAGGTAACATTTTATAGCACCAAATAAAGGTATGAACTAAACTACGGAATAAGTTTCGTAAACAATATTACATTGTATGTACTAAATACATTTTATAGGTATAAAATAAAATAATATGCACCAAAATCAAAAAAACATCATCAAAATGAACGAGGAGGTACGATTACTGAGTAACCAATACTTGTACGGTGGTTTCTTATATCCAGTTAACCGACTGTTTAACTTTGCAACCTTCCCTGTTCTTGTATAATTGTTCACTTCGACGTCAATTCGGACTGCTTCAATATTAGTCGTCCGCGCCAACTTTTATGAATTCGTTATTGAGGCGGCACGACCGATGTCAGCCGAGGCAGGTGGTGACCTCTCCTCTATACTACAGCGTCAGTGACAGAGCTTCAACCTTTACGACTCGCCGGTGACTGGAATCGCTACAGCACGTCTGTTTTCTGCGCTGCAGTCTTATATTCGATCCCTGGATTAGTTTTTGAATGATGAATTGTAGAGCTTCAACTACTGCGAGTACTTGTAGGTTTAAAGAACTTTACCACAAAGACAATTATTTGTCACTTAAGTGATAACATATTTATCTAAAATTATAGTGTTCGTCGTCGCATGCACTAATAAATTGAAAAAAATCCAAAAATACTTAAACGCTAAATAAATTAATGGTAACTAATACACACATAACAATTTGCAATCTGTTGATGCCTTTAGTTAAACTCACCCTGCAGACTATGTTGTCACTCTATGTTTATGCACGTGGACTATTAGTTAATTGTTGTCGCTGCTATAAATTTCTTAGTGTACGTTAGTGAGCCGTATTTACAGTTTTTGCATCGAGCGATAAATAGCGGTATAGTGAAAAATTTTATGAAAAATGGAGACACGAAGGAGAATTGTACTAAGGCATATCTCCCTTGTATGTCGGATCTGAAGTTATTTAAGTTAACTATGCAAAAAATTACTAAAAAATAAATGAGTTAGCAACCCAAAATGTGTATTGGCCTCGGATACTAAAAGGTGCTACCCTATTCTATCTTGCGCAACTTCAAGTCGAGCATGACCGTCTAGTATGCGCAAATATTTTTCTACTTCCTCTATCCATCTACAGGGTTATAAGAAAAGAGTATGCTTAGCCGAAAGGGGTTCGTTATACTCATCATTATGAACAATTTCTACTGCGGGACCATACCTGAAATGCGGAAAAAAACAGCTGATTTTTTTCACGATTTCAGGGTTGGTCCCATAGTAAAGGTTGTTCGTAATTATGAGTACATTGACTTTCCTTGTCCTGTAGTAACAGGGAGAGGGTCATGAAACTCTAGCACACACTCGCCGAAGTGTATCTTACTTATTTGCAAATATCACGCAATATTATGTACTGTTTCCAACGGTGTCCCGCGAGACAAGCCTGTACATTAATATTTCTCGCAATCTGTTTGTCTTTCGGTTAATTTGCATTTATATTGAATTGTTTTGCCTTTTTCGGCCAAAGCCACCATAACGGCTATTATTAACTTGAAATGCACTTGGTTCTAACTAATCACATTTATCTGAGTTCTAGATGCACCTCACAGTTATAACCGGTATATTGTACAAGCGTATAAATGTTGTTTTTTAATTATATTAAAACTAGCTGAGCCCCAAGGTTTCGCCCGCATTGTGATGAAAAATGGTGATGATGATGATGAAAATGTTGAAATGATGATGAAGTTTTTCAGATTAAAAAGCCTGTGTTAATCCAGGCTATAAGCTAACTCCATACCAAATTTCATCAGAATCGGTTGAGTAGTTTCGGCGTTGAGTTCAGCCAAACATACACACTTTCGCATTTATAATATTAGTATGATATACAGTTTTAACTTTAATCTATTATAAAAAATAAAAATAAAAAACAACAACAAATTAAAACCTAACTATCATTCTATCAAACCGCTACCAGTGGGAACTGTTCCCAAAATGCTGGCCCCATTACCACGTTGTATGGCGATGCTCACCCTTTGAGCAAAGTAGAGGCCGGCATTTTGGTCACGAGTTGCGTCTATCAGACGTGAAGATAAATCTTTGAAAATTTTTTTGGCACCCGTTCCCCACGGCCCCATTGTTTCGACCCCAAAAGGCTCAAAAATGTATCCACTATCCAGTGTACCATATTTGCGCCTTTTGAGATCCTCTGCAGATTCTGCCGCCGCGCCAGCCCTAATCTGGGTTCCGGAAAGATGTGACGGCGCAAAGGTGTCAACGCAAGTCGCGTTCCACACTAAGGGCCGCCCCATCTTCCACGGAATCAAAGTCATCCCGTCCGGTCTTCTGCCATCGCCACGTACGAGGCCGGTTCAAGAACGGCCGCGCAGTTGGCGGTGGTAAAAGCACGGCGGATGATATCATTAAGGCTGGCGTGTCGGGGGATCCTACCTGCACTCCTTGTGCAGGAAAGGCCGTGGTGACCGAGCTGGTCGACTGGAACGCCACACTGGCAGCGATGTGGAGCACAGCAAGATGCGCCCAAGCGAAGGGAAGTCGCGATCCTAAAAGTGGATGAATCTAATAATGTCCCAGTGTTTGGCGACGGGAGGGCTTGTAGCCACAAACCTGACTCCCACTCCCCAACGGCCAAGAGCCGGGCGCGATCTGTAGAGCTTAAGCACGTATCTAAAAGTTGTTTCCGCACTCGCTCACAGATCGGTCCGTCCCATAGACGCTGTGAAGATGGAGTCAAAGGTAGGTCAGTGCTGGGGCATACTACTTTCCACGCTTCCCTGGCTTCGTTCATGCATGAAACTTCAACGTCATAAGAATTTAAAAGAATTTGTTCGATTAATAGTTGATTGCTATGAACTGAAGACAGGAAAGCTGGTAAAGCGACTCCAGCAATGGAGCGGATGCCAAGGCCCCCCAATCGCACTGGAAGTGATGCCTGTAACCACTCCCGATCTTGTAAATTTACGTTCAAAATAGTTGACAAAGTGTTTCTGATAATTTTGTCTAATTTTTGAAGTAGATCCGGATGTTTCCAAAGCTGGCTACATCGGACAAGGTAAGTAAATTTGGGCACAAAAAGGCAAAAACGAATAATTGTGAAATAATTGTATGATATGATATGATTTAAAAATCCGGTCCCACACAAATACACACGTTTACTCTGTCGATATATTTGTATGTATTTATAGCAATGTTTGTATTTGTATGTAGATGAAATAGGAGTATTTTAGTAACTGAATGCGTCAAGATTGTTTGATAGCTTTGGAAATGCTGTTAGCAAGGATAGATGATTTCGTGGATTCGTTTCCCACCTAGGACAAACATTTATGTGATGAACATTTGTGTTTGTTCTATATCCGATTGTTAATATCTATTTAAGTATGTATCTAAAACTATAATTATGTATGTATATCAGTCTCTGGCAGCCATATCACAAGCTTTGCTTAGTTTGGGGTCAGATGACCGTGTGTGAAAAATGTCCCGAATATATATTTATTTATTTATAGATACATATGCAATGTTTATTACCTATAAAGTTTGATTGTTTATACGAATTTGTGTATTGAACTAAACCTTTGCAAAAAATGTCGATCCAGGATCCATCCGTCGCTCTGTTGCTGCGTGAAAAAGGAACAAACAAACCAAATAACAAACACACTTTCTCATTTATAATATTAAAAGCATGATATTTGAATGTCAACGTTTTCATTTATCGTTTCGCATCCATCTGACTGTAACGCTAAGATCAGCGCGACCACAGAAAAGAAAAATGTTACTTCTCTTTTCTGTGGCCGCGACTGTGTGGCGGGTGAGACGCCCGTCCGGAGTGACTCATTACAAAGTATCAGGGAGCCATGAAGTTATCTCGATACCATTAAATAAACTCGTATCAGTTCGCAATAAACATGAAAACGTCGAATTACTCGAACAATGAGCCGGAGCGAATGTTATTTATGTCCTCTGACAAACATCTGATATTTTCATGCGGCCAGATTTAAATTGGAAATATTAAAAGTAAGTACCTAGACATTAAACAAATTGGATGCTATTTTTAGGCTAGACTGTAAATGAAAACATGCTTGTTGAAAAATATAGGGCTATAAGGTAAGGGTATGCTAAGCCGAAAGGAGTTTGTTATACTCATAATTATGAACAACTTTTACTATGGGACCAAACCTGAAAACGCAAAAAAAAAAACTGATGTTCCATACATTTTGTCAAGTGTCAATGACCGATCTGATTTCGGGGTTGGTCCCATAGTAAGTTCTTTATAATCTATACTAATATTATAAAGAGGAAAGATTTGTATGTAAGTATGTTTGTAACGAATTTGCTCAACAAGTACTGGACCGATTTAAAAAATTCTTTCACTGTTGGGTGGGTGGGGAACACAGTGTTGAAGCTACACTGCTATTTTCTTATAACCCTGTATCAAAATAACATGTGATTTTATATTTTTAAATCTATTTCTCTATTATTTATTTATTTTTCTATTAATTTCATTAGAAACCAACAATAGGAGATTTACTATAGGATTTGATTTTCTATAGGAGTTTAGAAGTCAGGTTTTAATTTGTTGTTGTTCTGACGAAAGGTGGGGAGGTTATCAATTCGACTGTATGTTATTTTTAGGTTTCCGTACCAAAAGGGTAAAAACGGGACTCTATTACTAAGTCTACGATGTCTGTCTGTCCGTCTGTCCTACCTGTTAATACCATACCCATGTTAATACCCATACAACAAACGTATTTTTTTTACGTATTTTTATTAGCTCTAATAATGTAAAAACGGTAATACGTACAAGCTTCAAACTTGGTATGATTATAGTACACACTCTAAAGTTAAACAACAAATAATAAATAATGGCCAAGTGCGAGTCGGTGTTAAATTTCTGTTCACCACCAGTTCTCGCACAACAACGAAGTGAAGCAACGCCAGGCGCGGTCGGTACTTGGATGGGTGACCGCCTAGGCGTTGAAATGTCGATGTTGTCTTTTTGCACTATTTTTTTGTACTTTAGTAGCTAACAAGTTATATGGTGGTACAGATTACGGAACCCTCAGTGCACGAGCCCGACTCGCACTTGGCCGGTTTTATTACATATAGGTATATAGTCTTGAAGTCGGTTTTGTATTTTCAAACAAAAAAAAAATGTTTTATATGTTCCCAAATAAGATCCTGAGTAATGAAATATATTATATATCAGAGAGGGTGGTTTCTAAGAGTACCATTTTTTGGTATACAGTTTTTCAAGTCCGGCGCAGAACTGGACCTCTGGAAACCGTGACTTACTACTGCGTACATAGGGAACGTTTTAAATAGAATTCAATGGTGGAACTTGTAAACACAGGTTGTAATATTTTTATTGACATCCGCCATCTAGTGTACCTGTGACGACGGACTGCAGTGTTCGTGTGAAAATCCGCTGAAATTTAATTTCGATGTAAAACTATTTGCTTACTAGCTGCTCCCCGCGGTTTCACCCGCATAGTGATGAAAAATGGTGGTGATGATGATGAAAAGTAACCTATGATACTCTCTGGCTTTTGAACAACCCATGCAAAAAATCAGGTCGATCCGTCGTTCCGTTGCAGCGTGAAAGAGGAACAAACATCCATACATACAAACTTTCGCGTTTATAATATTAGTAGGATATGCAGTAGTATAAATAAGTAAGTCACCACTGCACTGAGTATTCCTGTAGTCTCCATGTGACCAACAGTAATAAGTTAGCGGAATGTGTCACGCTCCGTGACGCTTGTCACGCCTGTCACGCGCTGTCACGGGCAGCGGTTCACTTATCAGTCGAGCGGCCTGTCAGCCGGACTGACCAGCTCGATATTACATCGCCACGGTGTAGTCTATCAACAGTTGTTGGCTACTCCCTGGCCCTGGTGTGTATTTATGTGTTCTGTGTTGGTTACAGAATAATTTTATGGAAATTCCATTCAAAATGGAAGTCAATGGAACCCAAAATGCAACTTAGGACTGACGCAAACATGATTGAACTAGCCGCGACCCGCGGTACACTCAATATCTCACAGGAACCGTTATTTTTACGGGATAAAAACATCCTATGTCACTTTCCGGCCCTTTGACTATCATAACTGCGTGAAACAGCAACAAACAAACACACTTTCGCATTTATAATATAAGTATGATACGTTTTATAAAAAGTGAACAAGTCGGACTATTTGACCACTATATGCCTACAGGAGATGATAAATTTCCATACAAAGCCAAATTACCTATTTCCCCGCCACATGTACGATGTACATGTATTGTGAGTGTACACGTCAACAGGACAATCGAGATAGATTAGCGCCAGTTAATTGGGTTACCTCGCCGTTAGGGGTGCCATTCCGTTTTTTTGTGTTCAAATAGGAAAAAAAATAAGATTCTTAAAATTTGAATCGTTATCATCATTGCTTTGGAATGAAGTTTATTTAATAGTTTTTACTAGACTGCCCAAGAAGTAGACTAATACTTTTCGGACGATCGAATTTAACGTACCTATGAGATGTCGTTAGATTCGTATTCATGCCCATTGTCTTACACTACATTATGCACTCGGGTTCTTTGTTTTTCTTCTAATAACATATTTGTCTATATTTAGAGTTAGAAATCGCAGAATAAATTCTTCGTAACTAAAGGAATTTGATTAAATATCTCGATACCTTCTTTTATACAGAATAGTTCTACGTCTGGCCACCACTAGCCTGATAGTTCTACGTCTGGCCACCACTAGCCTGATAGTTCTACGTCTGGCCACCACTAGCCTGATAGTTCTACGTCTGGCCACCACTAGCCTGATAGTTCTACGTCTGGCCACCACTAGCCTGATAGTTCTACGTCTGGCCACCACTAGCCTGATAGTTCTACGTCTGGCCACCACTAGCCTGATAGTTCTACGTCTGGCCACCACTAGCCTGATAGTTCTACGTCTGGCCACCACTAGCCTGATAGTTCTACGTCTGGCCACCACTAGCCTGATAGTTCTACGTCTGGCCACCACTAGCCTGATGGAAAGCGACGCTGTGGCTGAAGATGCAGCACTAAGCTCCATTGAACTGTTTGATCTGATGCTGGCGTCGCAGTTTTACCATCGCAATAGCCGCCACCGCCTAAGTAAGCTCATCCACATATCATAGATCTGTGCATGGATATCGCACACTGTGCGATTCACGCGATCTTTCTCGCCCCCCACCTGCACTATGTGGAATGAGCACAGAATGTTTCTGAGAAGCTACAACGTGGGGTTCTTCAAAGTCGAATAAAGGGTCTGCAACGTATTTGTGATGCCTTTGGTGTTACAAATATCCATAGGCGACGATGACTTACCATCAGACAGTCCGTTTGCTTATTTGTTACCTATGGCATAAAAAGAAAAAAAGCTACCTATTGGTTACAGTTCTCAAGATCTCCCCAGGCCGTGCGAGTAGCCGCTGCAGCACAGCCCTGCGCGCCGCATTCAGCTCGTGTATCGGCGCGTGATTGCCGCGAATCGCTCGCAATTAACGGCGCTGACTGTACCGCACTATATTTGAAGACAGTGACTTCACTTACTGCTCAACGATATAGTTGAAACTTCATTAACTTGACTTCATTATGGTAACACATTTTAACAATTTGAATAGCAACACAATGTCACAATTACAAAAATTAAAACACAAAACGGGGAGTGTTCTGAAGAACTGTTTGATCTGATGCCGGCGTCGCGGTTTTACCATCGCACTAGCCGCCACCGCCTGAAGGCTCATCCACACATCATAGATCAGTGGAAATCGCACACTGTGCGATTCACACGATCCTTCTTGCCTCATACCTGCAAAATGTGGAATGAGCTACCTTCTACGGTGTTTCCGAGAAGTTACAACATGGGGTTCTTCAAAAGGCGAGTTAATAGAGTTCTAAAGGGTCGGCAACGTATTTGTGATGCCTCTGGTGTTACAAGTATCCATAGGCGACGGTGACTGCTTACCATCAGGCAGCCCGTCTGCTTGTTTGCCACCTATGGCATAAAAAAAAAAAAAAAAAAAAAAACAACAATTTATTAACTGTTATTGTTTACTAAAGTTATATGTTTATTTACGGGATATTTACCGTGGTAAGGTTGTGGAATGAGTATTGTTATTGTTTATTTGATACATTACTAAAATGTTATACACAGGCGTCGTGACATGCCTATTTACAGTATGTGGGCTACCTCCAACTTTTACATTATACATATCCTAAATTTACATTCACACAATAAACATAAAGACGTCTTGGTAACTCATCATCGTCATTATAAACACATCATGTTCCCACTGCTGGGACACAGGCCTTCTCTCAGAGAGAGAGGGTGGGCTCTAGTCCACCATGCTGGCCTAGAGCATGTTGTTTCTCACGATGTTTTCCTTCACTGTTGTTGAGCGACGGCATCGAAACAGCATATAATTATAATTTACTATAACGATAACCGAAGAACCGATACCCGATGGGGAAGAAAGGTTCTTGAGTGGAGACCACGAACCGGAAGACGTAGCGTAGGTAGGCCTCCCACTAGATGGACGGACGACATTGTGAGAGTCGTGGGCATCCAGTGGATGCAGGTGGCTTTCGTTCAAATCAAATCAAATCAAATCATTTATCTTTTTTTTTGTTCAGTGTGGAGGTTAAAGGGGGAGACCTATGTTCAGCAGTGGATGTCTTCGGGATGATGATGATGATGAACTTGTGTGAGTGCAACAGTGAGTGTCAGGGTGACTCAGTCGGCTGCACTCTGCTTGTACCCTCAACTATCGTTAGTAACCTAGGTATATTTTGAAGATCGAAAAAAGCAGAAACTTTAAAATAATTGTAGTGCCTATAATATTTTTGATCTTGTAGCACGCTGCACGCTGCGTTCCTGGTGTATCGACAACCTAACTTGTAAAACTAAAAGCTGTATGATCATAACCGCCGGCAGCTATCGAAATTAGAATAAATCTGCATTAAACTACAATAACGTACGTAAACAATACACGATTGTATGCGAGTTGGAATAACACTTGTTTCGTATGCAAACCACTATAATGCATGTGAAGTAAATATTTGTACCGATATTAAAAAAAATTATCGTCTTAGTTGGTACTTTACCTACTTATACAATATACAGCTTGTCGTGCATAAAATGCATCCCAATTCTCAAGTGAAAAAAATGTTGTGGCATATCAGTAAGATGTTTTAAACGTTTATCGGGACTTATCACGTATGTGAAAAGTCCCGATAAAGTCTTATCTTTAAAACATGTGTTCAAATCGCGAAAGTTTAAAAATTACTATCAGTAAGATTAAATAAAAATTTGTTTTTTTTTAACATTTGAAGGAAAATTAGCTTGCTAGACGACACTAGCTAAACGACATCTGGGTTTCAAAATACCAGGATTTTAAAATAACTGATGGACCCGTCTAACTAGAAAAATGGAATATGCGTAGAGGGGTATACTTAGCCTATGGGAATATGCAATGGACAATATATGGACAATTTATTGTGACCTGATAACCGATAAGTGTTCAAGCGCGTCACGCCTTGTCATTGAGCGTCGCCACAATTATTATTACAAACATCAAAAAGAGTTTTGGCGCCAACCTCAAAGGCGCCAACGTGAAAAGACAAGTCCCTTCATATACAGAGGACAAAAAACTCTAAAAAACTAGTGTAACAACTGGCGGCCTTATCCCTAAAACCGATCTTTTCCAGGCAACCTCAGGATGGAAAGGATTTATAGGAGACGTAGAGGACGGGGTGTACAATAGAGGATCGACTATACATTTTTTAGTTCTACCATACACATACATTCTAAATATCCTTATTTTCCTATGCTTCATTATTTTTGAGAGTTGATGTGTAAAAATGTGTAGTAATTAGTATTTATTAAGTGTTCGTGGGCGTGCTCGAGTGATATAACGCGGTGAAACGTGTCTTTTCATGTTGTTTCGCAATCTCAATAGAATCTTTTTGTAGAGCCTACACCTTTTACTAGGGCATGACTTTGACTTGACCGTGACTTGCTTCGGTTGATTCTGACTTGTTTGACTGGCAAATGCAACAAGAAGTGCGACGTTAAAATGTTCACGAAAGAAAGAATTTTAAAAAATTGGAGCAAAAATGTCACGTAGTGTACGTCACATATAACAAGTCAACGCCGCGGCTCCGCTATGCACTTGCAAAACAATTTATTATTATCATTATGTAGCTCCAGAGACGAGCTCTAACAAGCGCCACTCGGCTGAACGTCGCTTGTCGACGTGGCTAGGAAGACTGCGCCATGGGATAACTTTAACTAGAAGAGCTAGTCTTTAGTTTTTTTAATATAACATACCTATTTCAGTTAATTATGCAAATCAACTTCCACTAACGAGAAAGAGCCCCGTTGTATTTATTAGACCTTTTGGTGCGTCTCATCTCTCACACGGTACCCGTGGTGCCACTTGCTCAATTTTTGACATAAACTTCTTAGCCAGAGCCAGACACTTTTTGACACTTTTGAAATCAATAGCAATTATTATTATTGTTAGAATAATCAGACTTCGTTCTACCACCAGTGTTCGAGTAGGGTGGCCCAGCTTGCACCAATATCCGCCCTGCGACCAATATCCGTCAAGTGGGCCACTTCACTTGGCGGCTGACATGTCGCCTCGCACTCTCGCGGCATGCGGCCTTGTCACAGACACTTTTATGCATCTAACTGATTATCATGTCATGAGGCCTTTGAGCAGAAAAAACTGACCCACATGGCGAGTGACTAGGCCATTTTGGTCAGCCGTCACTCTGCGGGAGTACATTATTAAAAAAAAGAATCCAAAGGGGTAAACTAAGTATGCATTACTTTCAAGTGAATATTTATATTTGTGCCGCTGGGCATCAAAACTTTTGTCTGAGGAGTCCATGCACCAAAAAGTTTTTTAATAAAATTTCGCCACAATTGATCGACTCCGCTGCTGATAAGAGAGCTGGCTCATTCCTTGCGCAGAGAACTTCTTTGGCAATTCAACGCGGGAATGCAGCCAGCGTTCTTATGGTACTCCTATTTACGTTTAGATATAACTATCGGGAACACCCATTCAGGCAGCGCATTCCACACAGCCTAACACCTACATAATTGGTTGTTTTTCGTATAATTTATCACTGTTATTGCTCTCAGATCAGACATGCAAGGGAGATGGTATAAGGAGACGTGGCGGGCGCGAACGAATCTGGCCACAGGTTTGATGTGTTTAAGTCGAACTCACCCAGCAGACGACTTTGAGCCCCTTGTCGCCCTTTTTGCATAAGGACTATTAGTTAGTTCATTGGTGTCGTTACAAGGTACTTAGTGTACGTAAAAAATTGGTAACAGAACCCAAGGGTGCACCGTAGTTACAGTTTGTATGAAATGCGGTTTACCGGTATCGTGATTTTTTTTTTGACACGAACGATAAAACTATGCTCAGAAATATCTCTGTCTGAGGTACTGATGGTGTCAGTAACAAACAATATTCGAATTTATATTTTTATAGGCCGTCTCTATACAGATAGGCAAGTACATCGGTATTTACCAGGAAGGAATTTATAGCTATTCAACTGTGTACAGGGTACTATCACCTATTCTTTGGCAGTTCTCAGTAAACCTTACAATAAGGCCCTGTCGAGGGCATTCAGCCTCCGAACAGGTACAAACCTTGTCTCATTACGCTCACGAGTTAATTCCGAAATTCCACAAGTTTCGTACAACAGGCGAGCCTGGAGAGAAGATATAGGGTTGCTATTATAATATTATTTACTCGATGCTTCATTTTTACGGCTTCATGGCGATGCTACTTACCTACCGAGATGAAGGTTTCCGATTTGTTAATTTCCGATTGGGTTGTTGATGATGTAAGACCGGCGCATTGCCATACTTGCATTTTCTCAGCGCATTAGCAAGACGAATCAAACGAGCGTAAACTCGATGGGGTTGCGTCGTTTTATTACAGAGTTCCCGTGGTCAGCTTCCGGTTCCATCATCAGACCCTGGATATCATCTAGGACCAGAGCTCAGAGAGTCTCAGCTTGAAGACTTTGGTTCTACGGCGAATAACTTCGTTCCGGTTACAATGGCATCAATTCTGATGCACTCTAAACTAATCTAAACTAAATTTGACAGCTCTAAAATTGTTGCCATCCTTCTCTCACATATTAAAATTAAAAGAGAGGCAGATAATTTTAGTCCTGCCAGATTGGTTTAGTGTGAGTGGTATGAGAGAATAAGCCTCATTGCCTCAAAAACGTTAAGCGCAGCTCATTCCACAGTTCACTAGACGCAGTACTTACAACTAACTACTTGTCGTGTGAACTGAATGGATACCAGCTGCCCTAAAACAACTTTACTGCGTATCTACCCTATGTGGACATGGCAGTATCGATACGGCCACTACTACGAGTACCTTATAGTCTTTAGGTACAGCGGAGTGACTGAAGCATTTAGAAAAGAAAGGAACGTTGTAATGCGTACGCCTCTATTTCTGTGTATTGCAGTGTAGGTAAGTAGACCCGGACATAGCTCAGCGGTTGTTGTTCTAGAGCAAACAAAACCTTCTGTTTCATCTGTAAAATGCCTTCTACAGTAAAATAGCAATTTCCCCACAACTTACGATGTCAACCCTACGGAGGAGCGGGGTATGTGATTAAACTTTTCCCTTAATAAAACATCGGTGAAAGGGGGGCCGACATTCTATGGCAGGTGGGACAAGTTCGCGATGCTAACTAAATTATGGCCTCGACGCCTCCGCTACAGCGCGACCAACTTACCTTTGCGGGTAGACAGCTATAAGAACTGACATTTTACATTAGATTTTATTCCAATTTTGTCCAGAAAATACGATGGTGACTCTCTCATGTAGTTACACAGATAAGTTTGTCGCTCTGAGCTTGCCGACTAGCGGCTGAAAGGACGCGGGAAATATGTGTGAATAAACCTACTCTTATCTATATCTATACCTATTACATACGTTGTTGTTGCATTGCTTGATGAACGAAGTCCCTATTTTTTTCTTACGTGCCCCTAAACTAAAAAGTAAGTACCTAACCAAAATGTATACCTGGTAAGCCTGTCTGCTAAAACCGTAATCTACGCTTTGAACAAAACATTAACAATTTCCAAAACGTTGCATTTCCGCTCGTACCGCATCGTAATAAAAGCGTTTTACTGCGCTGACCTAACATAAACAACGGATTAAAACCACCAGCTTTACCCGACGCAGAACCCACTAACCAACTGCGTATCGCTGGAAAATTTCAGATCAACAAATTGAGGGCTAAACGACGACATTACTTATCTCGTAAACCCCTGTCACCGCACGGGGGTATTAAGGCGGGCACACACGCACTCGTCAGGTGTTTGTGGCCATCTACCGCGCCGCGCGAGCCGGGATCACTTGTCGATACGTCGCCTAATCGCTCCCCGGGGCAAGCCCGTCGGCCCACATTACTACTCCGCACTTTGCTTTAATAGCTGAATATAAATGTAATGTTTCGCTATCCACGAGATTCAGGTAGGTACCTATGGATTTCTCAAGCGAAATCCCACCTGGGTTGGTAATAAGATTGGTCAAAACATGAATGGAAGGATTAAATAGATGCTTAGTAGATACCTACCTACTGTACCTACCTAACTTTTGGTACGTTCGTACTACAAGAAACGACCCATAGAGATGGCTAATGTATTTACAGTAAATTTATTTGTAATTTTACATATTCATAATATAATGTTATTTAACATGTCATGTCATCAAGTAGGTAAATAAAAAAAAATACAAATCAAATAATAAATTAGATCAAATACATAAACGAAACAAATATGTAAAATTATAAAAAAAGTCACGTAATAAATGAGATGACGATTATGAAGTGTGATGTGTTATGGATTTAATTATCTGTATTTTTTCTTTTTAGGTAATTAATAAGTAAAATTACAGATTAATAAATCCATTAAAATTGGAAAAATTATAAACTATACATTTATAAAACCAGAATAGTAGATCATTGATGTACCTAAGTTAATAAACAGTCATAGTAGTAGTTACAATAGGTATGTTTTATCAAAAGTAGGTAGGTAATTTATATTTAGGTACCTACCTATTACACTGCAAGGACACACGGTCTACCTTCTCAAAAGATCAAGCTCATCTAGGCTTTGGGGTAAATTGGTCAAGGCTAGCCAAATAATTGTTTTACTCATAATAACCAATACGAAACCATCATTGTACCATAAACAAAATTATCAGACTCTGATCACGTGGAATACAAAATCTAATATGGACCTAAAAGCTTTCGTCGTAATTCAATTTCGCGAGAACGTCTTAAAAATGTTTTGAAAATAAATGAAAATACGTACATTTCCAATTCGAGCATCCAATACGCAAAATAATCACGTTTCTTGCTCGTCCGATTGACGCAGACGCTCGCTCACCGCTCCGCTCCGCGCGCGCTCGATGGAATCCATTCACTTGTTCATTCGCTCAATCATTTACTCACTCGCGAGTGGATGCATGGCTTTATGCAGAAATATTGAATTTTCGAATTCAAATACCGGCAGCCCCGAGGGAAAAAATAAAATAAAAAATAAAAATCCATTTGGGCAAACATTATGTTTACACAAAGTACTTAAAGGGTAAAGATGAACGCAGTGCGAAAAGTTCCTATAGGTGCCTACGGTAAAAAGAGTAAAAACAGTTCCTACATAGTTATAACATACGCTGCTGTGACTGCGTAAGAAAGTCAGATTAAATTTTTACCAAGGATCCATCTTAATCTTCCATGCTTTGACCGAAGAACGCCCCACTGATGTTGATTTTTATTTCCACTTTACATCTGCATCATTTCTCTTTATAAGTGTCCCCTAGTGCCATTGATGTATTGCCCACTGCTAAGCAAACGACTTTCTTCCCTCCTTTTTTCCAAACTGAGTTTTTGTTGCATTCGAAAACTTTTTTCGTATTAGAGTGAAGCAATCTATAGCGCCGATTACTACCAATTTTAGTTCCTCCGCGTTTCCGCTGGAGGCGCTTTACTACAATGTATGGAACAATACGCAAACGAAAAAAGTTTTCGAATACTATCAAATCTGGGACTAAGCCTACTGAAAGGTATTCGAAAACTTTTTTCGTATTAGTGTGAAGCAATCTATACCGCCGATTACTACCGATTTTAGTTCCTCCGCATTTCCGCTGGAGGCGCTTTACCTACTACAATGTATGGAACAATACGCAACCGAAAAAAGTTTTCGAATTCTATCAAAACTTGTACTAAGGGTACATACAGGTTATAGGATAGATTTTTATAGAAACTCTATAATATTGTATAGATACCTACACAAGAACTAAAAATTACAAACACAACATAAAAAGAAACAATCATGTGTAATAATAGTGGATAAACACCCCTCTCTAACAGGGTGGCCTTTGTCCAACAGTGGACGTTTAATGGCTGCTGATGATGATGATGAAACACTAAAGCTGCGCCCCACCGTTACCTCCGCGAGGATTACTCAAATTACTCCATAAAAATCAACTATCTGCCAGTAAAAGTCCCGTCAAAATATTATAACGTAAACGCGACGGTATGACTTTAATAGCTTTAGCCTGGCCAGAAGTGGGAGAGAAAAAAAGCCACAGGTTAGTGTCAATTTTATCATTATCGTCATGCTGTCAAATTTGTCAATGTCAAAGCCGTAAAGCAAATTTCTTAAAATCCCTCGCGAAGCGACGCTTTCGCGTCGTCTCGTTTATATATTTTCATAAATTGAGAATTTATTTTCTTTGTGTTTTGTGTTAAAACTATTGTGCACAGTGAGCCCGTGAATTTATAAAATGTTGGTGCTATTTGAGACCCCTGCGGGGTATGCAATTTTCAAGGTAAATGTAAACACGTGCAATTTTCTAACCTCAAAAGTAGGGTTTTCTTGAAATTTTCCTAGAAATAATCTTAGTTTCATTCTATCTATGGCATCGTACCGATTAGGTTTGTTATTGCAAATAAATCATGGGTATATTTTTAATGACAATGGGATTACCTTACATCATAATTTGATAATCAAATAATGTTTACATGCTTTCAAAACCTACAACGGGAAGGTTCTTTACATTGCTATATTTTATTATAACAACCATATCTATATATCTATGTTTATGCTTCAAAAGCAGTCAATATCTCCTTTCAATGTTCATGCAACATTATTGCATTGGTATTTAGGTTCTTAACTTAAAAAGCTAGTCATTGACTAGTTTTTGCGAAACAATGCTATGCTATATATCAATGCTAAATGAAAACCGGTACGGCTCAGTGGTAGGTAGCATAATCAGTGGCAAAATATCTGCTCTGGGTGTGCATGTTAGTTGCATGTGTTTGTTCTTGTTCGAAGAATGCTAATCCTAAAATATTAAAGATATTTTTACTATCGATGTTGCTACATGTGAAAAATTGATGATCTATGTTTGTTGGGATTGTATTGCCAAAAAAAGTTTCTTAGTCACGGATTCTGAACGCATTGATAACAAGTAAAACTATTGCTTCGATGTGTCAGTCAACAAGCGATGTAGCCTTAATGACTAACATGGCTCCATACAATCTAACAATGCGTGCAAGTAGAAGTGGCAGGGGGCAGGCCACATTGCACGCAGAAGAGATGACCGATGGGGCTGAAAGGTTCTCGAATGGAGACCACTGACCGGTAAGCACAACATAGGACGTCCACCCACGAGATGGACAGAAGACCTAAAAGAGACCGCAGGGAAACACTGGATGCAGGTCACTTCCATCTGGCTCTTTTGGAGATCGATGGGGGAGGCCTATGTCCAGCAGTGGACATCCTATAGCTGAAATGATGATGTGTGCAAATAATTTTTGTGTTCAATAATCATAATTATAATGTTGATGCAGACATCTATGTCATCATGGATGTATTTGCAACATCGATCATCCCCTGTGTGTAGTATGTCATCACCGACATGGAACCCAGTGGGAAGTTATGAATGTGAAGCGTTATTTAATTTATTTGTTAAGGTTGTTAACAGTTATATGTCAATATGAATTTGCTTTGTTTTAGCTACTGGATGAATCCAAACTGTCTCAAATTGATGATTTGTATCAAGAATTCAACACTGCAGAAGGAGCTTCTGCCGTGTAAGTAACTAAACTTATAATTACTTATGTCATAAACTAGCACCATCACATGTTCTCCAGTTCAGTTCAGTTTGCTTCTGGTAACTGTATATTTTTGATAACTAAAAAGTAATGCCAACTCGCCTGATGTTAAGCGATGATGCGGTCTACGATGGAGCATGCTTCATCATCATCAGCCAGAAGCCTGTCATCTGCATCCACTGGATGCCCGCAACTCTCATAATGTCTCTGTCAATGTGAGCACGCTTGCCTAGAAGAAACCAATTCATTCTGGACTCTTTTGGATTCTCTCTCCTTCTGGACTCTTCTGGATTTTAAGGCCTTGCTAATTGTTAAATTGTAGTGGCAATTTTATTTTATTATTCTACTAAAAAGATGCGAATGCACAGACTGGAGACATTATGTTACAAATTACTCAATTTAATCAAAGGAGACAAAAATTTGCCACCAACTACTTTAGCAATGGTTGTGCCCTTAAAGTCGAATTTTGGTAGAAACATGTTCTTGAATAAATAGACAATTTAATTACCATGTTTGAGAAAACACAACTGGTATCAGACTTTGGAGTCCGCCTTAGTACAAAACATTACTTTTTTCAGTGTCAAACTAAAGAACTTTGTCAAGTTTGAAGACACCACAGAAGCATTGGCGGCAACCACAGCTGCTATCGAAGGCAAGGTGTCCAAACCACTGAAGAAAGCTTTGAAGAAATATGTCAGTAAAGAGATACAGGATCAACTGCTGGTCGGAGACGCTAAGCTTGGCAGCGCTATCAGGGAGAAGTTTGACCTTCAGTGTGTCTCCAACAACAACGTGCAAGAGTTGCTCCGTTGTATTCGCTCACAGATGGACAGTCTTCTTGCTGGACTGCCCAAGAAAGAGATGACAGCTATGGCTTTAGGTCTTGCTCACTCGTTGTCTCGATACAAGCTGAAGTTTTCTCCAGATAAGATAGACACAATGATCGTCCAAGCCCAGTGCCTTCTAGACGACCTCGACAAGGAGTTGAATAACTACGTAATGAGATGCCGAGAATGGTACGGCTGGCATTTCCCTGAACTGGGGAAAATCATCACAGACAACACACTGTTTGTCAAAGTAGTCAAACTCATTGGTACTCGTGACAATGCTTCTCAAACTGACTTGTCAGACATTTTATCAGAAGATTTAGAGGAGAAGGTCAAAGAAGCGGCTGAGATTTCAATGGGCACCGAGATTTCTGAAGACGATATTCTGAACATACAAAACTTGTGCGATGAAATCATTGCCACAACCGACTATAGGACACATTTGACAGACTATCTTAAAGCTAGAATGATGGCCATGGCTCCTAACTTAACCGTCCTCATTGGAGAGCACATCGGAGCACGACTGATTGCTCACGCAGGTTCTCTGATGAACCTCGCTAAACACCCAGCATCCACTCTACAAATATTTGGTGCTGAAAAAGCTTTATTCAGAGCATTGAAAACTAAGAAAGACACTCCAAAATATGGTTTAATCTACCACGCACAGTTAGTCGGTCAGTGTAGTACAAAGAACAAGGGTAAGATGTCCCGTATGTTGGCAGCTAAAGCAGCATTAGTGACGAGGCTAGATGCGTTCGGTGAAGACGTCTCCTTTGAACTGGGAGCAGAGCATAAGGTGAAGCTAGAGAATAAATTGAGGCTGCTGGAAGAAGGAAACTTGAGGAGAATCAGCGGCACCGGGAAAGCAAAGGCGAAGTTTGAAAAATATCACAGTAAGAGGTGAGATGATTTGTATTTTTTCTATTTTCATACACGGGATAAGACATTCCAGGGTCCAATGTCTGTGACGTCCTGGGTCATTGAGACTTTTCTAAATAAACAGAATGGAGTACATTTTTGATAACATGTATAAATAAAATTGCCGTTTTAGTAAATCAATATTTGTGAGGATTTCGCAAGAGCAATGAGTGTAGTTTTATTCATGTTCGAAGTGAAATAAAAAACTATTTTAGGAATGTGTGGTGAAGTCGCTCCCATGTAAATATTTTACCAAAAACATAACCCTTCTCTATACATGCTTTCAGTGTTTGAAAGCAAGCTTGGCAATAAATATATATTGTTTGTCCCATAGCGAGGTGTTCAGCTACCAAGTGGCGGGAGACAGCACGCTCGGCACGAAGCCCT
Source organism: Agriopis aurantiaria (assembly GCA_914767915.1). NCBI lineage: Eukaryota > Metazoa > Arthropoda > Insecta > Lepidoptera > Geometridae > Agriopis > Agriopis aurantiaria. Next base: position 470,948 of record OU611982.1, read on the forward strand.
TGAAGCGCGAGCACTCTCCCGACGAGCCACACGCTTCCAAGAAGATCAAACTTGAAGATGGAGCCAGTGATGTAAGTAATTGTTATCAGTATTATCTTTATTTTCATTAAAGTTCATGCCACGCTTTTTGGTGGTTCTAAAGAGTCCTTCTAGTTGGACAATGGGCCTCCAACACATTCCCTTTAACCCCCGATTATAAGTTTAATGTCTGTCGGTGGCATCGTAGCTCCCAAATGGCTAAACCGATATTGATTTCGTTTTTATTGTTTGAAAGGTGACTTGATCGAGTGTTCATAGCTATGATTCAAGGAAATCCGTTAAGCCAAAAAAAAAAAAGAACTCAACTCGTTTATCGGTTTTTTTCCCTATTAGTGTGCTTTTAATTATTCCGCTTTATAATCTGATGGCACCCGGTTCATTCCTTGGCCCTTCACCAATGACTTATTTAATTCTTAAATAAATTATGTGCAGTTTTGATGCCATCACTCAAGAAGTGAAAAGATTGTGAAGAAACCAATCAGTATGTCCAAGAACCTTAAGAGTTTAAAGACATGTTATCCACCAACATGCACTGGGCCAGGGATTAGGGCCCATCATCTCTCTCGGAGAGAAGGCCTGTAACCAGCAGTGGGAGTGTGAAAGGCCTGTAACCAGCATGAGATCCATCCGGTAGCCCCACAGGGTGCAGTTGACCAATTGTATCCGCACAACTTTATTGACATTACTCTCTTCAGGTCACACCAGTCAAGAAAGAAAAGAAGATGAAGAAGGAAGCAAAAGAAGAACCCACAGAAGAAAGCCAAGAAACAGAAATGGCTGATGCTGATACCTCCACTGTCTCTGAGAAAAAGAAGAAGAAGAAAAAGAGGCAATCAGAAGTAGCAGAAGAAACGCCGGAAGCACCCGTTGATCCTGTAGAAGAACCTAAGAGCGAAAAGAAAAAGAAGAAGAAAAGACAGTCACAGGCGGAAGAAGAATAAACCACCATTTTAGAAGTCTCCGCACATAACTTCGAAGGTACCAACTCTACCCAGGCACAGCATTGGAATGTGGGGTTGGTTTTTTCTGCCATACATTACAGTTTTCAATTGAATTATGAGTATTATGACGAAATCAAATCTTTCGTTTGTTTCGTGGTTTAGATCTGCTGTACTAGACACAATACAGTGTGATTATCTGTATTGTGAAACCCAAAAGGGGATCGTTGTACGCATCATTAAAGACAGACATATTACCATGGAATCACTGAAACTGCTTGTGTATTATGTATATCATGTATATACATTTTAAAAGGCGATCCTAGTCTACAAAATGTTATATTTATAAGATAAATTGTGACTTAGTCTCCTAACGCTGAGTTCTAAAAAAATTATTTGTAATAAAGTTATTCCAAAATCAAAAAATCTAATCAATCACGTAAATTGCTCAAAAATTTATGTTCGAAATACGTTTTACTAATACTTCTGACTTTATTTGTTACTTGTAAAGCAGGTATTTCACAATCGGGACATTCATTGGCCCATTTTTGCGTGAACTTGCTGCAGCTAGTTGAGCCAATATAGCTGATCAGCTCACTGATGCTGTCGCAGGCCTTCCAAAGCTTAATGCATGACCATTTTTTTGACATTGACTTAATTTTTCTTAATAAGTATTTTTTATTGCTTAGCTAGTTTTTGAACTAGATATTATTTCCATGGATTGATTAATATTTTTCTTACCAATTCAGTGTTAGTCATAAGGCCGCCAGTTGTTACACTGGTTTTTAACTCGTTTCTGTCTTATGTAATTTCTCGTGTGGAATACAGGTTATCTATCCATCTACGGCTTTCGGGTTTATAGTAACGAGGATCACACTGTATATAATTTCAATGCTCTGCCTCGAGTGTGGGGGTGTCGGGTGGACCTGTGTGGAGGCTGTAAACTACCTCTTTTGTTATAAGATTGAAGAGTGATTGTGTACTTGAGTATGCGTTTAGATGTAAGTGAAGTCATAACAATGGAGTTATATTAAATTTTTATTATGTAAGTTTATTTTTGTCTTATTTTAGAATTATTACCTACTACCGAGGTGACTAAAGATTGAGTGAGTTAAAAAAAAAACTATAAAATTTGAAGTCTAAATTGATTGCATTTGATTAATTTTATCTAGTAACAGATGGTACATTTTTCCTACAAACGACTCGTAATACGAGCGAGTCGCTGTTCTGATGGCAAGTGCCACGCGTGCTAGTAGCAGAGCCTAGTTATTTCCGTTATTGTGTTCTGATTGTGATGGCCAGGGGCCTTACAGACATCAGCTAATTGCGGCACCTAATCCGCTCAGTTGGAAAATCACGCGAACGTGAACCTTATCGCGCCCAGATACGGTTTGCGGTCGCGTGGTTTTCCAACTGAGCGGATTAGCTGCCGCAATTAGCTGTTGTTCGTAAGGCCCCTGTTCGATTTTTTGTGGTGAACAGAAATTGGTCGCCCAACTCGCACTTGGCCATTATTTATTATTTGTTATATTGTAAAATAATCACGCCAAGTTTGACGCTTGTACGTTTGACTTTAGAGCAAATACAAAAATACGTTAAAAACTACGTTTGTATAGGTATACCTTTTGTTTTTGTTTTTTTACTTTATTATTATCTGTTAGTTGATCCGCCGTAACATTACATATTCTGTGAATATTTCAACTTGCTATCTATTACGGTTCGAAAAATACAGCCGTTAAAAGGTAGGAATATGGTCCCGTTTTCACCCTTTGGGAAAGGAACCCTAAAATAATACAAATTAAAGTTGAGGCGCCAAATTCTAAATTCAAATCCCATTGATCAATCACAAATGTGATAATATTGTAATGAAATTCAGTATTACAATCTTAGAATAACTACACAAAGAAACCAAATACATTCGCAAAATTTACGCCATTCAAATGTTGTCATATCATCATCATCAGCCGGAAGACGTCCACTGCTGAACATAGGCCTCCCCCTTTAAGAGGGGGCAGCCTAAATTTTATGCTAATTTGCCATGATATTCTAACTAAACCAAATATCCGATCATCGTAATAATTGATATATGTGAATTTTCAATTCATTTTCTTTCCGCCATTAAGACAGAAACATAATAGCAAGATATTTACTCGATACTTTAATGTTTTGAAAATGGTGCCTTTTTGCTAATTTTTTTGATTTTACTTGGAAAGTACTTCAGATACATATCTAAAATAAATACTCACCGAAGGAAAATATAGTTCGTTTTCCAGTGTTAAGACAAAATTTACCTAGATTAATTAGTACTCTCATAATAAATTATATTCGATTTGAGACTTACGTCCTTTAGTTCTAAGCAACTATTCGGTCAAACGGCAAGTCCGATATTCAGTCTTATTCTGGTGCGCTTTGCATCTAAATAGCGAAACATGCTCCGTTCAACCTCAGTACCGCACTGTGCCTCAACGGGGAAGGACGCACGCGCTTGCTTTTCGCCTTGGTTTATCTTCCGAGTGCGATTATATCAACACCTACTGTATTTTCAAACAAAGGATAATATAAAAAATCGATGGCTCGAACGCGAACACTTGACGCGGCAACCAAGTGGTGCCAATGACCTTAGAGCACAGACTAGGTAAAGCTACTACGAAAAAATAACATAGATACAAATAAAATGGATATGACTAGGCCGTAACGCATCCATTATTATGTATGCTCAGTAATATAACTATTAGAGTCGGAGTGTTTCTTTGTGACAGACAAACAGACAGAGAGAGAGAGAGAGAGAGAGAGAGAGACGGAGAGAAGCAGAGAGAGAGAGTCAGAAAGATAAAACTAAAAATTAAATGACATTATAAAATAATTTAGGTTCATTATAATTTTACAATATTAAAATTAAAAATCATTTAAATTAATGTGATGGTTAATTTGACTTGAGAGTTCCATCCACATTTTCTCACGTTTTTACGAGAAGCGGCTTTCTGCAAAAGGGGGAAGGTTCTCAATTTTAACAGACAAAAAATAGCTTGGTAATAATGGAAGCAAAAAAACTGCTTCTAATAAAAAAAAATGAAAATGTGGAAAGTCAAACAATAGGTACTTATGCTTTTAACCGACTTCAAAACAGGGGCAAGGTTCTCAATTCGACCGGTATAAAAAAAATACTAGTCGAATTGAGAACCTTCCTCCTTCTTTGAAGTCGGGTAAAAACATAAGTACCTACTGTTTGACTAGTTGGGTTGGCTCGGGTATGTGCTGGTAAGGGGAAATGCACAATACACTAGCGGGACTATTTACCTTAGTCAAAGTCAAATACTACTTACCTTTTTATCCGACTTCAAATAAGGAGGAAGGTTCTCATTTACCTTCAATTCGACCAGTATTTTTTTATACTGGTTGAATTGCAGTCCACCACTGCGGTGCAACAATACGGTGCAACACTGCGTTGCAACACTGCGTTGCAACACTGCGTTGCAACACTGCGGTGCAACAGTGCGGTGCAACAGGGCGGTGCAACAGTGCGGTGCAACAGTGTGGAACCATCTTTAAATATTTTGAATCAGTAGCATAAAATACGAGTTTCTCAGATCAAACGCTAGGTGGCACCACCAGTATTTCAGCAAAGTGAAGTTATATCAAAAAATAAATAGCTATTTTTGAATATTTTGAACAAATTGGTTGGAAACATAGGTGAGTTTTTTTTTTGAGGATTAGGTGAGGTTTTGCGTGATTTGCGTCCAACACTAGATGAGAGCATTAATATTTCAGAGAATCTTGACTTGTATCGTAAAATATTTCTGCCATCCTTGCATATTTTAAATCAGTAACGGTGATTATAGATTGTTCAGTTCTAATACTAGAAGACATCTTCAATATTTCAGTGAAGACGTTAAATCAGAAAAGATTTCAGCCATCCTTGAATATTTAAAGTCTGTGTCATCGATTAATGGCTGCTGAGGTCTAAAGCCAAACGACGGCACCAATATTTCAGAGATTTTAAGAAATAGCTTCACTAACGAAATTTCTTTATTTAATTCAAATCCGAAAATATTTTGACCATCACTACATATTTTGAATTTTATTCAGTGGTAAATGATTTCACAGGGTGAGTATTAGGGAACTAACGCAGTATTTTTCATACATTTTGGGTAATGAGAAGCCACAGGCAAACCACGGCAAAACTTATCTCAGATGGCGCCACCTTCGCTGGTGCTGTCATTTGTGGCTTATTTGAGGTTATAAACATTGCTCTTGAATGAAACAATAAAAATAAACTTTGCCTTTGAACAGTAAAATGTTTCTATAATGACAGTGGCGAATCTCAGTTAGATATTAACAACCAGGTTCATTGGCACCACTTGGTTGCCGCGTCAAGTGGTCGCGTTCGAGCCATCGATTTTTTATATTATCCTTTGTTTGAAAATACAGTAGGTGTTGATATAATCGCACTCGGAAGATAAAACCAAGGCGAAAATAAAGCGCGTGCGTCCTTCCCCGTTGAGGCACAGTGCGGTACTGAGGTTGAACGGAGCATGTTTCGCTATTTAGATGCAAAGCGCAACAGAATAAGACTGAATATCGGACTTGCCGTTTGACCGAATAGTTGCTTAGAACTAAAGGACGTAAGTCTCAAATCGAATATAATTTATTATGAGAGTGTTATATATCTGTTAGATATTAACAACCAGGTATACTCGTAGAACAAACAGAAAAAGTTCATCACATAAATGTTTATCCTAGATGGGAATCGAACCCACGCCCCCAAGCTCAGTAAGGTTCACTACCAACTGGACCAACGGGCTTTCGCGTATTTCGTTTCGTTTAGTATAGTATAGTATAGTATAGTATAGCGTAGCATAGCGTAGCATAGCGTAGCATAGTGTAGCATAGCGTAGCATAGCGTAGCATAGCGTAGCATAGCGTAGCATAGCATAGCATAGTATAGAGCATAGCATGGCATAGCATAGCATTAGTTTAGTATAGTTTGATTTAATGTTTAACGATCTCTGACACTGTCTCCAGCGTAAAATTTTAATTTGAAAATTAATTTAGGTAATTTCAATTTAATTTATATAATTTATTAATTTTATATTTATATTGTAGAAAACTTAAAAATGAAGTTAAAAAATAAACAACAAATACACTTTTGAAAAGTGAAATAAACAATTTACGGTTTTGCGCGCCGCGACCGAACCCAGCTAATCGCCAAAACGCCAACACTACGCTTATCCTGTGTTTATTACTCCTTGCCGCATGACGAGTCCAAGTACACGAGTTGTGTATACTGGAGCTGCGCGCGACTGCCGCGCTGCCGTGGTTGTGTTTCACACTAATGCGGGCGATGCGAGACGCGCGGGTGAAATCCGTTTTTTTTTTTGGTATACACTCGCTCTTAACCTCCACACTGTACGACAGCCTGCCTTTTGCATCCACTGGATGCCCGCGACTCACAATGTCGTCGGTCCATCTAGTGGGAGGCCTCCCTACGCTGCGTCTTCCGGTTCGTGGTCTCCACTCCAGAACCTTTCTTCCCCATCGGTTATCGGTTCTTCGAGCGATGTGGCCTGCCCATTGCCACTTCAACTTGCAAATTTTAACAGCTATGTCGGTGACTGGTTCTTTGGCGAATATCCACGTTTCGGATCTTATCGCACAAAGAAACTCCGAGCATAGCTCTCTCCATTGCCCGCTGTGTGACTGAGCTTTTCCAAAAGGCCAACAGTTAAGGACCACGTCTCAGTACCTCGTCTTGAGGCACTGTGGTATCTTGGACGAGAAGATGTCACGCAATTTCCCGAACGGGCAGCGTTGGATTCTCGGTCCGAGTTGGATTCTTCGGGCGACCTCTGCCTAAGTTGGACTTACCTAACTGAACAATTTGTCCAAGATAGGTGTAATGGTCAACAACTTCGAGAGTATCGTTCCCAACGACTACCGGCACGGGTTCAACATGGACATTGGACATAATTTTTGTCTTGTCCATATTCATCTTAAGACCCACCTGTTGGGAAAGGCTACTGAGGTCGCTGAGCATCGTATTGAGATCCTCCAGCGACTCTGCCATGATGACTATATCATCGGCAAAACGAAGGTGAGTGATGTATTCGCCATTGATGTTGATGCCGAATCCGTTCCAGTCCAAGAGCTTGAAAACGTCCTCCAATGCGTTCGTGAACAGTTTCGGAGAGATAACATCTCCCTGTCTCACGCCTTTCTGCAGTTGGATTGGTTCCGTGCTCTCGTCCTGTAATCGGATCGACATGGTGGCGTTTCTATACAGACACTTTATCACTTCGATATACCTATAGTCGATATGACAACGCTGGAAGGACTGCAGGTCTCTATTGAATCGAAGACTTTTTCGTAGTCCACAAACGCTAGGCATAATGGCCGATTATACTCCTCAGTCTTCTGTATAATCTGGCGGAGCGTGTGAATGTGGTCTACGGTGCTCCAGCCTTTACGGAAACCGGCTTGTTCGGGGGTCTGGAAGTCATCAAACCTGCTTTCGAGACGGTCCGTAATGACTGGAGAACAGCTTGTACACATGGCTCAAATTCAAATTATTTATTTCAAGAGTGAGATGGGTCTATAATTCTTCAATAAGGTGTTATCACCTTTTTTGAAGAAGAGCACCACCACACTCCTGTGCCATGCTTCAGGCGTAGTACCATCGAGTATGACGGAATTAAATAACTTCTGGAGGACTAAAAGTACCGGTTTTCCATCCGCTCTCAGTAGTTCTGTCGTGAATGGTGTCAAATATGGCTCCAAAAAAAAAAAAAAAAATTTTACTATGACAATTTGCGCGGTGAAATCGTACCACAACGAATCAGAAAAGCAGCATAAGAGTTATGGTGTGACATTCCACAGGTAATCCATTAATTTTCTTGCTTAAATCGTTTAAAATACCAATCGAAACGTAAGCTACAAAGCGAATTTGTAGCTTACGTTTTGAGAAGGCGTTGTTTGGAAACCTACCTTCTACCTATTCTAAGATTACAATATTATTACCCAGCTAGACTGTAGGGCAATAATTACTTAAGGTTTGGATTGTATGACATATACCTAATATTTGATAATGTCGAGCTGGAGGTGTGAAAAAAAAATAGGAGACTAGCCTATTGTTAGCAGTTAAATCACTTCATGTTCTGTAATACGCCCTTATTTGGAACGCCGTAAACACCGTAACTGTACTAATAATACATAGTAAGTACCTAATAAGGAATTATTTAAAGGTTCTCCTAACTTGTATTATATTTACGTTGTTTCCCAAAAAAGCTCCAAACTCGTCATAAAAATTAGGAACACCAATCTGACTCGAAGCGGAAAATAACTAAGTATTTCCCGAGTCGCGCTAACTTTTAATCCAAGTTTTGTTTGCTTATTGTGGCAATTTACATAACTCTGTTTTCTCGATACTCCCACAATTTGTTAGTTCGCCGTCTCGTTCGCGAAAGAAAAATAGCATGTTAGCAGTCTGTTAGTCTACCAGTTAGCACTGAAATTGTTAACGCTGTTATTTTAAGAGTAACTGGATATTAAGTTAGTACTTTCTTGTAGGAGTTCTAACAAATCGCTTAGAGAAACGTGGGCAGTTCGAAGTCTAAGAGGCACTAGCTACATAAGTAGATAGGTATTTTATCTCTGGGATCCTAAAAGGTAAGTATCATTTAGAATGTGTGTTGACCTTGTTTTATAAGTTAGGTTTGTCTAGCTATTCTAAGAGGCTTTATGTAATGAAACTCGGTGTAGACATGAATTCCACAAATACCTACCCTTCGACCAAAATATAATGAATGGATGGGCCATAACCATTGAACTTGTTCAGTAAAAACGAGACCGTCGGACATATACTTCAACACCTAATTATAACCATGTACAGTACATTTGTTACAAAAAATTGATAGCGGTTTTTGTTATGTATTTACACTTCGGGAAAGCACACGGTATCATTTTTTCAGATGTTTCGTTATCATGTAACAATAGACTCGTGTTGCACTTCCTACGGCTAGAGACCGACTGAAACGAAGTGAGCGCCGGCGCTCATTTTGTAATGTTCAAAAATGCGCTTCTTCTGGGCCCGTCCATTCATTTTAATGTGGTCGAAGCAAATACCTACTAAAATGTGCTCTGGATATAGATAGGCACTGAAGTAAAAGATTACCTACGTACATCTCATCCCTCTGGAAAAAAATCGTTCATAAGTCATTTGTTGTCTCCTGGGTTCTGGTGATCATGTTGATTGTTTTTTCAAGCTATATGTGGAATCTTTGTAGGTAGTTAAATATTTTCTTATATTTTAAAGGCTTCCCTCCCTATTACCCGTCTCCACATCACCGCTGCAGTTTTTCTTGTAGTAATTCAGCCAAGTTCGACGTCAGGGACCCCGGAGTGGGGTAAGGAGGGAGGAGGGACTTTAATTGATCGCATTAGTGTAATAGTTTGTAATTTGCAACTTTAAGCCGGTCGCTTCAACTTTTACAAGCTTCGAGAACTCTTGCTGATCAATATTGGCTAGAAAGAAAAATGTCCTAAATGGTTGAGATTTTTTTTAGGGTTCCGTACCCAAAGGGTAAAAACGAGACCCTATTACTAAGCCTACGATGTCTGTATGTCTGTCTGTCCGTCCGTCCGTCCGTCTGTCTGTCTGTCCTACCTATTAACGGCTGTATCTTTCGAACCGTATTAGATAGCTAGTTGAAATTTTCACAGAATAGTAATGTTATGGCGGATTGACTACCAAATATAATAAAAAAGTCAAAAAGTAAAAACGAAAGGGGGTCCCCATACAGCAAACGTATTTTTGTATTAGCACTAATGTAAAAACGGTAATACTTACAAGCCTCAAACTTGGCATGATTATAGTACACACACTAAAGTATAACAACTAATAATAAAAAAATAGCCAAGTGCGAGTCGGCGACAAGTTTCTGTTCATCACCAAGTTATAACTGGTAATTTCGTTATTGAATTTTGTGGTGGTACGGCACCCTCAGTGCCCGAGCCCGACTCGCACTTGGCCAGTTTATTTGTTCGTTTTGCTATACCTAGGTAGACAATTTTTACTGCTGATGCATACGCTAAGGCGAGGGGTGCCATCTTCGACATCACCGTCGCAGTTTAGGCCGCTTGTAGACCAAGCGTAGCAGCAAGAAAGTACAAATTGCAAGTATCTAATACGCATCGTCTGCAACGTTTTGCTTAGTGCCAGTGGCAGTGGAAGTGCTATTGCAACTTGTACTTGCTACTTGTACTACGCAAGGTCCGCAAGCGGCCTTAGCCGAAGTCTCTAAAAAAAGTATTTCAGTAGGTACGTAAACACGGCCTTACTTTAATATTATCTAAAACATTACCTATGTCTCGTTTCCGCGCGTGGTAATTTCCGACAGCGAGGAGTTGAAAGAGCAATATAAAATAACATTTTATATTAGTCTTTCAACTCCTCGCTACCTCCTAAATTTAACGCTTACATATTATGTAAGCGTTAAACTTAGGTGCATAGAATTATGACTAAGTAATATTTTTTTGCTAAATAATATTGCAATTCGAATTTAAACTACGTATGGTCCGTTCAATACATTAAGGTGGCAACTAGGCGCCCAATTTTCACACAACGTTGAAGGTGATAGAAAGTATAAAACCATTGTTTTATTTGGTTATCAATTATTTTACTTAGGTATATATACAAGGATGAAACCAAACAATTTTTTGTTTTGTTTTAGTGAGGTCTGTCCTTAATTATGCCAAATAGAAGTATTACAAAATTAAACAAAAGAGGTTCAGCTTATCAAGTTTAGTCACATCAAAAATGTGTGAAAGTTATGCGCTGAGACCGTGACGGTCATAAGTAAGATGCACCAAACTTCAGATTGTTTTGGAACACGACGAGTGTGGGAACTTCTGGTGAGCCAGCATTATTAGTTTATGTTTACCGACATAATTTATGGACCTACTCTTTCAATAATCAGAACACTAAGCGATTCGGAGAAAAGGCAGAGCGTGGCTTCGTGGCTTTAACTATCTCTTTAAAAGTGTTCTGAGTCGCTTCCAAGTTATGACGCCGTCATTACTAACCCGCCCGCGTGTCTCATTGATCGCAGTGCGATGGCGCCGCGCCAAGCCGACTGTGACAGCTTCTAAACAAGTCCTTCCGGGTGGAAGCCGCACCACTCGTGTCCGAATTAATCCGAGGAATTAATTGCAGAGGCCGCCCAGTGCCCCGGCCGCGTGCTCTGGGACAAACTTTATGACTTGTTTAAACCGACTTCATAAAGAGGAGGTTATCAATCCACGTAGGGTAGGTAAATCGACACCGCTTTATGGTCGATATTCCAAAAACCCGTACGCAGCGCTTTGATTCCACTTTTATTATGCGTACTGCTAGTCGGTGGAATACGCTGCTTGAATGGGTGTTCCCCGGTAGTTACAATCTGGGTGTCTTCAAATCGCGAGTGAATAGGTTTCTTCTAGGCAAGCGTGCTCCATCGTAGACCGCATCGTTGTTTTACATCAGGCGAGTTGGCGGTCAAGCGCAAGCCTATTACAAAATATTAAAAAAATATGGTAGGTATTCGTCAAAGATATCTATCGTCATGGGTATACGTGATGGTCCCATATAGATTATATCAAAACCCGAAGACATGCTTCACCGACTATATATCGTACCTACTCGCAAGCTGGTTGCGCTACTTTGTGTAAAATATAATGGTGTACTTATTTACAGACAGACTCACCTGATATTCTTATACCTTAAACCTTTTAATATGATTATTATTTTATTGACTGTGCTGATCTAAAGGAGGTAAGGCCGAGTCTGTATTTAAGAACTCTTCAACGAATTTTTTTTAGACTGATTATTATGTCAATGTCTATTGACGTATAATATATAAGGACCGGCCCAATGGAACTTCTTCAATGGTTCCACTGCGCCACAGATATACACAACCAGATCGGCAATATATTTTAGTGAAAGAGACAACTTGATATGGCTCAGCACAAGTACGAAAAGGACATAAATAGATTTTGTTGTCCTTATCGGCGTGACCTGTTTTTGGTACCTCAAGTGTCAAAATCTGTAATAATCAGTGACAAACAAAACGAGTCTGAATTATATTTATTGCTTTTTTTTGGTGATTTAATGTGATAAATGCGTGTTTCCTCTGAGAAATAATTGTAAAAGATATTTTACAATGGTTGGTTGTAACATTTTGGACTGCAAGAAGCGCAGTGAGCGAAAATACGATGAAATATCATTTCACACGTAAGTAAACATATAAAGCTTGTAACGATCACCTAAATAAATTCAGGATATCAATTTGCAAATATTTTATTCATAATTAGTCAGTTTTTAGGTCGATTTGTGGTCTAATTCTATGAATTTTATCAAATTATTCACTTAGAAAATAAATTATGAATGTTGCCAGTTTATGAAAGAAATTACCCACCGCAACTAACATAAATTATTCGTTCTGCAGGTTTCCAACTGATCCTGTCACATTGCTGAAAAAAGCTGGCACATTGCAAGAAGTGCAAAATACCGACCCTTTTATGCCCATATGAATATGGTGAATGTTAATATTAAATATATATTAATGAGGCCACAGTTATGAAGCTGGAAAAGCAAAAGGCGATTTCGGCGAACCGATTCAAAAAGCTACGCGCTGTTCGTGAAATTTGTACTGTAAACATTAAAGAGTCTATTTATCTAATTATTTGGAATGTTATACATAATTCCATTCATGAAAAAACTAAACTGACCAAGCGCGAATCGGGCTCGCGCGCTGAGAGTTCTTTACAATCACAAAATACAAAAAGTTGTGCAAAAAGACAACATCACGCCCAGGCTGTCACCCATCCAAGTACCGACCGCGCCCGACGTTGCTTAGCTTAGTGGTAAACAGAAATTTGTCACTGACTCGCACTTGGCCAGTGTTTATTATTTGTTGTTTTACTTATAGACAATAAGACAATAGACAATATTTTTTTTTTTTTTTTTTTTTTTTTTTTTTTTTTTTTTTTTTTTTTAATATTTTTTTTTTTTTTCTTATGTTCACTATAATCCGCTAAATTTGACGCTTGTACGGATTACCGTTTTTACACTAGAACAAATCCAAAAATACGTTTAACGTTTGTTGCATGAGGGACCCCCGTTCCGTTTTAACTCTGACTTTTTTATTATATTTTATTAATTATAAAAAATCATGCTATGGTTACTTTACAACCTTTTTTCTAGTACTATATTCTAATCCTAACAAATAATTATAATAAAAACGCAAGTAACTTTCTGTCTGTTTTTACGAGGAAATGGCTAAGTCATGGTATAATAATATACTCCGCCAGGTATAGCAATCCGAGAAAAAATGTTTACGTGGGCGTCCCGCAATGATGTCATGATGTCATTTTACAACAGGTTCGAGAGAGATGACGATACACCACGTAACAGCTGATTGAATAAAGTGGCAACTGGACAGTGACGTCATTGCGGGACCACTCTCAAATTGCTAGACCTTGTTTTCTTAGATCATGGGCTAAGTCAAATTTTGTCAGGACGATAGGGGTGTGTCATGAGGACAGACAACGTACTTTTCTTCCCAGAAAATTGCAGGTAGCTCCGTGGGTTGCAGCAGCTAGTGTATAAAATATAAATATTTAAAAGGTAGTATTGTTTCCAAAGTACTCATTGAAGATTCACACCCATCATAGTAGGTAAATTACCCTAACTTATAGCAAATCATTTTAAAGTGGCAACACACCTTGTTGAAGCGAGAGGCACTGAGCTAGCCACGCTCATTGAAAATCTATAGGTAGTAGATCTGTGCACTGCGCAGTTGTGCGAACAAGCATAAAGTGCCACCAGCTGCACGGCAACTTTGTCGTCAGTGAGCGGTCGTCGCACTCGAAAACGATGCGACGTCGTTACTAGAGATCAATACAATGTAGATAACTAGTAGATATTTTGATAAAATGGCGTACCTACATTTTCAATAACATTTGCGTCCCAAGTCCTTTACATTTGGGACCCAAAATGTTAGAATTGCCGTTATAGTAGTATCATCTATGTCTATTACTGAAACGTTTGTCAGCTACCAGTGGTAGCCATCCAGTGATACTGGAAAGCGTCGCCATTATTGTACCTATGATTATCGAGATTTTGTTTTTAGTAAGCTTATTGTAAAGATACCTAAACATAGGTAATTAATTTGCACAAAAACTAATACACATTTAACATTCTATGCGCAATAGCTGTTAAAACAATATTTTAGTTACTTTGTATCATGTTTTGCTTAGTTCCCAACTAATCAAAACATGACTACTATCCTAAAACTACGACCAGAACCACCGGAAGATGGGCAGTAGCGTCCTATTAGTACTCAGTGAACGTACTGCGATCCACAAGCCGCCTGCCAAGCGTGAGGATTATGGCAACACTCTCTCTAAGAGGGAGGCCTTTGTTCAGCAGTGGACGTGGATGAGGTGGATGTGTTTGGCATCCATCGCTTTGGAATAATGCTGCTCTGAACATATTCAGATATTGTGTCGTGCTGTCATCATACGCTTTGTATCACCTCTGCGTTGATCATTTGCATCTAGAGTTCAGTGCGGTCATAAAGAATGGCGTGGACTCCACTGTCCCGAGCCATTGGTCTCGTGTGGAACGGGCTTAAAGCCAATAGAGCGACCGTTCATAACGTGGGTACTCGACTTAGTAGTTACATTGGTTATTAATACCTGATAGCTATTGTTTGTTTTGATATAAATTGTCTGTATTTATAAGCCTTCATTTTAGTTAAAATTCAATAGGCTTTTAGTTTGAACCTAAGTAGGTATACACCTACGCTCTAAATAGATAGATAGGTTCAATGTTACGATGACATTAGTTTTTGGTGCATAGCATAGAGAAATCTATACAAATAAAAATGAATCTCTATTTACCTTGGTCACGCCATATCTTGAGAACGACTTTACCGATTTCATTCACCTTTTTTTTAAGTTTTCTAATACCTACTACTGTAGAAGGTTTTTACGGAAAGAAAACTTAAAAAATATTGCGCAGAAAATTGGAAAATTTCAGAAAACTCAACGACGATTTTAACTTTGCGCGTTTGACAGTTTTAAGACAGGATAACGTCTGTCGGGTCAGCTAGTAAAATATAAATTTAAATGTGACCTATTTCAATGGACCCACATTGAAAAGAAAGAAAAATATGTATTTATGACAGAAACAAAAGATACATAGACATAACGCAGCACAATATTTAATTTTCGTAACTAAGTAATAATTAGGTCGAGACTGGGTTTACTAGCCAGGCCTGTGTGACAGTTAAGGTGCCTTACGGACAACTGCTATTACAGGCACCTAATCCGCTCAGTTGGAAAATCACGCGACCGCAAACCTTATCGCGCCCAGATACGGTTTGCGGTCGCGTGATTTTCCAACTGAGCGGATTAGGTGCCTGTAATAGCAGTTGTCCGTAAGGCTCCTGGACACCATAAAGCATCCAACATGACCTAACGACTGTTGTCTTGTCCTATTGCGCCGTATATTTACTTACACATACTCGTAAAAGCGTCTTACAACGTGTCCAACGTCTTGTGTCCAGAGAAACGCTGCAATAAACTTACTGATAAGGCTATTTGGTAAGACTACTTGAAACTGCGAATAGATAAAAGTCATCATAATCAGCCTTTTTTAACAGTCCACTGCTGAACTTTTAGCCTACTCTCGAAAGGGTTATTGGGCCATATCCACCACGCTGGCCCAGTTGAGTGCGGGTTGGTGGATTCACATATGCCATTTAATTCCTTCTCCGTATATACGTATACAGGTTTCCTCACGATGTTTTCCTTCACCGAAAAGCCAGTGGTATGAAAATCCGTTTATAAGCTCCAAATTGGTATTGGTATTAATTATTCATAATTATAAGAATTACATGTCAAGTCAACTAAAATTATACATAAATGACAGCATTAAGTATGTCATAAAATTAATAAAAAATATAATTATGTAATTTGTGTAACATAAGACGAAAATAAAAAATAGTACATTAAAAAAAATTACATTAAAAAATATATATATATATATTGGTGAACAAAATAATCTGAAAATACTTAAAATAACAACTTATATTTAAAATGCTATCAATCGACCCTTGGAACGAACTTAAAGAGCTCATTGGTACGGGCTCGGGGTTTGAACCCGCGACGTCACGCTTTCAAGTCTAGCGGTTTCCCAAATGGGCTACCACGGCTATTAAATAGATAAAAGTGTTGTCAGTAAATCCATTATATTGGATATAAAATTCCTTCTAGGTAGTATTCCAAGACGATTGCGAGCAGACAGTTGTTTCACCTCCTTTCAGCCATAGCATAGAGTCATATGAAATTCCTCGTTTCTCGACAAAAGTCATCGCAAACAATAAATAAAAGCAGTTGTCTCTGAACTGTTATTTTTCCCTTCCCTCTGGCTCGCGACGACGTTGTTGTTTATTGACATTATTTAATCCCGGAATCGCTCTGGTACTGTCAAGCGCGGCTGGGAAAACTACCAGACGGTTCTGTATAAAAAAAATATTGTCATTTAAATTCATTCATGTCAAATTAGACATAATTCATAAGTAAATTTATTGATAAATTAGCAATTTACGAATCAAAACATTTTTCACTTAATAAGTAAAGGTAATAATTACAAACAGATTAAATAATTGAATAACAAAAATAATAAATGAAAAAAAATATACACGTCAAACAATTCTATAATTTTATAGTACATTCATAATCTCAAGTTTAATCGTCTGTAAAAAGACTGATCGATGAGCCATATTTTTTAAATATATTTTTGTAAGACTACAGACTTAGGTGTTTTATATGCAACTGACTAACCGAAGTTTTGGCGCCAATTACGTGGAAAAAACATGTTGCCCTGCTGTATATTTTTTTTAAACTTGTGTATTTTCGAGTTCTAATTTATATATTTTTGGTGGATAATTTTTTACGTGAATGTGCTCTAGTGTAGCAATGATAAAACGCGGAGAAACGTCTACAAAAATCCATAAAAGCATCTTAAAAAGCCTCTACCACTTTACTAGGGCATGACTGAGACTATGACTTGTTGGACGATATTTAGTAAAACTTGAAAATATTTCAATAGACACTGGAAAATTAACAAGAAGTCCGACGCCAAAATCCTTACATTCATAAGGAAAAATAAATAAAATACGTCTAATCGGTCAAATAGATCCAATCTCAACTTACTTACTTGGAGGTTACGCTGGAAGGAGCGTTAAAACGATTATAACCCAACAAAAACATGGGCCACCGTCCATACATTGAAGATCCAAATCGAAGCGCTTCACTGACATCTTGTCTGCCATCATTATTAGCGGCTGTTCAATATAAAAACTGCCACATGCCAACTGTGGAGGTGGAGGTGTGGAGGTTAAAGGGGGCGGCCTATGTTCAGCAGTGGACGTCTTATATCTGATGATGATGATGATGACATGCCAACTTTTGTATTAGGTAGGTAAACAAAAAATATGATACTGAAACCCGAATATATACGTACCGTTTGTTTGTTGATTGCCAATTTGTCCACAATACGCGTCAACCTTTTAAATACTTAAATTTTCATATACCTAGTTAGTGCAAAGAACCCTAGTAAGTAAAACTATTTTCCTATAACATTTCTTGTGAAACTAGACAGAATACAGTGTCGATAAATTCTGCTCATCAATTTGTTACTGCGTCGTCTTCCGTTCACTTTTGATTTTTATTGTCCACTGACTGATGTTTGTGTTATATTATGAAACTAGTGACCCGCCCCGGCTTCGCACGGGTGTTTTATTATATATATTAGTATTTAGTATTTATTAGTAGTATTTTTTGCGTATAATGGGTTTACAAAAGTTACAGGTGTGGTGTAGAAAGAATGGTTCGCCATTATACTACCTTTCGGCATGCAAATTTGGCACTTACATACTATGGAAACGAATTTACATTTAAATAATCAATCAAACAATCTCACTTAAAATACTAACTTAGAATTAGATTGAAAATGAAGAGATCATTAAAATTTGTTACAATTATTACCTATTTGGCAAAAGATAAAATTATCAGATCATAAAATTAAATGTCATAATGAATATAAAAAAATAATGTCAAATCATAATAATAATAATTATAGCTTATTTTTACATATTCATTGTAAAAAAAAAAAACTTAAATTTAAGAATAAAAATAAATGATGTGAATAATTATGTCAATATAATTTAGGACAGTTATGTATACAAATTTATATTAAAATTTATCAGTCAAATACTCATTTATGGTGTAATATGCCTTGTCCAATAACAAGCATTTTAATTCATGCTTGAAAATAAGCGTTTCATTTGTTTTAATTAATTCTTTTGTCAAGTGATTATAGATCATTGGAGCCATACATAGTGAGCTATTAGAGAGTAACGCTGTATTTCTCATAGGAAAAATTAACTATCTGAAAAAATAAGCAAAAAATCTGATGGTGAAACCCGCACCAAAATCCGTTGCGTGGTTTATGAGGAGTTAGGAGTTAGTGATATACAGACAGACAGACAGACGCGGAAAGCGACTTTATTTTATACTATGTAGAGATAGAGATATCAGAGCCAACAGTTAATGAAAATGAATTAATTTAATTGATTTGAGTGAAAATCACAATAGGTTTTTTTATCGCGTAGGTCCGCCTTCGACCATTCCAACTCGCCACTCGTAAGCGACGTCGTGGTTGAACAATGTTGGTTTATTATCTTTGTAGTTGAAGGTACGCAGACTTAGAAAATACCTATTCGCTCTAGCCATGAAAACAGTTGGAAAAAATATTATTTACTAGCTGGTTTCACCCGCGCTGTGATGAAAAATTATGGTGATGATGATGAACAGGCTATGTCACTTTCCGGCCATTGAACTATACCCATGCAAAAAATCAGGTTGATTTGTTGCTCTGTTGCTGCGTGAAAGAGGAACAAACAAACCAACAAACACGTCGCATTTATAATAAATTATAGGAATTCGCTTACGGTTAACATCAATTTGCCAGGTGATGAGCTCAGAAAAAAAAAAAAAAACAAATATAAACACAAACCCTATAAACTCTTAGGTACGAAAGTTTTAATATCCCGCTACTCGCTCAGCGGCTGAATAGATCTGGATGAAATGGTGAGAAGATAGCAATCATACTAACATAACTACTTGTATGCTACTTATCCCGGAAAATATACAGAGCATGTATGAGAGCGGACAGAACCGCGGGGCAGAGCTAGTCATTGTAGCACTCGTACTGATAGAGTACAAGATTCGGAAAAGAGCTCATTGCGCTTAAACTCCTGAATAAAACTGTTTTTATGTTTCCGTACTCTACACTCTGTCTGTCTTTTTAACAGCTGTATGTAAAAGAGTGGTAATTATATTATATAAAACAAACGTATTTTTACTCTAGCTAGAGTAAAACTGTAATACGTGAAAGCGCCAAACTGATTACATGCTCTGAAGTTAAACAACAAATAATCAACACTGGCCAAGTGCGAGTCGGGCGCATACTAAATATTCCGATTGGAATGAAAGAAAACACATTTTTTGGGTGCGGAATCCTCCTCAGCGGATACGGCATCCAAAATTGGTCCAGCCGATTTGGAGAAAAATGGTAACAGCCACCCGTAAGCTTTTCCGTTCCTTTCTGGGTAAAATAAAGACAATTTTCTTAAGAGAATTAGACTTTGAATCTAGATTTAAAACTGAACATTATTGGGCAGCCCTCGATTTAAACAGTGAGTGAAATAAACCCGCCTCGTTCCTAAAACAACAACATAAAAGATAAATGTAAACATGGGCAGGTACGGCGCCACTTTCGGTTCTTTTTTACCGCTAATAAATCTCGCGGGACACTTCCTTTTAGAAGGCAGTAAAAACGATGTAACTGTACACATCCACCTGTAAAACCGCGAGCTACTTAGCGCAGGATTATGGGGCTCCTGCGAACGGAACAGAGCGCAATCTGGCTCGGATTTGGGATCTAAACTGATTTAGGTTTGTTTTACCTGTTAGGGCATTTTGAGATGATGCTAGAGATGCTCTAGCATGAGGTCGCGATGTGCAGGTTATCTCAAGTTGGTTTGCACGTCAGATGTCAGATATGACCGCATGTAATTGTATTTTTTTTTTTTTTTCAATAAATAATAGGCTTGTGTTTGACTACCATCTCGCCTGATGTTAAGCGATGATGTGGTCTACGTTGGAGCACGCTTGCCTAGAAGAAACCAATTCACTCGTGATTTGAAGACACCCAGATTGAAACCATCGGGGAACACCCAATCGGCAGCGCATTCCACAGACTAGCAGCTTGCACAATAAATGTGGAATCAAAGCGCTTTGTACGGGTTTTCGGAATATCAACCATAAAGTGGTGACGATTTTTCGTGCCCGCTATGGAATTTTGATCTGTGACACATTATTTACCTGTATTTTGACAAATGAAAACTTATAATATTTAATTTCTTCATGCTTTCCTGAGATTAGGACAACGCGTCCATGAAATGAGTGGGTTTCTATCTAATGGTCATCAAAGTACCTAGCTGCAAAAGAATAACCGAGGATCGGGCTAATCGATGGAGTTCGGAGGATGGAGGACAAGTTTAGCCATGCAAGGAGTACGTATATACTGCTCGCACCTTTGGGAAGGATCAGCCAAGTAGGTATCAGCTTGAGGCGCTGGAGTCCATTAAGAACCGTGTCAAGAATCTCCTCAGCAACGAATCCCTAGTTCACACTTCAGACTAAGTTTCTTAGACTTGAGCATCATCGCAAAGTTAGTTGTCTATCGGGTTTGTATCGGCTACATTTCGGAGTGTGCATCGGATCTGGATCTGCATGATCTAGTTATCTCCTGTCCATTCTTTCATTAGACGGCCAGGGCAGACACCAAAAAGCGACACTGTTTTATGGTTGATAGTCCGTAAAACCCGTACGTAACGCATCCCACTTTTATTGTGTGAACTGCTAGTCGGTGAAATAAGTTGCCTGAATGAGCGTTTCCTGATAGTGACAATCTGGGTGTCTAAAATCGCGAGTGAATCGGTTTCTTCTAGGCAAGCGTGCTCTATCGTCGACCGCATCATCATTGCGTGTTAACGGTCATACGCAAGCCTATCACTAAATAATTAAAAAAACTTTTCTCAAGTAGCTTTACATTATTTTTCTAGCCATGATAGGTACTTGCAAGTCCATTAGCAAACAAGCGAGCCGAAACAGGTTGTACCTACAACCGGACGTTTCCCAGTAACCACTCAGGTAATTCCGACGCGCCATCACCGCCCGGATATAAAGCGGCCGCGGCTTCCGACTGGGCCTGCCTCGATTACTCACTAAATTGTGTACAAAGAACCACATAATAAGCCCCGAGATGCGGTATAACGTTACCTACTTACCAACTCGGGAACTAAGGACGTGGCTTGAAATTTAAGAGCTGTTTGCCTCGTTTGGGGTTCGAAGTAAAAGGATTGCGGCTTCCTTGGATCTTTGTTCCTATAAAGTGAGGTTGAGTAATAAACTCGGAAATATTGGACTGTTTGAGATGCACGAAATGTTTTGGGTGTTAGAAACAAGTCTAAACATCGTGAGAACAGTATGTTGCTTGGGTGAATGGCGTTCATTGAGTTAGTTACTCTGAGACCCGGACTTCGGGTTTTTCCATACGAAAGTACCTACTAGTGAATTTAATTGAAAACATTTTTTCGACTGATTTTGATGAGTCGCTATGAAAGTTGCATAGACATTAAATTTTTAAGATATTGTATACACGCAAAAAGGGCAAAAAGGTATAGTTACTATGCAGTTTTCATAACATCTTTCATAAAATTACGTCATTGCAATAGTTATATTGTCAATTTGAACCAATTTGAACTGAATCTATGATTTGAACACATACACTAAGTTTTACAATCGGAATCAGATTTATTTTAGTTTTGAATAAATTCACTGAATCGCCAAAATATTGAGGCCCTCCAATCTTTAATCGAAACTTAACTTTAAAATGTTGAAGGAATCAATTGAATACAAACAAAATAAACTAATTCCAACGTTGCCTATCCTAATAATAAATAGTAATATCGATATCCCGTAAATAATCATATAACTGACATTAATAATAGTTTCCTAAAATCCAAGAGCCTGTTACTGCAATCTAATTTGCGAATATGTTCGTACGTAACATAATAAATGTACGCACGAGTTTCCGTAGAAATAACGGAATAATCTGGCGCAGGACATCCGTATTCATGGCGGCACCAAATATGGCATAAATGATAATATTAATTATATCTCTCGGAGCGGCGCGGCCTCCGCATGAATATGTATTCTTTGATCTGGCGCTCAGTGTGACTGCTCCGACAACGTCCACAAGGTGATATTACCACTCCACTTAGATTTATTCCACTTTACCCCACCAGCATCACTCCACTGATATCATTCATAATAGTATCATTTTGTACCTTTTATGTGTAGAATGACACAAGTATGTCCACATCGAAAAAAACAACAATAATTTCACAAGAATCGTTGTTTTTATAATCATCATGATAATCAGCCTAATATATAAGAAGATAAAAATTTATACATTTGTAAATGCACGCAAAATGTATAATATATTTATGGATTAAAGTTATATGATTATTTACGGGATATTTACCATGGTAACATTGTGGAATGAGCTCCCATTCCACAATCTTAACACGGTAAATATCCCGTAAATAATCATATAACTTTAGTGAACAACCGTGATAGTTTAAAACAGTATATTTGTGGATATTTATCTATCTATCTAATAACATTAAACGAGCAATTCTTGTATATACATTATTTCGCGTATCTCGGAAACGGCTTGCATTTTTAATTTACCTATATATGGTTTAAAAACCGAGCTAGGCTGGGTACTACGTGTTACTTAAAATTAACCATTTTAACGTTGAAAATATAACTTAACCTAAACTTGTGTTAAAGTTTCTCGAGTTAAAGTTTTTTTGATTTATCTAAAACAAGCTGGCCTCGCAGTTTCACTTGCGTGGATAACTACTTACTTATATCATCAGCGATCTGCCAGGAAGGTCCCCTCAAATTCGGTAAAAATTACAAACAGATAGAAAACACTTACGAGCTAGTGCCACAAGTGGCGGCCTTATCGCTAAAAGCGATCTCTTCTAGGCAACCATTACATGGAAATAATTTACGTAATAGGATCGACGGTATCAGAATTTTCTAATCTAAACATAGATCTGATACAATGTTTTTGAAGAACAAACATTTACACATTTTCGCTCATAAAATACAATTATGATAATGCACCAGATCCAATTGATCAAATCTTAGCAAACTTGCTTATTAAACAAAAAACATATGTATAGTTAAATATGTATAGCACAGGACCGGAAAAGATGGCGCGCTGAAGAGGAGACCTATACCCAGCAGTGGGTGGAGAAAGGTTGATGATGATGATGATGATAGTTAAATATTATTTTTTGCAAGCTAGCTACTTCTAGCGGTAAATTTATATAATTCTGTAAGTAATCTGTGAATAGTGTTGTTGGCTGTATTATTATTAAGTTTATTAATCTATCCACATTATTGTACATTTTATAATATAGCTGTTTACTGTTCCTTAATAAATAAAATAAAATAAAGTAAACTAGAAACCAGGAGTTGAAACAAGTGTTGTACCTGAGGTTGTAACTTGGAGAGAGCGCCGCGCCGCGCCAGGAGATAGATAATATATACTTACAGAGAGGACAGGTCACTCAGCACTGAGTGTTCCGGTGCCGGTCAAAGGTATGGAAATACGAGGAATGGACTAAATGGAGTGAGCGCGGAGCCGTGACTGCATCCTCGACCCTTGCTTTGCTGTATTTACTTTCTAGCGCATAACTTAGAAGCCAGGAAGAAAAAACTAAAGCCTCATATAAAGTTTATTATATATACAAGGCTATGCAAATATACAGTACCAAATTGAAAGGAGGTTATTGTACTCATTATTATGAACAACTTTGACTATAGGACTACCCCTGAAATCGCGGGGGAAATCAGATGTTCCATACATTTTGTCGAGTGCCAATGACCGTTTTCTATGGAACAGAACTGGTGATGGAACTGATACTTTTTTCGAGATTTCAGGAGTAGTCGGGGTAAGAAGAACACAACACCCGCTCTTCCTTCTCACTGGAGTCAGAGTTTTGGCGCCAACGTGGGCAAGTGATATAACGAGGTGAAACGTGTCTTTTCGTGTTGTATCCAAAACTCCATAGGAGCCTCTTGTAAAGTCTCCACCACTTTACAGGGGCATGAGTTTGACTTGACCGTGACTTACTTAGCTTGACTCTGACTGTGACTATGACTTGTTTGACGCTATTAAGACTAAGTAAATTGTTTAATATTACGACTAAACGACATTGAATCCACGGTCATGAAAATTTTAACAAAAAAAAACAAAACACTGGAGTCACCCGCAGCAGTGTTCACTCAGCTCGTGACCACGGTCTGAGACCCCATTCGGAATTGAGCACATTCTAATTGCCAATTTTCGGCATTCGGTGACATGGTTGAAACGTCGAGCGTAAGGTACTTATTTTTAACTGAATAAAATAATGCTTGATAAATCCTGATACACATTAAAAAAATACAGTTTTAACACATTGTTTCTTCATTGCTGGTACTTACTGTTACCCCAGCAGCAGTACATTATACCATACCTAAGTATTGAGGAGACAGCCGTTGTCCGCTGCAAGGCCTGTGGACCTCCACAGTCCTTGCAGCGTACGAACGGCTTTAGAGAGCATATGCAGTGCGTAAGAGTATTGATTTATTTTATTTATCAGACTTCCTACATGATCCTTCCAATTCAAATGGGAGTCACTATTTAGGCATAAGAATCTAGTTGCCAGAATAGGCTCTACTTTATGTCCAGAATAATTAATGTCCAAATTATTTAATTTGGACAAACAACATTTGTTTAATTATTTAACTCTATGTCTGAATGTATGTGTCGTATTTCGATTAATTTATAAATTGTTTGATGCCAATCAATTGTATAATATTATTAAGTGTCATATTATTTATATTTCTTTTTGATAAAGTTATATGATTATTTACGGGATATTTACCGTGGTAAGGTTGTGGAATGAGCTCAAATATCCATGACTTAAATATCCCGTAAATAATCATATAACTTTAGTGAACAACCGTGATAGTTTAAAACAGGGTTTTTCTTTTTGATGTTTTTAAACCTATATTTTTAGGGTTCCGCCATATTTGTAGCCGGCCAAGTGCGAATCTGGCTCGCGCACTGCGGGTTCCGTACCACCACAAAATTCAATAACGAAATTACCTGTTTTAACTTGGTAATGAACAGAAACTTGTCACCGACTCGCACTTGGCAATTATTTATTGTTTATTGTTAAACTTTAGTAAACTAAGTTTGACGCTTGTATGTATTACTGTTTTGACATTAGAGCTAATACAAAATTACGTTTGTTGCATGGGGACCCGATGCATAGTAATAGGGTCCCGGTTTTACTCTTTGGGTACGGAACCCTAAAACTATGTACGGCTATGTACTAGACTTCGTGGTGCCGCTACAAAAACCTCCGATTACGTCGCTACGAAAAACGTAGAAGCTGCTACGGCTACGAGCGTGCTACGCTGCACTATCATAGTTTAAATAGTGTTTGATGAGGCTATCGTGATTGTCAAATTTCACTCCCGCGCGACACCGTGGACATCTCATGGCAAGGTGAGAGGGTGGCGGGTGGGTAGACATATAAGTAAGGCTGTATAGACGTTTAAATCTATCTAATAAAAAAGAATTTACTAAACAAATAAATAAATTGTTTGTACAATAATTTATTATTTCTGTTTTTATAAGCATCACAGCAAACTATGCAGTAGACTGGAAAGTAAACAGAGACATCACATACCTAAAGTCAACTTTGTATCAAGGGAAAATATTCCATTACCATACAAGACTACATCAAAGGCATATCTGTATACTCGAGCTAAAATTAAATCGTTTGAAGACATTTTATTAAAAGCACTCCGACGAAACTGCCTTTGTGATGAACCTATTACAACAAGAAAAATATTTAATACACTCTTTTTGAGTCTAGCCCTCGTTAGCTTTCATTTGCTTTCTCATGACAGGCAAATACTCAACGAAGTGGAGTTGAAATTGAAGGAAATTATTAAGTATAAAGAAAAAGGTTGGCTCGAGTCGGTCCAACGATGTGACAAAGGGAAACCAAGGACGCCGGCGAAGGGTCAGTGTAAGTACATCAGTTCCTATCATGTGACAAAGCTGTTAAATAAATAAATAAAATCGATTCACTAGTTTATGCATTGCATTGTCAAATCTTGTAACACCTAACTGTACCGGCCGTACGGGTATCTGTTTTAAGCGATTCTGTTTAGGTGATGAGAAAAGTTGCGCAACCGCAAACTGTATCTTACCGCGATCACGTAAACACGCGACTGGCTAAAACCCAATCTACGGGAAAGTATTTTTTTTTCGGTTTGAGCATTTCAGAATCGCTGTCACTTTCTCGCTCGTTAGACTAGATCAGCGATGGCGAACCAATGGCCAGCCAGTGATGACACCCGAAACAATAATCCTGGCTCGCCAATTTAGGAGACCTAGCATCTATGGTATGTGTAGGACACCAGTTGTAACAGTTAAAAAATGTAAACCTAAACGGTAAAAGATTACGCGAGACAAGTAGATTTGTCGTACATTTCGTTGCTAAAAATAACAAAGTATGAGCCTAATATAAGTTATTTGACATCTAATTTTGCAACAGAAGAGGTTGCAAATATCATGATCCCACTGCTAGGACACAGGCCTTCTCTCAGAGAGAGAGAGAGAGAGAGAGAGAGAGAGGTTGGGCCCTAATCCGCCAACTGCTGGCCCGGGGCGCTGCACTGGTGTGCGCTCGCTTTTATAGTTCTTTGGACCATGCATGGCATTTGTCTTATAACTATAGTTATTCTATTCCTTAAGGACAACCTCTTGTTTTTAAAGTCGGTGCACTAACTTGCTACCATTTTCACCTTCGACCAAAATAAAATGGTTTTCACATATAGTTCCGTATCTGTTTGTTTTTGCGAACTACCCTCTATTTAACGTCACCGCTCGTATCACTCCGTGGCACCTGGCTCGTTCCGGTCGGTTAGTGACGGGTTGCTTTTTGACTACTATATATCTTTGAAGTGTGACCCGGTCGAGGTGTGATCAGCCGGAAATGGCGTCCTTTTGTACAAGGTTGAGTGGGTTTGGGTGATACACTACTGTTTGGTTTAGATTGTCACTAACCGCGTTTTGCGAGTTACACAAGTTTACTGACACACAAAAACACATTTTATTTGTGTAGGTGATTTTAAACACATAGTATTTATTAGATTGTCTCTGTGTTAGACATTTTTTAACAAGATTTTTTGTTGCACTTTTGATAAATGACAATTTGTATTACTGTGGATAAATGAACTATCCACAGTAAAGTAAATAGGCATAGGCTCATCATCATCATCATCAGCCCTGAGTGACCCACTGCTGGGTATATATAGGCCTCCCTTTGTTTATGCCACTCTCCCCGGTCTCTCGTAAAGGCTCAATTTTAATAAATTAAAGATATCATTATAGTGTTAAAGCTATTTCTATCTAAAACCAAAAAGTCATCCTTAAAACAAAGAAACAAACCGTCCAAATCGACTAGGAATGTCAACCAATTTCCTTCCCCTCAGCTCCTGAACGCCGGATGTCGTTCCAAATATTTAATTATCATAGCAATTTGTATGGCTGCCTCTACCTGCCACCGAATACATTCCACACTCTAAAAATATCAGCCATTTCTCTAACGAATATACCTTAGGACGTGCATCGGCGCTGAGAGGGCGTGATGTCGGATCTGGTTTAGCGTGTTGCCATTATATAATCTCCGGTGCACACATCTAACGCGACAGGGCGTCACTGTATTGTTTTGAATGTTGAGACGTGTGGCTTTTGTGGGAAGATAATACGCCTGAATACTTTTCGGATAACATGTCATGTTTCTGCGACCGAAACATAACACGCTTTTCAAATTCAAATTATTTCTTCATCGTAAGGTGGTAAATACGAGTACATACATATAAAGTAGCATACAGTCGTTCAAATTGAAATGATGCATGTCAAGCCCTCGTTAGATGCGACGCATAATGTGAACAAATAATGTTTTGTTCCAAGTAAAAAAGAAGTAAATGTTGTCAAAATTGCTTACCTTATTTTATTGAAGAAAGAAAAACACGTCAAGTAGGTAACTATATGTAGTCTTATTTGTGGTTTTTAATTTTGATCTTATGTTAATTATTAGGTCTACATTATGCATATCTTACTTACTTTTTTCCACACA
Organism: Agriopis aurantiaria; assembly: GCA_914767915.1. Classification (NCBI taxonomy): domain Eukaryota; kingdom Metazoa; phylum Arthropoda; class Insecta; order Lepidoptera; family Geometridae; genus Agriopis; species Agriopis aurantiaria. The sequence continues at coordinate 499,377 of OU611982.1, forward strand.
TTACATTAACCTAGCGTGGTAAAGCTGTGAAAAATCCTTAAAACTAGAGAAAAATGTACGATGTCTAAGTTCTATGTTCGTTTCAAATGCCCGCTTTGTTCACGGCCGAGAGACATGTCCTTAGGTTATTCATCCGCGTGCAATTCCCATGACAAACGAGGCGCTCCTCTCATTCCTCCGCCATAATTTTACGACGACATAACATTTTTCATGCCCTATTTATTTTGATAACTTGCATACATTCCATTTATAGGACAATATCGTATGTTTTACAAGGGTTGCCATTCACGGAGTTAATAGTTTACTTACGAGAGATACAACTTTATAGCTTTACTTGAATATTACTTTGTCTGCGATGACCCTATATTACTTCCGGGATATTTAGTTTGGCGATGAAAATTATATCGCTTCATATATTGTCCTTTATCTTCGCTGTTTATTCACATAACGTTATGAAAACAACGGTCCAACAACGAATTTCGTGAAACGATTACCATAATAAAATTATATTAAATATTTTGCTCTGATCAAATTAATGATCAATTTTCAGCCACAGAACGAGAATAATTTTATTTTCGGTTCATTATAATTTTGCAAGAATTTTCCAATTGAATATAATTTGTCTTTTCATTAAAAGATTTCAGTTGAATCACATTCCACTGTGCCGGCTTACGGAAACGAGGCGAGGAAATCTGGTAGTACATGACGTGCTCACAAGACGCGGGAGAGTACGCAGAGATAGTATGGCCAGGTGAAGAGGAGACCACTAGACTACGCAGGCAATCCGGCGCTACAACTTTTCGGCACTGGTCGAAGATCCAGAGAAGGTGGAATCGACGCGACATCTTAGCGGGCATGAAATATTGTAATGTTTCCGAAGACGTTGTCTAAAGTAGAGCGGAATAAGTGAAATAAAGAAGGCCAACCTTACCAACATGAACGATCCATATTCAAGAATAAAATAAATTTAAATAAATATTCGGGACATTTTTGCACACACGATCATTTGACCCCAAACTAAGCAAACCTACAACAACTTCAATTATTTAAAAAATATAACCCGACCGCATTGTATAAATAGTAGGTAATTAACTGATCATACCGCTTCACCTCTTAAACTATAGTAGTGTTATATACCTATTTATGAAATCTGCGGAGTGAACTCTACATAATGATGGCAATATTGATCTATTTAGCAAAGTTAATATATATTTTACATCAGTTATTTTTTTCGCGTACACCATATTGAATTCTTATACTCTATGTCATTGCTATGTCACTACTACTCACAGATCTACTTACTACTATAAAGGCGCGGAACAATCGCTAAAAGGGGTGTAGGTACTTAAACGCTTAGTGTGATATGACGAAACTAATTAATGATATTAAAAAAAATATAACAAGTAGATAAAACACCTGAAAATAATCTAAACCGAATTAAATTTTGCTAAATATTATGGCTTCTTAATAAAAAATTACTAAACATAAAAGCTTTTAAATTGAAATACTCTGAATTTTCAGTGACAACGTTATATTATTTTTTACGAAATGAATAGCCAGACTAGTGTTTTAAAATTTTGACTGGTTAATTGTTTAAATCCACTTTTATATCTCGAATAATTAAATAAAAACCCTCAAAATAATATAATCACAAGCGCAAAGTCACCATCATCATCAAATGACACCTCACATGTCGAAATCCATTAAGCCGTTTAGGCTGTAGAACGTGCCGGAGAAACCACCATACATACATACATACATACATACACTCGAAAAACAACCCCCCTTCTTGCGAAGCTAGGTAAAAAGTTAAAAGTTTATTTCTCTCTGTTATATAATACAAAAGTAGATAACTACGTTTTTTGTACCAAGATATTTTTGTTGCAAAAAGTAAGTAACCACTTAATCCTTTATCTTCCTGGAAGCGCCGTAATCTCAGGCCGCCTGCTCCAGAAGCACCCTGCACGGCACCGACGGGCGGGAGAGAACCATACTCTCATTGTAGAGTTCATTGCGTTTTCCCTCGGAGGTAATAGACGCTAACTGCGGAATCCTTTCTGTTCGGTTTGCTGTGTCGCAGAGTTGCAGTCAGTGACGGAACTTAGTTTTTCTCGACAAAATAGTAGTGAGCTAGAATTAGTTATAGTTTTTATTTCAGATTGAAGACTTAATCATGCCCAAGCTGCCATATATGCCATATGACGACGTTTGTCATTGTCCCTGCATTTTAAGATCTCAAGCTTCGTGCGTTCTCTATCTCGGTATAATATTGACGAAAAAAGTGTTGTAGAATTCGTTTAATTAGTTACCAAGCGATGAGCGATGGTGGCCGGGCGGTAGCATGTGCGCTTTATAATCTGATGGCACCCAGTTCGATCCTTGACCCCGAATGACTTATTTAGTAGCTAAATTTGCTAAATTGTTTGTGCTGCGGAAACTGCGGTAAGTTTGCTAAATTTCATGATTCTAGGTCAACGGGAAGTACCCTATAGGTTTTGATTTCCCTGTGAAATCGCAAAAAATGCGACATAAACGTTCATATCTTTTGATAGCGTTGACTTACAACTTTTATTTTTTTACAGCCGAAAGAAACTGTAGACCCAAGTATTTAGTATAAATATCAACTTAATACCTTTACGCGTTCTTGAGAAAAAGGGTCTTGACAGACGGACAGACAGACGGACAGACAGACGGACAGACAGACGGACAACGAAGTGATCCTATAAGGGTTCCGTTTTTTCCTTTTGAAGTACGGAACCCTAAAAATATAGTGACTTACATGCTTCTGCACCAATACCAACCGAGTATGGAATTTATTTACTATACTCAGTCAAAACAAGCTCCAACAACCGACAACTGTAGTTTGTTCATATTTCGCAAACAATACACTAAACTTGAACAGAAAATTATGTAGTACATACCACTTTTCATTTTGAAATACCTATTTAATGATACCCCACAGAAAGGGGTATTGTACCAGTTCAAAATATTGTTCCTTTCCACTCTTATTTTTTTGAAGGAAACGGATCCCGGTATCGGTGGATACAACTCATCGGGATCCGTGGCTAATTCAAACCGATACCGAGATTCGTGGATAGATCCGATTTAATTAGTCATTCAAAATCATTAGTTTACTTCAAATAAATCATTGATAATGATAATTTTATTCATAATAATAATTCCATGTCAAACATTTCAAAAATGAACTATAAACTAATCATATTAATAAACTGATAGATAGATATATAAACTAATATAAACTAATCATACTAATCATATTATTAAAAATAATAATAATAATACAATGTCAATCTAATAATCCTAATTAGGCATTCGTTATTTATTCCAGTTTTGGGATGAATTCCTCTACGCTATACGGCGCCATATCGGTCAGAAAAACCTTAAGTTTCTTCTTGAATAAATAAAGCGACTGGATGGAATAAATTCAGTATTCAGTGTGAATGTGTGTGGAAACATACACACACATTCACACGTTAAATACAATACTCACCTTTGTGCCATCGGGTAAAAATCACGACTAACAATTAAACGTTACCATTTCCCAAAGCTTAAAATTAAGCGAAAATCTGTTTCACTCAGATACTTTACAACAACAGAGAACAATGAGCGGCATTGTTCCGAAGCAGATACCTCGGCGTGAGTCGCGCGGAAGTCGCTGCAAATCAGCGCTAATCTCCGCCGCCGGGATCGAACTCGAAACTAATAAAAGTTGAGCTATAACGATGAGGTACGGAACAAGTTTAGAGAGCTCTTCAACCGTGCTTGTTTGATCGGTATCATTCGCGGCATTTTCTTAGCAACTTTGAGAGCTTTCGAACCATCCTTCCTTCCTTTGTGTTACTACAGGTGCCAACGGTGGCACTGCTTTTTTATAAATAATCAGGTTCACAAGCTAGTATATTTACTATTGCTACGGGTTCTGTAATTCTAAGAACTTAAGGCTAGATACACTAAAATATATAAAAGTGATGAATACACTTACCCATAAACAAAGGGAGGCCTATACCCAGCAGTGGGTCACTCAGGGCTGATGATGATGATGATGATGATGATAGTCATAATAAAATTCGACGAAGGTAGAAAGAATGAAAGAAAATAGTTATTTATGATACAAGTGCGGTAAGTTGGTTATTACAAAAGAGTAGACGAATGTAGATGAATGTGAATGTGTTACCATAGTCACGAGTTTGTAAAAACCAATCCGCACGTGTGAAGCTTATTCTATAGCGGACGTTAAAATCAACGTCCGCTATAGAATAAGCTTCATTGGCATCAAAAGAATTAGCAAAATCACTAAAAGTTTTTCCGAACATCACTGCTAGAGTTATTTTACTCAGAATATAAAAAATCCCTGATTGTCCTAATTTTAGCGAAAATCAACGTCTGCTATAGAATAAGCTTCATTGGCATCAAAAGAATTAGCAAAAATCACTAAAAGTTTTTCCGAACATAACTGCTAGAGTTATTTTACTCAGAATATAAAAAGTCCCCGATTGATTTGTTAATTAGCAGTTACCGGCCGGTTATCCGAGTCGCGTAGGCAACAAAACACTCCCTCAGCCCCCGCTAAGTTAGAGCGACGATGTATTTTGCCACGCAAGAGTCAGAAGGCCCGCGGGGGGAGTGCAACGACAAAAACGAACATAGGCCCGACCTCGATGACGCCTGGAGCGGGACTGAGCGATGTGCGCGCAAATTCTCGCGACCTTTTTACGCTTTCAATTTCACTAAAAAACTAAACTATTCACTATCGAAAATCTATCCAAACCAATTTTTTTTTTAATAGGATTGCCTTTCAGTTCATGCAATTTCCGGGTTGTTACGAGCTTTCATTACAGCATAAAACGAAGAAAATAAACTAAATTGCCTTTGTATCAGAATTTTTTTTTGATCAAGGAAATTTTATTCTATCGTGTTTTGAACCAAATCATAAACTCAAACACAGATGTATCTGTGACATGTATTTTTTCCAGCTCAAATATTGTATTTTAAAATTGGTATATGAGGCCGTTAAAACCGTCAAATTTAGTATAAAAGGTCGTTAAGGTAGCATTCCGACCTTGGCGACCGCGACCGGCGACCGTGACCGGCGACCGCGTTTATTTCTCAAAATTCTTAATTTATATCGTTATGAGGGATATATTATTTGTAGCATGCTGTGTTACCTCTAGAAGGTTGTGAATTCATCGCATTCAACATGTGCATGACCAGTTTGGTGAACTTTTTTTTTTTTAAATTAAGCTTAAATAGTAATATGTATATGACGGTTTTTTATTTATTTGTAAAAAAAAAGATAATTAAATTGGATTGGATAATTAGCCCGTTGGTCCAGTTGGTGATAGCCAGTTGGTCCAGTTGGTAGTGAACCTGCCTTCTGAGCTTGGGGGCGTGGGCTCGATTCCCACCAAGGACAAACATTTATGTGATGAACATTTGTGTTTGTTCTATATCTGATTGTTAATTTTCTATTTAAGTATGTATTTAAAACTATATATGTATGTATATCAGTCTCTGGTAGCCAGCATAACAAGCTTTGCTTAGTTTGGGGTCAGATGACCGTGTGTGAAAAAATGTCCCGAAATATTATTTATTTCTTCATCATCATCCACAGCCTTCCTTATCCCACTGCTGAGTATAGTTTATTTATTTAATTGTTGAATATTCTGCAATTAATGTTACATTCTTATAGTTACGTCGCTGATTGTACATATTTACAGATAGGTATGTAGATTGTGATACTTTAGTATCCGAATATTTCGATCAAAACACATGATTTGATCTCAATTATATCTGGAAGCGGCTCCGCGGCTACAAACAGTATTTCTGGCCTCATTACACCGTAGGAGTACTTACACAACTTGAATGCCGTTTATACCAAATATTCCTTTGATGGCGTTATTTTGCTCTTTGCAAAGTAAAGTGGGTAAGTATACGGTATATTCTATAAGTATAAACAGAACTGCGCGTGTAAGGCTCTGTATGATATTATATTATATATTTGTTTTTACGATGGTGAGAATGTGTGATTCAGAGTAAATGCTGCCTTAGTAGTATTAAAATACCTTTTCTAAAAAGCTGTGAATCTTTTAGATATGGCTACGTCTGCGCCTACATCATTCAGTGCTACGGAGCTACGTCGTAGCGCAGTGCCAGTAAATGTCGTTTTTAAACGACTTCAAAAAAGGAGGTTATCAATTCGACTGTATGTTTTTTTTTACAGTGTTTTTTGTATAGAGTCATCATCATCAGCCAGTAAACGTCTACAGAAGAACAAAGCCCTCCCTCTTAGAGAGAGGTGTTGCTATAATCCCCACGTTTAGCAGGCAGTTTGGGAACCGCAGTACGTTCACCGTGAACTAATAGGATGCTGCTGTCCATCCTCCAGTGGTTCTGTTCGCAGTTTTAGGATATTCCCGGGTCCATAGTATAGAGTAACGACAAGCATTTAATGAAAAAATAGATACAAATACTAAACAATGTTTCATGGACAAACAACTAGTGTCTAAGGCATTTAGCTTTTGATATAAAAAAACTAATTGCTTCTGCTTAGTATCTAGATATAAAACATGTAGACGCACAACGCTGCGATAAGGGTTTGGCTAATAAAACAATGCATCACGGCCCTGACTAATATAGCTGTAGCGCCCCCAAGACGTCAGATCCGTCGGGAAACGTCGCGTGTGATGTGACGTGGGCCGGTTGTAGGTAACACGCCCTACGCGTACTCAACAATGACAGCAATGTATCAACACCAATCATTCACCAACACATGGATGATGGGTCTAGCTCACACACAGATCTATATCTGTAAGCTCACAGGTCAAGCTAGAACAAAACTCACGAAAAGGTGTCCTAAACTTATACAACAGATACATCAAAGCATTATCTATAACTAAATTAAAAAATAAACCAAAAGTCTGGTAGCTTTAGAAAAGGTTCTACTCTTTAAATAAATCCATTGAGTTTCTGGAACGGAGCTTGAAAGTTTGTGGTCGGTTGAATCTGTAGGTAGCAAGGAAGTTACCATTAGGGTATATACAAGATCTTTGGTAGGTAGTAGTTATAATTGATATGACAATATAAATTACCTTTGATCGTAATGTTTAAATTAAAAAATCCTAATTTAAATATTTTATATCCGCTGCTTGCAAAAATATTTAACCATGACGCATAGATAAACATATACTAAACATATACCCATGACGTGACAGTTTTAGACAATAAATATGTACATTCAGTCCTTCGAGATTCAAGGAATACCGATAAATTAATATAAATAAATGCACTGTTTTTTTTTATTATCTTTATTGTATTGTAGGCAAACAAGGAGACTGGCCGCCTGCTGGTAAGCAGTCACCGTTGCCTATGAATACCTGTAACACCAGAGGCATCTTAAGTAAAGAAAGAAGAAAGTCAAGAAGAAGAAGAACAAGAAGAAGAAGAAGTCATAAAGTTGCCGTCTTTTTAGACCATTGACTCGCCTTTTGAATAACCCCATGTTGTAGATTACCGTAATAGTTAGTATAAATTATTTCCATACCAAATTTTTATAAAATCATCAGCAAAAACACATATACAAACTTATGTACAAACTTTCTTATGTATAATATTAGTGTATTGATGTATTTTAACTTATCAAATTGAATGCAATTGGGAAATGTCTGCATTTTCATCCCAGAAAAAATAATGTAATATATATACGATTTGTGTAGGATTTCGGAGTGGTAATACATATCTACATAAGTAGGTATTGAACATTAAGTTAAACAGAGAGTTAGGGAGAAATCCTCGACTCCGCGGAGTGACAGATACGGAACACGAGCGACATCTAGCCTGCCGTGAAATTGGGTTCGCGATCAACTCCAAATAATAACATTTACTTAATTATCTGTGCATGTGTAGGTCGTGATAACACGCCTGTGTTAGAGTTGTAGGAATGATGTAGGAAGTTATTTTCGAATGCCATCCCAGTACTCTATACAGGATAGAAAAATATGCACACTTCTGCGTAGGTAAATAAGCAAGTATGTAATATTTGTAATGTTACTTGCATCCATCGGATATACCCCGAAAAATATGTCGGTGTTTTTTTAGTGTAGAGTAGTAAAAACTCTAAAATAGATATTATGCCTACAAAGTCTACAATAAACACACTAAAAGTAAAAACACACAAAAATATAAAAGTTTCTATCCTAGAAACCGCGGAGCGCTGCTAGTGCACAATAGAAAGGGCTGACTGACGGAGAAGGAGGCGCCTCCAGCCATCTGACCCATGTTTTGAATAAGGCCTTATCAGAGCCAGGCCAGCAAGCGCAGGCTCATTATGAGATCCAACCTCACCTCCTAGGAGTAATAGTATTCCGTGAACGTCACGGAACGGTGAACGGAGAAAAGGGCTGACGATGGCCTACACTACAGAATTAAAAATCTTGAATCTATGGCCCACACTCTGTGCCCGCACTACTGTAGATCTGTGACTTCTTACGTCTAGTCATTGAAACTTTTTTGCATAAAATAATAAAACAAAACCAAAGAGAAACAAAACAAAAGTCTACCAGTCAGACCAAAGAGATCAAAGACCGGTGTATATATTTCTCTATGTCAAAGACTTACCAAAAAATATATTTCTTGAAAGTCGGTTTTTTTGTCAATAATTTTTTTTTCAAAATTCATAACAAATTCATAATAATTTTATAAATTAGTTCTATCAAAAATTGTGTTAGCTTGCAACCAAAACTAAGATATCTTTCCTTTTATAAGTAATAACCACATTATTAATTCAAATAATAAGTTTTATACTAAAATAAGACAAAAATTACCACCTCAGTGCCCTGTGTCTACATAGGAACGTGATTATAATATTTGCTTGCCTATAATAAGGCGCGATGCTCACCTAAGTAACATGACACTGTGTGATTTTCTATTCCTTATAAATGGTCTGAATATTGAGACGTGTAGCTAATAAGATCATTGCGTGTAACAAGTTATAACTTGGTCAGATAGCGTGCTTCGGTAGACACCAGGAACATTCGCTTCATGAGTTTTCTTCTTCGTCTGCACAACAGCTCTCGGTGCTGTTAATTGGTGTAGCCTGATAATATTATGTAGAACTAGCCGCACCCCGCGATGTCTCCTACATAGACTTTCAACATGAACCGTACAGTTTTCCGGGATAAAAAGTATCCTGTCACTCTCCGGCTCTCCAAATATCTCTGTGCTTAAAATCACGCCAATAACTTGTTCTGCTGCTGCAATAAAGAGAACCAAACAAACCTGAAAACTTTCACATTTACAATATTAGTATCATCATCATCATCATCATCATTTCAGCCGTAGGATAGCCATATATTAGGATGGATATAACTAAAATCAAAAATATTTTTTTACCTTTTTTGTGGATTGTTGCCCGAAAATTGTTGTTGTATGTTTTCCTATAGGGCATTGTAATTTATGTTAACATCTTTGTTACTTCAGGATTCCGGAAAAAATATTGTATTTTTTGCACTAATAATTATGTTTATTTGCAGATTGTTTGTTTGTAATTTCATGAAAGGATGGACAGTCAGCTGAGAGCTACAGAAGGTGGTCTGGTTTTTTTAAATGCCATAATAGCTTAATGATATCGTGCCTGCTTTGTATAACCCGACTAATTATGCGAAAAAGCAGATTTGATGTTTAATCAAACTTGACTAAAAACAGTAGTAAAAAGGTATAAATATTAAGTAATAAAAATGACTAAAAAAAGAAAATCTTCACTTGTAACTTCAAGCACTTCAGACTCGAGCCCTAGGCTTAATCAAAACTCGAGCCCTATGGTTATCCAAGGCGTCGGCCCTGCGCTTAGTCAAAACATGAGCCCTAAGGTTAACCGAAATTCCAGCCAGTTGCTTGTTCAAAACTCCCATGAATTTATCGAAGAAAACCTATACGGAGCTTTATTAGATTGGCTTAAAGAACAACCATTATACCAAGGTAGATCATCTGATGAACAAGAAGTTCAAGAAAATGTAGTCAAAGATTTAGCAAATGGATTAATGACAATAATACACCAATCGCCTAACAGTGATAATTTAGACTCTGTATTACATGAAGAAATCAAGAAACATGTACAGAACTTTTTAATAGACTCTAACCAGAAATCTAATCAACAACTTATAGACAAATTACCAACGCAAATATTAGATCATCTGAAGAGTTTACAACTTTTTCAAGACATTTCACTTCGTCATAATCGGCCATCAATTAATAAATCCGTCAATGTTAAGAAAAAAGCTACTGTGGTTTTGTTAGAAGATATTGCTAATTGGGTAAATAATCTTCCGATTGAAACAGATACCACAGAAGAAGCCGAAAACATCAAAGAACAATTAGAAAGTAAATTGATACATAAAATTGGTGAACTTAATATGAATTCTGAGGTATTTAACGATGATTTTATCTACGACGATATTCTTGGTGATGAAGTTGATAATTTACTTACAAACGTACCTGGTGAAAATATCAAAAACAACTTGCTTGCCCTAAAAAAAGACTTATTAGCTTCAGTTAAAAAGGCAAGAAAGAAAATACGAGATGAAAATACAGGACAAATTTACAAACAACAACTTTTTGAAGCTATTTCAAAGGCTCTACCATCTTTTGACTTGACTGTAGAAGGAAAAGCATCATTTGAAGTGCTTAAAGATGATGTAGCTGACGCTTTTATAAATTTGGGTTATATTGGTTACGATGAAAATGAGGCAAATAAGTTAAAAAAGAAAATTAATGATGAAATCTACAAATTTTGCAATAGTTATCTAAAACGATGCCCTGCATCACCCCTTGATACCACAAAATTAAATGAAGCCTTATATGATGCTCTGAAAAATGTCGCGGAACCACAAAATGAGTCATTCGTAGATGATGTTGAGCATGTGAAAATAAAATATGAGATCAACAATTGGGTTGAAGAATTGCCATTAAAAAATAATACTGGACAAGAGAAACTTCATACAAACAGGATGATATGTGCGCTAGCCAAAAAAATTCATGACATTGAAAATGAAAAGGATCTTTTTCCAGCCGAAGAAAATGAAGAAAAAATGAAAAAAGAAATAGCAAAATTTTTGACAAAACTCCCAATGGCTACTGAAAACGATGATGATATAAACGAGCTGATTGAAAAAATAGTACAAAATCTTAAAGATACGGAAGAATCCCGAAAATTTTACGCTTCGGCTAGACATTCCATGCAACCTCTTGTAAAAAGAACATCTCAACCAAAGATAAGGATTTCGTTTAATGATGCTTCGGTTAGTCCTTGTCCTATGAACACGTGTAGTCAAACCTCTAGTTCTATTAAATGCCCTGGCCCTAACCAGTGTTTAGTTCAAAAGAGTTCAAGCGTTCAAACTCCATGCAAAAAAATGCAAGCCGAAGGGAGCCAAATAGATGTGTCACCAAATGTGATTGTTAATGAATACCATTGGAATTCAATTGATGAAAGTAGTATGCAGCCTCCTCGGGTTCCTTGCCCGTGTCCTACCACTTCTCGCCCTCCGTACACGGTCATGCCACAACCGCTTCAAACTCCTATATCACTATCACGAGGGGAAGAAAGCTGCATGCAGCTGCCTCGAGCGTCTTACGCAGGTCCAGCCGCTTGTCGTCCTCCGTATTCAGTGATGCCACAACAACCTCCAATTTCTGTGTCACAACGAGGGGGCGACTGTACTTCAGCCGCATTGAAGTCATGCCTCACTACTCGACCATTTCCCTTGCAACCGTTTCAAAACCAGTTTATTAAACCCCGTGATCCGGATCTAGCAAACCCTTGCAGTTGTGCTCAGCACCCGATTCGGGCGCATTCACCGAGTTCGCTGCCCGATTATGATGACCATGATTATCAGTTACCGGAAAACCCAGCACTGTCCAGACATGAACCTCAGGCTGAAGATACGCAAGCGGGGAAGCAGTGTTCGAATCAGAGCTTTGGGTCGGTATTGGATGAGAATAATTTATTTCAAATGGGAAACCAACACTCTACTTCATGTCAGCTTCCACGAACACCTAGCCAGAGTCCACCTTATCCATACCATCTATCAACCGAACCCGTACCGGGCAGGCCAGAGCAGAGCCCTCAAAGAAACCGTGCAGACTCTCTAAGTAGCCAATACCCGAGACAAACGTGTCCATGTCCAACACGCGAAATGCCACCACAAAGAGATACACAAGAAAGTCAATACATTTCGTATACTCCATGCCCAGGCTCGCTACAAATGAGGAATGGACGATCTCATCAGGACAACCAACCGATGACACCAAATCCGTTCATGTCTGGCCCACCACATTTTTCTCAAGGTTACATTTTGTCAAGTTTTTTTTAAGGTACAAAATAGGTTTAATTCATAAAGTTTTATTTAAAGCGTCAAAGTTTTTAGGATAGACCCTGCAAGTTCGCCCTCTCTGCGTGTCTGTAACCTCTCTTGTGTTGGATCAACACTCCAATTAGCACCTGCACGTCGCATGATCCAGTTTGATCTCCGTCGATTGAGTAGTTAATAGTCAGAAGTCAATTTAAAAAAAATACAAATTGCGCCATAGTAAAACGTAAAAACTCTTCAAAAGTTGGCCATACGAATAAAATTAATCTACTAATTGCTTTTATGACGTCATAGTAGATATAAAAATGCAACACGCTGTGTTTTCATACAACTAGATGTAGTCGCGGGATCTGTTCTGGAAGAACTACTCTCCAGTAGGAACAACCAAACTGTTCTTCATGTTATATCCTCACTGGTTACAATACAATATCTCTTATCGGTGTGTAATATATTTTCGGTGTGTATTACACCGAAAATATAAATGAAACTTAAACTAACATCAAAAATAAATATCCGGCTGTATAATGGGCGGCCTTATTCCCGATAAAGCGATTTCTGATTGTTTGCTTGTATAGTTTTGCCGTCAAAATAGCTTTGTCTTGTTTGTAGGTCAATCGTGCGTGACACCTCGGAGCTCCATATCATGTTCTCGTGCGCCACAGATGCCATGCGCATTCAACCCGAGATCTCCTTGCTACATGCGGCCGGAGCCTGCGGTCTCGGCGGAGGAGCACGAGCCAGGGTTCAACTGCTCCTATCAACAATCCACGACGCGGCTTCAAACTTTCGACGACGAGGAACCACAAACTTGCAATTCCCGTTACAACGACTGGGGTAAAGTACGAGATGACTTTGAATACTGGGAAAGAGATAGACCAAACTTTGATTCCGGCGTTGAAACAAACAACCGGAGGGGGGGAAGGAGATGCAAAATATGTAAACAAATTAGATATGGCGAATATAACGGAAGGCGTTTCTAGTCATTCTGTACTTATTATTTACACAATTTCCCGTGTAATAGCTAAGCTAAAGTACTTACTTTCTTGTTAACATAAATCAGCACAGCGACAGTAAGACTGTCATTTGAAATAATTCCCAGTACGACAATACATCTCAGAAAAAGCAAGCAAAAAATAATTTTAAAAAAACTGTATGAAAAGAAGCAGACCCGCGCTTTTACGATACTAATTTGTACAAAACAGTCAATTTATTCATAATCTGCATGTCGGTTCTCATTCGTCCTGTTTTGCTGAAATGTGTCAACTTCACTGAAAGCACTGAACACTGAGGAGTAATGATGCTTTTATTCGTTGATGGAAAAACTCTTAACCATTTATCTGCAGAAGCCGTAGTTGGTACAAAAAATGCGATCCAGTTTCGTTCAAAAAGGAATATTGGCGACGCTCCAAAAATCTCATTTGCGGGCGAATCCTCTCCCGTATTCAATATTTTACTGAACTAGTGCCGTAATAGCTTTCAGATTTAAAATCTAAACCACTATCTATTACTGATAAAGAAAGTTTTCTTTGAGGCATTACCTAACTTATTACTGAAAGTAACCAGATGTCCTGGATAGGCAAGTAACAAAGTATTGTATTACTTGTTATATTTAGTAAACTTATAAATCAAATTTATTTGAAAGTCCGCCCGCTTGCCGATCACTACGAGGTAATAATTGTACTGAACACGACCCGTCAAGATTGAACCAGCCATGGACAAGGTAACGAGCTGCCGGTTACTTGAGCAACTTTTAATTGATTCCGACCAACACTGTGCCCAGAAGTATATTTCTGCTTGTGTGAGTTTATCTGGTTACCTGTGTTTATTTTTAAACAATAAACGTAGTGAGTGTTTGACGAAGCTTACTAGAATTTGACCTGTAATGTGCATTAGTTTTGTTTGTCCTGTACACAACAACGTGGTTTTGTGCAATAAAAATGTTCTATAAAGATCAAAACTCGCAAACTCCTTTTTAATTTACTAAAAATAGGATCTCAAAATGACTGTATTTTTTGTATGTACCAAGCATACGCGATATCTTCACCGACTGTAAAACACATTGAGATATAAAGTAAACTTTTTTTTTACTTTTATTAAATAGGTTATCAACGAAGGTGGAAGGGGACACTCTCGAACTACATTTAAGTTAGAAGAAAATATTCCATCCACTTGCCGTGAAATTTGTTTTTTATTTATTTATCAACATTTATTTTTATATACGTAGTTTCGAATATAGCTACTTATTCTTACGAAAACTGTCAAGATGTCCCACAATGTTCCCGAAAATATCAAGGCCAAGGAAATCAATTTGGAGAGCGAGCCCGGCCACATCTGACAGCCTCTGTGAGCCACTCGAGGGTCACACACACATCTATATTAAAATTGCGAATGTTTGTGTATTATGTTTGTTCCGACCACAGATCTGTCAGGTTAGATTCGGGGAGTTCACCTACTTTGCGTGTTTATTTTCCGTCTAAAGTTGGATTAATGCTCCAACTTGATTCAGTTCGACCACTGTTGATAGCCCGTTGGTCCAGTTGGTAGTGAACCTGCCTTCTGAGCTTGGGGGCGTGGGTTCGATTCCCACCTAGAACAAACATTTGTGTGATGAACATTTGTGTTTGTTCTATATCTGGTTGTTAATATCTATTTAAGTATGTATTTAAAAACTATATATGTATGTATATCAGTCTCTGGCAGCCATATCACAAGCTTTGCTTAGTTTGGGGTCAGATGACCGTGTGTGAAAAAATGTCCCGAATATTTATTTATTTATTTATTTACTGTCGTCAACAGCAGCGCGTCTGACGTCAAAACCAAAAATTCCAAATTAGAAGAAATCGATTGACTCGTGATTTGAAGATTCCCAGATTGAACTACACATTTGTGAGGGACATAAGGTAATCACTGCGCGGGTAAAGTCGCAAGAAAAACTAAGTCCCTAATAAAGAGCAGCTTCTGATCAAACTTGTGTGAGTAAATGTATGTAGTCTTAGTATATTTGTATTGATATTATTTATTACGATTTTCAATTTCTCTTTCACGTAGATATTCCAAAAAAATAAATCCAGATCAGAGGTGTACAGCTGAATCTGAGTGTTAACTTCTGAATTCTGTTTCTTTCTCTGGGTTTCTCTGAACTGTTTTATAGTATACACTTTGACTAATATACATGAGTGTAGTACTCATACTCATACTAGACAGAACCTGTATGTATTTGTAAATCTACTTGAATGTCAGATACAACGAGGGCGTATCAAATATTTAGAGGTGAAGGAGCAGCCGACTGCCACAGAACTACCACATCTGTGCCGGCTGCAGTGTGTCGGTACCTGGACTAGTTTGGAAATCCGTACAACATGCTTTTTTAAAACATTTATTAGTTAAGCGACAGGTGGTTAGCTCACCGAGTAAATTAACAATTTAAACAACACGTATTTTATTCCACTCTGCTCCACCCAGGTTAAAACAAAATCGTCACCTACCCTGGTTTCATCTCCACTCAAGGTTGCGGCAGGATGAGTATGGATTTCAATGTGGAGAGTGAATTTGAACCCATTTGATTCCGGTCGTGTCCGCCTCAACAGAAATGCTCCCTTAGATAGCTTCCTAGACTGTAGCTCCGTAGACCGTAGCTTCGTAGACCGTAGCTCCGTAGACCGTAGCTCCGTAGACCGTAGCTCCGTAGACCGTATCTCCGTAGATCGTAGCTCCAAAGACCGTAGCTCCGTAGATCGTAGCTCCGTAGATCGTAGCTCCGTAGATCGTAGCTCCGTAGCTTCGTAAAGTTCCTAGTTCCTTAGATATCAAAGAGTAAAACTATAGATATCTACGTAGATTGGTATTTCCATGTTTGTCTTTTTAAGGTTCTATAACCTAACGGAACCCTCTTACTATGCCTTCTCTGTTCTCTGCCTATCTGTCTTAACTTTTGACTACTATATTATGTTTTGCTTCGCAATAGATAGCCAGTTCCATAGAATAATAATAACGTTCGAAGAAATAATAGTAAAATTAATATCGAAACAGATACAACAATAGTATTTTTCTATGTATTTTTATCTTTGCTCTAGTGAAAAAAGGTAATATGTTCAAGCAACAATATGGACATGATTATAGTACACGCTCTAAAATAAAACGATAAATAATAAACACCGGCCAAGTGCGAGTCTGGCGTGCGCTAAAGATCCCAAACTGAATGACGTTGATGCACGTGTACGGCTGGTGCTTTTTTTCCTCTTCAAATAATAATTTCCATTCACAAAGTACAGATGAAAGAGTCGATTAATTTTATAGGTTCCTATTGATAGCCCACGTTCTTCTTTATCAAGAAAATGTTTATCACTTTTCTCATACAAGTCATAAAAATATTATTCAGAAGCTATCTACACTTACACCCACACCTACCTAGTCACTGGGTAGGTGTGGGTGTGGTGAGATCCCACTAGGTCCTAGTGGGATGTCACCGCACATACCTAAACATGTCCAATACCTCCAGCGCCCATGTAAGAGTGCCTACTCCAGGTCCCGATCAGGCGTAAATAGTCAATTAGCTCGTCGCCTACGCCGGCGGAGAATAGGTAACCTAGATCCTAGGTTATAATGAGTGTATATTGAAGGCGTATGTCTCACACCGT
Source organism: Agriopis aurantiaria (assembly GCA_914767915.1). NCBI lineage: Eukaryota > Metazoa > Arthropoda > Insecta > Lepidoptera > Geometridae > Agriopis > Agriopis aurantiaria. Next base: position 516,397 of record OU611982.1, read on the forward strand.
AATAATAATGACAGTGTCCTCACTCGACACTACACTTGCCCAAGTGATGGAAATGTTACAAAGTTGTTGCAGTAGACTCGAGACGAGAGAGGGTCGGAAGACTTACCTACGGAAAACGTGTAAATAAAATTATAATATGGAAGCATCACAGAAATTAATGTACTTACTATAAAGCTAGCTTATTGGGAACTTTGTATTTGTATTTGTACGTAGTTATTTTTGTATTCATTTATATATCATCTTGTTACATAGCATATTTTGTCTTTTGTAAAAAAATTCATTATAATTATTGTAAATTACTTTGTTTTGAATGTGATTGAGGTATGTACCTACTTGTACGCGCACCTGTGCGGTGCGTGACGTCACCTGCCGGCCTCATTGGAAGACCAGCGCCGTTTGACAACAAACGGCATTATGCTGAGCTGGGGCCGGTTTGTGGCAAAAGTCCAACTTTTTTACTTTACTTTTAAATTTGTGTGTAGCTCTAAGTGTGTATGGATTTTTGTTACAAATAAAATATTGTCTATTGATTTATATTGTGTTTCTAACTATTTCGTTATGCAAAAGAATATTAGTTATAGTATACAATATGCTATCGGGCTGATATATTTTTATAGTCTGATAAAAAAGCTGACCACAATTAGAGCCGGTCACAGAAAACTAAATATGCTTAATATTAAGGAAGATAAATACTAGACAGTGGCATCGGTTCTGATGCACTAAACTAAATTTGACAGCTCTAAAATTGTTGCCATCCTTTTCTCACGTATTAAAATGAAAAGAGAGGCAGATAATTTTAGTCCTGTCAGATTGGTTTAGTTTAGTGAGTAGTATGACAGAATAGGCCTCACTGAGCGCACTATACTTACAAATGACGTAAATTGTAAGTACGCTATACAAACTTCTTACTGACATTTACATTGTTGGAAAGAGACAGAGCATCCTTTTCTAATCAGAGTAAAAACTTTAAACGCTTTTATTTAAGAACTTTACAAGCCGATTTAAATAATTTTCAAAATGCGGGCGGTAAATATCACTTTACCTCGCTAGGGAGGTAAGGTAATAAAAAAAACTAGTGCCATATCAAAAATGCCAGTGAGCTTACTTTTTTCTTTTCTTCTAGCATGGAGGTCCGTACCATGACAGACTGGCAGATAGCGTTGGTCAGTTTAGTTGGTTGGAGTGGCATGACCGGTTATAAGGAGTTTTCCCCACGGGTGAAACCGCGGGGTGCAGCTAGTATTTTATAGAATGGCAGGGTACTTCTTCAAAGACAAAATTTTGGACTTCTATGGGTTTATTTCTGAAACTAACTAACAAAACGGCGTGTAATTTTTTTTAAATACAGTTTAGCTTTAACTCTAACTGGGACAAGTGATATTTTTCAAATAATTGCAGTTTAAGTATAAATAAAAAATCTTTGAACTTTGTTCTTCTGATTCATATAACGCGTCCGCTTGCCATTTTGCGGAAGAAAATGGTCGATATCGCATTTTCCTTTTGATTAATCATTACGAATTATAATTATATCAAAAGGAAATGAATTGCCCTCTTATAAAAAAATATTCTATTAGTTATACCTACCTTAGTTTGTTTATAAATAGGCAAATAAGAAGTGTCCGGCACATAATACTGATTAATGTGGCGTAAGCTGCGCTTGACCGTGCTTGGTCGGGTAATAACAATGAGAGTCTGACTTCCCGCGCGGGGGGAAGCCATTCGTGTAACGGACGAGCCAGAAGGTGGACGTGCGGCTGGTTCGCTTGGATCCCGGAGTTACAAGGGTAAATATCTGATTCATATGTGCTTTGTTCAGGTGGCATTTTGATTACAATGTCTACCTTATAAAATTTATTTTATTGTTTTACAACTTCAATTTGCATTTCGTGTAATGCTTTTGGGTTATAGATTCAACTACAATAATTACAATACTGACGTCAGTATGTATGATGAGTTATGCATGTGTGAAGGGAAAATCCTGATTCATCTGTGCCTGATTCATACGGTCAAAACACCATTTGAATCATAAAACAACTTCGTTTTTCTCCTCTCCAGCACGAAAGGAACGCTTTTGTTACGTAATTCTCCTTGTCCAATTTTTTACCGTGTACAAATCAGTAGTTCTTGTCTTATTTATTATATTTACTACGGTATAACCGTTTAAATAATTCAAATATTACAGTAGTATTCTACATAATTATTAAACTTTTTTGATATGTGTCTTAGTTAAGAATTAATAATTGTTATTTAGAATTAACAATCATACCAGTGTTTTTATTACTAACAATAATGTAATAAAATTGTGATCACTAACAATTAAGTGGCACATTTGACAACAATCTTCAGTGTTAAAAAAGCTATTTATTAAAAGTTAAAACCTCTAATTTCTGTTATTTTAATATTGCAGTTCACAAAAATGCCAGAAAGTCACGATAAAAAGAAGGAGAAAAAGAGACTCGCAGAACGCAAAAGAATGCAAAACATAAGAAAAGATCCAGACAAGTATGCTTTGTGGAAATTAAAAATGAAAGAAACATATTTGAAAAGAAAGAGAGAAGGTATAATAGTTTCAGTTCAGAATTTGATACCCTGTTTGGGTGTCAAATTCTGAACTGAACCAAAAACAGCTAGGAAGAAAAGTAGAAAAAGTTCTTGAAGATGGTATGCTAAAAAGAAATTAAAAGAACGTGATATTCCTTCAGAAGAGGAAATAATTGAAGAATGTGATCCAGCAGACGATACCGAAGTAAATGATCCTTTAGATTTGGAATTACCATCATCTCCAGAAGTTTCGATAATACCAAGGTTTCCAAAAATTCCCAGCTCATCACAGGTATTAACTCAATCTTCACCATTTTCTCAACGTATAACAAGATCCACTATAAGACAACAAAGGACACTTGGAATTGATTTGAACCTAACAGAAAATGAAACTGATGTATCATTCAATGCTGACGTCCCTTCGAGAATAATATAATCAATAAAATGTTTTACAAGAATTATTGTTGATCATCAGATTTTTTCCGTGCTAAGATCACTGATAATTGTTGTCATAAATACATATTATTTTATGTGTGTGAATATGATTCTTTCCTAATACAGAGCCAAACGACATAAAGTTTTTCATTTTTAGTTCAGATTCTGATTCATCTGTAATACATTCTGATTCATCTGAGCACAAAATATTTGAACGTAGATATCTTGAAAACTACTTTATAAAAACAAGTCCCTCATTGAAATATATGTTCTTTAGTCAACTTTTTTACATATGAACATGTGTGACAAAGCAGAAAGTGAAACAAAATTTTGGCCAGATGAATCAGTCGAAGAATGAAATTTCGAAGAAGTACCCGGCAAAGGAGATAGAAAAAACTATTTGTATCATTGCGTGAGAAAAAACTATTTCTCCCACAATGATTTTTTATCTTCAATAAACGTTGTAGTGCACGAGTGAGACAGTCGCGCGCCTTTAGCTGCTCCTTGATTTTTCAAAGTTTTCTTCGAAGATGTTCTACTACCTTTCCTTCCCTAGGAGCTGTGAAGGTAGGCGGTGGTTATGAATGGATTCCATTAAGAAGGTGCTATGTTATCCACTCCCGTACTGATAACTTATTATTGTAGTTAATTTATAAACCAGAAGCCGCCCGCCCTTGCACCCGCCCTGGGTTCCCGCCCTGGGTTCCCACCCTGGGTTCCCGCCCTGGGGCCGGGTACCTGGAGTGTCGTCGTCACTTCACTCATTTTAGACATTGCTTTTAAGGAATTTGTACTCATGTATTACATGCTGACACAGACTAGGTAAAGCTACTATATACAGTCTTTGCATGCCGACAACGTTTCATCTTGGAAGATAATATGTAAAAGTTACTTTTCTTAAGTATGACTGCCCCAGTGGCTCAGTTGGTAATGAACCTGCCTTCTGCGCTTGGGGGCGTGGGTTCTATTCCGACCTAGGACAAACATTAATGTGATAAATATTTGTGTTTGTTCTATCTCTGGGTGTTAATATCTATTTAAGTGTGTATTTATAAATATATTTATGTATGTATGTATATCAGTCTCTGGCAGCCATATCACAAGCTTTGCTTAGTTTGAGGTCAGATGACCGTGTGTGCAAAAATGTCCCGAATTTTTATTCATTTGAAGTTATTTTTAAAGTAGTTTTTTCACAAATGGCTAAACATTGGTACATTTTTAAATGCTCTTGATTCTTGGCCAATCACAATCTTAACTACTTGTACCTATATACATAATATCTACTAATATATAGGATAGCTATTTATTCATTTATTATATTATATTATATCGGGCATTAGAAACTTAAAAAAACGAAGTTAGCGCAGAGAATGTCTTATATTGTTAATCTTTCTGCAGATTAAAAAATGTCATCCCACTATATCTCCGTTCATCGACGGCGTTTCTAAACCAATTTTCTCGCACTCACCTTCGACATACAGAACAATCAGTATGGACATGTGCTTATTAGGTACTCTTCAGTGAGCATTTGAGCTTGACACTAATATTTGTTTATTAGTTTTACTTTCTGAGTCTTTTAGTTACGTCCAATACATAATATTTATTAGACTTGCTACGCCAAAAGCTCAAAAAAGCCCGAATATGCATGACAAAAAAAAACTTTAACAATAAAAACATTTATTAAAATCCAAATTTTCCATAAATATAAGAAAACGATTAATTTAAATCTATACATGTGGAGCATTGCACTGTACGGAAGGGACGTGTACTAAGAAAGATCGAGAAAGGCTGAAAGCACTTGAAATGTGGTGTTGAAGACGTATGAAAAGAATAAGCTGGACAGGAAAAAAACAGGAAGTATTAAATGTTGTCAATGAGGACAGAAGTATACTAACGAGTATAGAGACGAGAAGAGGAAAGATGTTTGGCCACCTTGTAGGACAAGACAACTTAATGAAAACCATCATAGAGAGAAAGGTAGAAGGAAAGTGAGGACCGGGAAGACCAAGACGAGTAGGTATTCTTAGACCAAATAAAAGAGACGGCAAATGTCAGGTCGTACAGGGAGGTGAAAACGCTGGCAGAAGACAGTCAAGCCTGGAAGTTATTCCACCAACAAGAGCTACGCTCTTAAATGTTGAATGAATGACGCCCCGCGGTTTCGCTCACCATCCTACAGGAACCGTCATTGTTTCCGGCTAAAAAGTACCTTTATTAATCCGAGTTATAAAATCTAATGGGTCAGGAAGACATTTATTCTGGAGATTGTCCGGTTTAAAGGCGATGGAATCTTTATTTGCGCAGGTGATAGGTACAGTCTTCAGGATATTCTGTTTGTGCTTTAGTCTGCTTGGTGTCTTTCATCCGCTACAAGGGACAAACACATGAAATTACATTGTGGACTATTCCTGTAGTTTTGGTTATGTTCAAAGCCTGTCACTCTCTGTCGGATTCACATAATTGAAACGGGACAGGAACAATATCGCATGCACGTAAAGACAACTTTACAGTAGGCACAGCGGATCTTTGCCTCTGAAGTTGTCTGCAAAGCTGTGCAGTAGCTATTTTATGTCGCAAGGGATGTCCTACTTGCGCAATGATTCGCAGAGCCTAACTTCAGAGACACAAAGATCCACTATGCCTACTGTACTTTGCTTTGCTTCACTTTACAAAAAGACATGTTGTTTTTGGTGTGAGAACCTTCCACCACAGAATTCTGCTACATGTGCTATCTCGCTCTCCTTATATCTAAACAAAGCAAGGAGGGACTATAAGTAGCATTACAAGAGCCATACTGGTCCCGCGTGTATATTTCTCGTGAGTTTATTTATTTGAACCGCTGCCAGGTCTCAATTTTTCAGGGATATTGCGCTGCGCCCCGAATGCTGAATAAAGGAGAACTCCCCAATTCGGCCCAGATATTGATGGCGCTATTCAAACGGGTTATTCAATTTGCATGACAGGAGTGAAGTATTGATACATTTATTTGTAGTAACGTAGGAGATATTTCGATTTAAATAAGTGAGTAACTGACGGTAATGTGAAGAGGCAGGGTTAGCTCTTTACGTGACTGTAGCGACGGTCGAAACGGACGGAGTTCTGTTTTCTTTTTACCACGGCCTGATTGAAAACAAACGTTTGGTCCCGGGAGAAATTAATGTACTATTGTATTTATTTAAAATATACGACTGTGCCTTATTATCGATTTGTAGGGACAAATCGATAATAATTAAGGCACAGTGCAACGTAATAAAGCACATGTATGATATTATGATTGACTATCTAATTATCATTTTGACTCGTATTCACAAATTTTGTCTTAACTATTTTTGACAGTTTTCCCATAACAAAACTGTCAAAATTTGCTGTTAAGCCGTCGTTACAAAAAATGTGATTGTACCCTGTAATTGCAAGTGTTTGTCAGGAAGGATGATGATGATGATCACTAAATGTGAAAATACTTATATTACTCTTTCTTAGAATTATACTCAATCCATTTGTTAAGTACTTCAGTAGATAGACAGCTTCGGTAGATTGTAAAAAGATATTTGAAAACAATAAATAATGTTTGATTACTTTTGCTAGTTTTTTGAACGTAATATTGTAGCTGGTAGCCGATACACTACAGACAAACATAACAAAGGTTTACATTCGACTTGTTGAAATGTAGCACCTACAGAAAAGAGAAGTAAATAGAATGGAAATGACAAGGAAATCTGTAACCGGGCATTATGAGTGAACCTAGATTGAACATTCTTATTTAGATCAACGCATCGAACTCCGCATCACAGTTGCTAACTAATTTCGAATGACTGACGTTTCGTTTATATGGGTGCAACAGGCTACAACAAATTTCTTACAAAAATGACTTGACAGCCGCTCCACTTTAAACAAAAAAATTACTGGTTTCTTGCTCACTGGAGAAGCGACCTCTCCAGAGTGTCGGCGTCAAACACAAACTCAAACTCAAAACACAATCGGATAAATTCTTCAGCTGAAACAATCGCCACAAAGAAAAATACGAACGTAGCTGTAACATAATAGACGTCTGCTCGTCGTCTGTTACCGAGCCTCTTAGCAGCTAGCTCCTCGCCAATCGATCGGCAGGGGGCGCTCCACAAACGTATCACGGACCTCTAGTTAAATTATTGACCCCGTAATTGCCCGGACCGCCATTCCTCACTCCAAAGACACTTTAATTAAATGCCCAAACACTCGTATCTTAGTCTTTCTTTAACGGCCGGAGCTCGATTTAACGGCGGTATTGAATAATTGAATTAACGACTAACAGTTGCCCCGTTAACGGTCTATTAAGGAGTAAGAACTACGGTGGAAGGAAATGGCTTCAAAAGTGCTCAGTATCTAGTTGGTATAAGTGCGGTGGAAGCAATGCGGTCAGTGTTTGGACCCGTTTATTTTTCTAATGACATTAGCACACATATTATGTTAATACAGGGTATTAGGCTACCTTCGTACCAAATTTCATTTGAATCTGTTCAGCCGTTACGGAATTGAGTGAGGACTTTATTTTGTATTTAGTTCCTCTTAAATAGTCTATGTATATTATCAAATATCCCGTTAATAGTCATTTGCACCTGTAGCGAACAACTGTGACAGTTCAAAACTTTAAAAAAAATTAACTTACCTGATAGGTTTTCCATAGTTATAATTTTTGTTCTTCTATAATTTTACTTGTTACCAAAATGTAACTAATGTGTGGTTAAAAGTAAAATTATAGAAGAAGTTCGATCATTCAATCGTATTTTGAGTGGTTTTATATCATTCATAAGTTGTGATACTAATTATAGTTAAATGATTTTCCAGAAAACGAGAAGAAATTCTACCAATAAGATTATTATTGCGAGCGAACGTGACCGGAACGCAAAACGAACCGCTTTCTTCTCCAAGCACAAATCTGCGCTTAATTAAGTTCCAACTAAGTTTAAAGGTTACGTGTTGGAAATCCAGCAGAAATCCAGAAAATGTTTAACTTAAATCGGTTCAGTTTGAGAGTTGTCTATTCATTTCGCACACCATACATTTGACTAGACTCGACAGTCAAATGACTCATAGAAAAGCATTGAAATTTGTACAAAATAATTTCAAAAAACCAACAACGAATGCATGCCACATGTGCGTTCGTCCAGAGATAAAAAAAAACAGCTAAGTGCGATCCAAATATTTAACGTAATGACCGTATTTCGACTGCCACCTTGATTTATGTACACCACCAAGGGACCATGGATCTTAATATTTAATTCATTTCACCTTGATGCCTGTACGCGTTCCTGAGAAAAAGGCGTTTTGATACACGGACCGACAGACAGACAGACGGATATTAAAATGAGCCTATAAGGGTGCATTTTTTTTCCTTTTGGGTTACGGACCCCTATAAATAGATACTTAGCTTAGCATCGATTTTAAGTGCATATTCTGGCAGTCCGATAAAAAATTATCAGGAGGGAATTAGATCGTGCAAATCCAATGCACACTCTGAAATGCAATACAATTACAATACAATACAATTCTTTATTAATAACTCCATAGTTACATGTCAAACTTCTCCAGTACACTTTCTACAACGATGTAAATAAACTTATATAAACAGTATATGTTAATAATATTATTGTGTGTACATAATTCAAATTAAATAATCACTTATTCAATTAAAAATATGATGAGCAAATTTAAATTTGTTGTTTAATGTATTTAGCGTTGTCATTTCATTGCTTTGCTTTTATTCGCTCAGTTGTTGCTGCGTGCTGAACTTAGAGAGAACTCACATTTTAGTACTTTACCATACATTAACGATTGGCACTTCACTACAATATTTTGTTTTTAATCGCTATACAACGTCGAGTTAGCACTATATATGTTAGTTTAAACCTCACATTTTGAGTCAAGTCAATATGGTGTGCGGAGGCCTTTAATCGTTCGACTCTCAACTTGGAGACGTTGTTGTCCGTTAATGCGATGCGCAAAGAATAGTAATTCTCTAATTTACAAAACGTACTTGGTTGGTTTGCCCTTTGGAGAATATGTATTTGCCCTTTTAAGTTGTAAATCTTGGATTAATCTGTATGCTTAGGAGGGGTTTAAATTTATAACATTTGCTAGAAGTGGTTTAGTTATCTTGATTTTGCACTTTTACTTGCTCCACTCATAGAAGGTTTTCTATGCCCTACGGCTTTAACCACCATAAACCGTAGAAACCCATATTGTTATCAAGTAAAAATTATGTTTAATAAAGTTTCAAATCGCAATGCCATCTACAGCTTCTATCTAATGGACGAGCAATGAGCAGCCGTGCCGCATTTACAGCAATAACTCAGTTACAGCTAACTGCTAGGAAAAAATTACTATGGGACATGAAACACAATTTTTTTATGAACTCATTTAGGTGTTTACGACTGACTTTTGCGAAGTGTTACTCATCTTCTGGGTTCTCGCGGCGACATTTAGAACAAATCAACGCAGTATTTATTTGTCTGTAGTATCTGGATTAGCACACATGCAACAATCTTGAAAGTACAAGTAGCAAATACAAGTAGCAAGTACAAGTATCCACAAGTAACAAGTCGAAAGTACAAGTAACAAGTATAAGTAGCATCATTTGCAACGAGCTACAGAGTCGCTGGCATCCAGTGGATGCAGATGGCAGGCTGTCGTTCAGTGCGGAGGCTAAAGGGGGAGGCCTATGTTCAGCAGTGGACGTCTTCTGGCTGATGATGATGATGATGACACAGTTTTTGCTTAGCAATGGCAAGTGGCAGTGGAGTTTAGTAGCACTCACGCTGGTCCTTGCACAAGTGAAGCTTCGTTTTCGCGCCCTACTCGCACGACGCACACTACGCATCGTTCGTCTCGTTCGAACACTCATGCGAGAACGTACTCGCACGCGAGTTGTGTGCGTCACCACGCATGTGACTATTTTAAGTTTGAACGCCTACTTGTACTGGAAGTTACTTCGTATGGTCTGCAACGGGCAATAAAGTCACGTTTGTCTTGTACCTTGCGTAGTCACTTAAGTTCTCGGTTCATAGCGAGAAGGGGGGTGTGGTATCCACGTGGGTTTGGTCCTAGCTAACCTGCTTAGTAGCTGATTAGAAGCGCAGTCGCCGGCGGATGTCGCCGCAACTCGATTCCATTTCACTTCTTCGCTTTTCATTTCTGTAACTCGACACTGAATAGGGCCATTTACATTTAGCAAAAGAGCTGTTCGTTTCTTTGAACTTGTTTCATCCTTTTTCTGTTTGCGAATGAAGTGATAATTGCATTGCCAACGCAAGGCGCTGTTATTTTATTTGTATTAAAAAGCGTTAGTAGAGTTACTAAAGAATTCGTTTTTTTTTTTTGCTTGCGTATGACCGCCACCTCGCCTTATGTTTATGATGAATAAAACGAAGAAAGAAACGATAAAAAAAATCGCGTTCGATCTACAAGTACCTACGCAAAATGCAAGATAGGATAGGTACTCATTTGTATAATTAATAATACGGTGAGTGGCGACACCACGTACCCCGATTCCATGGGTCTAAAACCCCAGAGACCCAGACCCCTGGCTTGCCTTAACCGGCCGACTGAGGGTGGAAACCGCAAGAGCTAAAAACCTAAGCTCCAGGGTGGAAGTGTTAAAGGGCATAACGCCGCTAGTAGCTCTTAGTGAAAGTGCAGCACACCTCTCGACACCCTAAGCCACCCACGTCAATGTTGCCCTTCCGGTGCCAATATGCGGCAGCCATTATGGGGGGCCCATTTAGTGAGTGGCAAGTCATCACCTGCCTAGGATTTTGAAATGAGGCATAATTGGCAGGTGCCGTACCTCATACCATAGATCTGTTATCCCATCCACAAGTTGTTCACCTCAATAGCCTAGACGTTTTATATCCTATACTGTACAATAGTTTTATAATCCATTTTATACACATTCAATAATATTGTATTTTATATTCAACGGGGCCTCTTGGTGTTGGCTTCGGCCCCACCAATGCCTACTAAATGTCCGGGCTAGACCCGTGTTTATATTGAAATATTGTAGTAAAATTGCGCAGCAATTTTTTTTTTTTACTGCAATTTAACAACCTACTTACTTCACGGTAAGTTCAATGTGCGAGATTCATCTTCTAATTTCCTAATCGTAGAGGAAAAATAATTAAAAAATTTGCATGGATGAGAATTGAATCTCTGGTAATCTGGTAAGCGCAGCGTAGGACGTCCACCCACAAGATGGACAGACGACCTAAAAGAGACCGCAGGGAAACGCTGGATGCAGGCCGCTTCCAACCGGCCCTTTTGGAGATCGATGGGGGAGGCCTATGTCCAGCAGTGGACGTCCTACGGCTGAAATGATGATGATGATGATGAGAATTGAATCATTAAAATTTATCGAGTTACACAAAAAGTCGAATATAGAATTTACTTTTTGAAAGTATGTTGAAAAAATTGTGAATAAACTCGCAGTCATCTATTTTTATTATCCGAATGATTTGAATGTTGTAACACGTGCCCTGATAATATTATATCAGATCGATTGTAATTTTGTTTAGATAACACTGGTAATTCCCAGTTGTCATCATCTTCAATGTCCCCAGTGGTGATAATTCGGTATTATTTTTAAAATTGATCCCATTTATCACCACGATCATCATCATCATTTTAGCCGTAAGACGTCCACTGCTGGTCATAGGCGTCCCCCATCGATTTCTAAAAGGGCTGATTGAAAGCGGCTTGCATTCAGCGTTTTCCTGCGGTCTCTTTTAGGTCGTCCGTCCATCTTGTGGGTGGACGTCCCACGCTGCGCTTACCGGTCAGTGGTCTCCATTCGAGAACCTTTCGGCCCCATCAGCCATCTGTTCTGCGCGCATTTGTAACTAGAGGTGTCATAATGGGAAAAATAAGTTCGTACGTCCCCAGTTATAGCGAAGAATAGCTAGGGCTAAATATAAATAATCATAATATATGAACTTAATAAACTAAAGGACGGATAAAGTTAAGATCTCGAATGTAAAATAGTAGTTTCGTGGAATTTGGTGGCCATTCTAGTATTCACCCTATTTCTAACATAAATGTAGATTGTAAGGTTACAATTTGTATCAAACTTCCAATATAAAATATGTATCACATTAAACTCCCAACAAACGGTGGTGATAATAAATAATTCAGCGAGACGTCAAACTTTTAACGTGCCCCAAATCTTTGGTATAATCCTTCCGAAGTTGCGGAAACTTGCCGCCGAGTTCTGACGCCTTTTTGTTTCGAATATTTTTATGTCCCACCTGAACAGTTCGCCAAACTCTAACTACATTCATCAAACGAGTTATTTCGGGTTTCACATTAAAGTAATCTATTCTCGTTACAGGATCCCTTCTGGTGAGAAATATTGTTGCTTCGAAACTGGTTCCGAGAAATAATTCGCGTGAGATAAATCTTCTCTACGGTAGGGATTACTTTTTGAAATGAAATTAGAAGATCATTTATTTTGATATTTCTGTAAGATTATGAATACATCACAGGAAAGATAATAAAAATAGAAGTATTAGTAATCATCACAGTCAGCCTTTCAACAGTCCCCTGCTGGACTTTTAGCCTACCCCCGAAAGGGTGATTGGGCCATATCCACCACGCTATATAATATAGGGGTTTAATACCAAATAATTATGGTGCGAGAAAATTCCCTCGGAGAAAATTTATCAATGAATCGAAGTCTCGATGATGACTTGATTTATAAAAATTTAATCGAAACACTTTGAGTCATCTAGTATGGAAATGGTAGACAATTGCTTATTTTGAATCTCAAAATGTCTGCTTCCGATACATTATCTATTCATCCGAAATAATCTGAAACTATTGTGTGTCCCGTCCAGCTCAGCCCGTTTTCATTTCATCTAAATAGAGAATATTTTCCCGGGACGGGCCGCGTGCGTCCGTGCGTTCACGGGCCGATGTGGAGATTTCATACCAACTGCTAGGGAATACATTATTCCACTTATATAAGAGAAGTGTTTGATTAAAATTGGGATCGGGTAAATCTGCAGACTTTAAGTCTTGTATCATCAATACATTGTATCGGGTACCGGTTACATTACGTTGAGTAAAAATCAAATTTCTGTCAGAAACCATACAATAATAACAATTAAATTAGGTAAAATACAGCATTCTCCGTTTGATCTCGTAACTAACTCTGTATTGTTGATTCTAGTCGTTTTCTATTAAAAAAAAACTATTATTAAACTATATGCACATTTGAGCATATTTTATATGGTTTTACAACTGTAAAATCGAACTAGACGTTTTTCACAGCTCCCCTCATCGAAATCGCTCTCAACTGTGGCTGCAGATAAATTAACGTCAGATAAAAATATTGATTAGAGAAAAATTCAGAAAATAAATTGTTTATATTTTTAAGTCACAATTGGTTTAAATTTATTTTCTGTTTTTTTTCTCGAAGTGATCTTTAGTAAATATAGAAGTGTGGTGACTCTACTGCGCCGTACGCTCCCGCCCGCCCCGTTATATGTTCGTTGTGACTGTCGCCAGTGAAATAAGTGCATTTCAACATTTCTATATCAGACGTGTCGAGAAGTAAAACTTTGGATTTACTTTTTGAATTACAATTAAACCGTATTTGTTTTGTAGCACATTTTGTTTGTAACGATAGTGCTCGTAAGTTTTCTAACCATGATGACATATATAAGTAGACAGATAAGGCTAATAGGGGGCCCTAAATCTTTGTTATTTTTTGGTTTATTTGGTTCACAACTTGGAATATGCATATATACACAGATATATGTGTATATTCCAAGTTGTGTAAGCACAACAAAGAAAGCACGGTGTAATAGGCATGTGTCCTCATGTTTAATTTATTACAAATAACCGGATTAGCGAGGAATATAACTAAATACATTACACATACTGAAAAAATAAATCAAATTAGCTGATAAATCTCTGACATATTAGCTTTTAAAGTTTTATATAGGTGGGGATAGGGAGGGGATGCTATATCCCTTTCTCGCAAAGCGTGTGTTAGTATAGCATTTGTATGGCGCTCCTGAGCCGTGACGTCACGGCTCAGTATAGTGCGCACTCTGTCTAGCATTAAATTTAAATGCTTATATCAGCTTATATCTTATTTATTTTTGAACTAATTTTAATTTAGTTTTCGTTTATGGGCTCTGTTTATGGTCAGTTTTTTAATGAGGTAATAAAAGAATATTAGTCATCATGCCTATTGTAAACACTAGCAGGTAAACAGCATGCAATCTACTGATAATTCTAAATTATAATAATCAGATAACACAAATTCGCTTACGTATTAAAAAAATAACAAAGGAGGAAGATTATTAATAATCAACTAAACACCAAAAACGCCACATAACGAATCTGAAACAAACGTATCTGAGTCATAGGCTAGGATTCAATATTTTTTTATGAATTCGAAATGCGTTACGGTTTCAAATGAGGCTGCTGAAAGTAGCTAGTATACGAGGTAGCTAATTAGTTATTAGACACGAGTAGTATGCCATTAGACGTTTTGTGCCAGTTATTTAAAACACAAAAACGAAAACAATAGCTTTCCATACGGCTCCAACCTCGTTAAAAAGTCAGCACAAGCCCGCCGCCTGTCGACCAAACACTGTATAGACTAGGCATATAGATGGAGCACTCGTTGCGATCTGAATATCAATCCAAACAAGCGCACGTGTGCACTGATCCGGCTAAATGTAGCGCAAACAGCACAAACAAATGTCGTGTAAATACGGGCCGCTTAGGGACACCCCTCACCCAAATCCGTAACGGCTGAACATATTTGAATGGAATTTTAAACGGTCGTAGCGTATACCCTGGATTAATACAAAAATCTTTTTCCGAAAAAATAAACAGATCCTGAAACTGAAAATACTTTTTTTTTTATAAAATCTTTGTATGAAACAACTTAACAAATTCATTGGAATTTTGCAGCACTGTGTTATTCAGGGCTTATGATAATGATGAGAATTGACAGGAAAACTCTATCGTGTCAGCTAGTCTATTATTAATATAAATATATACTATTGTACAGCACTCCACCTTCTCGTTTCACAAAACCATATATTACACTTACGTAGATGGAAAACCAATAAACAACAACTTTTAATGGCGGGACTCCATAACTTACTGCTTGTTTATCTAAGTTAATTTACTTAACCCTTAGATATAGAAGTTACGCTATTACATCATGGGGCAGATTGTTATCCGCTTGACCCTCTGTTTACTGGAGGTAGGTAGGTACTGCTTGTGTAGATACTGTGTGTGATTAAACACTTGAATGGTTCCCACTAAGTAATTAGTTAGTATCTTGTTTACTTGCTCGCTGTTACATACATTACATAGATACCTGTCTTGTTTGTAAGTGATTGTGAAGACCTGATGAGTTTGTTTTAGATAAATAGAGATAAACTATGATAAATCTTTTTCGAATTAAATACAAATGTTTTTGTGTTTGTTCTTAAGTAACCTGCGTCAAACTGACGCACGGAACACTATTACTCCTCGTGATTTAGTAATAAATGCTTCCAAAAAAGCAGATCTCGCGGCAAATTAAATAAACGGCATTCCATCCTCTAATTTTCCCACCTACAGAGGTGGATTTTTTACCGTTGAAAAACGAAGGAGGCTCTTTAGTTGAAGCGTATGTTTTTATTTGTGATTTCAAATCTATCTAAGACCTTTTGATATAGCTTATTCAATAAAAAATGCCATCATAACAATCGGCGAAGATATCAGTAGCATTAGGTAATTTAAAAAGATCGTATGTGAGCAGTCGTATGTCACTGGTGAGACTTCGGAGCGCCGCTAGTTCGGTATTACGTGAACTATCCTGGAAGGTACAATATATACAAACTAGATATTACGCGCTCGAGAATTTTCTTAGAAACTTATCCAGGAGAAGAGAACTCTCCAAGCTTCAAGAAGCTCGGTAATATTCAACATTGTGTTCACGCCTCATTAATTTTGCGGGTAGTCTGCATTTTTAGCATCTCGAGCTGAACTCCGCTCGCCGGTCGAGGCTTCAGCACGCGCCGTATAATGATCGCTTAGCGAGGGTGTGCTACGGCCGGTAGACGAAACGAAGCTATGCACATCTAAAGATTTCTTTGCACGAGGCTCTTTGTTTAGCGTTAGATTTATTGAAAGTGATAAATCTGGACAATGATAATAATATATATGGTATATCTGTGATCACTGGGCAGCCAGTGATAACTCCAAAGTCGTAAATGTTCAATATGAGCGTTTGAAATATATGTGGACATTTGTATTTTTTGGGTATACTACTGCATAAATAGGTATCTGAATGGGCAACAAGAAATTGTATTATATTTAAACCAACTTAGAAAAATGGTTTTCTATTCTATAAACTTACAATATAGTCTATCTCGAATTGAAATTAGGAGAAAATATTCCACGTGACGAATCTCGTTTATGGAACTTCTGTAGACTAGTTTTTTTAATAATTGAATTATAGAGTTTTCTATTATGCATAACTTTAACTATAGAATCAAACCTGAAATCGCGAAAAAAGTATGGTCAAGTGTCAATGGCCGTTTTCTATGGAACAGCTGATATTTTTTTCGCGGTTTTAGGGTTGATGTAAGAGTAAAAGTTGTTTATAATTATGTGTACAGTGTCTTCCTTTCGGCGTAGCATAACCCTCTCCTTATAACCCTACTTGATGAAAATTTGAGTGTTCTTAGCCATTTGCTCTCCTGGCAGAGTGGTAGTGATCATCAGTTCGGGTGGCGGCTTCACAATCCCTCGCCATTTCTCGCGTGGATGTCGTCCAAATGGTGCCTATATTTGGTCGGTTCACTATAATGGTGACCTGCCGACCGGTCTTGTCCTCTAAGCCTCACCCTGCAACACAAAGCTGGCTACAGAGGTCTCAGCGCGTCACAATACGTGCGCAAAAAGCCGAGGATAAACTCAGTGTTCCACGTTCATTTTAAAAGATTATGAAAACTGTACAAAAGTTTATGCAAATACCTATACCTACTGTGCAACTTCTACAACTCTGTTCGAGTAAATTTTCTCTCGCAATAGAAAGCTCAAGGCATCTTTAAGCTCTCCATTTCTCAAGGTAGAGAGAGACCTAGAAATATACGAAGCCATTTATATATCGCTTACATTTGCAAGCATTCTTACGTACCTCGAGTCAACGTTAGCACTTCTCATATTTTCACGTAAGACACTGAATTAGCATAACAAATGTCTTCAACAGGGCCATTCTGCAAGAGCGTTTTATAGGCAGGTGTTCCATAGCCAGCGGGCGACGGAGAAGCTATTGAAAATCGGCTGATATCTAGTTTAAAAAGCATAAACAGCTATCGTATAAGTCGCTAAGACCAAAAGAGTTCCTAGAAACCTGGCGAATTCTGACAAGCTCACTCATGTTATTGGACCCTTGGACCAAAATGAAACTAATGGACGGGCCATAACCATTGAACTTGCTCAGTAAAAACGAGTCAAAACCGTCGGACATATACTTCAAAACCTAATTATTACCATGTACAGAGTAAATTTGTTACAAAAAATTGACAGCGGTTTTTTGTTGTGTACACTTCGGGAAAGCACACGAAGGCATAATTTTGTCAGATGTTTCGTTATCATGTAACAATAGTCCTTGTGTCACATTTCTTATGGCTAGAAACCGACTGAAAAGAAGTGAGCGCGGGCGCTCATTTTGTAATTTTAAAAAATGCGCTTCTTCTGGGCCCGTCCATTCATTTTATTTTGGTCGAAGATTGGACCAACGGTGTACAACATAGATTCAGTATAAGTACTATACTGAATCTATGGTGTACAACAAACTACCGAGTGACGTCATTGCCGCTCCCAACGTGGCTCGCTTGCGCTGGCTTGTAGATCAGACGTTCTACAGTTTCACGGAGTTCCTTGAATGCTAAATATGCGCATAGTGTACAGTACAATGACTTTAATTATACTATATTATACGATTGTTTGTGTACCTAATGTTACTATTTTATAATATTTTGACATGTAAATAATTCGACAAAAACTAATATTAATATGAGTAAACTAGTACAATAAAGTACGCATTTTATAGTTTGGTATATTTCGGTCTTACCGGCCAACAGTGTGAACACAACAGCAGAGTGTGATTTACACGGTTGTAAGTTTTTTGAGCCAGAGAACAGACAATAGCTGATAGCTTATTTGCCGACAGTGGACCACTCGCCGTATTCTGTTTTTGCCATTACAGCACGGATATGAAAACGTTGCATTACCACGTTGTAAACATTACTCACTGGACTTAAACGTTTTTATAGCTTCACCTCGCTTCGCTTCCATCACTAACAACATATCACGTAGAGCAATATCTTCAATAAGAAAAAGTTGGAATACGTGCATATTATACGATTACGAAGATATAAGGTAACCGCAGTTTTGGAGCAAAACTCGTTAAAGTTTCAAAACATTTCTGTGATAAATCGGGTGCTATTCTAGCGCTGTATATCTTTAAAGTTTAATTGTGAAGACGCTCAGTCAGGGCCTAGACAGCTTGGCGTAATAGTGTGTGCTTATGCGTAATTTTGTTTAGATAGCAAACAAGCCATATAACGTCTAGACGACGTCGCGACTAGATATTCCAGCAGACTGGTACCTGCCTCCTATCTTGTCTATGGTAATAGGGCTCTGAGACAATTGTGCAGCTTCTATTAGTTGAGTTTTGACTCAGATGTCGCCACTAGATTCTAAATAAATGTGTTTCTTGCCAACATTGTACTAAATTTACTTAGAATATGTTAGTACGGTGTGTACTGACTTCAAAAAAGAAAGGAGGTTGGAAGGAGGAGGTCAATATTTTTATGTGCATATAATACGCTGATTGCTCCGACATTAGTGAACCAATTTGCGTGTTGCTTATTTTAAGATGCATTATGTTTTTTATTTTAAAGGGAGCTTTTGAGGTACTCCCGCAAAAATGTGTTTTACTTTGGTTCAGTTATTTTTTTATCACCTCCAATAATATGAACAGTTTTGTTCGAGCGCCTTTAACAATTTTAAGTCAGTTTTAACGAGTTCAAGTGTGGGGCTCACAAGACCTCACCAGTTAAATGTTCCTTAAAATGTCACCCTTGTGTTAGGTGAGCATGTTCAATGACAGTCTCAGCTCTAGATCTTCACACTAGTACGCATTAATAAATACTCATATAGCAAGTTTATTCCAACAATAATATTATGTAAGGCGATAAGGCCGCCCATTATACCGCCGTATATTTGTTTTTTATGTTAGTTTAAGTTTTATTTTTATTTTCGGTGTGTAATAAAGTAATATTGTATTGTATTGTATGTTTTTTTTTTATCTCAGGAAAATACGGAACACAAAGAAATAAAGACAATCGTAGGAACCGTATTGACGTACTAAATGACGAATGCAGTCTTTTGGAACGTTTTTGGAACAAAGAGTTTCTTAATGAGTAGGACCCAGGCACCGGCAGTCGGGGTCTTAATTGCGACCTCAGGCAACAATGCGGGCCGCGACTCTACTTAATTGGGAAGAAGTGAAAACGAGGAAGAAAATGCAATTTGGAAAGAAAACTTGTAAAGTTTGTTAACGTTTAATAATTAATGATTTCCCAAGTGACGAATGCAGTGCAGTATGTGGGGCATGTCATTAATGAGAAGCTCCGGAGCAAGAGCCGATAAATCCTCTTTTTACCAGATTTCTTTTTGTTACTTATAGTAGGTACTCATACATAGATCATACATCAGATTGCTGCAAATCTCGATAAAAACGCACTAAATAAGGCTCTAAAGACGGGCAGCCAGACCTAAACTTGTATACTAGTTAATGTATATTCATATCTTTATTTATAACGTAATATAATTATATTTTTTTATACTAGGAGAAGCCACTGGCTTTCGAAACACAGTTGTTTACTAGTTCGGAGCCGGTGGATTCAATTGTTTGTTTGTATTTTTCCTTCTGCCAAATAAAGATTAAAGAAAGATTATTAAATCCGACAAATACACTTATTTTTTATCGATTACAAAAATCAGTTTTTATTAATAAGTTTTTTATAAATATTTAAAATAAAATTGAAAATACGGACCAGCTATTGAACAATTATGTAAAAAAAAAACAATTATTTGTTTTTTCTGTAAAATTACGAAAAATATATTTATAGGTTTTGTTCCGGAGCTCCTTTATATTACTGGGTATTTCGTTAGGCTGGCTTGTCTAAGATTTTCAAACAACCAGCAATAAAAATGTGTCCTAGTCTTAGAATAACTACACAAAGAAACCAAGTACATTCGCAAAATTTATGCCATTCAAATGGTGTCAAATATGGCTCAAAAAATAATAATTGCGCGTTGAAATCGTCCCACAACAAATCAGAAAAGCAGCATAAGAGTTATGGTGTGACATTCCACAGGTAATCCATTAATTTTCTTGCTTAAATCGTTTAAAATACCAATCGAAACGTAAGCTACAAAGCGAATTTGTAGCTTACGTTTTGAGAAGGCGTTGTTTGGAAACCTACCTTCTTTGAGTAGTTATTCTAAGGTATAGGTAGGTGTAGGTATTCTTTATAGTAAGGTAAGTATATCTAACTTTACTTATCCGAGAAGCGAGTTTCTATTACGAAGATTACAAAGTAAAACATGAACTGTGCTAGAACTTCCATCTCTAAAATAAAGAAGCGTGTTGCTCCATTTTATTCTCAATAGTGCTTCAATTTATATGAAATTTAATGAAAACTGGAGCTCCGTCTTCTCAGGGTTCGAACAAAGCGCGCATGAACGATACATACATCAGAGTGATTTCATAACTACGGAATTATGTGATATTTCATACAGAGGCCACGACCACGGCGGATTAAATGGAGACACACAAAAATGTGGTTTCTTAGAGGTGGAATCAATAAGAATTACTCACGGCTTTATGTGATATTTCATACAGAGGCCACGACCACGGCGGATTAAATGGAGACACACAAAAATGTGGTTTCTTAGAGGTGGAATCAATAAGAATTACTCACGGCTTTATGTGATATTTCATACAGAGGCCACGACCACGGCGGATTAAATGGAGACACACAAAAATGTGGTTTCTTAGAGGTGGAATCAATAAGAATTACTCACGGCTTTATGTGATATTTCATACAGAGGCCACGACCACGGCGGATTAAATGGAGACACACAAAAATGTGGTTTCTTAGAGGTGGAATCAATAAGAATTACTCACGGCTTTATGTGATATTTCATACAGAGGCCACGACCACGGCGGATTAAATGGAGACACACAAAAATGTGGTTTCTTAGAGGTGGAATCAATAAGAATTACTCACGGCTTTATGTGATATTTCATACAGAGGCCACGACCACGGCGGATTAAATGGAGACACACAAAAATGTGGTTTCTTAGAGGTGGAATCAATAAGAATTACTCACGGCTTTATGTGATATTTCATACAGAGGCCACGACCACGGCGGATTAAATGGAGACACACAAAAATGTGGTTTCTTAGAGGTGGAATCAATAAGAATTACTCACGGCTTTATGTCACGGTGCTTTCAAATCTAGCCTATTGCCCACCTATTGCCCACCTATTGCCCACCTATTGCCCGCCTATTTCCAGACCAGGCATTTTGAAATTCATACGTTTTCACTGTCTCTCATTTTGCTATAGTAGCGTTTTGCTACAATGGCATTCTGTGAATTCGTCATACGTCAAGCTACACCAAAAGAGACCAAAATATGGAAAAAAAAATCTTACATTTGCGTCACTCTATCTTTACAGTAGCTTTGTAACAATTTTTTTATTTAAAATATTATTTTAGTCATTCACCACATTGAATTTAGTATGACGTTATTTTATTTTTCGTATTCTTTTCATCAAACCCTTTCATTTGATACCTATATCATGGGATATTATGCATTATCAAATTATGCGCAAAAATTACCTATCCGCCATCTTTGGAAGTCCGCCATATTAGATTTAGAATGACGTCACTTAGCTGTCCATACATTTTCATCAAAACTAAACGTGTATCAAAATTTCAATTCAGTCGGTTGACGGAATAACTGTTTTAAAATTCAGTTGTAAGATTTGACCCAAACTAATAAGACAAGCTAAATAAAAGATGGCAAATAAAATAAAAAAACCATGTATTTCTTCTTCTATATAAAAGCCGATGTGTGTATGTATGAATGTACTCCGATACTAGCTGTTCTCTTTAGCTGTTTGATGGAAGGTTCTCTTCCTGGTCCCTTTAAAATCACCAAGGTTTTCCCCCTGTACAAAGGGAAATGGCAGCGTGAGATCATCGACAGCTACAGACTAGCTTAGCCCCGCGATTTCACCGCGTGGATTACTCCTTATATCATCAGATATCTCTCAGTAAAAGTCCCATCAAAATCGGTCAAACCGTTTTGGAGTTCATAGTAAACATAACACACATCGCCTTTTATAAAAAGATACCAAGACCTCTTAAAAAACACAAACATACATACAAATGCCCGAAAAACATTACCGTTGGGCAGTCGGGTAAAAAATAAAGCATTATGATATTTGTGATAAATAAATTCTTTATTATGCACATTATGCACAACTTAAAAAACAGAAAATTAACGAAAACTTAAATATATAACAAAGATGGATAGATAAAAGAGATAACACAAAGATTCTACATAACATTAAATTATGAATACTCGTATGTTCCCCAACTCGCTGGTCTCGTGGCCCGACGCACCAGACGAGAATTTATAGCGCACGCCATTTGGGAGACAGAAAGGAAAAATTGTACACACCTCGCGGCGTTCAAGTTTCGCTCACGGGGAGATTTCACGAGATTGTCGCCAGAAATTATGGCCAAATATGGCGGAGTATGGCGAGATATGGACGAGGTGAGCAAGCGCAACGGGATACGTCGGATGTACGTACCGGTCCTGTCTCACGCATTCCTGGAACATTATAATAATATTTTTTGCTGTAAATCATTGTAAATATAACTCTTAAAAATAACCATGCGGGTTGTTTACCGCTTTGAAAATTTTGTTGATTTTGTTGAAATGGTAGTTAAGTGGTTAAACTTTTCCACAAAACTCTGACAGACTAGGGTTTCATTAGACCTGATGTTTTTTTACTACAAGTTAGTAATACTAACAGTGGGCGATGTACGAACATGCCGTACGTACCTAATACATACAAATTTTCTATTATGACAATTTTAATGGTATTCGATACTTATTTTACGCATTCGTACTACGCACTACTGATGTGTTTTGGTTTGTGCCAAAACCTTACGATATCTCAGAGTGAGAAGCACAATGCAGTAGATACTGATTATTTTGACCATTATTAGGTATCAAACCCTCATCAACCAGCGCCGACGTACGTTTTTATCATTACTTACTAAAATATTTCTATTTGATATCTCAAAAACGGTGAAGGAAAACATCATGAGGAAATCGGTATGTCCAAGAACCTCAAAAGTTTAAACACATAATAATGACATGCACTGGGCCTGCACGATGGATTGGCGCCCATCCTTCCTCTCCCTCTCTCTCTCTTTCTCTCTCTGTCTTTCTCTTTCTATTTCTATTTCTCTCTGTCTCTATCTCTCTCTCTCTCGTTCTCTGAGAGAAGGTCTGAGTCCCAGCAGTGTGAACACGAAAGAACCGAACTGATAATCAAAATTATTATACCATAAAAAATCGAGATGTGAAACGCAGCAGAAATCTACCGCATGCGACCTGCGACCAGCGCTGAATGAACCTCAACGTCGCTGCAAAAAATAACAATGTAATTCCGGAGCCAGCGCTTCATTTACTGTGTATCCATTGTTAGAGGAATCATTCAAATATTACAACAAAACTTCTTTAAAGGAATTATTTAAAAAACAAATATTCTAGCTGCAGTTTATTAATACGCAATATTTTTGCTTGTCTATTGTGTAGGCTAATTGTCCTGTCCTTAGTATCATAGTTTTTAGGCCTCCCAGTCTTCTTAAACGTCGCTCTCTTGATGAAGAGCTAAAGCCATGTCAAGCTAAATATTTTCTTGGCTGTTTAATCTGTGGTATACTCAAAGAAATGTAGGTACTGCGTTATACGTACCTACATGTATTTTGTGAGTAAGTTGTCTGGTAATCATCACAGATTTGGTAAGCCAATCCCGTTCCGAAATGCACATTGTGTTGTCCCGAGCTGCACCAGTAATGATCGACGCCAGCCATTAATTTGCGCGTTATTCCTGCGTAGAATCACCGGACACCCGACATTTAGCCGGACGACAAATACGTGGTTTGTCCGGTGTGTTTGCTCGGAGGGATATTTGCTCAGTTTTATCAGGGTCGCGAACAAACATAAATAAGGCGGTGTTTTTGTTCTCTTGTGTAGATCGATGGCGGCTGTCAGCGGTAGTGTGCTCAGCACTGACGACGTACGTTCCTTATTTATTTCTTCACTTGGTATGTTTTGGTAGATTAGTCTCAGAATAAGTTAAATACAATGCTCACGAACTGAATGAGGTTTTCGTTATGTAAGTCGTTCATTTTATTTGTTTTAGATCCATAAATGCTTGAAAGCGTTAATGGTCGCGGGTCGTAGGGTCGAGGTCGCAGGTTCAAACCCCGGACCAATGAGCTCTTTGGAGTTTATGTACGGATTTTCATGCCACTGGCTTTTCGGTGAAGGAAAACATCGTGAGGAAACCTGCATACGTACGTAGAAGGAATTCAATGGCGTATGTGAATCCACCAATCCGCACTGGGCCAGCGTGGCGGATATGGCCCAATCACCCTTGGGGGGGGGGGCAAAAAAAGTCCAGCAGTGGACTGTTAAAATGCTGATTATGATGATGATGAGATCCATAAAGAGTGACGTGCCGCTCGCAGAGTGCACTGTAAAACATGTATATGTTGCCTTATGTTAAGTTACATATTTTGAACAAGTTTTCGATCCTATTCTACTATTTATTATCTATAGGCTTGTAAACAACGGCTAAGAAACTAAGGAAATTCGTAGCGATCATTAGGATCTCTAAATATACAATAAATTGCCACGAAAATGGAACAATTAAGTTACTCGTGCATTATACTGGCTCAGCATTTCCGTGGAGTACTATAACCGAGTTGTATCCAAAACCAAAACACTGTTTATTCAGTTCGAAGCGGAAGCGAGCGTGATTCGGTGTTATCTTAACTGTAGGAAGGTATAGGTAGATATGGTAACCTCAGAAACATAAGTGTCGAGCACTTAGTGAACTACTCAGAGCCGCCTTCGATGAGTTCAACTCGGCTTCTGACAACATCAGGTGTGATAGAGAGCGCAAGCAGTAGCTCAAGTACATAGCCTGGCCATAGTCGTGTTTATTCAAGCATCAAGGTTCTGTACCATTAGAACTAGAAATCCAAATGAAGACTCTTTTTGACGAGAGTATGAAATCAGAAATCAGCGCATTCAAATACAAACTCGCACGTTAGTAAGTGACGATGTGAACGTAGATGAAGCACGCAGGCTCAGAAGAGTCACTCTGATCTTGATAGCACCGAGATTATATAACTGCTAGTCTGTGGATGCGCTGTCTGAATACTGTTCCCCGAGGTTACAATCTGAGTGTCTTCAAATCACGAGTGAATCGATTTCTTCTAGGCTAGCGTGCTCCAACGTAGACCGCATCATCGCTTAACATCAGGCGAAATGGTGGTCAAACGCAAGCCAATATTAATTTTTTTAACTCGGGATTCATGTAAGCCGCCTAGTTGTTCCATTCCTTGGCCGTGTGGATCAGAAACGTACAATCAAAACGTTTATAGTATATATACAAGGAAAAACACTTCTTTATACGTGACTGCCCCAGGGTCAGTGATTTAAGTCTTAGTAGTATGTATGTTTGTCTGTTCTTATGTAGCCTCGCAGGTTTTGTAGTATAAGGTACCTACCGTTAGATTTATTGTTTTATCATAACAACAGTTGACGACATACAATAAATGAATAGGGAACATAATAGGTACCTACATTAACTGGGCATACACTCACACACATCTCTGGATACACACCTCCCTCCGCAAACAGCTAATAACAAAAAACAAATAATAATTGTAAAACATACCGCCACACCCTGCAAAGACGCTGCCTTTGCAATACAGTTTTCTACTAACGTAAAAGACAAAGCCACGGTGTTTTGTTTTGTTACTTTTAATAGTATTTGTGTTCTCAATAAATTATAAAACACTGTTTTAAACTATCACGGTTGTTCACTACAGTTATATGATTAAAGTTATATGATTATTTACGGGATATTTACCGTGGTAAGGTTGTGGAATGAATCGGGAGCTCATTCCACAACCTTACCACGGTAAATATCCCGTAAATAATCATAATACTTTAGTGAACAACCGTGATAGTTTAAAACAGTGAGTTATATGATTAACATTAAACACAACCATACCACGGTAAATATCCCGTAAATAATCAATAAATTATGTTTATGTTTTTTTTATTATTTCGAATTAAATCATCTGTGTTTTTTATATTCAATGTGTTTGAATGTGCTGTGTATTTCTTATTTTTGCATATAAACTTTACACGAGACTACTTCATACTACTACTGCGTCTTCCGGTTCGTGGTCTCTACTCCAGAACCTTTCTTCCCCATCGGTTATCGGTTCTTCGAGCGATGTGGCCTGCCCATTGCCACTTCAACTTGCAAATTTTAACAGCTATATCGGTGACTCTGGTACTTTGGCGAATATCTACGTTCCGGATTCTATCCCGCAAAGAAACTCCGAGCATAGCTCTCTCCAATGCCCGCTGTACGACTCTGAGTTTTTCTAAAAGGCCAACAGTTAAGGACCACGTCTCAGTACCATATGTCATCACTGGCAACACACACTGGTCAAAGACCCTTATCTTTAGGTAGTGTGGTATCTTGGACGAGAAGTTATCACGCTATTTCCTGAACGCTGCCCATCCGAGAATTCTTCCCATTGGATTCTTCGGGCGAGCTCGCCCGCTATGCGAATCTGAGTTTTTCCAAAAGGCTGTACAGAAGACTGTGCGTAACTAATAAGACGATTTCGTAAATAAATAAATAATCAAGGCACCTTCTAATGTATCATGCAAGACACGGAGCGTAAGCCAAATGAACCTTAAACTAAATGAGTTGTGACAAAGAAGTGATAATTTTAACAAGTACCAGGTAAGTATAATCAACAAGGAGCTTAGAAACTTCCCGACGTGCTTCTATTAGTGTACTAAGACGAGTACTTAGATCAGACGAGTACTGACACAGCGATACTGCGGTAGAAGTTAGAACGCTCTCCGGATACAAGGCCGGTGTTTACCTCCCACCTGCGGAGGGTAATCCCGCCGATCCTCGAAGTAATTTCGTCTTTAACTTCTCCTTCGGTTATTAGCTAACTTGTAAACGGGCGTATTGTTAGTGCTCAACTTCGCCCTTTCATTTCACACTCTAAATACTTTGACTGGCACTTTTTTTTCGTTCTTGCTCGAACGTGTACATATTAAATCAAACACTTTTTAAATTTTTCCAGTTTTTCCGCATTTCTGGGGGGGGGGGGGGGGGGGGGGGGGGGAGAGAGTGAGAAGCACAATGCAGTAGATACTGATTATTTTGACCATTATTAGGTATCAAACCCTCATCAACCAGCGCCGACGTACGTTTTTATCATTACTTACTAAAATATTTCTATTTGATATCTCAAAAACGGTGAAGGAAAACATCATGAGGAAATCGGTATGTCCAAGAACCTCAAAAGTTTAAACACATAATAATGACATGCACTGGGCCTGCACGATGGATTGGCGCCCATCCTTCCTCTCCCTCTCTCTCTCTTTCTCTCTCTGTCTTTCTCTTTCTATTTCTATTTCTCTCTGTCTCTATCTCTCTCTCTCTCGTTCTCTGAGAGAAGGTCTGAGTCCCAGCAGTGTGAACACGAAAGAACCGAACTGATAATCAAAATTATTATACCATAAAAAATCGAGATGTGAAACGCAGCAGAAATCTACCGCATGCGACCTGCGACCAGCGCTGAATGAACCTCAACGTCGCTGCAAAAAATAACAATGTAATTCCGGAGCCAGCGCTTCATTTACTGTGTATCCATTGTTAGAGGAATCATTCAAATATTACAACAAAACTTCTTTAAAGGAATTATTTAAAAAACAAATATTCTAGCTGCAGTTTATTAATACGCAATATTTTTGCTTGTCTATTGTGTAGGCTAATTGTCCTGTCCTTAGTATCATAGTTTTTAGGCCTCCCAGTCTTCTTAAACGTCGCTCTCTTGATGAAGAGCTAAAGCCATGTCAAGCTAAATATTTTCTTGGCTGTTTAATCTGTGGTATACTCAAAGAAATGTAGGTACTGCGTTATACGTACCTACATGTATTTTGTGAGTAAGTTGTCTGGTAATCATCACAGATTTGGTAAGCCAATCCCGTTCCGAAATGCACATTGTGTTGTCCCGAGCTGCACCAGTAATGATCGACGCCAGCCATTAATTTGCGCGTTATTCCTGCGTAGAATCACCGGACACCCGACATTTAGCCGGACGACAAATACGTGGTTTGTCCGGTGTGTTTGCTCGGAGGGATATTTGCTCAGTTTTATCAGGGTCGCGAACAAACATAAATAAGGCGGTGTTTTTGTTCTCTTGTGTAGATCGATGGCGGCTGTCAGCGGTAGTGTGCTCAGCACTGACGACGTACGTTCCTTATTTATTTCTTCACTTGGTATGTTTTGGTAGATTAGTCTCAGAATAAGTTAAATACAATGCTCACGAACTGAATGAGGTTTTCGTTATGTAAGTCGTTCATTTTATTTGTTTTAGATCCATAAATGCTTGAAAGCGTTAATGGTCGCGGGTCGTAGGGTCGAGGTCGCAGGTTCAAACCCCGGACCAATGAGCTCTTTGGAGTTTATGTACGGATTTTCATGCCACTGGCTTTTCGGTGAAGGAAAACATCGTGAGGAAACCTGCATACGTACGTAGAAGGAATTCAATGGCGTATGTGAATCCACCAATCCGCACTGGGCCAGCGTGGCGGATATGGCCCAATCACCCTTGGGGGGGGGGGCAAAAAAAGTCCAGCAGTGGACTGTTAAAATGCTGATTATGATGATGATGAGATCCATAAAGAGTGACGTGCCGCTCGCAGAGTGCACTGTAAAACATGTATATGTTGCCTTATGTTAAGTTACATATTTTGAACAAGTTTTCGATCCTATTCTACTATTTATTATCTATAGGCTTGTAAACAACGGCTAAGAAACTAAGGAAATTCGTAGCGATCATTAGGATCTCTAAATATACAATAAATTGCCACGAAAATGGAACAATTAAGTTACTCGTGCATTATACTGGCTCAGCATTTCCGTGGAGTACTATAACCGAGTTGTATCCAAAACCAAAACACTGTTTATTCAGTTCGAAGCGGAAGCGAGCGTGATTCGGTGTTATCTTAACTGTAGGAAGGTATAGGTAGATATGGTAACCTCAGAAACATAAGTGTCGAGCACTTAGTGAACTACTCAGAGCCGCCTTCGATGAGTTCAACTCGGCTTCTGACAACATCAGGTGTGATAGAGAGCGCAAGCAGTAGCTCAAGTACATAGCCTGGCCATAGTCGTGTTTATTCAAGCATCAAGGTTCTGTACCATTAGAACTAGAAATCCAAATGAAGACTCTTTTTGACGAGAGTATGAAATCAGAAATCAGCGCATTCAAATACAAACTCGCACGTTAGTAAGTGACGATGTGAACGTAGATGAAGCACGCAGGCTCAGAAGAGTCACTCTGATCTTGATAGCACCGAGATTATATAACTGCTAGTCTGTGGATGCGCTGTCTGAATACTGTTCCCCGAGGTTACAATCTGAGTGTCTTCAAATCACGAGTGAATCGATTTCTTCTAGGCTAGCGTGCTCCAACGTAGACCGCATCATCGCTTAACATCAGGCGAAATGGTGGTCAAACGCAAGCCAATATTAATTTTTTTAACTCGGGATTCATGTAAGCCGCCTAGTTGTTCCATTCCTTGGCCGTGTGGATCAGAAACGTACAATCAAAACGTTTATAGTATATATACAAGGAAAAACACTTCTTTATACGTGACTGCCCCAGGGTCAGTGATTTAAGTCTTAGTAGTATGTATGTTTGTCTGTTCTTATGTAGCCTCGCAGGTTTTGTAGTATAAGGTACCTACCGTTAGATTTATTGTTTTATCATAACAACAGTTGACGACATACAATAAATGAATAGGGAACATAATAGGTACCTACATTAACTGGGCATACACTCACACACATCTCTGGATACACACCTCCCTCCGCAAACAGCTAATAACAAAAAACAAATAATAATTGTAAAACATACCGCCACACCCTGCAAAGACGCTGCCTTTGCAATACAGTTTTCTACTAACGTAAAAGACAAAGCCACGGTGTTTTGTTTTGTTACTTTTAATAGTATTTGTGTTCTCAATAAATTATAAAACACTGTTTTAAACTATCACGGTTGTTCACTACAGTTATATGATTAAAGTTATATGATTATTTACGGGATATTTACCGTGGTAAGGTTGTGGAATGAATCGGGAGCTCATTCCACAACCTTACCACGGTAAATATCCCGTAAATAATCATAATACTTTAGTGAACAACCGTGATAGTTTAAAACAGTGAGTTATATGATTAACATTAAACACAACCATACCACGGTAAATATCCCGTAAATAATCAATAAATTATGTTTATGTTTTTTTTATTATTTCGAATTAAATCATCTGTGTTTTTTATATTCAATGTGTTTGAATGTGCTGTGTATTTCTTATTTTTGCATATAAACTTTACACGAGACTACTTCATACTACTACTGCGTCTTCCGGTTCGTGGTCTCTACTCCAGAACCTTTCTTCCCCATCGGTTATCGGTTCTTCGAGCGATGTGGCCTGCCCATTGCCACTTCAACTTGCAAATTTTAACAGCTATATCGGTGACTCTGGTACTTTGGCGAATATCTACGTTCCGGATTCTATCCCGCAAAGAAACTCCGAGCATAGCTCTCTCCAATGCCCGCTGTACGACTCTGAGTTTTTCTAAAAGGCCAACAGTTAAGGACCACGTCTCAGTACCATATGTCATCACTGGCAACACACACTGGTCAAAGACCCTTATCTTTAGGTAGTGTGGTATCTTGGACGAGAAGTTATCACGCTATTTCCTGAACGCTGCCCATCCGAGAATTCTTCCCATTGGATTCTTCGGGCGAGCTCGCCCGCTATGCGAATCTGAGTTTTTCCAAAAGGCTGTACAGAAGACTGTGCGTAACTAATAAGACGATTTCGTAAATAAATAAATAATCAAGGCACCTTCTAATGTATCATGCAAGACACGGAGCGTAAGCCAAATGAACCTTAAACTAAATGAGTTGTGACAAAGAAGTGATAATTTTAACAAGTACCAGGTAAGTATAATCAACAAGGAGCTTAGAAACTTCCCGACGTGCTTCTATTAGTGTACTAAGACGAGTACTTAGATCAGACGAGTACTGACACAGCGATACTGCGGTAGAAGTTAGAACGCTCTCCGGATACAAGGCCGGTGTTTACCTCCCACCTGCGGAGGGTAATCCCGCCGATCCTCGAAGTAATTTCGTCTTTAACTTCTCCTTCGGTTATTAGCTAACTTGTAAACGGGCGTATTGTTAGTGCTCAACTTCGCCCTTTCATTTCACACTCTAAATACTTTGACTGGCACTTTTTTTTCGTTCTTGCTCGAACGTGTACATATTAAATCAAACACTTTTTAAATTTTTCCAGTTTTTCCGCATTTCTGGGGGGGGGGGGGGGGGGGGGGGGGGGTATGTCCGTATGGAGGTATGTCCGGGGAGACTATATCTCAGTAGTTCGACAACGCAGGTTACAAAAATACTGATTTCGTACGGGTTATATGTTTTGCGTGTACATTACCTGAAATAAAACCTTTACAAAGTGAGTATAAGTAGATATATAAATACTTTAAACAATAATGAGAGCAGCGGTCAGATTTACAATCTGACGGCATCCGGTTCGATACTCGGCCCTGCATCAATCACTCATGTAGTACCAAAATAAATTATGTGCAATTTCGATGCCATCGCTCAAAAACGGCGAAGGAAACATCGTGAGGAAACCGGTAAGTATGTCCAAGAACCTCAAAAGTTCAAAGAAATATGACAATCACAAACATGCAGTGGGCCAGCATGGTGGGTTAGAGCCCACCTCTCTCTGAGAGAAGGCCTGTGTCCTTGCAGTGGGAGCATGATAGACTGAAATGACGATGATGATATAATAATATGAAACAGCATGCTACGAGCTGGCATTCTTCTTGCCGCCACCGCTGCCTTGAAAGCCTTACACTCATCAATGTCACCGGTTCCATCGCCTCCATCCAGTATTGTTGAATAAGCACAATGATAACACTATTCGTATTTAGCGGTATTTATTCTTCGACGCTATTAAACTTGAGAGTTAGGTTAACATTGCCGAAACCTAAGCTTGTTAAGTTGGGACAAACTTCGTGAAATAGGTACATAAGGGCTCAAACTTCCAAGAATATTAGAGTTGCCGAAATTGTAAGCTGAGGCAGTTGAGCTTAGCAGCCGCTTGAGTGCTTTCTGACTTTGTGATTAAGTCGCCGTTAGGTTATTGTTTATTTTTAATACTAACTTTATAATAACAACTTGACTGAGCCGCGTTAAAAGAACCAGACACAGAATATATTATATCTATATAAATATATAAAAATGAGTCCCTATTTGCCTTGGTCACTCCATACCTTGAGAGCGACTTGGTCGATGTCATTCATCTTTTTTTTAAAGCTTTCTAATACTTTGTAGAAGGTTCTTACGGAAAGAAAAATTAAGAAAATTGCGTGGAAAATTGGAAAATATCAGATAACTTAACGACGATTTTAAGTTTTTGTTTGACAGTTCAATGACAGGACAACGTCTGTCGGGTCAGATTGTTATTATAAAAATACTTACTAGCTGGACTGCTGGAACGCCTGCTATTTATACGTGTAAACTTGTTGTTCAAATACTGAGTACGAGAGGTACTATGGAGATCAGCATTCAAGCATAAGTACATAATGAGTGGACAGCCGCTGGAAGCGCTGCATGCCCGTCGGACATGCTCGCGAGTCTGCTATGAGCCACAGTAACTTTATACAGATGATTCACTCGTGAAAAAGATAAAAACTGCAATATAGCCCAAATAATTCAGAATGTATCAGTTTATGCCTTAAACCAGAATCTTATTATGATTTTAAAGCGTTAAGTTTGTTAGAATTTTATATTGGTAAGTTACTATTTTTGATTTGAAATTTTAGATTGGTAAGTTTTTTTCTTTGGTCTAGAATTTTAGATCGGTAAGTTACTGTTCTTGGTCTAGAGTTTTAGATCGGTAAGTTACTGTTCGTGGTTTAGAGTTTTAGATTGGTTAGTTACTGTTCCTGGTCTAGAATTTTAGATTGGTAAGTTACTGTTCGTGGTCTAGAATTTTAGATCGGTAAGTTACTGTTCGTGGTCTAGAGTTTTAGATTGGTTAGTTACTGTTCCTGGTCTAGAATTTTGGATTGGTAAGTTACTGTTCCTGGTCTAGAATTTTAGATCAGTAAGTTACTGTTCGTGGTCTAGAATTTTAGATTGGTAAGTTACTGTTCCTGGTCTAGAATTTTAGATCGGTAAGTTACTGTTCGTGGTCTAGAGTTTTAGATTGGTTAGTTACTGTTCCTGGTCTAGGATTTTAGATTGGTAAGTTACTGTTCCTGGTCTAGAATTTTAGATCGGTAAGTTACTGTTCGTGGTCTAGAATTTTAGATTAGTAAGTTACTGTTCCTGGTCTAGAATTTTAGTTAGGTAAATTTAATGACTTGAGTTCTTACTAGCTATGTATTTTTTAAGCTGTAACATGTTTTGGCGCGTGTATAGACAACGGACCGCGTAATCGGATCGCGCACGGATTTGAAGATCTAATCGCACACTAGACTGCACTGACCATCCCATGCACCCCGTCCGTGCTAGTACTGCAAGCGTGCTAACAATCTAACCCAATAGACAACTCGCATGGGACGAACCATTTCAATCGACACATTAGCACAAAAAGTGCCATAAAAATGCTTCACCCACCAATCGCACCCCAGTATTGATGACATCGGACCAATCAGGGTGCAGTATCCCACTTCTGGTTGTAGTCTTAACTGTTTATCTTGCGAGAGAGTTTGAGGTGATGCATATAGATAATCAAGTCGTTGGTGGTAGTATTAGACTCAAAGATAATTAACCACTTAACTGCTCATCATTTCATGTCAAATTAAACTATTTCGAGCGGGGCCAATCCTAGGCGCAAATTGAATGAAAGACTTTTGATTCTCCAATCACAAGCGTCGAGTCGCATTGAGTATCCAATCACAAGCTGCCCCTAGCGACGGACGTGGCATCATTTTGCAAAAGGGAATTTTGATTACATGTACGGTCGTCAAATGGTTATATTGTCATTGACTACACTCGTACTGGGCCGTGCCAGTCGATGTGCCGCATTCTTGTATGTATAGTACAAGCGACGGATTGATCCCGCGGATTGAAATGGATCGAGTTTATTGCCGGATATATGCATTGGATCATAACTCTTCTAGTCTTTTTGGTAGCTTGGAAAGATGAGAAGAATAATTATGGTTTCTAATCATGCTAATAATAAATGCGAAAATGTGTTTATTTGCTCCTCTTTCTCTGAGCAACACGGTTTGACGTGATTTTACCCTTAGAGATAGTTGGAACGGAGAGTGACATTGGTAGGATACTTTTTATTTTAGATATATATATGGTACGTACTATTTATGAGGGAACGTGCACACGGATAAAATCGCGGGGTGCGTGCAGCAACCATGGCATGGTAAAACTTAAAAGAAAATATGATAAAATGCGTAGGTACACAAAATGTCGTGTCTGTGCAGTTGACCGTTGAAGAATTCCTTTATCTGGAGCTAATCCTTTAAATTATTTACACAATTATCAATAGAAATGTTTAGCTGTTTATCTATAAAAAGTATGTGCAGTAACTTTCAGACATACCCCCATATAATCTAGCGACGTTATTATTTATTGAAATATTATGTATAGCTAATACATAATAAATAAATTAATTTTGTATTATGCACTTAATTCTACTTGAACCATTATTTTTCCGGCATAAAAGTATCCTATGTTACTCTCCAAACTTTAAAATATTGTCATGCATAAAAACATGTGAATCAGTTGACCTAGGACACTGCGCGAAAGAAGGACAAACAAACCAGAAAACAAACGCACTTGCGCGTATATAATTTTAAATCAAATTGCATATTTAATTCCTATGCAGAGTCAGAAATACGATACACATTTATACATGGGAATTAATTTGATTACACCTCAAAAATACAGGTATTAAATTGGATTCTATGGGTAAGTAATGGATTTAAATTTATGGAAATCTAAAAATGTCTCCAGACATATTAAAAGGGTCCTAAAAGGGGAAAAATTATAGATTCCAAGACCTTCATGATAATATAGAATTATTAACTACATATGATATAATGGAGGAAAAGGTTGGGCAAAGTAGATACAACGCTCGATAAAGGCAAGGAGGGCAAGGAAATTATTACATGTGAGAAAGATAGCCGGTCCGACGATGCGTACTTTTCTTAAGCGACTGGCCGCAGGTCGCTCATCCACCAAGGGGATAACCGGAGACCCTGATCCTTGTGCGCTTTGTGAGAATGTTACAAATTATTTCTAGCTTTTTACCGATACATGTATTATACGAGTCACATAAATATGACCGGGGTGTGTCCTAGTATCTACATATTCAAATATTTTTTGTTAATAATACACAGAATTTAAAAACAACTAAACTAACAAGGAAACCATTAATGTTTTTTTTTAATGTGACAAACCAGCCCCGCCTGATGTCGATTGTACACAATTCAAATCAAATCAAAATATATTTTTTGCTAGAATAGGTACATGATAGATGTTAAGTTAAAATAAAGGGGCTCTATATCCAACCTAAAGGTGCTTTATATCTGAGTTTCTTCAAATCACGAGTAAATCGGTTTCTTCTAGGCAAGCGCACCAACGTAGACCGCATCATGCGAGATGGTGGTCAACGGCAACCCATTTTTTTATACGTTTAAAGCGTGCAAATTAGCTCAGTGGTGGTAGCCAGAACTAGAATATCGGGTAATTCTCAACGTAAAGCTGTGTGTATGCGCTAACTATAATAGTCATTGTTTGTAGATGTGTAGGTAGCCTTGTGCGGCCTGCGATGTCGTCACGAGCCGACTGCGCGCAGTACACTGCAACCTGGCTCGCTAGCACTGATATATGTCACGCGAACACTTGACCGGTTAAGGGGAATCCCATTTAAACTAACTATAAATCATAAGTAATCATATTTTTTTATTACTGGCCGGCAACACATTTGAGCGTTTGCTTTGTTGTTTCAGGTTAGATTAAAATTCAGGCCTTTTTTCATACTTTGTTCTATTCAGTATTTTGGTGTCTCGCGTCTTGTGCATTTTCCAGTGTTAAGTATTCATATATTTTCAAGAATATATACAGATATAGATATATTCTTGAAAATATATCAATACTTGACACTGGCAAATGCACAAGACTGATTGATTGATTGATTGATTGATTGATTGATTGATTGATTGATTGATTGATTGATTAACTCTTTATTGTTCACACCATGAAATTTGATACAGAAGACAAAAAACTCAAGACGTGCAAGATATAGATATATTTGACATAAACACACACACACGTACATAAACCAGCCACTTTAAATTTAAAACTACCTATTAACTACATAATTATAAACTGTTTATACAAATTAATGTGAAATTACGGTGTTACAACGAAAGGGCGGTCTCTCCTAACACAGGTTGTCAAAATTTAACATCAGGAGAGGCCAAACACCAGTTAATTATAAAAATCTGTTAATAAAGTTTTTTTTAGATATCCTGAAACAAGTCTTTTCATAGTCAGAATCAAGCAAAGTATATCGCGTTCAAGTTTGAAGTCATGCCCTAGTAAAGTGGTGGAGTCTTCATTAGAGGCTTCTATTCACTCCACACCTTTCCATCAATCATAGTTTGTATTATAGTTGACAACTAAGCCGCTGTGATCAATGTTTAAAAATTCTAAAATTATTCGGCAAAAGAAAACTCGTAAGACAATAGTTACAAATTTAATTATAAATCATAATGTAATACACCAACGCTGTCAGTCAATAATTTTGAGTTAGAATTTACTTTGAAACTCAATTAATCTAGTTTATTTCGCCTGATTGACTTACAATAAACATACCCACTAAATAACTTTAAAGATAATAGACACTTAAAGACGTTATATCTATTCTCCAACTAAAACTTAAAGCTCAGTTCATTATTAAAATTAAATGTCAAACCTGACGGCCTGGCATGAATGTTAATGAACTTCTTCACAACTCAAAACTTAACTTAAACTTACTATAACTTAGTTCTAACTTGGGACTAGCTTACCTGTTTTCATTTGAATGAATAAATTATGAAAATTAACTTGTATTTTTCATTATCCTAACTCCCACCAAAGTTGAAAAACTTGTGTTTTACATTATCCCGGTTCTTGTTAAAATAATAAACTGTATTTAATTATCTCGGTTGATACCTAGGTACAGGTGTCTATTATATCTTCTGTGGTAGGTGCAGGAAATAAAATAAAAATCTTGCTTTTCTTTTGTTGAAAAAAGTTGAAGTTAAGTTACGGAGCGATGTCTGCGTCTTAAGTCCCGCCGTCTCAAGACAAGACGTTGTTTAACTTATCCCCCCTTCTATCTGAAGTGGGGGTGGTAGTGGGGGGGGCAAAGACAATGTTCAACTATTGTGATAGAACAGACGCAGCCGCAATGAAAACAAGGCCAATGAAACTTGCCTTCAGATTAAACTGAGAATACAACTAGTCTCTAAGATATATTTTTACTGCACTTGATTGCATTATACAAAAATTAATTATTCATTATTAAAAATAAACATTGTATACGGGAGGGCAACTATTCAGGTACATAATTAAACAAAAACTAAAAAAAGTTGAAACCATTTCTTAAAAACACTACGCATTTTAAACTATAACTCTCCTACACTACCTCTTAGGTAGATTATGTTTTTATTCAGTGTTTAAATTGAAATATATCATTTTAATAGTGTTTTCCATTGTAGCACAAAACATTTAAACATGTAATGAATGTGCATAAATCTGGCTCACAAAAAGTACAAAGCTTTTTTTTTCAACAAAAAATCCCATTTGCAAATCAACAAACTTTAAACAGGGAAACGTTCGGAACGAAGCGAAATGGTAAAACAATTGTTTCGTGCGTTTGTTGGTTAAAAACGCTTTTCAGCGCTTTCCATCGGCTTTGGAGTGAGGCTCACACGTGCGGAGCATTCGGACTCGCGAGTTGGCGCATTGTTGCCGGCAACATCAGCGCAACATAACGTTTTGTTCGCGGTGCCTTGACGCTGCAGGCAGGCGCTGCATACTGACTGCAGTGGACATTCCAGCGCTGTAGATAACAAGAAAAAAACTTTAGCGTATAATATATCTATTTTCACGCTTGTGTGCATTATAAACAAGAAAATTGTATGTGTTTTCAGCACAGACTTCGCTTTTTTCTGCACAGCTTAAATATATTGTTTTCAGGATTGTAACTATATTCTGCTCCAAACAAAAGTGGGAACGGATGAAAACTCGTGTGAATGTATAATTTTTTATTACCGATTACACCTTTTTAGGGTTCCGTACCTCAAAAGGAAAAAACGGAACCCTTATAGGATCACTTCGTTGTCCGTCTGTCTGTCTGTCCGTCTGTCAAGACCCTTTTTCTCAAGAACGCGTAAAGGTAGCAAGTTGAAATTTATACTAAATACATGGGTCTACGGTTTCTTTCGGCTGTAAAAAAATAAAAGTTGTAAGTCAACGCAATCAAAAGATATGAACGTTTATGTCGCATATTTTGCGATTTCACAGGGGAACCAAAACCTATAGGGTACTTCCCGTTGACCTAGAATCATGAAATTTGCAAAAAGCAAGGTCTCATAGCACATATATAGGAATAAATCCGAAAGTTATAAATATGAAGGTATATCATTTAAAAATGATTATTTTGCTATTACAAACTTAGATTTTGTAGTTGGAATGTATGGAAGAACCTTATTGTCAACTACAAACTTAAGTTTGTCTTTCAATATTTTAACTTCAGTTAGTTTTTTTTGTCTCGCGCTCTGAGGGTTCCTTTATGTCGTATATTTTGCGATTTTACAGGGGAATCAAAACCTATAGGGTACTTCCCGTTGACCTAGAATCATGAAATTTGGCAAGAGGCAAGGTCTCATAGTACATATATAGGAATAAATCCGAAAGTTATAAATTTGAAGGTATTTAAAAATAATTATTTTGCTATTACAAACTTACATTTTGTAGTTGGGATGTATGGAAGAACCTTATTGTCAACTACAAACTTCAAAGTTGTCTTCCCAGAGACTGTGGGATCGGCCGATCTGCGAACTAGCATGGAAATCGCTACTAGATACGTGTCCTAGTATTGCAGATCGCGCTCGTATTCTTGCTGTCTCTGTTTGGGAATCGGGACTTTGGTTGCAAGCCATGCCCTCTTTTAACACAGGTAGCCTTTTAGATCCAACCGCATTTCGTCTAGCTGTCAGCTTACGCTTGGGTGCAAGGTGCTGTGAGGCCCATCGCTGGCAGTGCGGTACTGCTGCTGACCAGCTCGGTCACCATGGTCTCTCTTGCTCGAGAAGCGCTGGTCGTATTGGCCGACACGCTAGCCTGAACGACATCATACGCAGGGCACTTTCCACCGCCAATGTCGCAGCTGTGCTCAAACCGAGTGGTCTTGCGCGTGACGATGGAAAGAGGCCTGACGGTATGACACTTGTGCCCTGGAGGTTGGGGCGGCCCCTTGTATGGGACGCAACTTGTGTCGATACTTTGGCGCCGTCACATCTTCCTGAGACACAGGGTAGGGCTGGCGCGGCTGCTAATTCGGCAGAGCAGCACAAGCGTCGCAAATATGCTAACCTCGGCAGTGGTTACATATTTGAGGCGTTTGGGGTCGAGACATTGGGCCCTTGGGGACCGGGAGCTCACCTCATTTTAAAAAGTCTTTCAGAGCGCCTGGTTAATGCGACGCGTGACCAAAATGCTGGCGTGTTTCTGGCTCAACGCATTAGCATTGCCATTCAACGTGGTAATGCCGCCAGCATGTTGGGTACGCTGCCAACTGGTAGTGGGCTTGAGTATTTGGATTGTCTTTAGACCTTCAACGGTCTATGGGCAGTCTAACTGTATTTGTAGTGTTAGTTTTAGCTTGTATTTTGTTTAGTTATTAAAGGCACTTGCCCAGTAAAAAAAAACTACAAACTTAAGTTTGTCTTTCAATATTTTAACTTCGGTTAGTTTTTTTTTTGGTCTCGCGCTCTGAGGGTTCCATCTAACGGAACCCTCA
Source organism: Agriopis aurantiaria (assembly GCA_914767915.1). Classification (NCBI taxonomy): domain Eukaryota; kingdom Metazoa; phylum Arthropoda; class Insecta; order Lepidoptera; family Geometridae; genus Agriopis; species Agriopis aurantiaria. Next base: position 556,985 of record OU611982.1, read on the forward strand.
GAGCACGAGTCCTACTCGTACTTGTCCGGTTTTTTTATCTAGTCTCTGTTGTCCTACTGGTGAGCAAATACCTTCCGCATCTCCTTCCATTTGTCGCATACCTGTGCGATGTCCTGTCATTCTTTACAGAATATACCTATTCAGATCGTCTCGCCATCGTTTCCGGGGTCTGACTACCGTTTCCCGTCTCGAGTCACCCATAGTGTGACTATTAGTATAATGACGTGTCTATCAGTCTACCTCGAAGCATTCTAATTTATGCTTTTTGTATTCAAATAGTGAGGTTTTTCTTACCGTGTTTCACACTTGGGTAAACACATCGTGCTACAAAAAACGACCTCAAAATGTTTCCGGGAATTTTCGTTCACCTAGTTCCCTCGAAATTAGAAATTAAAAAGTTTGCGCGTGGAACCTTTTTGCGGACAATCTGAAGGCCGCGCAAAATTGGAATTGTAAACTTTATATCGGAGCTTTTCTGTACTTATGTGTATTCTCCGGTATTGTTCCGCCATCCGAGCCACGGCGGGAATATCGCATCGCACCTTTTAAAACTTTCAAATTAGTATTTGGAATCGTATTGCTCTATCAGCGCGCTTTTGTGTTTCGGCCAACGACCAGTTTTACTTGACCTCTTTTTAGGTATTTATTAACAGTCGTTCTTCTTGACATTTGATGTCAAGAAGAAATACATAGTTTTTATTTATTTAATTAGATATTGATTTAAGATATTAATGATCTCCTAATTATCTTCCTTCAACGTTCAAATTAAATATACATCAAAATTGTCACAAGTGCTATTTATATTATTTTATAATATTTATGTTCGAAAACAACCTAGCCACAACTCTGCAAGTATTGCAGAAATTCAATTACATCTTTAGAAGAGAAAATATCAGAAAAAAATCTCAATCGAACAGACAAAACGACGTGAATGTAGACATGTTAATGCCATGAGGTTCACTGGAATCGAACTCGTGTGAATTCGAAGAAATGCGATTCAGAAAATAAATGTAGCTTTCTCGGGATATTCTGGAACTGCACTGTGATATTCTGGAAAGTTTTATAAGATTTGTTCGTGAAAAGTATTTTCAAATCATTCGGTTGAAAAGTTGCAACGGTTTTATTTGGCAATATGTCATGCATTTTACTGCAAAATGGCACACAAACGTGACACGTGTGGACACATGGAGCGTGCTCTGTACTCTCAACTATTCTTCTTCACCTATTATTTTGGCTCTAGATTTCTCATAACGAGAAATTGCCACTTCTACTGCATAATTGGAATAGACTCTAGGCTTGCGTTTGACCGCCTCCTCGCCTGATGTCAAGCGATGATGCGGTCTACGATGGAGCACGCTTGCTTATAAGAAACCGATTCACTCGCGACTTGAAGACACACAGATTGCCAGTCTTGTTTAATAATGGAAAACATGAATTAACACACGTAGAGTAGCTACTTTTGACTTCGGAAATTGGCTATGTAAAAGAAAAGCCTAAAGTGAGATATCGTTGTCATCGTCTAACCCTTAGAAAAGAAATTGTTTCTTTTGTAGTCTAACCTACTAAGCACACTTGACCTAGTGAGGCATTCATTGTGTCATTATTGGCATCGTAGTTGTCGGTCGGTGTTTGCATCTTGCATCAAATTGGACTATGTTTTGAAAAAAACATTTAATTCCCATTTAAATCTTTAATTTCTCAACTGTCCATCTGTTTTGATAAATCTTTTATGATCACTAGAAAATAAGATTAGTTCAGCGTGCCAGTGGCATAATAAAATGATGTCCAGTAGTAGAATCCTGTGCGCTAGTGAGAATAAATTGAGACGATGTTTGCATTATTGTATATGTATTTCTATTTTAAAATAGGCGGAGTAATCGCCTACCAAACATTAAAAAAACTTACAGTCGAAATGATAACCTCCTTCTTTTTGAATTCGGTAAAAATACAACTTTAACTATATCCACCCACGGTAGAAGCACTACCTAACCCAGCCACACAGCGCGGGCACGCCACTGGCCTGATGGGCACGTTTGGTCGAGGAGGTACTGATGCGTGCGACTTCGATACGACTTGTCACTTGACTGTAATTGTAACTGGACTTGACATATTTTTGTATTACGTGACGACCTATTTAGTGTTATATTATATTGTGAACTGAATACACAGGGGGGGCAGGGCACATAGCACGCAGAACAAATTAGCGATGGGGCCGAAAGGTTCTCGAATGGAGACCACGGACCGGTAAGCGCAGCGTAGGACGTCCAGTCGTCCACTTACAAGATGGACAGACGACCTAAAAGAGACTGCAGGGAAACGCTGGATGTAGGCCGCTCCAAACCAGCCCTTTTGGAGATGATGATGAAAAACTACACCATAAAATAATGTTTCCCTTCAACCAGTCAATAACCCTAAACACATTCTATAGCGATCCAATAAAACTCGCAGCTCGTGTTAAAATCACTCTAATGCAATAACCGCAAGTTTTTATATCAATAGTCGGCCGGAGCCGAACAAATATCCAACTTGTGCAATAAAAATAGCCGCAGCCGCCGCAGCCGCCGCACCCTCACACTACTGACAGAAATACTTGTAACAGTTTTATGCTAGAAATGATGAGAGAAAAACGTAGGAGACTTCGACGTTTTGAAAAGGTTACTAAGAAGTAGGTTGTTATTTATTACTTAATAAGTCTCGAGCCGGGGATGTGGTTCAAATAAAATTATATGATTATTTACGGGTTTTTTTTTCGATAGTGAACAACCGTGATAGTTTAAAACGTTTCAAATAACTGAAGAGCTGAGAAAGAGACTAACGACTGAACGCAGAAAGAGATTTTTTTTATTATTATTGAAGAGATTATGTCTTAGTGTGTTAGTAACATTTTCTCTAAAACGGCTAACCATCAATAAAGTAACTCTGAAACCGGGCCTCTGCTGTTTATCACCGCAATGAAAACTGCTTTCATTTAAGAAAGCAGTTTTCATTGCGGTGGTTGTTTGATCAAATTCTGTCTACGGTTTAGCTCTTTTCCGAATTGATCGTAGGTTTCAAGTAATAGTACCTGTAGTTGCGCCCTACTTAGGACTCTAATTTTATATTTTAGTTATAAGAAGAAAAAGAAACATCATATTAAAAGTATTATTAATATTAATATATTAAATTTAAAAAATTCTCCAAAAAAATATAGGTATATATATTTGTGATGTTTAAATTAGCATCACTAATATCTATTTGTGATGCTAATTAAACCTAACCCGTTCCCTCAGTGCACCTTGTCGACATGTGTTTCGCCTCTTCACAAGGCATCCTCAGGACGTGTTGACTCTCCGAGGATTCGACATATACAAATTAAAAACTTCCGGAGTTCCGCAAAGTAACGCCTTATTCAATCAACAATATAACAATATGTGTAAGCTGTGAACTCATATTCAGAAATGCTAACAATTTAAAATCGATAATCTCCCTCACAAGACTCTGATACATGAGTTAATTAAGAAGGTACCTAGCACCTGCTAACTTGTATCAGGTACAGTTGTCTGCCAACATCTCGAAACTGGATACGTCACAATCAGTCCTCGTTCTATTCAACAGATCCTGGAGCCACTTCACAAACTGCGCAAGTTTGCAATTCACAGGATATCCAATAGAAACCCGTTCCCAACTAATACCATTTAAGGCCTGGGATTACCAAATAATCGCATGAACTTGCTTGAGAACTAAACTGGGCCGGGTTAGTGATACTGTCATCGAACTTGTTTATTTGAAACGACTGGAGTCGAAATAATAGAACGAATAAGTTTTTGTTAAGCAGCTGTTAACAAAGATTGGTTGGATTGACCACTAGATGGACCGATGACATCGTGAGAGTCGATGAACCGATAACCGATGGGGAAGAAAGGTTCTTGAGTGGAGACCACGGACCGGAAGACGCAGCGTAGGTAGGCCTCCAACTAGATGGACCGACGACATTGTGAGAGTCGTGGCCATCCAGTGGATGCAGATGGCAGGCTGTGGTTCAGTGCGGATGTCTAATGGGGAGGCCTGTGTTCAGCAGTGGACGTCTTCTGGCTGACGATGATGATGAAGCAGCTGTTCATTGAACTAAGTTCTCCAGAGATCTATTTGAGTTGACACAACAATTGCTCTCGTCAAGTGAATATACAATGAAATGTAAACTCTAAACTTTCAACGTTTCAATTTGATGGAATATAATTCAGTAGTCTATGCAGGGTTACGCGGAGAAGATGTATTAAGCCAAAGGGGGTCCATTATACTCATCATTATGAATAAAATACTGTGGGTTATAAGATTTTATAAAGTTATATGATTATTTACGGGATAGTTACCGTGGTAAGGTTGTGTTATGTCATATAATTTAGTGAACAACCGTGATAGTTTAAAACAAGATTTTATAATTTGTATATTCCTCTTGTATAGTCATTAGTTATATATAATATCAGATATAGTTAAAAAAATTATTGTAAAAGTTGACAAAGGGCACGGACCCAGGAGTCCGTGGAGAATAAAAATAAACAATTTAAAAAAAACACTGAAATCGCGAAAAATTTATCGGCTGTTCCATACAATTTGTCGAGTGTCAATTACCGCTTTCTATGGAACAGCTGATTTTTTTCACGATTTCAGTGTTGGTGTCATAGTAAAAGGTGTTCATAATGATGTGTACTATGGATCCCTTTCAGCTTAGTACACCCTTTCCGCGTAACCCAGTATAGAGCTTAAATATGTTTATTTTACGTAGTATTATTGTGTGACAATTGGCTTCGTAGTATTTGAATGTAGAGTAACAGCGGCACAATTAAGATCCGATTGGAATTAACTCATACATTTTAATGAATTGTATTTGCACTACAAATAGCTGGCAGGCATAATTTATAATTAATTGTCGCATTTTGTTCGTGACGTGGACTCAGTGGCGCCCTCTGGCGGGCGGGGCGGGGCGGGGCGGGAGGGAAATAAATAATAATTCGCGTCGCAATGAGCGCAGTTAAATAGCAAGCCATCCTCCATTATTATCGGAGCATTCACAATAATTTATGCGGTCATAAAAAATTTAATGCAGCCCGCCCAGCTACGAACGCTGCTACGAACGCGGCTACGCCACCCGACGGTGCTACGCGCCGTCACAATAGGCGACCGAAATACCCGCGAATTAAAATAATGTAAACCCATTTTATTACCTGGCATTATTGTACCGATGCATAATGGAATACACGTTTTTATTATTTAAACATAAAATCTAACTTCACGAACGAGCCATCGAATTCGAACCTTTTTATCGGTATTCGCATTCCAATTGCGTAATTTAAATACGTTTTAGTCGTAAAAATAAAAAGGAAATTTGAATTGATTTATGCTTCAATTTTTATTGTATGTTTCATAGCTCCATCAAACATAATAATACGGTTTCACGTCGCCAGTAAAACGAATTAAACTTACTCCACGATACATTTTACGCGATAAGTAAATGGCTCGTTAAATTTTATCCTCGCTTTCACCACCGCTATTAGATAGCAACACTTTGTTTCTCACAATTACAAGTAGACAAGCACAAGTGGACAAGTACCTGCGTCCTATTGTTCGTTATCTCTGGATGGTAATTTAGGCGGTATCTTAGCGACACGTTCTCCTAATTCCTATAATATATCGCGACGTTGCCGGTGGCGGTCACATTTCCGTGTTTTATTTAGGAGAGTGACCGTTTTATCATTTCCCGTAATAAAGAATATGGGTCTCTGAGTCTGTACGAGACAACACAGTACTTCAGCTGCAGTCGGTTTGATATCCCATGATCGGTGACACAGTTCATTATCCGAACAGGGTTATAAAAAAGTATGCTAAGCGGAAAGGGGTTTGTTCTACTCATCATTATGAAAATAAATAAATAATACAACTGTTACATAGTTCCATTTCTCAATAACCTCTTTTTAGTTATTAGTTTTATTATCCGTTTTATGCCTAATTTTAGAACAATATTAAAATATTACAATATTGAAATTTAGTACAATATTATTAACAGGCTACACCGTAGGGCTATACTTACTTTAGGTTTGGTTTGCAAGACATAATTATGATTGGACATTGTCGAGCAGGTGGTGTGAAAATAATTTAAAATAGCTAGCAAGCAGAGACTCCTACTATAGTTGCCGATCTGCGTGAACTCCGACGCTGGCATCCACTAAGTAAGTACGTTTAGTCCCTTTTCTGTGAGTACGTATTTTATTACTCACATTAATGGGTCTGCGTAAAATTTTTACTTCCATATTAATGCCACAGTTACATTAGACACTCGTTCAACCACTTACATAATTGACGAGCAAACGTTGAGGCCTTTTTGTAATTTACGCACATTTTATGGACGCGCAAAATGTAGACATTACAAGTAATTTGTACATTAGTATGTTAATGTAAGGGCTGCAAACACAGACTAGGTAAAGCTGTTGCAAACAACTGAGCACCTATACATGACATGTGATATTATGACATTATGTTACCACTTGTGCATGGTAACAGTCTCAGATCAGACAAACAAGGGAGATGTGGTAAGGTGTCGTGGCGGGCGCGAACGCATCTGGCCTTAATCAGGCTTGATGCTTTAGTCGAACTTGTCCAGCAGACGACCTTGTTACCCTTTATTGCATGTGGACTACCACTTAGTCCATTAGTGTCGCTACAAGTTTCTTAGTATACGTGAAAAATAAGCAAGTGAGCCGTACAGTTTTTGCGTTTTACATTTGAAAACGAACGATAATTTTAATAAGGCCACATCGAGACAGGAGTTTTTGCGCTCGGTAACTAAAGAAGGCCACAAGTCAGGATTCTTTAACGGGATTCAAATTTGATAAAAACTTGTTCCTAAGACTGAGTCGGGAGACTAGTAAGGGGTAACCTTAGTTCAATATTACCCCGTAATCCCTCTAACCCGTCGAGTGTATGGCTCCTGACATTATCAGTGCGCTGCCAATACTGCACTCTATCGCGGACAGCCCGATGCAGTGACGTCATCGCAGGCCGCACTACCGCTCCAGATAACTGATAGCAAATAGAAGTGTATTAAATTATTATTTTTATGATGAGATTTGAAATTGAAGATGCTTTTAAGATAGGGAGTGAACGTTCATTGAAGAAAATTTTATATAATAAATACAAAGAGAGTTGACAGTTTATGATTATGAAACTGATTTGAAGTGACCGCAATTACTTCGAAGTTGATTAAAATATGGTTAAAATATAGTAGGAAGGAAAAATCAAGACGCCTTAAACGATGATCTAACCAAGTGTCCACGAGGCCACTGTTCGACGCTGATGGCGACAGGTTAACCCAACCGGGATTATCATGGCGCTCAGTAATTAGCCAGTGACTGAAGATGGTGAAGAAGTATATACAGAAAATACCTAGGCATACATCTGCAAATACCAAACTAAAAAAAAAGCATACATTGTAAAGTCAGTCGTAACAATAATTCTGTATCTGCTCGAGCGACCATCGACGGCGATGACAAACCTACGTCAATGCCAACTCGACGCTCTTCAAAGAGTAGAAACCTAATCGACCATACATTTATCTGAACCCTCTGAGAATTAGGATTGGGCTACTTTGAACTACAGTAGCTGTTCAGTTTGACTAACATAGGGACCGCTTGCCGTATCAAATGAGAAATATAAAATAAAGGGTATAAAAATAAATAGCGGTATTGTTTGGTTAATTCGTGGTTTTACTGAATAATTTATGAACAATTTCATTACATTAAACATGTTTAAATTAAATGAAAAAATACCAGTCTCAATGGAGACGTTAGGCTTTAAGTATTATGATATTTATAGCCTAATTGGCTTTGGCCATATAACGTCCTTGGATATAGAGACAAAGGAAGACGCGCGGTCGAGGATTGCTAAAATTCGAAATTATTCATAACTTTTAATACCTCGTCCACGGATTTCTGGCTCTATCTACTTATATAATTACCTAATAATTTTATCATTAAATTGCGTATTTAAAAAAACACATCACACTTATAAATGTTTAACTTTGTGGATTATGTGTGTGGATATTTTTGTGTGCGCATATTGGTTTGTTCCCAATTTGGTATGGGGATTTTATGTATGTAGGTACTTACTTTTTGATCCGCTAAAATATATTGCTTTAGGGGGATAGGATGAAACTGTTGGGCACACCTAGTGTCATAAAACCTCGTCATCGCAATCGTTAACGTTTTTTTGGATGTCTGTTTTAGGTTAGTCAGTCCTTGGCGAGAGATGTGTACGTACTGTTTGTGAAGGGTCAGCGGGCCGTCGGTCGGTCGGTCGAACGAGTCACCTCTAGTTGGTGAGTAAACGTCGCTCACAAATTGGCATTGTGGCTTAATAATGTAACCTATATAGACAAATGGGATTCTGAGGTGAAATCGGCCTGACATAAGTCTCCGTAACTAAAAATGAATAAGTTGTATAAATACAAGTACATTCAACTACCAAATAACAACAAAGCAAACATAAAGAGACAAACTATAAATAATATGTTTATCTAACGTGACAACTATTGTTTAATTTATGGTACAAAATAAATTTATTTTATTTTAATTTTATTTTTTGTTTTCCAACCAACTGAATACAACACACTGTTTCCTAGGTATCCAAACGACCAGACAACAGCCCGCGCGGAGCGTGCATGAAGCGGACAAACCCAAATGAAGTTGCTAGTCTGAGCGTGCAGCGCCGCAGATATGTGGCCGAAAGCAAAGGAAAAAAATAAACGACGTTTTGGAGTTCCGTACAATTTGATGTCTGGAACAGACTAGAACAATTATCAAGAATGTGTTACAAACTCTACGCTGGAATGGTGGCGCTAAAGGCGTTATAAAAAAAAAACATTATCAAAATGTACTAGGAAACGGTTAATAATATTTTAGCTAAGTAATGTAAAGTGTCTGCTTAAAGTGACATATAATTGAATTACATGACTGTACTAAAATATTATCAGTTGGAACACGAGGACTTGTAAGTACCCCGTGCTTCACCCAAGTGGAGAACCTAGGTGGAGCACTGGTCCAACACCAAAATTTCTTTCATAGCTTTGATAATGTCGTAAATAATCAGTGTCTTAGATTACCATAGGAATAAAAAGATTTAACTTTATCTTTAGCCGACTTCTAAAAAAGGAAGGAACCTTTGACTATACATAATTATTTTGATATCTCATTCAAGCACAGTTTAGCTTTCGAAAGATATTTACTAATTATAAGTTTAATTGCTTTACCATCTTCTCGTAATAATAAGTATAAAGAGAACACACTTTTTGGCATTACAGACTTACCAACCTGTGAAAAATTTGGTATTACAATCGAATAAGAAGTGTTATTACACACTGCAACTATTTTATCCATTTTATATAAAGTGCGGAACATCGGCTCTGTGGTGGCGACTGTGCTCTGGGGCCCAGGGCCGGACTGCGATGGGTGCATTCAATTTTCCAATTTAAAGTAGCGTAAAGAGCACCCGCCGCCACTCATACGCGAAGGCAGAAGCTAACGTAGATTCGCGAACTATTTTAGTCAGAAAGTTTAGACAGGAAGTTTGTGTGTGTGTGTGTAATTTTTTAACATTAAAATAAACTTTAGTATGTTTAGTTTGTAATGAAAAATATCATAAATAAATAAAATAATATCATTATTATCGAATTAAGAAAGCTACACCTTGATGGTCGCCTGATCATAAGCACCATAACTGTACATAACATATAATATTCTACCCACAATTTTGAACCATCTACGTGGTTTTTAATACTTTATTGTTTTAAATAACAACCGCAAAGAACAATCCCAATCTTTGCTTAGTTTTATGTCAGATGACCATGTGTGCAGAAATGTCCCGAATATTTATTATTTGTAAATTTTATTTAATGGTATTTTAATTATCTAAAGTTAACAAAATTGGCGTAGAACCACAGAAGACATAATAGTAGAACTGAGTTACAAGGTCGTCATTATCATCATAATCAATCTTAGTCTTCAGCCATCTCAGGCCAATCTTCGGTCTTATATTTCCACCCACTGCCAGCGGCCTGACGTATATCGTCATTCCATCGAGTCTTAGGGCATCCTACGCTACGTTTGTCGATTTGTCTCCAACAGTCATCGATTTGTGACAGATATAACTGGCCCACTGCCACATAAGCTCAAGGTCACTACGTAAAACGAAATAGCATAAATAAACTGCAGCAACAAGTTACGTTCTCAGTCATTGTGACTTTAAATTTCTATTCGCAACGCATTCATCTTTGCGAGCTTGCAGGTGGTTTGCAACGAGCCCGTTATATTATACCCGTTCGTTATAACGGCGTAAATAACGAATTAGGATAGTGGTTATGGGCTGCAATAATGTCATCCTAGCAACGTGCGGTTAGCCATAATGTATGCCACAATACGCAGAATTGTTATAAATGTGTGATAATCAATGTAACGTTTATTTAGTGCTATTTCAATTTATGAAGTTATTGGGACTGCGATGTTTGATGTAAAATACAGGTTCTTTAATTATCGGGTGCACTGGGCGGTGATAATAATAAAGAAAAAAAGATTCATCAATTTCTACCGTCTAAAACACTACTGTAACTTCTAAATTGAAAACTTTGTTATTGTAGTATTTTCCATTGTAGTCCAAATGCTTTATTTTAAACGTAGCTAAAGTGCAAGTATCGTTCTTTACCGATCGTCAAATTCGATATAATGCCATAGAATAGATCATAGCGAATGACGCTCAAAAGGAATTTTATCGAATTTGATGATGTATACTGTCAAATTTGACGATCGACAAAGAACGGTACTTGCACTGCTGTACCTATAAAATTAAATCTAAAGTATGTTAGGACATTTAGAACGCAAAAGTTACCCGCCTCATATTTTACCTAATAATTTATTTGGTAGGTACAAATTAACAGGACGCCTTGTCAAACGCCAACTCTAAGTTAAAATATAATCAATTAACTCTCAAGTGAAGTAAATAATACAAATCCACGCAGACAGGTTCGTCAGGATTAATAATAATTGCGAGAGAAGTGGAGTCGCGAGTTTTGTAAAGGAATTAATTACTGGCAAGTCTCATGTCGTCAAAGGAGCTCTTTGTGTTAGTAATTGGGTGGTGCCGTGGTACGGGCCCCCCTCGCGCACTCGCGCCGGCCCTGCACAAGGTCGCCGAGTACTAGCTTATTTGTCTTGTGACTTAATAATTGCTCTTGTGAATTGACATAAAAGATGAGCTTAAGATTTGGGACTGATACTAGTTGTTTGCCCGAAACTGTGACCTCGTGGCCCTAATATCTTTGCAACCCCTATACCAACTTTTGCGTATATCTGAACTTATAAATTATCTTGAAATTAACTACTCGCCTACAAAATGTCATGCAACGATACTTACGAAAGTTATCGTCGAACAAATAAAGAAAGGGTATGCTAAGCCGAAAGGGGGTCCATCATACTCAGTTATGAACAACTTTTACCATGGAACTAAACCTAACGTCGCGGAAAAATATCAGCTGTTCCATAGAAAATGGTCATAGCCAATCTACAAAATGTATGGTCAACGTGTTCCATCCTCGGCCGCACCATCAGGCGAGTTGGTGGCCAAACGTAGATAAATTATTTTTTTAATGAGTACAGTGACCTCCTTTCGGCTTTGTAAGCACCTACAGTCTGACAAACCAATAATTTGAATTTGAAAGTCTATATTTGTGACCCTGTATATAAAAATCGATGTGTGTAGGTATGTATGTGTGTGTACGTTCCCTATAGACTTAAAACGACTGCACCGATTTTGGCGGGACATTCACTGGCAGATAGCTGATGTTATAAAGAGTAAATTAGGCTACTTTTCTCGCGGGCATAACGCGGGTGAAACCACGAAGCGCAGCTAGTAATACCATATTTGTTTATTCGCAGCAGAAAACAGAATTGATAAAACATTTTACCATAGATGTTATCAAAAACTTATGCATAAAAACATTTCATTTACCGTCAAAGTGTTCGTTTCATATCACAGATATACACAACCAGATCGGCAATATATTTTAGTGAAAGAGACAACTTGATATGGCTCAGCACAAGTACGAAAAGGACATAAATAGATTTTGTTGTCCTTATCGGCGTGACCTGTTTTTGGTACCTCAAGTGTCAAAATCTGTAATAATCAGTGACAAACAAAACGGGTCTGAATTATATTTATTGCCTTTTTTTGGTGATTAAATGTGATAAATGCGTGTTTCCTCTGAGAAATAATTGTAAAAGATATTTTACAATGGTTGGTTGTAGCATTTTGGGCTGCAAGAAGCGCAGTGAGCGCAGTGAGCGAAAATACGATGAAATATCATTCCACACGTAAGTAAACATATAAAGCTTGTAACGATCACCTAAATAAATTCAGGATATCAATTCGCAAATATTTTATTCATAATTAGTCAGTTTTTAGGTCGATTTGTGGTCTAATTCTATGAATTTTATCAAATTATTCACTTAGAAAATAAATTATGAATGTTACCAGTTTATGAAAGAAATTACCCACCGCAACTAACATAAATTATTCGTTCTGCAGGTTTCCAACTGATCCTGTCACATTGCTGAAAAAAGCTGGCACATTGCAAGAAGTGCAAAATACCGACCCTTTTATGCCCATATGAATATGGTGAATGTTAATACTAAATATATATTAATGAGGCCACAGTTATGAAGCTGGAAAAGCAAAAGGCGATTTCGGCGAACCGATTCAAAAAGCTATGCGCTGTTCGTGAAATTTGTACTGTAAACATTAAAGAGTCTATTTATCTAATTATTTGGAATGTTATACATAATTCCATTCATGAAAAACTAAACTGACCAAGCGCGAGTCGGGCTCGCGCGCTGAGAGTTCTTTACAATCACAAAATACAAAAAGTTGTGCAAAAAGACAACATCACGCCCAGGCTGTCACCCATCCAAGTACCGACCGCGCCCGACGTTGCTTAGCTTAGTGGTAAACAGAAATTTGTCACTGACTCGCACTTGGCCAGTGTTTATTATTTGTTGTTTTACTTATGTATAATCCGCTAAATTTGACGCTTGTACGGATTACCGTTTTTACACTAGAACAAATCCAAAAATACGTTTAACGTTTGTTGCATGGGGGCCCTTCCTTTGCCCTTCCGTTTTAACTCTTTGACTTTTTTATTATTTTTAATTAATCATAAAAAATCATGCTATGGTTACTTTACAACCTTTTTTCTAGTACTATATTCTAATTCTAACAAATAATTAAAATAAAAACGCAAGTAAGTTTGTAACTTTCTGTCTGTTTTTTTACGAGGAAACGGCTAAGTCATGGTATAATAATATACTCCGCCAGGTAATAGCAATTCGAGAAAAAATGTTTACGTAGGCGTCCCGCAATGATGTCATGATGTCAATTTACAACAGGTTCGAGAGAGATGACGATACACCACGTAAAAGATGATTGAATAAAGTGGCAACTGGACAGTGACGTCATTGCGGGATCACTCCCAGATTGCTAGACCTTGTTTTCTTAGATCATCGGCTAAGTCAAATTTTGTCAGGGCGATAGGGTGTGTCATGAGGACAGACAACGTACTTTTCTTCCCAGAACATTGCAGGTAGCTCCGCGGGTTGCAGCAGATAGTGTATAAAATATAAATATTTAAAAGGTAGTATTGTTTCCAAAGTACTCATTGAAGATTCACTACCCATCATAGTAGGTAAATTACCCTAACTTATAGCAAATCATTTTAATGTGGCAACACACCTTGTTGAAGCGAGAGGCACTGAGCTAGCCACGCTCATTGAAAATCTATAGGTAGTAGATCTGTGTTTCATATAATGGGAGTGGCGGCCATCTATATTTATGTCACTGCACATCGCATTTTGCACGGAACTAGGATCTTTATCCCGGGGGCAAATCATTTAAAGGGGCCAGAAACGCACATGGCAACATAGAATCGTTAATTTTTGCAAGTTTATGCACGTGAAATAAAACAATATATGAAAACAATTTAGTTTTGACGCGATATTTTTTAAACAATGCATCAAAACTGGAGAGTGCAGCCCCCGTAGTTTCAGCCTGAGTACGTTGTTATATCAATTTGATAAACTCGTTTGAGCATATTTTCAAATGTTTTTGTGCGAATATAAAAATACTCATCGATGGAAGGTCTCTGCGCGGTGACAAGTATTGTAATTTATTGTGACAGCTCCTATATTTTAGCTAGCTTCATGTTACTATATGTTATGGTAGTTTTAGTACAGTCCAATTATTTCGTTTCAAACGGAGTGGCAAAACGCAGTATCTGAAAAAACGAGTAAAAAAACTCTCAGATTACTGGAGACAAACGCCTAGTCTAAAAATCCATATTATTAATGTACGTTTTGTTGAGGGTCGAAACATTGGGCCCTTGGGGACCGGGATAACACCTCATTTTCAAAAATATTTCAGAGTGTGACGCGTTACTAAAATGCTGGCGTGTTTCTGACTCAACGCATAAGCATTGCTATGCAATGTTAGCTTATATTTTGTTTAGTTAATAAAGTTGATAGATAGATGATAAGATTGCCAGTTTAAAAATGTAGATAGGTAGAGTTTTGGTCTCGATCTCTCTTCTGAGTATAGGTACTTTGCTCACGTGATTTTGTTATCGAAGTCAGTAGCATTAAACATAGGTACGAACATGGATAGTTTATATTCCTAAGTAAGTCAAAATTCCTTACTAACAAATTCGGCTTCGTTACACCATTTATTCGTCAAGAACGGCTGGACCGGTTTTCATGATCTTTAATTTGTTAGATTTCTCTCCGCCCCGAATAGCAGAATACCTTAGTATTAGCATGGATATCGGTATTAGGCATGGATATCATTGATCAAATAATCGGAAAAAAAAAGATTTTGTCATATAAGTAAAAGGAGGTTGCTGTGGCTACCATGGAGGTTGCTTCATAGAGGTATATATAACGAGTGATACAGCTAGTTTGTCATAAAAGAACATGCGCTGTTCATAACGAGGTTCATTTTGTCAATTTGCCAGCTCTTCGATTACATTGTGTCGTGTAACAACATGATCAATATGATCATGTCATGTCGTGTTGTGTTACGTCACGTCGCCACAATGACAAGTTTAGTGTTGCCACCAGTAACTGGGTTGACCATGGGTTGAGCAGGACAAAGTCATTTTATGTATTATAGCGCGCCATTTGTCTAGATCGCCCGAGCACTCGCCTGTTAGTTTAAATATTCCCGCGCATAGCGAAAAAGTATCGGAGCCTGGCCGGCGTCGACGCGCTTCTTCACCAGGTGCGCCACCTAGTGATTGTGAGGTGGCACTACAGCGCGTCTCGAACCGTCCGCGAGAGAGACAGAGGGGGTTTTCCCGCGCGATACCGCGATTAGCGTGTGCAAAGTTATTGTAATTATTAGTTTAAGTTGATTATCTGGATAGTTTTGTGTAATTTGCCGTTGGATTATAGTAGTTGTAGTGTATGTGGGTGTTTTTATTTACTCGGCGAACCCCAAAGAGCCAGTCGGGCATTAAAACTGGCTGCCCTATGCGTGGGGCCTGCGCGAACAATAACGCAGTGAGTGAAACCCGCGAACAAAACGACGTGTAATAAAACAAAATATGACGCGCACACGCCGGCAATCGCGTCGGCAAACGTATTTCGAGGATTGTGAGGAGGAGGCGGCCGCGGCAAGTCTGACGCCGCCAGTGGCCACGCCGAGCTTCAACGACCTGGCGACAGTGATGGCGTCGCTGCAACAAGCCCAAACCGCTGCCATGGAGCGGTTGCTTGACCGCGTGCTCGACCACGAGTCGCGTCGCGCGTCGCCGTCGCCGCAGTCGCCGTCGTCGGGTTCGAGCCCAGCGCCCGTGCCCGCCCAGCAAGGAAACTTCGCGCGCTGCACTACGCGGTTCAGTGGAGCGCCGGATGAGAACCTTGATGCCTTCCTCGACGCCGTCGAAGCCTACAGAGAGTGTACCTGCATCTCGGAAATTAATGCAGTAAGAGGCCTTTCGATCCTGCTGACCGGAGAAGCGGCAGTTTGGTGGCTCGGAGTTAAGGCCACCGTCAAATCGTGGAACGACGCCGTGACGGCGCTGAGAGGCGCCTTCGGTGACCGGCGGCCTCCACATCGTATCTACTTGGAGCTGTTCCGGACGCCTCAGAAACAGGGGGAGCGGACGGAGCGCTTCGTCGCCAGCGCGCGCGCCCTGCTTGCGCGCCTCCCTTCCGGCGACCTTAGTCTAAAGGTCCAGTTGGACATGATCTACGGCCTACTTCATCACCGCGTCCGAGAAAGACTCCGACGAGAAGAGGTCGATAACTTCGAAATGTTATTAAGTAAGGCGCGAGAAATAGAAGAGTCCGTGGACGAGGTTAACCACGAGAAAGCGCCTTTACGGTCGGCGGACAAAGCGACGACATTCAAATCACCAGCGACTACGACGCCACCGCAGTTACGCCGCGCTAACACCTCGATGACGCCGCGCGAATCGCGTGCTTTTCCTGCATTGAGTGGTGGCGGCGGCAACGCCGGCGGTGGGCTCCTTAGCAACGGTAACAACGCAGCGCGTCGCACGACCGCGACCGCGACCGCGAGACCGACGTATTCCGACAACAACGCATCTACGAGTTCTACGCTACGTAATCGTTATTGTGTTTACTGCAAAATGTACGGACATGTCCGCGAAAACTGCGTAAAGTTATCCGCATCGAAATCGGACAGTAACAATAACAATAATACGAGTAATCATGATAATAGTTTGCAAGCAGTGCCGTCTTGTTACGGGTGTGGGGAAAAAGGTGTAACTCGGTCCCAGTGTAAGAAGTGTAACTCTGCCTTCTTCGCGGTGGAGTGCGTTGACCCCGTCCAGGTTCCACTACCGACTCCGCTCGACCGGACCTCTTTTCCTACCGGTAAGGTAAACACACAGGTGAGTGCTCAATTTCATAGCGAACATAAGTTATTAAATGTATCGCCTACAGCCACCCCTCTGAGCGTGGTGAAGCGCCCTGTGTCTAAAAATAAGACTAAAAACGATAATAGTGATAGTAACTTGCATGACAACAATGATACCTATTTACCGGCTCAGTTTAAAGCCGCGATTCCCATGTTGTTTTACGTCGAAAAACCAACAACAGAATACGCTCTGAGCGAGTTTACGGCGACTCTTCCTCTACCATTTTCCGGCATTGATTTCGGAACCCGACCTAGTACATACGCAGAGTTAAGTTCTAACCTAGGTACTGTAGGTAAGTCGTACGGTTCCGAAACACCTGAGACGTGTTATTTGGATCGTGTGTATTTGAAAAATCGCGCGGCATTACCGATAACACGAAGTAGGGTGACCATGGAAAATGAGGACATGTTAAATGAACACAACCGATCAACTAGGGTGACCATGGAAAATGAGGACATGTTAAATGAACACAACCAATCAACTAGGGTGACCATGGAAAATGAGGATAAGCCAACTAAAGTGGTCCATGAAGGTAGGGTGACCATAAAAAGTCAGGACAGTGTCTATAATGAAAGTTGCGAACAATTTTTTTCTGTGAATTCTAATGATAAAAATTGTTCTTCGGGATACTCTAACGAGTACCAGTATAAGTTAAGACCTATTTTAAGTGTACAAATTCTAGGGTTACGGGGAGTTGCTCTAGTGGACTCTGGTGCTAAAAGCAGTGTTGCTGGTGCCTTACTTTATGAACAATTGAAGGAGCGCAACCATCCATGTGAGGAAACAACTCGATGGGTGAGACTAGCTGACGGCTCAACGCGCACTCGCCAGGTACTGCTCACCATCCTCGAAGTAAGGTTAACTCCGGAAAGGTCAGTGACTTTGGAATTTACGATATTTCCGGATGCTCATAATAATGAGACCCTCCTAGGAATGGATTTTCTGGTGGCCGCAGGTATCATTCTTGATTTTGCTTCATCCAGTTGGCATTATTCCGGGAGCCATACCTCATACCCAATGGAGTATGAAAGCCCTAGGACCCGTACGGAGATATTGGCTGCCGAGACTGCCGACCTTTTACGAGACGATGAGGGAGTCATGTTGGGGCCTGAGGAGAAACAGCAGTTAGCAGGTTTGTTACAGCAAAACGAGGATATCTTTGCAGCAGGGGGAGCTCCGACCCCTTTCGCCGAGCACCATATTGATACCGGCAGTCATTTACCTGTGTCAGTACCACCTTACAGGCTTACTCCAGCAAAAAAGGAGCTTATGAAAGCAGAGTTGGAAAAGATGCTAAATGAGGGTATAATTGAAGAGTGTGAGTCTGCTTGGACCTCACCTGCTGTACTCGTGCCTAAAAAAGATGGCAAGGTAAGGTTTTGTGTTGACTATCGTAAGCTTAACGCCATTACGAAATCTGATGTTTACCCAATGCCGCTCATCGACGAGTTGGTTCAGTCAACAAAACGCCATTGCGTAATGAGTACTCTTGACTTGCGTAGTGGGTTCTGGCAAGTGGCGGTCAGGGAGTGCGATAAGGATAAGACTGCGTTCCAAACGCCCTTTGGAACGTACCGCTTCACGCGTATGCCATTCGGGCTCAAGAACGCGCCTTCAACCTTCCAGCGGTTGATTGACAAACTGCGTTCGTTTGTCAACCGGTCGCTGAGTCAAATAGAGGAAGATAACGTCACGCTGCTGGCCTACCAAGATGACTTGCTTTTAATAACACAGACGTATTCAGGCCAACTCGCGGCTCTGCAGGCGGTGTTTGAGGGGTTACGGTATTTTAATTTGAGAGCAAACCGAGAAAAATGTGTTTTCGCCCGACAGCAGGTAAAGTATCTGGGGCATGTTATTACACAAGATGGCGTGTCACCTGACTACGAGAAAGTTCAGGCGGTTGTAGAAATGAAGGCGCCAACGAGTCTTAAACATCTGAGGTCATTTCTTCAGACTTGTTCCTGGTTCAGAAAGTTCATCCCGAATTTTTCTGCTATCGCTGAGCCACTGACTCGGTTGACAAGGAAGAATCAGCCGTGGACGTGGGAGCTGGAGCAAGAAAACGCCTTTGGTAAGTTAAAGGACTGTCTGACCTCCGCCCCTATATTGGTGCAAGCTGACTACTCACAGCCATTTATCCTGAGAACCGATGCAAGCGGTTATGCGTTGGGCGCGGTCCTGATGCAGGGTGAAGGTTTCGAGGAGCGCCCCATAGAATATGCGAGCCGCCTGTTAACTGCAGCTGAGCGAAACTATAGCACGACTGAGCGTGAGGCATTGGCCGTGGTATGGGCGGTAGAACGGTTCAGGGGTTACATAGACGGCCATCAGGTGATTGTAAGAAGTGACCATCAGCCGTTGAAGTGGCTGCTCACTGTAAAATCCCCGTCAGGAAGGTTGGTCCGATGGGCATTGAAACTACAGTCCTTCAACATCACATATCAATACACGCCAGGTAAGGCAAACGTACTGGCTGATGGCCTAAGCCGCCCTCAGTGTGCCTTGGAGGAAACGGAGCAGTGTAGGGTGAGTTCTGTTGTTATAAATTTGCCAGCTAGGAACCCAGCTGACCTACGCATGGCACAGTTAACCGACCCAGACGTCGAGAAAATAATTTTGGAACTTGAGAACTCCGACGATTTGACAAACACTCGGTGGTTAGAACGAGGGTACGTTTTGTCTCACGGTGTTCTTTACCGGTACGATCCAGATTCTGATACGGAGGAGGCCCAGTTGGTGGTACCGGTTTCTATGAAAGAGGAAGTCCTAAAGGAGTTCCACGACTCTCCTACTGGCGGTCACCAAGGAATTGAGAGAACTCTGCATCGAATCAAGGAACGGTATTACTTTCCTGGTATGCGCCGGTACGTCAATGACTATTTAAAAAGATGTCCCGAGTGCCTGAAGTATAAGCCCAGTAACCAGAAGCCAACTGGGTTGTTAAGGACTCCTGTTCTCCAGCAACGTGGAGAGGTCCTAGCGATCGATTTATTCGGTCCTCTTCCAGAAGGAGAACTGGGAGAGCGGTGGGTACTCCTGGTCGAAGACGTGGCCACAAGGTGGGTAGAGGTATTTTCCCTAAGGGATGCTACTGCTGAGACATGCTCTCGGGTCCTGTTGGAGGAATATTTCCTGCGCTATGGATTGCCGCGCCGCGTCATCTCTGACAATGGGACACAATTCGTATCTGCCGTGATGCAACAGTGCATGCACGTGATGGGGGTGAAACAAGAGCTCATTCCTTTGTATCATCCGGAGGCCAATCCCGCAGAGCGAAAAAACCGTGATTTAAAAGTACAGTTATCAATTCTTGTAAAAACAACCCACACTGATTGGCCAAGACATTTAGCTCATGTGCGGTTCGCGATGAACAGTGCTGTCTGCGCGACCACAGGTAAGACACCTGCATTTTTGATGTTTGCTCGTGAGCTGCGCACACCGTTTGAAGTACATCACGACTTACGTGGTATATTGGAGAAGGATAATTTTGTCCCTCAAGTAACACCATATTTGAGGTCTTTTGTAACCACTCTTTCCGATATCAGGGAACGGGTGGAAAGGTCACAGGATATACGCAAAGAAGTGGCTGATAGAAAGAGAAATAACTTGGAGCCAAAGTATAAGGTCGGCGATTTGGTACTCGTCAAAACACACTATCTAAGTGACGCGTCAAAGGGTTTAACGCGTAAGTTCATGCCACGACGTGATGGCCCGTACCGCATTCAACAGGTAGTTGGTCCTACGACATTTGTCATAGCAGACCTATCAGATAACGTGCTAGGTAAATACCATTCTACGGACTTAACTCCGTTTACCTCACCGTCTGACACTGTTCCGATAATGCCTAGGAAACGTAGAGGAAGAACGCGCTATCGTCATAGTCCTAAGCTGGACGCGGGACGCATTACCAACTTAGAGGGGGAGTGTATAGCGCGCCATTTGTCTAGATCGCCCGAGCACTCGCCTGTTAGTTTAAATATTCCCGCGCATAGCGAAAAAGTATCGGAGCCTGGCCGGCGTCGACGCGCTTCTTCACCAGGTGCGCCACCTAGTGATTGTGAGGTGGCACTACAGCGCGTCTCGAACCGTCCGCGAGAGAGACAGAGGGGGTTTTCCCGCGCGATACCGCGATTAGCGTGTGCAAAGTTATTGTAATTATTAGTTTAAGTTGATTATCTGGATAGTTTTGTGTAATTTGCCGTTGGATTATAGTAGTTGTAGTGTATGTGGGTGTTTTTATTTACTCGGCGAACCCCAAAGAGCCAGTCGGGCATTAAAGTATGTTCATTACCACATATCTCACTAACAGATAACAGATACAGATTAACAGATTTAAATTAAATTTGGTATGGACAGATAGCTTATATTCTGGATTAACTTTTTTAATTATAAATAGGCTTGCGCTTGGCCGCCAACTCGCCAACATATGGGTTATCGGACAAGCTTACTCATGTCATGGGTCCCGACGTTTACAACCACCTCCCAGAACATGTCATTGCAGCTTCTAGCCTGCAATGTTTCAAATCACGCTTACAACGTTGGCTTGTTGAGCAAGCAATCTACAATAACAATGTTTTTTTTTTAAATATGTTAATTTTATCTTCTAAGTAGTATTTTTAGTAATTCATTATTGTATTATTTATTATTTTTAATTGACATGTACATTGGCTTTATGAATTAAATGACTATGACTATGACTATAATTTTGATGAAATGTAATTTTTTGTAGGATAGTGTGTAAAACCGTGAGGCGTGGCTGTCTATAGAATAAAACAAGCTTTTTCACAGTCTGACTGTCTCAACGCACGGACCGTATCAACCCGCGTTCAGATATGAACGGTGCGTTCGCGGCACATTGCATTCGTTAACGAACCGTGCAACTTTACGCTCATTTTATTAATTTTAGTATCCAAACATATAAATCAAGCATAACATTTCATTCTCTACATTAAAGTGGTTGAAATAAAATGATTATTCAGTTTGTTCGGAAAGTTCCGGTCAAATAGTTTTTATGCATGATATAATCGATTTAATTACTTGCTCACAAAGAGAACTGCTCGAATTAACTCGATATTCCAATTCCGTTGGAATTCAATTGTATTCCAACAGAATTTTTAAACCATCTCGCATATCGCAAGTATAAGCGTCCATCGTCGCGGATGACAGCGATAGGTATCGAATTGCTTGTCAGCTCGCACGAACTAAGCCGTTGTACTTTATTATAACGCAAAAAAACACAGTTTGGATTGCGTGGACTGACAATCGGATTGATATCGTGTCGCGTCATGCACAGTTTGGATTGCGTGGACTGGCAGTTAGATTGATATCGTGTCGCGTCATGCACAGTTTGGATTGCGTGGACTGGCAGTTAGATTGATATCGTGTCGCGTCATGCACAGTTTGGATTGCGTGGACTGAAAGTTAGATTGATATCGTGTCGCGTCATGCACAGTTTGGATTGCGTGGACTGAAAGTTAGATTGATATCGTGTCGCGTCATGCAGTTTGGATTGCGTGGACTGACAGTTAGATTGATATCGTGTCGCGTCATGCACAGTTTGGATTGCGTGGACTGACAATCGGATCGATATCGTGTCGCGTCATGCACAGTTTGGATTGCGTGGACTGAAAGTTAGATTGATATCGTGTCGCGTCATGCAGTTTGGATTGCGTGGACTGACAGTTAGATTGATATCGTGTCGCGTCATGCACAGTTTGGATTGCGTGGACTGACAATCGGATCGATATCGTGTCGCGTCATGCACAGTTTGGATTGCGTGGACTGACAGTTGGATTGATATCGTGTCGCGTCATGCACAGTTTGGATTGCGTGGACTGACAGTTAGATTGATATCGTGTCGCGTCATGCACAGTTTGGATCGCGTGGACTGACAGTTAGATTGATATCGTGTCGCGTCATGCACAGTTTGGATTGCATGGACTGACAGTCAGATTGATATCGTGTCGCGTCATGCACAGTTTGGATTGCATGGACTGACAGTCAGGTTGATATCGTGTTATGTCATGCCCAGTAAATAGGCCACCTTCCATACTAAAATCTTCGAACGTATCGCTCGCACGTGGCCCACATAAGGCTGTTGCCACTCGCACATATTCTACTTAATAGTGAGGAGACTTTAATTTGCGCAAGATTAATGATAGCTGCAAAGCCATCATTGCAAGCTTCAACAAACATGGTGGACGCGCTGCAGAACCAAGGGACTAACATTAGATGACTAATGCTAGAGACATTCCGATGGCCTAAAAACTCTGACATTAGGGTTGACGACTCAGCCTATACGAACTCACTCACTAGTACACACAGTGGTTCAGAACAAAGAGTCATCTATTTCTCTCCCCGGAGAGCGCCAAACTTCTCAATCGACGGTCACCTCCGCCGCCGTAACGAAGTGTCGAACCAGATTTATGATGACAGTGACTCTTCGCTACTCCACCTTGCACCACCTTCACTCTTATTACCCCTGCAATAAAGCACATATTGCCCTAGTTGAATAGATAGCGTAACTACTCGACTCTACCTTGTATCGTCAGTCTTATTAATAAAGGAATAAAGTGCATATTGTACTGGCGGTGTTGGCTATTGACTGGATTGGGTACTGTGAAAGATTGAACGGGCAAAGTGTCGTGTTGTTCATATAGTGTTGATTAATGAAGTTGACAATGCTGACCTCTCCAATGTTGACTTCAAATCTTTTATAATTGAAGTTAGTTGAAGTTGATTGAAGTTAAATAACATGAAAAAAAATACAGAAACACTGTAGCGTTTGTAGTAGATATAACTCAACCTTCCGAACGAGATCGTCAGACAATGTTGCGTTTAGTTTAGCCACCAGTAAGTACAGTTTACAAACTATGTTGACTGGCTCGTTCAACTATACATCTAAAATAATTGTTCAACCATCGT
This sequence comes from Agriopis aurantiaria, assembly GCA_914767915.1. NCBI lineage: Eukaryota > Metazoa > Arthropoda > Insecta > Lepidoptera > Geometridae > Agriopis > Agriopis aurantiaria. The sequence continues at coordinate 580,920 of OU611982.1, forward strand.
TAGGTCACCTCTACAACTGGCACTACTATATTATGGTTTTTACTTAAGATCGTTGGTGTAGGGGCGTTTTCTCTTTTTCTGTTTTTCATGGCAACACTTGCATGGTGTTGTGGAGAGTTTTGGCGCCAACGTGGAAAAAACATGTCGGCTCGTTGGATTATTTTGGTGAATGATTATTCATTAAGTGCTCGTTAACGTGCTCGAGTGTGGACAAGACATAACGAGGTGAAACGTGTCTTTTCGTGTTGTTTCCAAAACTCCATAGGAGCCTCTTTTAAAGTCTCCGCCACTTTACAGGGGCATGAGTTTGACTTGACCGTGACTTCCTTAAGTTACTTAGCTTGACTCTGACTGTGACTATGACTTGTTTGACGCTATTAAGACTATGTAAACCGTTTAATATTACGACTAAAGCACATTGATCCAAGGTCATGAAAATTTTAACAAAAAAAAATTCATCATCATCATCCACAGCCTTCCTTATCCCACTGCTGGGTATAGGCCTCTCTCTTGTTATGCCATCTGCCTCGGTCCTGTGCTAATCGAGTCCAGGTTCGACCCGCGATAGTAACAAAAAAAAAATTGTTGTAATGAAACTTTTGCGTAGACAAATTGTACAAACGAGCTATGCAAGCTTCTATAACACAACGCACTCACTGTATTAGGGCTATGAAGGGAATGTTCTCTGTTGGCAACGTCATGCAAGAGTCAGCATAAAGAAGTATTTGAGAACACATGGCTTGGTGGTTCATAGTAGGTTGTTATCGACACCGTCAGACGAGAACGGCGAGATTGATGCATTCACCCTTCAGCGAGCTACCTGCGACGTACCGCCTGGTGCGACGACGGCGGGCGCGCCTTATTTATGGCACCTACTGTACACTGCCACTTGACTGCTTTCACGTCTGTCGCAACATTGTAACAGCGCGAACTGTTGAATTTGAAACCATTTTCAAACCGTTTAGCTTTGAAGTTGCTTCTGTAGAAATAAGTAGTGGCGTATTACCTATTATATTATATGCTACCTAAGATCGAATTGCGAAAAAAATATTGAGTATTTATCTAATCATACCTAATTAAATATGGTTTTCTAATTTAACTAGCATCTCGTAAATATTTTGAAACGAAATGTAAAGTCTTGTTAGTAAAAATATAAATAACTGACCAAGAGCGTGTCAAGACACGTGTATTGTAGGGTCCATAGCCAAAGCCATACAATTGTGAACAAATGCATAGTACAGAAATGTCAATTATAAAAAATAAAAAACCTAATACTTTCTAAGTATTAATTGTAGGAGCAAATCAACTTTAGCCAATTTGTCCGACAAAATTTCGCAAAGGATACATATGAAACTTTACCTTGAATTTAAAAGGCCTATTTACCTATTTAGCTATAGTTGACAAGAGGAGGTGCGGGGAGAAAAAGATCCTCTTTTTACATGAACCAGAACCACAGAAAAGAAAAAATCAATACGCTACGTTCAATACATAGCTGTAATGCGTTATTAAAGTCCATAAAAGTGCAGATAAAACAGAGGACTTTCAGACTAATCTCGTTTAAGCGAGTGTTGCCAATAAACGAATGCATTAGCAGCTCATGAGTATTCATGGCTGCTCCAACTCGAACGACTGCTGTACGTGGTGCATCTCCGCTTCACATAAACACGATTTAATACCTACTACAGGCACTTATGAGAATTGTCGCCAAGAACAGCAAAAACTGGCAGATCTAAATTTACTGCAAAATGCTCTGGTAAGCTGAAAAAATATCCTGATTTAAAAAAGGAAGGAAAAGGTCATCTTGCCTTCAAAATCGATTCCTTCTTCCAAGACAGTTAGTTTTTTTTTCAGTGTAAACAAACAACTAGGTACTTTTGACGAGAAACTTTGAACTTGAAGATCTCACAGCATAAGAATAATTGAAAAAAAATGCAGCGAGATAGCCCGATAAGAAAACTCATTAAGAAAATTCGTCGAGAAATTTAGTCAAAATTCTCTAAGCTTTTTGTTATTAGGTAAACAGTAACGATTTAACAAAGTCGGCTTCGAAGAAGAACAAAAGCAAGAAACTGTCAGGACTTACTCTCTTAGAATGTCTCGTTGGAGTGTTTAGATCCCTTTAGAGGCATTTTTAGCGGTTTAAGAAAGGGCATCGCCTGGGAATGTCTTTTTCAGTCCGCACAATTTAATATCTCTCGTAAAGCCGTAATGGCTGTAAAGAATCCAATTTGGGAGGTATTTGGGGATATATCTTGGGTGACATTACTTTTTTTTTACTGAACGGACAATAGGTACTTGACATTGACTTTTCCACCTCACGAAAAAACTTCGAGAGGGTTAGCAACTACCGGATTATTTTTTTTTTTATATTTTTCGCACTTTTTCAATTCTTTCACTGTTATACGATAACGAAAATTCAATCGTAAAAAAGGATTTTACGATTGAATAACCGTTGCCAGTGGATTTACCCCAAAAGCGGTCACACTCATGATTTAGTTTCGTAACACAACTATTCGAATAGTTTTTTCGGGCTCATATCTCCGACATCACGGATCTAACCTGAATCCACATAAAAATGCGCCTTTTGTCACCCGCAGCACTAACGATCTCTATCGGCGACAACGTGAAATAGATTTTTATAACTACCCGCAGCTTTCTTCACTCCAGACAAACTCTGACTTCTGTTAGATTAAACTGGGCAAAGATAGAGCGCGAGCAAAAACTTTTTTATTTTATTTGGAATTCTTACTTTGAAAGAGATAAAATAGAAAATATTGCGATGATCTTTTTTCATCGACGGCATTTTCTATAAGCTGTACTCTATATAATTCTCCATATTAAAATATAACTGACAGAATCAATGTTTTCATTGGACGTTTCTTTGAAGGACCGTGTACGGCAAGTGGCAGTCGCTCCGTATCAGAAGGAAAATCTAGCAAGATCTAAGAAAATCTAGCAAAATACTATTACGGAAACGAAACAAAAGCTTGACAAATATTACGGGGATTCTTTTACGGCTGCATTTGACCAAGAATAAAATCCTTTTCCATCAGGCAATATGCACGATTGCACACCCACTTGATTGCCAGCGCCAAATTCCATGAGTATTTACCAAATGCCATATTACCATATTCTCCGGATTTAGTGCACTGTGACTATTTCCTGTTCCCGAATTTTAAAAATGGCTAAGTGGAAAAGTTTTACCTTCAATGAAGAGATAATGCACGACACCAATGCCTATTTTGAAGAGTTGTCAAAATCTCTTTTATTGAAGGGATCAAAAAGTTGGAGAAATGTTGATTGATGTGTATTGAGCTAGGGTGACACTTTGTTGGAAAATGAATAATAACTTTTACCAAATATTCCTTCTTCAATGTTTACCAGACTTATCACTCTGCCTCGTACAATAGCTAAATAAGAAACATAATTCTAGCAACTACAGAGGAAGCAGTTGTAACACACTTAGCAACATCCATAAAGAAAATACGACGATAAGTCCTCATCGAAAGAAAGGACTTTCCACAACAGACGGGAAGGAAGCTCGGCCATAGAACCATCATTATTATCGCTATTATTTATTAACTCCCATTACTTAGATACTCCGTTTTCCCTATGGGAGCATCTTTCCTGTTATGGCAGCATCGGCAGTCGCGGAATGGCTGCTTGTTCGCCATCATAACTCCGAGCCAGAGTGTCAGAAGTTAGGCCATATCACAGGGCCAAAAGGAAGGGACATACGGACGTATTTACCGACTACAATAACAATATTCGGAATGGCACAGTTATGCCCGCCCGAAGGTTTCCGGGCGCAAGTTATAAGCTGGGAAGTTTTAATTTGAGGATTCGCTGCGCCGGCGGAAACGGACAACGACTCTGTTTGCTGGCTCAGAACTTTTACGGTTGTGCGCCAAAAAAAGTACGAACGCAGAAATTGGGGTTTAAATGATCTGCTCGATCACATCCGATCGGTTAACCAGCATAGGGCATTGTGCTTACTTTCAAAAATCTTTCAGAGCGCCTGGGTTAGTGTGACGCGTTTTCTGGCTCAATGTATAAGCATTTCCATTCAGCGTGGTAAAGCTGCCAGCATGCTGGATACGCTGCCAACGTTAGTGGACGTGAGCATTTCTTTTCAGACATTTGCCGCGCTCCCTTCTTTCAATTTAGCTTTTTCGCAAACTCTTTAGCGTACCTCTACATCTTTAAGAAATCTACCTAACAAATTTCAATTTCATGATGAGTCAGTCAGTAAGTGAGTGAGTGGTATTACGCTCTTATATCAGATACATATAGATTTCTATCTAACATGCAAGAATTTTGAGAATTAATTAACATTAAATAAAATAATCATTCATTGTCGAGCGTTATTTAGCAAGATGTCTCAAAGTTACAAAGTTCACAGACTGACAGCCACAACTATTTAATTGTCTCAAAAGTTTACTCGACATAACTTTTACTTGGAACTTGAAGTACGTACTTACATACCCTGTTTTCTTTTTAATGGGTTAGTTGTCTTATTTAACTAAACATGCACCTTACCTATAAAATCCCTAAATTTCCTATAGGCTATTTATACACAAATATATGATATTGCTCATAGACCGTTAAAGGTCTAAAGACAATCCAAATGCTCACATTCGCTACCAGTTGGCAGTGTACCCAGCATGCTGGCGGCATTACCACGCTGAATGACAATGCTTATAGTTGCCTGTGTCTGGTTTGCTTAGTTATGTTGTAGACCTCGTGGTGAGGCTTGCACAAGAAACCATCGAATGTAATATTTAGATAGGTAATCGAGTCGGTGTTAACATCGATATCTGAAGTTGGAATGTCAACGGGGATATTGATGTTAGTTCATGTCAGGAGCTTTCAAGCAGCCTAAATTTGAATAAATAGCTTACCACCAGCTTATAGCTCCAGCTTATAAGTCTTTTAGCTTGTTTGCTGCATTAAGCCATTAAAAAACTGACAGTAGAGCTAATTACTCCATCTATACGAAACATAACTTCATTTGTGAAATTTCAATAATTTTTATTAATGATTAATGGTCAATTCTTTATTTTAATAATCTAAATAGGGTATATCAAACAAAGAAAATAAAAAAGCCTTAATTATTATCACTAATACTAATTATTACATACAAATTATCACTAATATAATCAAAAATTTAAAAAAAAAGATGTTGATGTTGTTAATGATTTAAATAATATAATAATAATTTTTAATATATTATTTTGTTTTTTGTATATCATTTTTTATGTAACATGTCATGTTCAATATCAATTATTATTTTGATTTGACTTGTAAATTTAAATATACGAATAATTGACTTTCACTTTGACAAAGTACTTATCCTGTGTCTTAAGTCGCGTGCAGGGCGGCGCTCAGTCAAATTTGCGAGGCAATAAATAAGGTTTTAACGACACTTGAGGATCCAAGGGCGCATTACCCAAAACGTTCTTCATTTTAATGTCCCTTTGTCAGACCTCAGCTACGTGCCTACTGCCTAGTGCTCAACATATCTCGAACGTTACTCCTAATTGCAGCATTACTTGCTAAACTCACTTATTATTTGCTAGACGTGTTTCATTTCACATCTTAAATCTCGGTGGACAACTCGAAGGCTTTTATCTTTTGCAACTGTTTATGTTGCATATTTAGAGTAGAGTCTAGGTTCTTCAGTATGAATGTCTGGTTCTTTTTTATATTCTGTTTTCATTTGACGCTAAAGAAGAGAGCGTAGTGTTTATAATTATAAAATAGAGCCGAGTGACTGATAGAAATAATCTATACTATAATATATATAATATAACCTATACTAATATTATAAAGAGGAAAGATTTGATTGTTTGTTTGTTTGTTTCTTCTTTTTCTTTTTCAAGTAACCTGACGCAAATAGAAGGGTTTATGTGTGTATATTAAAATTTTAATTTTGAAATTTTTGTTAAATACTCGTGCGAAGCCGCGGTGGGCCGCTAGTAATATGCTATATTTGATAACATTTTAGAATTGAAATCACACTAAAACTATAAATCCGAAAGTTTTCTAAGAATTGTGACGAGTAGGTATTTGTAAATAAAAGTAAAAAAGGATTTAAAAAAATAAAAACATTTAAGCATTTAATTTCAGAAGTGTACGTTTTGGCTATTACAGCCAAAACCTAGACATTATTATTGCGTTAGTTGTAATATCCAGCAGCATGTGCTTCAAACTAGTATCTCCTCCCTAAAAAAGTGGCTGTAATACGTCTCTTATTACTCATACTCATTTATTCATACAATCGGTATAACATGTCATAATATAATTATTGTCATATTACTTTCCCCGGGTCTTTCTATAAACTCTCCTCATATTGGGGGACCGTGAGAAAATATTGTTTGCAATAGTTCAACTAGATAGACAACTTGTCGATACCAAAGTAAATTAATCCATTTCAAGCAATAGTCAATTATTCTACGTTTTACATCGGCTGAAACGAGTTTCTGGCCGATTTCGAGACATTAGGAGCCCTACGGTAATTACACACACACACACACACATATTTTTTCACTTAGTTCAAAAGCTGATGTGAAAAATAAATGTGTATAAATGTGTGTGTGTGTGTGTGTGTGTAATAAATGTATAACCTACACAAGAGAGGAGAGTTGGAGTTAGATAAATGTTGCTAGATCACACTATAACCAGTGCACTAATTAGTTTAACATGAGACTAACGGTAGAGGTTAAGGTGAGTGCAGATTTGTCTTGGAGTTGCGGGACAGCGCAGAACATTAGCGCGCCCCGGCGGGACAGTGCCACAATAAGCGTAATGTATCACCCGCTGCGCGCACCGTGCTTTGTGCACCGGTGCAAGAAAGTAATCACGTTTGGTCACTCTGCATTACCTCTGTTTACTACAGATTTTGAGTTATAAAATGTGATCAAAACAAACATCAAACGCGAGCCTTTGTATGCAAAAAACCTTGAGCGATCATTGAACTATAGAGTTCAGTTATTAAAAAACTTTATGTACGAACTTAAAAAAAAAAAAAAAAAAAATAAAGAGCTGATGATCTTTAAACGTCTAAATAGATTTTCTTGAATCATTAGTTGACTTGATCGAAAGTATTCTTAGGTATGATTCAACCAAATTTGTTCAGTCGTTTCAAGAGTATCACCTGTTTGGTCGGGAGGTTTTTAAATTTTGTCATATACAGAGTCAAGGGTAACTAACGCAAAACATTTGGTGCATCGAGACGAATGAGATTGGATATAAGATCATTGATCGAGACTAACAACTTTTGATCTGAGACTTATCAAAATTCGCGAGAAATAAATCAGCTGTTTCATACATTTGTCGGGAGTGAATTATGTTTTGTATGGAACGCCTGATATTTTTTTCGTGAATTACGAAAGTCATAGAACAAAAGTTGTTAGTCGTGATGCACCAAAGTCGCCCTAAAGAGAATATGCGTTATTTGCCTTTGATCCTGTATAATATGCTCTAACATAGACCGCATCATTATGCGGTCTATGTTAGAGCACGCTTGCTTAGAAGAAACTGATTCACTCGTGATTTGAAGACACCCGGATTGTAACCATCGGGGAACGCCATCTGTGATATTTGTCCGTCTTTTTGATTATGTGTGTTCCATGGCACCTCCGAAACAATAAATCCTTTTGCTGCTAAGATTATCTTTACTCTACGTAATTTTAGTTATTTCATAGCCACTAAAGTAAAGCCTTTGTCTTTATCACATGTTTACAAATAAAATCTTATGCTATTTATATTATAACGTAAAGTACTTCACTACCATAAATCTTTTCACTCACGATTTAAATGAGATCAAATTGATTGTCTTATATAGCACTAATTGTGTCGCGCGGCGCCACCCATGTTCTTGTAATTGCCTGCACTGACTTAAGGCTCTTTATCACCGGGTTAACTATGTTTCAAAGGATTTCATTAAGATATAAATTCTATTAATACATAATAAAGTGAATTTTCACTTGTTCTTAAGTAAATCACTGAAAATAAAACATTTTGGTACAGAACTTCTATGGATGAAGATGACTACAAAATGTTACAACAGCGAATAATAACTGTCGCTCTATGCAGAAAGCAGAGAAGCATTTATGAAGCCAAGATCCTAGATCACGGTAAACCTTCTACATGCAACGATGTACTACGGTTAGTATTCTAGCGGCAAATAAAAATCATAACAGAGATCTAGTAACCAAAGTATGTGATATAGCCGACACGTTTGCTGGAGAATTTAAAAAAGTGCCTGCTGTCTATTAAAACAGCTTAATTTTTTCAGTACCCAGTGTTAAAGAAAGCTTGTGTCATATTACCTTCTCTGAAAGCGATGTGGTAAAAACTATCGCAAGCTTGAGCATACAGTCGTCCCCTGGACCTGACCAGCTGCCGGTCTGCATGCTGAAGACCTGTTCCACTAGTCTTGTCCCTGCACTATCATCAGCATTAATCAATGCGCTTTTTGAAGTGGAATACCTTACCATAGTAAAAACATAAATTAAAAGAATGGCTTATCGAACAGGCTCTACCAGGGAACCCTGTTATACTGGGGAACTCTGTTGTACCGGGGAACCCTTAAAACTTGTTTTTCCAGTCTCGGTGGGTTCGACCCTGATTGGATTTTGTTCGCATTAGTGACCGTCTGATGAATGGGAATGAATGTTCTCGTTGTGTCTCTCTTTCCCTTTGTTTATTGCAAGATTGGAAGCGGGTTTTGGCTGGCGACGTCAACAGCAGTACTACGTACCTACATTTATAGTTTCTTCTATAGTAGCAAAGATAGGAGTGCAGATTACATAAACTACAAAGAGCTACTTGGAGTAGAGGAAACTTGTAACAATCGTAGCGCGGCTCAGTAAATTAAAAGCAACTTTAATTCCTGTCAGTTTGATGGATGTGATCCGATATTAAATAGTGCGCTTCAGTCGCGTCAGTTTGTTCAAGAACAATAATCGTTGATCTGCATTAGAGGCTTTTCTGCCTCTCATGATGGGTATAGATACGTCAAACTTGTTTGAGGGCAAAAAAGATCGAGTTTCAAAACAAAGCCCCTGCTCTAGTCCGATATGCACGGATAATAGGAACTTACGAGGTTCCGTTGTGTGATGACATGTGACCGGCGATGTCCCAGGAGGGTTAGCCAAGGGCGCGTGACTCCTAAGCTTAGACTACCTAACCTAACTTGATCGAGAAGGCAAAGTAGACACACACACTACACGCAACGCCTAACACGGATTCCAAAGCGTTTTCCAATCAAGTATCTTCAATGTTCTTCCACACGTGTGTTTCTAAATTTAAAACTTTTTATTTGGCAGTTCTGTTAACTTCTAAGCGTTGGCTTTAATATACTCATGGTAATATTTAATGAATGTTATAGCGTTGGAACAAAACAAACCTACCTGGATTCACCTTCTTATTTCACTTCTCTTAGATATTTTACACCTCCCCCAAATGTACATTTGCGCGTTTACGAGTAATCCAAACTGAATCCCCAAGCGAATGCAAGATTTCAGTGGCTCTCAAGTATTTTCAGGAGCCGTAAAAGTAAACTTTCATAATAAACTTGTTTTATGTTGCCGTAATTTGTACCCAGGTATTTGAAATTTCTACTTTAAAGTGATGTTTCAAGTTTTCGCTCTTGAGAAGTTTGGCTACTTCTTCAGCTGGGAGAGTCAGGCAGAATATGGAAAAATTAGTTTAGGCTAATCTATAGGCTAAAAGTGATTCCCTACAATTCTTATCGCTACTGTCTTCCGTACTTCGTCTCTTTAGCCTATTCTAAATTCTACATGGATACTAATCACGTTAGGTTATTAAAACTCCTAAATAGGCAAGTCACTAAGAATTGTCAATAACAGAAACTCTTATTCACCGCTGTTTATTATTTAAAAGAGTGAAAAAATAAGATCAAACAGAGTCGGGCACCTTACTCGCCGACAGTCAACTTTAGAATTTAGATTTATTTAGATCATTTTCTGTTTTTTTATTTGTGCAACCAACATTGTTTGTTGTTGTTTTTCGTTTTGTTCTTTTGTTAGTTTAGTTTATAGATTTTTTTTAGTTTTAATTCCCTACATATTGTTATTATAATAAAAGTGTAGAACAAGAAAAAGTTCTAACTAGATTTAATCCACGTCGACTACGCAGAGCTTAGCGCAATACTTACTTCTTCGTTGAGTCCGGCAGCAATCATTTAAATAAATGAAAAACATTCAGCGCAGCGTGAAGACACAGTTTAATTTCATTCAGCTGGGAGATATTGTTTGTGTATACAATGTATTATGTAGGTCTCCTAAAATAACACTCAAGTTTACAAACAAATCTTGAGATCAAAATGGATGTCATCCGCACGTTCTTTTGTTTCTTTGAATATAACTATAATAACGTTCTTGAATCGTTTTATGTGTAAATACTCGTATCTTATCTACGGTGCAGAATAAACATCATACGCCGTTAGTTCCCGCGCCCCAGCATGTGAACTAGCCGGCCACGACACCTCATCAGACGATCAGCGCGGTCCAATCACCGGCGTCGCGAACAATTTGCCATCTTCTAGCAATCAGCTGCGCGGCGCGCGCGTCACACTCCAAGGAGCTGGAAACTATGGAGAAGGTACGACAGAGAACACTTTAGAGTCATCTGATGGTAAATGCCACTACATATAGCAGTTGTGGTGTCAGAATGCTGCGCAGCCCGCGCATCGAGCATCGCGTGCATCGCGCGGTGCCTTGAACAGACATTGGTTATAATTAGGTAGTGTTTTATAATTTCATTACAAATTGGATATGATTCAATACCTTAGTCCAGTGGTTCCCAATTAGTTTTTCCTGCGTACCACTTTAAAAAAGACCTCAAACTCGCGTACCCCTCGAGTTCGGCTCAAGCACACCAAATGCAGTCCGGTCCGGTGCAGACTCTGTGAGGTCCAGTAAAGTATGAAACGCTGTATGCAGTCAGTTGGACTTCAGACGGACTACAAAATGAACTGCACACGGTGTGGTGTGACGTCTTACATAGAATTTCTCTTAGTCAGGAGATTGCCGCGCGTACCTCTTGATGCAACTTCGCGTACCCCTAGGGGTACGCGTACCACCAATTGGGAACCACTGCTTTAGTCCGATGAACCGAGGTGGTGGTGTTTTGTGAAATTCTTATATATAGTTTTTTTTGTATAAATCTGAGTTTGGCCACCTACTCGCCCGATGGTAAGCGTGTGGCTGAGGATGGAACACGTTGATCTAGAATAAATCTATTCTATTTGATGCTAAGCAGCCATTTTTTTGCAAATTCTATCGAAGGTCTCACACTTTTGTTGTTATTCAGTCGAATATTAACTGATACAAAAATTATATTCACAATATCCCTAGAAGGGCTTTGTTACAGAATCTCATTTCTCGAGTATAGTATAAGGTTAATATCATTGGTAGGGGTCCTTTTACTCATTAATCTGGATAACTTCTCTACATAGTACAAATTAAAGTCACTTTCCGCGTCTGTACGACCGGTAACTTCTCCTAAACCACGCAACGGTTTTTAATGCGGTTTTCACCATCAGTTAGATATTTTTTTACGGAATGTTTATATATATAGCAAGCGTACCCCGACTTCGCACGTAAATTACACCCTTGCGAAGCCGGGCGGACATATCTATGTAGCGGTATCTGTTTATTTTACTATAAGATCAACACTGAAGTCGATATAAAATTGTTGTTCCACGCAAGCTATGCAGGTTTTTCTATGTAATTGATAATGTATCCAATTTAACTGAATATCGATAACATGAGTATGAAAAACCGAAAGAGTAAATAGTAATTTTCCCCTCCACCCGAGCTCACATCTGCGTCGTGCAGGTTTTCTTATTTCCCGACGGGTCCGTTGTTATGACTCCATCGTCGTCATTACGGGCCGCGCCGCGGATCCTATTTCCTTTCACTCATTGGAGCCCGGGCAGCGTTCCATATACATACTATTTAAACCAAACTTTACACCCGCTCTTCTTTTTCTTTATCGCGTCGATGATCCAATTATTGGGAACGGCGAACATTCAGGAAGAAGTTTTTAGATAAAGGATCTTGTGCAGAAACTAGGGCATCGGGGCAGGGAAGTAGGTAAAGCGTGGTGTACATACTATTCCTGAAGAAAGCGCCGTGGTGTGCAATAGCAAGGTTTAGATGGCAGTGGGACGTATAGAGACAGGGGTGGAGGCTATTAATTTGTTTAATAATAATACTGGCCGTATCACAATACAAAACAATATCTAATTCCGTCCTGCCCATCATTTTCTATCGGACTGCCAGAGTGGGTAAGAAAAATCTTTACCGCTTTATGGTTGGTAGTCCGAAAAGCCGTACGAAGCGCTGTGATTCCACTTTTATTGTACAAAATGCTAGTCTTTAAAATGCGCTATCTGAATGGTTGTTCCCCAATAGTTACAATCTGGGTATCTTCAAATCACGAGTGAATCGGTTTCTTCTAGACAAACGTACTCCATAGTAAACCGCATCATAAATCAGGCGAGTTGGTCAATTATTAAATAAAATAAAAGTATCTATAAAACATTTAAAACAGTCGTAAAGTTTGGCATATACTGCATGAAGCTTTGTCGGCATACAGGAGATACATTGCTCGTCATAACTGGTAGCTCGTATGGGAGAGAATAAATAGGATCCTTGAATGGAGTCTTCTAGAGACCATACACTAGTATATCACCACAGTGGGCACCGGAACGACTGAAGCGAAATAGGTTGTAGACATTGAAAGCTGTTGATAAGTATAAATAGAATCAGATGTACTTTGGAGTGGAGTTCTGAAACTCATAATCAGAATCAGGAAATATTTATTGTTTAAGCTGTATACATGGATTGTAAAGTAAGTATAGGTAAGTATCAATAGTTTTATCCATACCACCAGACTAGGCTAGGATACTTAGAAACACAATACCATGCAAGTAAAGAGTGGAGGTGCGACTAACTATAACTGCATATACTATGAATACCTAGGTACGTGATGAAGTTATTTTCCCATTCTCACAAAAGAGTCCCAGTTAATTTATGCCATTGTTTGAAGCAATTTACGAATCCTGCTGGCCCCGTTGTTCCACCATAGACATTTAACTCGCAACAAAAACACTTCCGTCAGAACTTCGACCGCAGCATATAAAAAATAATTGTGACTCGCCCCATAACAATCCATCCGTCTCTCCGCAGAGCGAGCATATTTCACATGTTAAACACCTCACTCTCGTTATGGCTACGTTTGCTGGAAGTGAGCCGCGCAAAATATTATTTCCCTGCACGTCCCGGGCTGTGAATAAAAAATTAAGCATCACGCCGTCATGGGGAAGTTTTAACAATCCGTAGATTTTCTGCTTTACCACCTACCACCCTCTGAGCAGAGCAATAACTCGCAAAATTCACGGTTTACGAGCCGCGAGCTCTGTCTATAGCCGGCAGATTTTTAACGATGTTTTCCCTGAATATTTCATTTTGTCCTAACGCGAGATTTTACTGTGATTGTTCTGCAAATTCATTAGAATAATGTATTAGAGCGGTGTTCTTTGTTTTATGTTGGTGAAAGTTAACTTTAAGTGGAAGCATCTCCTCAAAAGTAGAAAGACTTAGGTCATTTATAATTATGATTGTATTGCTAGGCACACACCATAAGCGTTTTGTAACGCGCTTTACTAAATAATAGAAGTACTTATAATATAGGTACCTACAAACGCCGGAAACGTGGGTTTAAGCGCGTTAGCGAAGCACGCAAGATACAATCTCATTTGTGCTTATAAATTCTTACATGTATGTACTTGCCTATGTTACTTATGCAGGTTTTTACTCTTCCTTATATAGGGTACTCAGCGGGCTAGCTTAGCGTAAATATTGCTTAAGTAAATCACATTTTCACGTATGTAGAAAGTTTACTGCGTACATTGGGAACGTTAGCTTTGTGAAGACGCTTTTACCGTACACAACAGCAGATATAAAGGTCACGCGCGGTATGGTAGCGCTAACTGTTCGCCCACAGGTTCTAGAAACTCAAGATGACTGCTTAGTTAAACAGCGGTATAATTATCTACAGATGTTGGAAAGACTATTTAACGAGGCCAATAAATTGTAGAAATTAAAAGGGGAATGCAAAGCGAGGGCAAACAGAAACCCGCAGCAGGCAGAATTAAAAGCTCACAAACTGTTTTAATTTCTTTCGAATTTGCAATATAACCGCTTTATTCTACGACTTTTTGCTGTTCCATCTATTTAGAGCAGAAGAAATTTAAAAACACCAGCGTGTTTGTGAGTTGTAAAAGTGCTGCAAACTGCAATTAAACTGTAGTTAAATACTAGTTAGTAGATACATAATGTAACTTCACAACTATTATTTTTTTGTAAATGTTTCTTACTTTGTGTAGAGCCATCATGGCAGCTATTTACCAATTTTTATGGGAAACACCAACGTTTTATTTAAAAACATTTTAATATAGTTAAATTCATTGTTATTAAATCTTTGCTAAATTTTAAATGGAAGTGTTATTGAGATACGGAAATGATACGTCTGATTTTGACCACATCCTGATAAAGTTCGATCCAATCCGCCCGGATCTTGCGGCTACTCGGCAGACCATGGGGGTAGGTACAAATACACCGGGTACATGAGTTTTTCTCTGCTTCTTTTCGCTGTCTTTAACAATCATGTAACTAATTCTTAATATGCATAAACTAAATCCTTGCAGGATTAAAATGCTTGAACGACTTGAAAAATAATAATATGGCCTTTTTTGTGCTCATAAAATTTACTAGGAATCGCAACAACAATTCAACAACAACATTCAACACTTGCTGCCTAAACAAAAAACTTTAAAAACGTAACTAAGTTCCCAATTAAAGATCGTTTATACTATATGCAACGAAGGCCTATAGCTAGCACAAACGAATTTAGCCTGAAATTTAGTTAGACATAATGCAGTTTTACCCGAAAGAAGTCACGAGTGTGTTGTACCAAT
Organism: Agriopis aurantiaria; assembly: GCA_914767915.1. Classification (NCBI taxonomy): domain Eukaryota; kingdom Metazoa; phylum Arthropoda; class Insecta; order Lepidoptera; family Geometridae; genus Agriopis; species Agriopis aurantiaria. Next base: position 595,933 of record OU611982.1, read on the forward strand.
TTCCTACAATTTCCGTGATACAAACTCTCCTACTATCGTATTGTCTACTGCAGTACTGTAACTGTTTATAGACCACAATATTGTCCTTGTAATAATCACACGGCTAAGAAAATGACTGAACCTATGTCGATAAATTTGTCAAACAGCTATAGTGTGTAACATGAGGACAAATTTAAGATACCATGAACCCAACAAATTAAAAGAAAAACTGCAAAACAACGGGGTAGTTAGTTAAAACATATGATCGGTATAGAGCCTTATGTAATGGTGTATTTCAAGTAAGGTAAGGTACACACAGAGGCAGAAAGGCCGTGGGATAATTTGTTTTGATTCAATTACAGCGCTGATTGGGCCCGATCGCGGCGTGTTCATTACACAAGTCATTAATCGTGCGTAGCTGACCTAATTACCCGCCTTTGATACCCACAATCCACATGCCTTGCTCATTCGTTTATTTGCTGCAAATAAATTAGTGAAGAAGGGAGTTCATTTGTTTCGGTTCGTTAAAATGGAAGCGACGCACACTGACACCTAAAGTAGGGCCAATTTAATAGATCACATTTGATATCTAAAGTTATATGATTATTAACGTGATATTTACCGTGGTAAGGTTGCTGAATGAGCTCCCGATATTTCGGCTCAGTTACATGCACCATGTTCATGGGAAGACTGAAGAATGCGGGTGGTTGGTCCAACAGTTAAAAAGTTAGGTGCAGACATAACGATCTACCCTTTTCCTAATCATATAACTTTAATGAACAACCGCGATAGTTTAAAACAGTGTTTTACATTTGACATCTGTCAGTCTTAGCAAAGTAAAGTCAAAGTATATCGTAAAATTACTTTCTTTTGTCATTATTACAATAGACTAATTAACTTTGAACCACAGATCTACTACCTATAGATTTTCAATGAGCGTGGCTAGCTCAGTGCCTCTCGCTTCAACAAGGTGTGTTGCCACATTAAAATGATTTGCTATAAGTTAGGGTAATTTACCTACTATGATGATGGGTGTGAATCTTCAATGAGTACTTTGGAAACAATACTACCTTTTAAATATTTATATTTTATACACTATCTGCTGCAACCCACGGAGCTACCTGCAATTTTCTGGGAAGAAAAGTACGTTGTCTGTCCTCATGACAAAATTTGACTTAGCCCATGATCTAAGAAAACAAGGTCTAGCAATCTGGGAGTGGTCCCGCAATGACGTCACTGTCCAGTTGCCACTTTATTCAATCAGCTGTTACGTGGTGTATCGTCATCTCTCTCGAACCTGTTGTAAATTGACATCATGACATCATTGCGGGACGCCTACGTAAAAAATCTTTCTCGAATTGCTATACCTGGCGGAGTATATTATTATACCATGACTTAGCCGTTTCCTCGTAAAAAACAGACAGAAAGTTACAAACTTACTTGCGTTTTTATTATAATTATTTGTTAGGATTAGAATATAGTACTAGAAAAAAGGTTGTAAAGTAACCATAGCATGATTTTTTATGATTAATTAAAAATAATAAAAAAGTCAAAGAGTTAAAACGGAAGGGCAAAGGAAGGGCCCCCATGCAACAAACGTTAAACGTATTTTTGGATTTGTTCTAGTGTAAAAACGGTAATCCGTAAAAGCGCCAAATTTAGCGGATTATAGTGAACATAAGTAAAACAACAAATAATAAACACTGGCCAAGTGCGAGTCAGTGACAAATTTCTGTTTACCACTAAGTTAAGCAACGTCGGGCGCGGTCGGTACTTGGATGGGTGATAGCCTGGGCGTGATGTTGTCTTTTTGCACAACTTTTTGTATTTTGTGATTGTAAAGAACTCTCAGCGCGCGAGCCCGACTCGCGCTTGGTCAGTTTAGTTTTTTCATGAATGGAATTATGTATAACATTCCAAATAATTAGATAAATAGACTCTTTAATGTTTACAGTACAAATTTCACGAACAGCGCGTAGCTTTTTGAGTCGGTTCGCCGAAATCGCCTTTTGCTTTTCCAGCTTCATAACTGTGGCCTCATTAATATATATTTAATATTAACATTCACCATATTCATATGGGCATAAAAGGGTCGGTATTTTGCACTTCTTGCAATGTGCCAGCTTTTTTCAGCAATGTGACAGGATCAGTTGGAAACCTGCAGAACGAATAATTTATGTTAGTTGCGGTGGGTAATTTCTTTCATAAACTGGCAACATTCATAATTTATTTTCTAAGTGAATAATTTGATAAAATTCATAGAATTAGACCACTAATCGACCTAAAAACTGACTAATTATGAATAAAATATTTGCGAATTGATATCCTGATTTTATTTAGGTGATCGTTACAAGCTTTATATGTTTACTTACGTGTGAAATGATATTTCATCGTATTTTCGCTCACTGCGCTTCTTGCAGCCCAAAATGCTACAACCAACCATTGTAAAATATCTTTTACAATTATTTCTCAGAGGAAACACGCATTTATCACATTTAATCACCAAAAAAAGGCAATAAATATAATTCAGACCCGTTTTGTTTGTCACTGATTATTACAGATTTCGACACTTGAGGTACCAAAAACAGGTCACGCCGATAAGGACAACAAAATCTATTTATGTCTTTTTCGTACTTGTGCTGAGCCATATCAAGTTGTCTCTTTCACTAAAATATATTGCCGATCTGGTTGTGTATATCTGTGCTTTGAACAAATAATTAATAATATTGTGACAAATGTCAAAAACAAGTGTCAAATGTGATCTATTAAATTGGTCCTACTTTATAATACGAGTACTTTTATTCACACATACACACCGCAGCCTTAGGCATTAACTGACATAATATATTATGCTTGATCACTTGTCGAGAAAAATGAAACATATTATTTCGATAGAGTCACCGCAAAATAAGAAATATATTTCCGGGCACTGCTAGGTATCTATCTATGAGTAGACGACTCCAACGGCTCCCGGCTTTCCCTCAAGTGTTTCAATGTAAAAGCCTCCCGCCATTATGGTGCAATTAGATTTTTATAGCAGCTGAGTGAATGTTAAGGCGATGCTACAATAGGCGGATTTAAACAAAATATATTCGACTATACACATACATCAATCATCAATACATGTTCGAATACGATAAGTCAGAGAAATCATCGAGATCTGAAGGTGTCCGATCTTCAATAGGGACGGAGGTTGGCAGGTTAGCACCTGGCACTGATTTTGTGACCTTGTCTTTGTGGAGCTCGTAGGAGTGATCGTGAGACGGGTGGCGACGTGGTGAGCTCCGTGTGCTGAGTATTCCCGACACACAAGCCTCTAGTAAGTAAGAGCTCCAGTGCGCGCCGGCGCTACACCATTCCCTACAATATTATCCGCTCTTTTATCGGGGGCTTATAATTTATAATAGTCATAAATGTTGATATATAATAGTTGTGTAACCAGTCGTACCGGTAAGCGCAGCGTAGGACGTCCACCCACAAGATGGACAGACGACCTAAATGGCGCCGCAGGGAAACCCTGGATGCAGGCCGCTTTTGGAGATCGATTGGGGAGACCTTTGTCCAGCAGTGGACTTCTTATGGCTGAAATTATGATGATGATGAATGATCTTAAAAAACCCTGCACGTCGCCAATACAGTGTACGCTCATCTTGAAACAAAGCTCGGTTATTGAGTGGCTCTCCCCAAATGGGAATTACCCGCGATCTGAAGGGAGTTCACTTTTTAACAATCACACGTTACGGTAAAATCACCTTCGCCTCGGGCGCTAATATGCGGAGCCCGGGCTACCCCACGGGGCTTCTTAAAGTGCCTTACTTACATTGCTGCTTGCTAAGTAACCAGTTTGAAATCTTCACAACTTCGGGCTGAATAAAGCCCCATATGCTCAGTAGAGCCGATTATCGATTGTTTTTAAGAATGTTCTGAATGAATGTTGAAACTACTTGATATGGCTTCTACGATAACTTTAATACGTATAACTACAGGATACATTTAAACATTACTTCCAAAGCACGGTGCGCTCAGATGTAAATAGTTACCACATACCCTTCAAAGAAATGTCCATACTGAATGTTGCCAAGTTATACGATAAACTGACGTTTAATAAAGAAGAGCACTCCGACTATTGTTATAGTTGGCATGTCATTAAATAATAGTTTTCAAGTTATTAAATTATAGTTGGCAAGTTATTAAATTATAGTTGGCAAGTTATTAAATTATAGTTGGCAAGTTATTAAATTATAGTTGGCAAGTTATTAAATTATAGTTGGCAAGTTATTAAATTATAGTTGGCAAGTTATTAAATTATAGTTGGCAAGTTATTAAATTATAGTTGGCAAGTTATTAAATTATAGTTGGCAAGTTATTAAATTATAGTTGGCAAGTTATTAAATTATAGTTGGCAAGTTATTAAATTATAGTTGGCAAGTTATTAAATTATAGTTGGCAAGTTATTAAATTATAGTTGGCAAGTTATTAAATTATAGTTGGCAAGTTATTAAATTATAGTTGGCAAGTTATTAAATTATAGTTGGCAAGTTATTTAATTATAGTTGGCAAGTTATTTAAATAAATTTAAAGTAATTAATTAATTATTAAAATTATTAAAAATTAATAATTAAAATTATTTAAAAATTAGTTATTAAGCTAAATTTTAATTTTTTTATTCTCAAAGTGCCACTCCTCTACTGGTCCGCAGTCAGTAGCCGTCAGTTCTGTGAACTCCTCTTTATCCGTTCTAATCACATCTGGTGAAACTGACGGATAATCGATAATGAGTAGCTACCCAGCAGCCTTACAGACTGCCGTCGACTATTATCAGACAATCGAAACTACTTACCTTCTATTTGAAATGCCGACCGCTGCACGACAGCACTATCAAAACTACGTTCTACTTCCAACACTACCAAATAAAATCATATTTTTCAGTAAATTTTCAATGTTCTATTTTTGTACGAAAGTGAATCATGCCTACACATCGTATTTACCCTACTATTGACCTGCTCGCCGACCCGGATCAGCAAACCGAATGAAACGTTTATCGATAACTAGAGATACCGTATAACTATCGATATCTATTATAGTATCGATAGATTGGATACGTTAGCTATTCAATGATGAAAACCGAGTCGCTTTTGAATATCGGAATATTAATTCTACCGTTTTGTCTGTCTGCTGAATTGATTATAAAATATGAATTCTACCTGACTTTAGTAGGTAGGTATGTGGTTTTTTTGTGGGCTTAATATTTTATTTTATCTCGTATGTCAGACCATTTTATGTGACATCGGAGATAATAATCAGATAAAGTTATAAGTAGGTACATTGTTGCACTTGCGTTAATGTCATTCGTATCCTTTTCACGTTTTTAACCTCAAATATTTATTAGTAGAAATGTGCATACATTTTTTATTTCTTTTTTCTGACCTTAAAACTCAAATAATTAAAAATCGTTTTCACTCATCCCTGACATATCGTATTAGATAGAGGCCAATGAAGAATATTCTGGAATGTGTGAAACGCAACGATTCCAGGAAATCTCTCATATCACAAAATTATTCGAAACTTAACTCTATTCTTACATGAATAGAGTGGAAGCATGAGCAGATGTTTGGTACAAAGTTACCCGTTGCTTAATCCATACGAAACCTTACCTTGTTTGCACGGAATACAATCATAGCAATGCGCAAAAGAAGTGTATTTTGGAGTGCGTATGATTTAGTGCTATATGAAATTGAGTTTTATTGTGAGGGCATAGAGTTGCCGCGATCAGGGATGCGTACGAGTGGGAAGCAGGAAATACTCGGGATGAATGTCCCGCCGGGCGTGTTAACGGGTCGCGAACTCTGACAGCACAGATGAGCATTGTTATAACTGTGCAGAAGTGCAACTATCATCAAGATTATTTTAATAGAAATGGCTGCCAGCCACCTCTTTTAATAATATCGTGTTATTAATCAAATTAATTAACTGATACACATTTTTATAATTGCAAAATAAACACTATAATCACTACGGCCATGACTATTTATTATTTTTAGGAAACGTATCATTTATTTACACGAAAAATATTTAAAACACAGATATTTAAAAACCTAAAACTACTACTACCAAACATTAAAATAAAAAATACTAACTATCATTGTATTAAACCGCTACCCATGGGAACTGTTCCCAAAATGCTGGCCCCATTACCACGTTATATGGCGATGCTCACCCTTTGAGCAAACTAGAGGCTGCCATTTTGGTCACGAGTAATAAAAGTAATAATTAATTACGTTTATACAAAAACAAATAACATTAATTAATTCCCTTATTTTTCACCCTTAGAGATATTTTTTATTTTTTTTATTTTATATGGGACCCTCGAGAAAATATAAATATAATAAAGCCAAGCCTATTTAGTAAAAAGGTGCGATTTTATCGGTTTACGAAGATATCGCATACATACAAAAAAGAAATAAACACAGTCGCAATAAGAACGTCATTAGAAGATCGCATTAGAAGTCTGCTGAAAAAATAAACCTATATCTACGTACGAGGAATCTACATAGTATTTCTGGAGGTTGTGTTGGGTAAGTAAATCAAACCCACTGATTGATTAGAAGTTTTAGCCAACCGATGAGAGAAAAAATTGTTCTCCACAAAAAATGTATATAGAGTCTAAAGGTCTGCAACGTATCTGTGATGCCCCTGGTGTGCAGGTATCCATAGGCAATGGTGAATTCTTACCATCAGGCGGCCCATTAGCTTGTTTTCCACCTATATGGTATAAAAGTTGTTTTTTTCCATACGTGACAATTAAACTATACAAGTTGACTAAAGGCATACGTATTCAAAATAGGATAAACACCTAACAAACCATTTTTTTCCATACAATAAAATTGATAGTTTGATAACAATCAAATAAGAAATCTCTTTAAATGCTGTTTAAAAAAACCATCATAAACGAAAATCTTACTAAGAAATCCTACTGGATTCTCTGTGGCGTCACCAACTAGGGAGTGAGTAAGATATGGCCCTTATTTTCGCCCGCATTGAAAAATCTCAGTTTATGGCGCACAGGGCGCGCGCCAGCTACGCATTTGCCTGCTAGATGATTTACTGGCGGGAACGCGAGATCATTGCGAATAGATTTGTGAGGAATTCGCATGAGGGGTAGTCCGATTTTGAATTAAGAAAACTTGTGCCGCCCTTTGTCGTATATCCCTTAGAATTAGATGTCGCATGCTGCCCAAAGGTCTGTAAGTATGACTGTCATCATCATCATCTACCACTTTCCTTGTGCTTGTATAGGTTCTCTTTACACACTGCGTAGATGGTCTACAACGCGTAGCACTTTCGTACACCCTACGAAACTGCTGCTACGCACTGTAGACTCCACTTTCCTTGTGCTTGTATATGTATAAATTGTATAGGTTCTCTTTACACACTGCGTAGATGATGTACAACGCGTAGCACTTTCGTAGACCCTACGAAACTGCTGCTACGCACTGTTGACTCTATGGACCTACGCGCTTGGCCTAATTTATTTATTACTGTTTGGTCCAAGTGGTCCAAGTCACAATTCGTCCGCAAAAAATCGCACATGCGAGATTGGTCGGAAATAGGTAGGTACTTAATATTAACATGCTGGCATGGATATAGACGTCGATATAATTATGGAGGCGGCATTGTCACACTGAACAGCAATGCTGTGCCAGATTTGATCACGACGCCCATTACTGTTATTTATTTTTTTGTAAAAAATTAACTTCATTTCATTGTGAGGCGCGGCGACCGCAATCAAGCCTCACTAACGAACCTTCCGAATCACATTATCTCACACGAGCTCTACCTCTGCTCTGAACGATTCATACTTTTAATTGGCACAAAAAATCGCGCGCTCTTTCTGGCAAACGGAAACCCAATTGCGTATGTAAAGTGGGGCACGAGAGCTGGAGCGAGGAACATCATGTTAAATGGCTTATTCGAGAGCTTTAAAACTGGGATATTAGTCACTACTAGTTAGTCAACCTTTCAACTAATCAAAACTGAAAACCTATCAGGTGGGCAAAGACGAGAGTGGGTAACCAAATATGTATTGCCTTACTAAGTATCTAATTTAGGTAACTCAACCAGGTTTGGTGGTTTTTTTTAATTAAATTTATGCTTGCGGTTGATCACCACCTCGCCTGATGTAAAGCGATGATGCGGTCTACGATGGAGCACGCTTGCCTAGAAGAAATTGATTCAGTCGCGACTTGAAGACATCCAGATCAGACCATCACCAGACCAGACTATCGGGGAACACCCATTCAGGCAGCGCTTTCCACAGACTAGCAGCTCGCACAATAAAAGTGGAATAAAAGCACTTCGTAAGGGTTTTAGAAATATCAACCATAAAGCGATGTCGATTTTTGTGCCCGCTCTGGCATTCCGATAGAAAAATGGGCAGGAGGAATATTTCGAAGACTTTACCCAACAATAATACGACGTGAAGAAGAGAGCTGTCATGTAGATATGTGGTGAGTGTAATTACGTCCGCGGCAAGGATTCCGGCAGCGGCACCCAGCGTCCGGCTGATTTCCCCAGGGGCGGCAGAACGACCGACGTGTCGCGCGGAATTGCCGGACAACTTACACTCATGGATTTTTGGTGCGGACTTACTGTGGGCAGCATCTACTTGTTACATAATGTCTTGCAATGTTTCAGTTGGTGAGTTATAGTATACCTACTTAGTAGATATCTGTAGTGAGTAGTTCGATTATTTGTGCGATGTTTGAATATTGTGAAGATATTATCCTTCACACAGGCGAACACACAAACGTCTAGACTCTAGCCAGAGGTTCTTGTACGGAGACAGCAGTTCTAGAGGTTTGGAGTACTTGCTGTGAGTTTTTTTTTTAATCTCAGAGAAAGTAACGTTCTAAGTTAATAATTAGCTAGAGACAAAGGGGCCATTTATGTGCATAGAGTAAAGTAATATACTGTGACAGACCTGCGTGGACGTTTTTAGGGTTCCGTACCAAAAGGGTTAAAACGGGACCCTATCTCAAAGCCTACGATGTCTGTCCGCCTGTCTGTCCCTCTGTCCGTCTGTCCTACCTATTAACGGCTGTATCTGTCGAACCGTAATAGATAGCCAGTTGAAATTTTCACAGAATATGTAACGTTACGGCGGATGTACTAAGAAATAATAAAAAAGTCAAAAAGTAAAAACGAAAGGGGGTCCTCATGCAACAAACGTATTTTTTTACGTATTTTCCTATTTGCTCTAATGTAAAAACGGTAATACGTACAAGCGTCAAGCTTGGCATGATTATAGGACGCACTCTAAAGAATAACAAAAATAATAAATAATGGCCAAGTGCAAGTCAGTGTCAAATTTCTGTTCCACCACCGGTTCTCGTACGATCGCCGAAGTGAAACAACGTCGGGCGCGGCCGGTACATGGATAGGTGGCCCGCCATGTCTTTTTGTACTATTTTTTTGTACTTTATTGGCCAGCAAGCTATGTGGTGGTGCGGTGGTACGCTCGCGTACCTCAGTGCGCGACCTCGATTCGCGCTTGGCCGGTTTTATTTTAAGATCATATATCAGGATTTTTGTCCTCTATCAACTACAAATATAATGAGCTGCCTAAAACTCTGACTAAATTAGGAATCTACTTAGTTCATCAGATAATTTAATATCAACAGTCCTTGACAGAGTTTAGGTTACACGAAACATAATATATACTTACCGAAGTCCCTAAAACGAGACACGAAATCGAAACACGAAATGACAGAGATAAAGCTCAGCTCGTGTAATACCTATCTTGTCTTGAGCGAAAATGAAACAACGATGTTGCGGCTTTCATTAGGAGAGACAATTTTATTTATATGACACTGAGAGAACCGCGCTCGCGACATTGTGGTTTCTTCCATTTTGATCTGAGTAAGGATCTGTTAAAATAATACCCAATTCCGAACCATCTTAAGTAGGTGTTTTGCTGTAGGTACGAATACATGGTTGTATCACATTGTCACTAAGATCGGGGAGCTCGTTTTGGACCCACACGCTGTAGCACGAGATTCCTCCAAGGAACGCGGGTGAAACCGCGGGCCGCAGCTAGTCTTCTATATCTAAAAAAACAAAGACGATCTTTAATAAAAATCGATGTGTGTAGGTATGTAGGTATGTTCCCTATGGACTTCAAAACGGCTGGACTGATTTTGACGGGACTTTCACTGGCAGATAACTGATGTTATAAGGAGGAATCCACGCTGGTGAAACCGTGGGGCACAGCTAGCATAACATAAAAGTAATCACTTTACAAAAAAGCAAGGCTTGAGATAGATAGATATTGGTAGACAATCTCATTGTTGGTAGATACTACAATCGTGCAAGTTAGGTTCTGCTCGAAGCTTGTTCGAAGTAATTTAGTTAATCTGTCTAAGACAGTGTATTGTTCTGTATCGATCTGGCCAGTGCATGGACGTGTTCACATACCTATGTGGTACCGGTTTAATTTTACTGTAAAAGCGGTATTCCATAACTCCACATCCATACCTTTATAAAAGTTAATAAGTAGACTTAAGTAGGTAACTTGTCTGTTTACTACTTAACACAAATTATTTTATTTTTATCATGGTTGTGAAATAATTAAAAACTTGGATTTTTACACATTTTAACTAAAGATCTCCACTTTTAACGAATGACTTCATTAGCTTTAGAGATATTCAAAGCCGCTTTGAATAGCCCTATACCTAGCATGCGCACCGCGACAAAATGTTGTGTATGTTAATTCGCACCTCCGCCACCCTCTCCAGAATGAGTCAAGATCGTCATGCCAACGTTTCTTAGGTTTTCATTGTCTCCGTCGTCCATCAAGCACCCGCTGTGTGACGATCCTAGCCCATCGGTCGAGATGCATCCTGTAGCCGCTAGAGGGAAACATCTCGACGCTAGAATCTAGCGTTAGCCGTGGTCGTTTGATGGGGTGGCACAGGTAGGTACGTAGGTACTCCATAAATATGAAAATTAAAAGACGAAGAGTACCTATAGAAACAAAGGGAAACAACAACAAAAAGTAATGTATAAGCAGTATTTTATTGACTAGTAGGTACGTATATATGTTTATCTATGCTAGTACCTTCCATGTATTATATTTATACTAGCTGCGCCCGTAGTTTCACCCTCTATACTACAAGAACCGTATTTTTTCGGGACTAAAATCCAAGACATAGACTATCGCCATACTAAACTTTATTCAAAGCCGTTCAGCCGTTACGGAGTTAACTGCGGACAAACACTAGCTTGCACATATTCACACAATCTTTTCCGTGTTCTTTTTTTCCATTTTAGTGTGAAGTGTAGTGTTTCGTAATCTATGGTGGTAGCAAAATTAGATAATATACCTACCTACCTAACACCATACCGGAATCTGCCACGATTCAAAAAATCCGGTAGATCAACCCACTTCAGTCTCTAGCTGGAGTGTTGCGTCCATTTATCTACAACCATTAGGGACCGGCCGGCTGGACCCAGTATGATTGGATCTTACGCAAATAGAGCAGGGAGGGACTAATTGCATGTAGTGCTTCGTCTTGAGAGGTACCGGACATAGAGTTGGTTATCCTTCCAAAAGAGCATCTCAGATGTAGACCGTACCTTACTTATGTAAGAAAAGTACCTACGCTTTACAGAAGCAATAACAAACAATAGATAAATATCTCTCTGCATTGCATTTTCCAAGTTCCTTAGTGCTGACTTGGACGTGACCGTGACTTACTTTGCTTGACTTTGACTACGACTTGGCAACACTTGACCGGCAAATAAACAAGACGTGGGACACCAAAAATCTCTCAAGAGAAAAATAAAACTTTATGTAAGATTACATTGGATTACATAGTTTATGCACTTAAATGAGTAGTGTGTTGGCAGTGTTGGTAACTTTTATTTATAATAAGCTCATCTCTTCAACGAAGCAGCATTTTCTAAGTAGGTACAAGTACTATCTCAAACTCAACTCAAATTTAAGGCCTACCCAGTGCCAGGCCTGGCGCACTCCGCACTTTAGGTATGAAGCTACAAGTAGTCGACTTGTCGGATCTGCCGCACGATAGACAGAAATAACGCGACAAGAATTACGCAATAGGCAGAGAGGCAACTTCTAGATTAATCTATCTATAAGTAGTTAGCGCTCGCGCGTCCTGAATTGCAATTGTGTGTCTATTATGTCTTCTGTGCCAGTGCGTAATAGGTGAATTATGACATTCATCAACATGCACTTGACCAGCATGGTGGATTACGTACTTACGCGGTACGGCACATCCTCTCTGTGTCCCAGACTCCCAGCTGTGGGAGAACATGACAGGCTGAAATGATGATGATGATGCGTCAAATAATTTACTTACCCCAAAAAATTATCAGCCTGCGCGACTTCTTTGCAATTAGAGATTCCGTGCATGTCTCCGGCGCGTCAGGTTCGGTAGCCGATCAGTTCAAGACGGAGCGCCGGCCCCGGGGAAATCACCCTCAGATGGCGCTGAATAAATTACAACTGGGTCCGGGCTTCGGTTGGGGCCGCCCGGACGACCAGAGTTGGACTTTGTAGGTACTTATCTAATTTATTAGATACAGGGCCAAAGCAACTCGGAAAGGCAGAATATTCATTTGTACCTACTGTAGGTACCTATTTGAACAAAGCAAATTGGCATTATTGACCAACATAGCATACCTACTTCGTCAGTAGATTGAAGGGACGCACAAAGCAAAGTCGTTAGCCGAAACATGTTAAGTTCGTTAAATATAAATGGCTAATAGTGCTAACACACGAGACGTACTTGGTTGACGAACCGCCGTCCAACCAACGGGAGAGAATGAGAAATTTATCTCTTTCCCACTCGTTGGTTGGACGGCGGTTCGTCAACCAAGTACGTCTCGTGTGTTAGCACTATTATAATGTAGCCTGTACTGTAGGTGAGCATAGGCAACTAGATAAACGCAACGACCACGACTACAGGTGACGAGTTATGCTTATCGTGCTTATCCCAGAACAAAACTGCATCTCGAAGGTAGAAAGGGTACCTAGTCCCGTAGTATATTATTATACCATGCCTAGTCCTACCTTGTTCATCCCACAACATTCAAAGTTGAAACAAAAACTCGTTGCGGCATCTGTTTTTTTTTTGTTGTTAAAATCTTCATGAGCGTGGATTCAATGTCCTTTACTCGTAATATTAAACAGTTTACTTTGTCTTAATAGCGTCAAACAAGTCATAGTCACAATCAGAGTCAAGCTAAGTAAGTCACGGTCAAGTCGAACTCATGCCCCTGTAAAGTGGTGGAGACTTTACAAGAGGCTCCTATGGAGTTTTGGAAACAACACGAAAAGACACGTTTCACCTCGTAATATCACTTGCCCACACTCGAGCACGTTTATGAGCACTTAATGAATAATAATTCACCATTTAGTACACATTAACACTCGAAAATACACAAGTTTAGGAAAATAATCCAACGAGCCGACATATTTTATCCGCGTTGGCGCCAAAAACCTACAAAAGTACATGAATTTATTTCAGTATTACCATGTCAATAAAACTACCAAAAACTACTAAACGAATTTGTGAACCGTTCTTTTTTATCTATGTGCCTAAACAGCTGGACGTTGACAGTAATGACGTAATGACATATGACAGCGCAGCTTTGACAAGTTTATGTTTCGATTGTATTCGATTTCGTTTCGTCACCAAACCAATTTGCAAACAAGAGACAACGTAAAAGAAAAGTAAAGCTGGCTAAACTGTAAATTAAAATTATGGCATCTAGTTATTTTACTGAAAGCGAAGCGCCAAGGGATTTCCGCGTATCATCTACGGAGAGCGACGGACATTACACGAAGTGTCTCCTGTGTTATACAGTGAAAAGGAACTTTTACTGTGCTGAATGCATTCGAACTGGAAATTTCGTCCATTCCTCGATGCCCTACGCGGACAGGTACGTTATTTTGGCGTGATCCAGTGTCGCTAGTCACATACTCGTGGGTTGTAATGATTCATTACCGATACGGAAACGATTTGACTAGAAAATGTGGAAATACTTTCTCTATGCAAAAACTAAACAATGCAGCAAGATGTCCATGTTTATATTCTATTTCCATTGATTACGATCTATTTTAATGCCCTAAATTTAAATCTCTCTTTCAAATTTTTAGAATTTCAAGTTACATGTGTCCATTAAGTTTTAATTATGAAAAAGAACTAAAAATATCTAGGTCTTTGTCTTATCTAAATAGAATAGTTCTAGTTACCTCTTAGAAGCTTACATAACCTTGAGTTATGAAATACCGGTGAAAGGATAGCACTAATGGACTCTCCTTATGTTATGGTTTATACAAAATTGCTATACTGTAGGTTTTCTATGACTAAAATACCAAGTGTTTACTTATTTTAACTGGGCATTTTGTTCCATATTTTTTTCCGGATGACTTTTGTCCTCTAAACCAGTGTTTCCTATTTGGTGGGGCATGACACTCCAGTGGGACACACAGTGGGGCATGACACTCCATCCAGAACGAATGAACTTGCTGTAAAATCCGATAACTTGAAGTACTAGTACTACTAAGTAGTGTGCTATATTACAATCGTCCAAAGAAATCAGCTGGGACATACACCCGAATTGTTTGAGCATCGAGAAGTCATTTGGCATTCTTTGTGACACAAAAGTGCCACAAGGGCTCAAGAGACTTGTCTAGAAAAGTGTTCTTATATTATATACTTATTTATGTAGCGAGACTAGGCCCGCCTTGCAGCGTCATGGCTAACAGATTAACATCACTGAAATGAATATGCTGAGGTGGAAGTTACGCATAAGGATCCTATTTGTAACAAGCACATCCACGGCAGTACGGAATGTGTACAATTTGGTTCAGCCTAGAATTTTTTACTTACTAACTTTACTATAGTAATAGTTAAAAAAAAAAGTTATTTTCCAGATATTCAGAGAAGCAGGCTAAGTTCCTGCGGCTAAAAGCTAACAGAAAATACATCCTCGACCGATGCGAAAAACTCCTACTACCCAAACTAAAGAAAGACACATTACTGACCGAAGCAAAGCAATCCCGTGACAGACTAGACTTACTCCGACTTGCCATAGAACAACGAAGAAACAACATCGAGGAAAAAAAGAAGACGTTAGCAGATTTAAAAACTTACAACCATGAGTTACAGTTGAAATTGCCACGCTATCATAAAAGAGTTGCGACATTGGGCAAACATGCGCAACATCAGAGCATAGAGTTGCAGAATAAAGTCAGTGTTTATAATGATAGAACGGAGAGACTAGCAGCTTTGAGAAGATCTCGGATACGACAGCTCACTAAATACATTTTTCCAGTGTACATGACATATGATACAAGGTAAGGGTAACAAAAAGACCAAATCTACGTTATCAACCTCCGTGGGCAGAGTGGCGATAACTGTGTGGTACCCAATATGTAACAACAGTACAAATGAAGCCGCTGTTGCCAGGTTGCCACTGCTCGTATAAGTTGAAAATACGGCTTTATATTTCTTACAAAATATTATAATTGTTTGTGATGACCTACTGCTACATTTTTATCAGCACATTTCCTTATCTAATGTTGATAAGTTCAAAAATGATTACTCCTTATTTATCCTTATTTAGGCCAGATACATATTAATATAGAACCTACAATAATATATATTGGGAAAATTCATTCAAAATAATCTTGATTTCCTGCATAATATTTTCAAATCACTCATCATCATCATTTCAGCCATAGGACGTCAACTGCTGGACATAGGCCTCCCCCATCGATCTCCAAAAGAGCCGGTTGGAAGCGGCGTGCATCCAGCACTTCCCAGTGGTCTCTTTTAGATTGTCTGTCTATCTCGTGGGTGGACGTCCTACGCTGCGCTTACCGGTCCGTGGTCTCCATTCCAGAACCTTTAGATCCCATCGGCCATCTGTTCTGCGTGATATGTGCCCTGGCCACTGCCGCTTCAATTTGCTAATCCGGTGGGCTCACAAATCACTCACTCTGTAATAACACTCACAGTAACTGCAATCTGCCATTTTTTTTACATAAAAATAATGACACAAGCAAACTATCCTGAGGATGTCCCAAAGCTAATTGGTAGTAAACAATATATCAGCTGACATAAATAACAAAGACATTCTCAGAAGGCTGACCCCAAATTAAATGGGAAAAAGCATGACGAAAAAAAATAAACAATTTTCTAGGTACCATAGCTACCTAGCATAGGAGTCAGAGATTTGCATAACTTGTATCTATTCTTATTTAGAGACAATTTAATGTTTGTATGTCAGCTATCATGAGATGATGCACACTACTTTCTTACATTTCATTGTCACTGACGAGTGTGCTTGAAGCTGAAATTCACTAGAGACTCATAATAAGATACAAAGTAAATGAACTTCTGTAAAATAACGCCTGATTCAATTAATTATTAAGTTGCTTTATACAATTTATGAACAAAATGAAACATGGATGCACAATTTAAACATAAACAATATAATTTAAAAAATACTTTTAAAAACCAAGTAGGTATTTTCGTATTCTTATCGATGGGGTCACGTCTTTTCGTTTAGGAGTTCCTATGGCCACCTTCTGTCTCCATCATCAGACCAGATCGATGGTACATAACATTGCATTGTCACCGAACTAACATCAGTATGTCAAATTTCAGCTCGATCAGTTGAGGATAACAGGTCTAAAATTCAGTTACACGATTTATCCCACACATACCGCGAACGTACATACTAAAGCTTGTAATAATGAGGCAACTTGATTTCAAGATGTAATTATACTTCATCATCATCATCATCATTGTCAGCCTGTATCAACCCACTGCTGGGTATAGGCCTCCTCTTCCTTCCGCCATTGATCCATGTCTCGGGCTAATTATACTTGATCAAAACAATACCTTAATTTTGATTAAAAGTAATTTGTCATTGTTTCTTTATGTGTGATGTGTTGTTTCCAGCGACAGTATAGAAGACATGGAGTTCATAGGGTCGGAGACGGAGGACGAGCCTCCCAATCGGTCCCAGCTGCATATCGTAGCTCCTTGGATCACTACGGATGGAGACTTCTCACACCTCACAGCTTGGAGTAAGTGCCTGATAGAAAGCCATCTTAAAACACTTCCGTCCGGTTCTGCTGCTCCTTTCTTTCGCGGACCTGCAAAGTGTGGAATGACCTTCCACCGAAGGTGTTCCTGCCGAGCTTCAACATGGAGCGTTTTAAAAAGGGTAGCTACAAATATTTTCCATGCTGGCACAGAAGACATGATGCTGGCAAAGCATCGACAACGCCGCTATTGTTGCAAATGTCCATAGGCGGCGATTACCGCTTACCATTAGGCAGACCGCGAGAATTTTTGCCGCTCTTTTCTATAAAAAAAAACTTGAATCTTTAATGCATAAGAATTGGCTTTTTTTACCGACTTTAAAGGGGGGACAAAAAGGGGGGTCTCAATTCGTATTTATTTTCTGCTTTTTTATCTTCAGAACTTCATTCGTAATTTTATTTATTATATATTTATTTTACGTCATTTATATTTTGTTTTATTTAAAAGGGTATACTTTCAGATTGGTCCCATAGAAATTTTATTATAATCAATACAGTAGATTGGCTTTTAAATCAAAATAACCGGAAAATTCGGTTCGGATCGGGGAAAATAACTGAAATTGCATATTTTACTAATTTTAAAATAGGTTTTTTTTTTTTTTTTTTTTAATGATTAATAGGCTTCCGTTTGACCACCGTCATGCCTGATGTTAAGCGATGATGCGGTCTACGTTGGAGCACGCTTGCCTAGAAGGAACCGATTCACTCGTGATTTGAAGACACCCAGATTGTAACCATCGGGAAACACCCATACAGGCAGTGCATTCCACAGACTAGCAGTTCGCACAATAAATGTAGTATCAAAGCGCTTCGTACGGGTTTTCGGAATATCAACCATAAAGCGGTGACGATAATTATTTCAACACGCGTTTATTTTTCCTCACGCGAGTTTTGATGAAGTGTTATAATTATTTCGGTGCAGAGTCTCTCCATTTCGCTTTAACTCGCGTAGTTTTTCTCGCGTCCTCATGTTTAATTTAATACAAATAACCGGCTTAGCGATGAATATAACTAAATGTATTACACATACTGAAACAATAATTCAAATTGGCTGATAAATCTCTGAGATATGAGCGTTTAAAGTTTTAGCTGGGGATAGGGAGGGGATGCTCTATCCCTTTCTCGCAAAGCGTGTGTTAGTATAGCATTTGTATGGCGCGCCTGAGGCGTGACGTCACGGCTCAGTATAGTGCGCTCTCTGTCTAGCATGAAATTAAAATGCTTATAACTTATTTATTTTTGATGTGCTCTATATGAGCAGCTTTTTTATGGGGTAATAAAAAAATACTAGTCATCATGCCTATTCCGCATCCGGTTTATGAAATGTTGCGGTTCGTGAAATGTTGCGCGCGTTTGCCAAAACGGCGTCAAATGCGCAAAAAAACGACAATCTGAAACCTCTGTTATTTTAGTAGGTCTTTAATCACTTTTTTACGAGTATTAAAAATCCGTTGATTGCATATCCGTTGCTCATTTTTTGTTACTATTTTTAATATTTCAGTGCGTCAAAACATGGAGTCAGCGCCGGCGCAAGACCCCTCCACCGTGGGCGCATTCCGTTCGCAAGCCGCCCTGGCGCTCGCCGCGCAACTGTTGGCTTTACTGGCGTGGACGCTCGACACACGGTTACCGCACGCCTTGCAACTCAAGTTAGTACAACTTCTATCAAATGCATTCAAAAAAAACCCTCGCTTCTCCTTTTCTTTCTCTTTTTGAGGTTCCTCAAAAAAACCCTTATCCTTATAGGGTCACTTTGTTGTCCATCTGTCTGTCAAGACTAAAGGTGTCAAAACCTATGGTGTACTTCCTGTTGACCTAAAATAATGAAATTTGGCAAGAAGCAAGGTCTCACAGCACTTATAAAGGAAAAAATCCAAAAACTTGTTAATTTCAAGTTAAACATATTTTGTTATTGTAACTTAAATTTTGTAGTTGGTATGTATAGGAGCACCTCTTTTCCAACTACAAAGTTAAGTTTAACATTGTTTTAAACTGTCACGGTTGTTCACTGAAGTTATATGATTATTTACGGGATATTTACCGTGGTAAGGTTGTGGAATGAGCTCCCGTGAACATGGTACGTGTAACTGCAGTGCAGTGCATGTTGGTGAATGTCTTTTCTTTGAACTTTTTAGGTTCTTGGACATCCCGGTTTCAAATGATATTTTCGTTCTCCTTTTTCTAGTGAAAGCATTGAAACTGCACATAATTTATTTAAGTAGGTACTAAGCAAGTAATTGGCCGAGGATCGAACCGGGTGCCGTCAGATTGTGAAGCACACAGGCTACCGCCCGCCACCATCGCTCATCTAAGCTAATATGGGTGCGGACCCGTGCTCCTCCTAGGTTCTTCTATCATAGCAATGTGTTCCAATGTTTTGTTATATTTCCAGTGAGTACTGCAACTGGCGCATATCGTCTGGCGGCGTGACGTCACGCGTGAGGCGCGTGTGCGCGTGCGCGGCGGCGCTCACACGCACGCACGCGCACACCAACATGCATCCGCTGGCCGCCATACACGCGCTGGCCGTGGCGGCCAACACTGACGACCCACTGCTGGGCAGGTTAGTCATCAATCAGACTACTTCCACACAGTGACTCTTAACCTGGGGACTGCTCTGTATCGTTTGCACGTAATGTGACATTTTTTTTACATAATGGGCTTGCGTTTGACTACCATCTCGCCTGATGTTAAGCGATGATGCGGTCTACGATGGAGCACGCTTGCCTAGTTCAAATGCCGGCGCTGGATGCTCGGTTCATTCACAGAAAAGAGGAGTAAATAGAACGGAAATGAGAAGGAAAATCTGTCGCCTGGCATTATGAGTGAACCTTGATTGAACATACCTATTTATGTCAACCAGTCGAACAAGATAAAAAATGCAAAAAAACACGTGCTTAATAGACGGCCCCTTATGAGAACTGGTTTTTGGTTTCAGAGTAGACAGCAGCTACGTGGAGAGTGAGGCGTCGGGCGCGTGGTGCCTGGCGTGGGCGGCGCCCGACGACGGAGACGACGCCGAGCCGGAGCACCTGCACTGGCCCGAGACTGCCGAGGTACATCACTATACTCCTATATGTGTTATGTATTTAATTATATCCTTCGCTAAGCCTGTTATCTTCTCTACATAGTATAAATTAAAGTCACTTTCCGCGTCTGTCTGTCTGTATGGCCGCTAACTCCTCCTAAACCACGCAACGGATTTTGATGGTTTTCACCATCAGTTAGATAATTTTTCATGGCAGGTTAATATATATAACAAGCGACCCGCCCCGACTTCGCACGTAAATTACACCCATGCGAAGCAGGGCAGGCGGGTCGCTATATAGTTTGTAATAAATGAAACATTAGGACATAGACCTATTTATATAAGACTAGCTGACCTGACAGACGTTGTCCTGTCTTGTCTGTCAAACTGTCAAACACGCAAAGTCAAACTGTTTAACAGTCTGTCAAACTGTCAAACACGCAAAGTCAAAATTGTAAATCTTATTTTTTTGCACCTTGAGTTACATTATTGGAGTTTTAGTAGGGATCTCTATTGAAAAAATATATATATAGCCTATGTCACCCGGGGATAGTGTAGCTTCCCAACAGTGAAAGAATTTTTCAAATTGGTTGATTAGTTTCGGAGCCTATTCAATGCAAACAAACAAACAAACAATCAAATCTTTCCTTTTTATAATATTAGTATAGATAAGGCCGCTTGTAGGTGGGCTATCCAATATGAGAATGGGTTACGTATTGATCATTCCATAAAACAACCTTGTTTTCCAGATGGAGGAGCTAAGCGTGACGCCCCCCACCCCCGCGCCCGCGGCGTCCCTAGTGACGTCAGCCGCCGCCTCGCTCGCCTCCATGTGGCGCGGCTGGACCAAGTGACGAACACTACTCGCATACTACACCATCTCACCTTATTCCTAACTGGGGAAGATGAAACCTACACCCACGTCCGCGGGCGGTGCGTTGTACATCTCCCCCCACCACACACCAGCCGAGCGCCTTAAAACAATGGACACATGGAGCCCTTGGGTCGCTGGCATGACTACCACTACTATTGTGTCAAGTGCTGTGGGTATGACAATATAACCACGTGACTGCTCATCCTTTACCCGGCATAAGCCAAAGGTTCTAACATATCAACCTAAACTATTTCGAGCGGGGCCAATCCTAGGCGCGAATTGAATGAATGACTTGATTCTCCAATCACAAGCTGCCCCCCGCGACCGACGTGGCATCATTTAGCAAAAGGGAATTTTGAGTACATGCGCGATCAGTGGTTATTATTATCTTAGATATATAACTTGTTGGAGTTCTAGGAGTGCACACCAACGCACCCGTGCATATTTGCTAAGAATATAAGCTTTGTACATTCGATTTGAACAAAATAAAACTATACGCTTACTTTGAAAAACAATAGTTTTCACGCGAAACTAAATCAGATGGTACACAGACATTTAGAACAAAATAACTCTGTGATTATTGTTACATTTTTTACTCAGTTTTATCCGGATTTAAAGTGTGTTAGTG
Organism: Agriopis aurantiaria; assembly: GCA_914767915.1. Lineage (NCBI taxonomy): Eukaryota > Metazoa > Arthropoda > Insecta > Lepidoptera > Geometridae > Agriopis > Agriopis aurantiaria. The sequence goes on from OU611982.1 coordinate 617,585, forward strand.
ATGCACACTTGCTTGCCGCCTTGCAAGATCAGTTGAGCATTTTATTCATAAAAAGGTAACCAACCATTGGACAGAAATATTTTGTGTGATAAAAGGGTTGTTCCATCCATCCCCCCTCCCCATGCCTTAAACCCTGGGGGTAGTACTATAGCTAACATTATAGTGAATGTTACTGACATTTCTAGCCATTATATAATTAAAAATATTTCTCAACATAAAAGCTTTAACCGCAATTTAGGCATTTTATATTTTGTTAATCATTTGACATGGTCATAAAACAAGGATAATAATAAATGATATTTTTATAAACAATTTGTTTCATTTTAAACAAAGTTCCATACATACCATAAATAAAACTACGGTGTTAAATTAACAAAACAAACTTTATTATCCAAATAAATTAATAATAAGTTAAAATAACTACAAAGTAAGACTAGCAAACAATACTGCTAATATTACATTATAAGATAAATGCGTTTTAAATGCCCTTAATCACAAAACAATGCTAAAACAACAATGCCTCTTTTTTTCACTATAAACTGAGCGCCTCTATTAAATTAGCAATGAATAATTCGTGTTTAACGTCTGATTCACAAAACTAATTCGTAGATGTTATAGAGGGACGAGTCGTTTTAGATCAAAAGATGCAGGTAGTGTTTTAAATGTGTCGATATTATTAACTGAACCCATGTCGAAAAATCAGACTACATACCTATGTTGTTGTCGATATCTCAGTAACAATAAGATCGATAGTTCGCACCACTAGCTCCCTATACCATCGATAGTTTTACAACACTAGCTCCCGATAATATTAATAGTTCGCAGCTTAGTTCCCAATAACATCGATTGCTTTTTTACACCGTTCCAAATATCATCGATAGTTTGACACCGCTAACTACAAATGGCATCGATAGTTTCTCACCACTAGTTCAACATTTTATTGATAGTTGCACATCACTAGGTAGGTGCGCGGCGCGACCAGCGCTTGTATCCGTCGGCCAGCGCCGTACTTAGACTCTCCATCCTAGAGAACATCTCTTCACCCGGAGACATCTGGAATGGAAGGAGTCATTATACATGCCGTTTAATGTGTAATTTGGCCATTTATAGCATTTTGATCCGTAAATTCGATCATATTTTGATGTTCCCCATCGATTAGGTTTCCCGCATAAAAACTTACTAGTATTTTAATAAAAATATTCAGACATCGAGAAAGAAATAAGGCTGAAAATGTTTTGAATGCCCTTACAGATCTGTGCCCTGTATTACTTATTTATTTATTTTATTACAATTTCTCAAACACTTACAGCTAAAAACCAAAACAATTTGAGGCAATAAAAAAAGGTGTTTTCGTTACTTAGATCAATTTGCGCAACTCGGTTATGATGCACAAGTAGCATCGTATCAAATCGCGACGAGTCGGGTTTCGTCACTCATCCAGTACAAGGCAAAAAACAATAACTTGTGAATACTTGGTGAAATAGAAGTTTTAAGATACACCAGATAAGATTTCAATTCGCTAATAGGTACTAACCTGCCCCCGCTGCGGCACGGCGTCGGGTAGCAAGCGGTTGCAGCGTGCGCACGCGCCGCATGGCGTGTTGTGGCTTGAAGCGTCGCATCGCGTCGGGTGTTGTGCGCACGCGTCGTGCTGTTGGAGCGCGCCGAACGGTCCGAGCCAGCCGTACCGACGCTACGAGGTAACGACACACTTTACAACACTCTCATTTGTAACAGGCAAGTAATTGCTCCGACAGCGTCGGCCCATCCATTAACATTAATTCCACAGGGATTCTATTCACGACTATACCTAACACAAAACAAAATCCGTACGTACTACCCATCCGCTCACTAATTAGCAGCCGTTCCATCCGAACGGATTATACTTTCCGGCAGAAATAAACGTTAGTGGAAAGCGATGCCTACTAAGATGCGCACGCGCACTCTCATTGAAAAAGACCGCCAAATGCGGTTGAAACATAGTCTGAGTAAATAAATCTTACGTGAGTATTTCTCGTAAAATAATCGTATAGTTCTAGAGCGGAAAGACCAGCAGTTAGGCAAATGTGGTGCGTGCATGATGCCCGCGTGGTTCATGCGGCCAGGCGGAGGGACGTAGAGGCTGCCTAATGTATGGCGCTAAAATTGAAACTGGAGGACTGAAAACTGAACTAAGTGGCATACATTAGTAGGGGCGCCCAGCAGTCGTCAAATTTAGGCTAATAATGATGTTGAAGTTGTCGCGTCGCAGTGCGAGACCTATCATCATCATCATAATCAGCCTTTTAACAGTCCACTGCTGGACTTTTAGCCTACCCCCGAAAGGATGACTGGGCCATATCCACCACGCTGGATGGTGGATAAACGAGACCTATAAATTACCTTTAATCCACATGCCAATGGCTTCTTGCATATTCTCTTGGGCAAGCACGGCGGAACATTTGCCGAGTATGGCGACACGTTTGCCGAGCACGATGGCACGTCTGCTGGACTCGGTAGCCCGTCTACCGGACAAGGCGGCACAGGAGTCGACGAACAGCTTGCTATCTCGCTCCCACTGGAGCCCGTTCCTTCGTGGCGTCTCTCTTGCACACAGAAAGTAACCGTGGGGCAACTACTCTCACTTTTCTTGGAACTTTTCGAGCATGTAGTTCTGCTCGTGCTGGGGGCGCTTGCACACGGCCGGGTGGAGCAACTCTGCTCCACCTGCTCCCATACTCTCGGGCAAATGTCCATTTGTCTTTTGTGCAATTCGTTCTGTAAGCAACGCAGCTTGCATTCCTTCTCTTTTATCTGCTTCTCTTGCTCCCTGGGAGGCCGAAACGCACACAAATGTATATTTCATTAAGGTAACTTAACATGCTTATGAGTCATAGGTAGATACTTCAATAAAGTACTGGATGGCAAACGTGCTCCATCTTCGACCGCATCATCGCTTTCCATCAGGCGAGATCGCGGTAAAACGTTAGCCTAGTCGGATGTAAAAAAAAACAGCATTATTGCTATTTCCTTGTCATTTCCATCGTTTATCGGTCTGTTATTGTTACAAAAAAACCAATGAAAAAAAAAAACTCTAAGTTCACACTCAGTATCATACTGACTGTACACTCTCGGCGAGTGAATTTGAGACCATACGTGCAATTTACGAAGGCGTGAGCGGTAGGTAAGCGGCGCGGGCGAAGTCTCACAGAAAAAGACGCGTCTCAATAATACGAGATCAAGCCATTCTGTATGTTTGTACCCACGCCGCGTACCGTTCCCGCGGTTGTAACTATACGAGAGTAAACGAGCTCCTGTACCGGTGCATCTCCCTCATCCTGGCGGCCCAGCAGCGCACGGCGCGCACCACGCGGCTCGCCTCCGCGCACAGCTCCGCGCCGCGCGCGTGTGCATCGTCCAGTTGACGCTCCAGCTCTGCAGCGTTCGATGACTTCTGTCTGGGGAATGAGGCGTAAATTACGTTAGCACGGCTCTCGGACTCGGTTACGCAAAGAGCTATGCTCGGGGTGTCTTTGAGGGATCGTATGAGGAACGATGTCATTCGGCAGAGATCAGAGTAACAGCTCAACGCATTAGCAAATGCAGAGGCGGTGAGCCGCTCATGTCCGCCGAACCGATTACCGTTGAGGTAGACTAGACGCATCCTAGTGTGGAGACTGCGAATCTGCAAACGTTGGGCAGGACGCCATAGATTACCAACGGTATGTTCTCCACAAGCTACCTATAAGGAACGCTAGTGCAGGCGTGTGAGTTGCGAAGTTCGTACAGGTTGAATAGTATAAGCTTAGTTACCTGTAAGCCGCCTCGATACGCTCGCTGTGCTCCTTGACGCGCGCAAGCTCGCCCTCCAGGTCCGCGGCACGCCGCTGCACGCGCACAGCACGTCTCGACACGCAGCACATCTCCTTGCGGAGGGCCACGTTCTACAACACAGATGATTGTCGAGGTGTAGGACAATTGAAGTGGCAATAGGCAGGCCACATCGCTCGAAGAACAGATAACCGATGGGGAAGAAAGGTTCTTGAGTGGAGACCACGAACCGGAAGACGCAGCATAGGTAGGCCTCCCACTAGATGGACCGACGACATTGTGAGTCGCGGGCATCCATTGGATGCAAAAGGCAGGCTGTCGTTCAGTGTGGAGGTTAAAGGGGATGCCTATGCTCAGCAGTGGGCGGCTTCTGGCTGATGATGATGATATGGACATCCAGTTCGTAATCAAAGACCTAGGTTGGTGTAGTTTGAATTAAACGAAAGGAGTACGCCCTTAGAACTTCTTACCTCTTCAGTAATCTGTTTAGATTTGTCCAGTTCCTCCTTCATGAGTTTGATTGTGTCTTCGTAGACCCGGCACTGTTTCTGCGTGCAACACAGCTCTGTTGTTTTATCATCCAACAACGCTGCAACAAACAGTATTGTTCTTTAGGACTTCTTGATGTTTATACAAATTATTAACTGCAACAGATAGTTCAAAGCAGCTTCCTAATTATTTCAGAAGTGGGATACAGAAATCTGAACGTAGTCTTTGTATGTAGGTATTAGTAAATTATTATGATACCTTTTGTCTCCGTCAACTGTTGTGTCAACGATTCACAGCACGCGGCTTTCTCTTTTGTATTTTCCATCAAGGCATGCATTTGTCCGCGAATACAATTTAACTGAAAATATTGTATAATTTAATAAGCATACATGTCTTCTTCTACTTTACTCATATGTAACCACTTAGTTACTCTGACCTCTCTTTCTTTTATTTCAATCTGCTCTTTAAATTGTCTGTCAAAACAATCCTTCTTTTGCAGATTTCCTTCTAAAGCAGATATTTGTGTGCGCATATTGCAAATTTCTCCCTGCAAGCACAAAAACATGTTTATAGTAGGTAGAGCATTTCAATTCACTTTTTGGCATATCGGTTTTGGACATCTTTGGTATACGCAAACTTACAAAATTGTTCTTATTACATGGTTACGATAATTATCAGTTTAAAAACCAATATCAAAATTAGTAAATACGCAATTTCGTTCACTTGAAAGACAGGTTATTTTGATTTAAAAACTAAACTACAGAACCGCTTTCGATGAAATTTCTACAGGACTAATCTGAAAGCATACTTTCAAATAATTTTACAAATTGGTTTATAATTGACGGCATTCTGAGGTAACTTTTTTTAAAGTCCGAATTCAGAACTCCCTCCTTTTTTGAAGTCAGTAAAAAATTGTAAATATACTATAATACTAATGATAATAATTATTAGGTTCTACTAGAGTAAGCACATACCTCCATATGTTCGTTGTCCTTTCTCAGTCTCGCGTTCTCTTGTTCCAATCCACACGTGCAGTCTCCCTGAAATTTTTTATTTCCATACTTAACATCTACACAAACCAGGTTCTTAGATAAACTTACTAGAATTAGGCTTTAGAAACAGCTATGCGCCACAAGACACAAAAACACTGCATTCATAAGTATTTTTAATAACAAGTGTTCAATCAAATCAGTTATGTAAATTTTGATAGATGAACTCAATAGGCTTAGAATAACTACAAAGGTTAAATGTTATAGATATGGTTAGGTTATGATTAATTCGTTAATACTAAAGACCACTGTACCATGCATGTATTATACACACACTGTGTTAGATTCACACAGCAACATACAGTGAGCAAGTCCCTCAGTCTCAACAGCTGAGCAGCTATATCTTGCAAGTCTTCAGTCAACCCGCCGACTACTGACTCCTCCCACATACCCTGATCAATGAAAACAAGCCACAGTTATAATAAAACGGTTTATTGTTACACCATAAAGTTCAAACTCGAATCTTTTATCAGTACCGAATCATTGTTTGAGCTGTTTATGAAGTTTGAGATCTCCATCTTCAGATTGTTGACGTCTGTCGCGATATCCTGAAAGGGTTGCTTTATTAGTCCAGTTATAATAATCGGTCGTTATATAGTTACTCTTCTACTCTATCTAGATATATGTTCAAATTAACATCCGGAAATTCAACATGACAAACGCAAACGCAACGTCTCGGGAATCCAAAATTAAATACTACGGAAATTCTAAAATTTTATCTATAGCATGAGTTTCTGGAAAGTAAACGACGTTTTGATCGTAAAGTATTCCAATTTGTTAATTCGTCATCTCTTTTCTTTACATTAACTCGTACATAGAAAGTGGACAAAACGCTGGTTTGATCTAACTTACAAATCCATTCCAGTACATTAAATAATTAATGTAAACGAGTCGCACCGTACCTGGCACCTGTCCAACGACCACTTCTGCGTGTTAATAACGCTGTGCAGTTTTGTTATTCGATCAGATTTCTCCTTGTCCATCAGCCGAACATCTAAACACGACTTGCGGAGCATTTCTATAAGATTCTCTTGTTTTACACTCTGAAAAATATATTAAACTATTAATTTAACGCTGATTCTGTTGGACCAGTTTGCATGCAAAAAATAACAGAATTGTGCTTTGAATTTCTTAACAAAGTGCTCAAATACTTGTTAGTAATAAATGAGGATCCTTAGCACACTTGCTTACCTCGTAAAAGCATTCCCGGTACAGGTCTTCGATAACATCCAAGTTATTCTGGAGTATGGTCACAATTTTTTTCTGATCATCCATTTCCTAAGGTTCAATTTGTAAAAAATAAATAAAAAAGTACAAACAAACAACAAAATTAAAATAAATGATTCAAATTTTTGTTGTCATCTAAAAAATGGCAACCAAATTAGCACTCACAAATCTTTATAAACATACGTCTAAGCAATAAAGTGACGCGGTCGCTTTCGCACCACAACATGCGTACAATGTACATGTTATGAAACTAATTTTTTATAATTTAATTGTTTGCAATGCTTCTTATGTATTATACTATCTCCTTATTACGTGTATGTAATATGTATTTTGTTATTAAAATTTGCCTATATTTGTATATATTTTTTGGCTTCAGCCTCAATCATCAAAGTGATATTACCTGTACTTCTGTCGTAAGTGATACGTCGCACGTGTCCACTCTGCATTTTTTACATTCTTTTAAACTTTTACGAAGAGTTTGAATCTAGAAAGAACAAACAGGCACATTATTAAATATTGATTGTCCTAGGTTGCTCCCCTGTGCAACGCCAAAATTAACATCTAGTAGAGGGTACTGAATACAGTTCTAGTGAGCACACACAATGGCGTAGCTGTGACTGTTGTGAGTGTGATGAGTATTTGTTTATAAATAAAATTAAAATTAGCCAATAGTAAATATCATTATGAATAATTAATCTATACTAATATTATAAAGAGGAAAGATTTGTAAGTAAGTATGTTTGTAACGAATTGGCTCAAAAAGTACTGGACCGATTTTAAAAATTCTTTCATTGTTGGGACGCTGCACTATCCCCGGGTGACATAGGTTATAATATATACCCGTGCGAAGCTGGGGCGCACCGCTAGTTAAGTATACATATAACGAATCGTGATCAGTTACCGTTTCAAAGGCTTTAGTTAGGCATGAACCTGCATGTAATGTGCGGCAGATTTTTACCCTATTTTTTTTCTTTTCTTTATTTTACCGAGATATACTTGTATGCATGCAATTTTTTATTTTATTTTCACTCAACATTTTATCCAAATTCATCTAGCCAATCTTGGAGTTCAGAGTTTTGCGTTTATAGTAAGAGTGCGAAAATTTTAACACACACCAATTTGTTGTATTTATTATATTAGTAATTTTATAATATTATTCCTATTTTTACTAGGAAATCTATTTTAGTTTTAACAGTATGTGAGATAAATGTTAGTGGAATTTGTCCGTTTTTATTCTCAATAAATAATTTGAATTTGAATTTAACATAATGGTAAATAAGTATACCTGCTTGTTACTTACCTCTCTTTCTTTCCGATCAATCTCTCTCCTCAAGTCTGTATGGCGAGCATTGAGGGCTGCTATCCTGGACTCAGCGACTGCGAGGCTCTCTGACTGCACACGAACAGTCTCCTCCTTGTTTTGCAGCTGGTTGAAGAAAGTAACATTGTCGTGTAGGAAGCAGAAGCAAATTCCCTCATTTCATGGCACATTTTATAAACAATAGAAATTGATTAGAGCTAGCTTGGCGTAAATATATTTTTTTTTTAATTCTCGACTACAGGCCTCTCACCATGTTAAGACGAGAAGGCGTTATGGAATCACTTACCAGAGAAAAGATCGCAGAGCCTGTTAACTTATATTGCCTTCATTTCATTTGGAACGAGTTTCCGAAAGAAAGTTCGATACGGGTTCTGTAAAAAGCACCCGCGATCCTGAAATCGAAAACTTTCCGATCCCGTGGGATGTCTAAGGAAAACCCAAATTAAAAGATGGCACTCACAATCTGCAGAGTGGCCAGCAGTTTGTTCTGGTAGTACCGCGCGCGCGCCGACGCGCACGAGCTGCCCGGGCTCTCGGGGCTGCTGCCGCTGGATCTGCAGATGCTCTCCTACGATACAAACAGCCAATTTCATTAAGCATGTCTAACCGATTCATGTTGCAATTTGTACGCACCGGTAGAGCCCAGGCTGTTGGTTGGGAGTATCAGGGGCCTTCGAAGTAGTGACTAAATTTTGATACTAAAAAAGTTCTATCAATTCTTTTTAATTTTTTTTTTTTTACTTGGGTGTATTATGTTATCCTTTAAAGAAAATTACAAGTTGTATTTATGATAAAGGAACTAGTCACATAAAATTAGGCTGGCGAGACTAATTTCAACCACGTTCAGAGGTCTTTTCATGTCAAAAACATCAGTTTCCATTAAAAACATTACGATTCGTTGAAATAAAAACAAAGTCGTTATTTAACTGTTGCTTATTAGATTTAATAAAACGGATAAAACTATTATAAAATAACTCTGTTTAGAATATACACCGACATACAACGCTTTACTTTTACTAATTAAACTTGAATTAATTAAAAACTCAGAACTCAGTTCTTTCTGAAGTGTCAATAGTGTTATTGTATTGTAACTCACTTTAGCAAAATCGCTATCCGAATCAGTGCACATCAATAACCCATTAAACATCATGTCTGTTATCACTAAACTGAACTAGTACACAACGACGCACACTTCATACGAGTTTCAGCACAACACACGTTTACAAACATTGAGCCAACAAGCTGGAGTACTACGGTACGAGGCGACGCCGCGAGCTGTGCATCCGAAGTGGTGCATCGGGTAAATATAGCTCCTGGAAGTCATCGGTTTTGGAAGAGGCACGATATGTTTACTAGGACGCAGACGTCCCTTGTGATATATATTTCGGGATATTAGTGAATGAACGGTCGTTGATGGAGGTGCAATGGGTAATGTTAATTTGGGCTATTTTTGGGACGTAGTCAATCTCAGAGAGCGTATTACAGAGTTCAATCGCGGGGAAGTATCAACAATACATTGATGGATTGCAGAGGTTTGATGTAGCGCAGTCGGTCAAGATAAAAGTGAGTGGAATGCAATTGAATAGCGTTTCTAAATGATTTTCAATTTTGAAGATTTCACCTGAATCGTATCTAATAGTGGCTTCACTAAAATTACATGGCATGTACCTAAAATATCATTAGTAATTAAGTTAGTATAGGCTGAGTGGCTTGTCCTATAATGTCAAAGATTTTAGACCGCCCAAAGACCTCTGACTTAGCTTAACAGTTGTTTTTATAACATAAAATGTTTAACTGATTTAACAGGTATTTTCGATGAACCCACTCTTTGGGTGGTGAATTTTAGGGTGAGCGCCACTCCTAACCTTAACAGTTGCAAATATTAAAGAAAGAAAGAAAATTAATTATTTATGACAGAAACAAAAGATACCTACATACTGGACATTATTATGGGCAGGAATACCACTCGCCAACTAACAAATGACTGGTCACAGAAAAGAGAAGTAAATAAGAAGGAAAATCTGTTACCAGGCATTATGAGTGAGCTTTGATTGAACATTCTTATTTAGATCCAGAACTCCGCATCACAGTTGCTAACTGATTTTGAATGACTGACGTTTCGTTTATATGGGTGCAACTGGCTACAACACATTTCTTACAAAGATGCCTTGACAGCCGTTCTAATTTAAATAAAAAAAATATTTTTTGTGGACCTGGTCATCTCGTGCATTTTTTTCATAAGCATAGGAAACTATATTTCATAGTAAAGCGCGCTGCAGAGTAAGTTCATTAGCGACACCTGCTTCCGGCGCGACGTCCGCCATATTTCGACACGCCGCTACGTTAGCGCCGTAGTTTTAAATTTATAACAGCTATAAATACCCACATAGTACGAGTTGTAGTAAAAAGTCACCAAAGCAATGTAGAAATGAAAACATAACGTGGAATTGGCTGACTACTCGCACCTAAACATATTTATGAGTAGCCCACTTCACTCAAGCGCAATATTACGTAACTTGCACTGCTGCACTGACAATGACTACTTTAGTGCTAGTAATAAATACTTCTACTCAAACATACACAATATGTCTTTAAATGTCAAGATGTAGATATATAAATGTTCACTATAATTAAAGAAAAGTTTTATTAGGCGTTTCAAACGCCAATGTTCAAAACTTACGTACCTAGGTGTATCTCTCATACCTTTGCAATGTCGAAGCAAGTGCTTTTCGCCTCTTGTTTAATGATTCTGAAACAGCATAATTTATGCGATTTAAGTAGGTAAGATGGCTGGTAGTGGCTGGAAGAGAAAAACCGAAGATCGGGCTGAGGACTAAAATATTCTGATTATGATGATGATGAAGTAAGTAGGTGTATTTCCAAAAATGGCATGGTCTGACATCTAGCAACCGACCGTCGAGAGGTAAAATTGGACATCTATGCTAAAGACCGTTACAGACCATGCGAAGTAAAAGTAGCAACGTTTTGCTTGCACTAAGCAAAAAGTGTGTAGCTCGTTGAGTCGTTGCAGACGATGCGTAGTAGGCACTTGCTACTTGTACTTCTCATGGTCTGCAACGGGCTTAACATAACAAGTTTAGAGCTAATTAACATGAATTAGGTACTACCTAGATACTCGTAAGTTTTGATATCATTGAACCTAACTAAATAAATATAACTGATGAGAACTTACGGGCACAAAGTCAACGTAGCTGCTGATTGTGACTGTGAACAAACAATGTATGTTTTTTTGTCAAACTTGTAAACTTTGACAATAAGGCTGCCCACTAAGTCTTTACAAAAACGAAGGAAGGACTAACCTCAAGCGCACACACACACTTTCCGCATTTCCTGAAAAATGGGTCATTTCAGTCATAATGTCGCTGAACGAAATGTAGCAAGAGAAAACAAGCCGTTAGCTTTAACGAGGTCTTTGGCCCGAATCGGTGTCAGATTCGGCCATCAAATAAAGAAATTCGGGTTTCCAGTGGAATAATGTTAACGCGGATTCTTTTAATATCTCTTTAGACACAATATTGGAAATGAAAATACTCCTTTTGATGTAACAGCAATACTTTTGTTTTCGGAGACTGCGAGAATCAAGACGATTTAATTTTTTTAATTAAAAAAGTTTGATACTCAAATACCGGTGGATTCGCGTGCGCCCCACGGCTACTATATTTAACTATTATTATTCTGTGGCTACTCACTAAAAAGGGCAACAGAGTCCTTTTGGAACAAAAAAAAGGCATTAAATAGTTTTTCAAACTAACCCAAGCTCCGCAGACGAGCACCCTGCAGCTTGATCGTTGAAGAACAACTGTTCAAATATCTTACAGCCTTCCCTTTTCTCAGGCACTTGTATGTGAACATTTTTACATGACTTAACGGGCTGGCACAGAACTGAGTCTGGAACATGTTTGCACCGTGCGCATGACTTGTTGACAATGTCACCAAGTTTGCACGATCTCACAGACTGGCATGGAGAAGGGTCCAGATCAGATTTTAGTTCGCGTGGCTTTTTGGCGATGTCAATCTGTTTGCATGATTCCACTAGCTGGCAAGGAGCAAACGCATAAATATGTCTGCATCGTTCGCATAACATGTTGGCAATGTCAAGATTCTTGCAAGATCTATCGATGCACGGAGCAGAATCTAAAATACGTTTGCATTTTTTGCATAAATTTTTTGTAACGTCACAATGTTTGCAGGTCTTAACAGGAACAGCGTCCAAAATAAGTTTGCACTCTTCGCATGACTTATCGACGATGTCAACTTGTTTCCTGCATGGCTTAAAACGCTGGCACGGGGCAGAGTTTAAAATTTGTTTGCAGTGTTCGCATAACTTGTTGATTATGTCAATATTTTTGCATGTTTTGTCGATCTGACATGGGGCAGAATCTAAAATACTTTTGCAATCTTTACATAATTTCTTCGTAATGTCACAATATTTGCATGGGTTATCTGGCAGGCACGGGCCAGGGTCTTGAATAAGTTTGCACTCTTCGCATGACTTATCGACGATGTCAACTTGTTTCCTGCATGGCTTAAAACGCTGGCACGGGGCAGAGTTTAAAATTTGTTTGCAGTGTTCACATAACTTGTTGATTATGTCAATATTTTTGCATGTTTTGTCGATCTGACATGGGGCAGAATCTAAAATACTTTTGCAATCTTTACATAATTTCTTCGTAATGTCACAATATTTGCATGGGTTATCTGGAAGGCACGTGCCAGGGTCTTGAATAAGTTTGCATTCTTCGCATGACTTATTAGCTATGTCAACATGTTTACAAGACATAATTGATTGGCATGGAGCGGAGTCGTAAATATGTCTGCAGTGTTCGCATAGCTTGTTTGCGATGTCAACATTTTTGCACGACCTATCGATCTGACAATCAAAAATTTGTTTGCACTCTTTACATAACTTCTTAGTGATGTCACAATGTTTGCATGACATAACGGGCTTACATGGAGTGGAGTCAGGGATATGCTTGCACGACTTAACCGGCTGACACGGGACAGGGTCTATAACATGTTTGCACAGTTCGCATAATTTTTCAGCAATGTCTAAAATTTTACGTGATTTAACAGCCTGGCACGGAGCAGACTCTAAGATTTGTTTGCAGTGATCGCATAATTTATCAGCGATGGAATCATTTTTGCACGATTTGTCGGTCTGACATGGAGCAGAGTCTAAAATGCGTTTGCACTCTTTACACAACTTCTTGGTGATATCACAATGTTTGCACGAATCGTCGGGCTGGCACGGGGCAGGGTCTAGAACTAATTTGCACAACCCGCATAGCCTGTCTGCAATGTCAACAAACTTGCATGGTTTATGGGTCGGGCACGGGGCAGAATCCAATATATCTTTGCATTGTTTGCATAACTTGGCACTGATATCACAATGTTTGCATGGCGTATCGGACTTGCACGGTGCAGAGTCTAAAATATGTTTGCAATGCTCGCATAATTTGTCTGCATTGTCAACATGTTTGCATGATTTGACAGCCTGGCATGGAGCAGGGTCTAGAACATGTTTGCATAGTTCACAAAGTTTCTCGGCAATGTCAACATAATTAAATGATTTACCGGGTTGGCACGAGGCAGATACCAAAGTATGTTTGCAACGTTTGCAAAACATGTCGGCGACATCACAATATTTGCATGACTTGTCGGACTGGCACGAAGCGCAGTCTAAAATATGTTTGCAATGTGGGCATAACTTGTCGGCGATGTCGACATGTCTGCATGGTTTATCAGGCTGACATGGGGCAGGATCTAAAACATGTTTGCAGAGTTCACATAGTTTGCCAGCGATGTCAACATAACTGAGAGATTCAACAGCATGACACGGCACTGGGTCCATTTCATGTTTGCACTGTTCGCAATGGAGCGCCGTTGTGGAGGTTGCACTGTCAATGGGTTGTTTGCATGATTTAACAGACTGGGATGGAGAAGGGTCTAGACCATGTTTGCGCCTCAGTTCGCATGAGTTAGTAAATTCGACGTGTTTGCTTTCGCAAGTTTTGGCGGGTTGACAATAAACCAAGTCTTGTATCTTTTGTCTCAATTCACATGTCTTGTTGTTAAGCCATTCCTTGGCAAAGTCAACCGTCGACGGACACGGTTTCGTGGACATGCAAGTGTTTGTTTTCTCGCAACTTGTCTTGCGAGTCATTTCGTATGTTTTGTTAAGTTGACCTTGAGCTTCGCATTCACAGTATTTCAAGTTCGGTTCACTCTGAACTGAGCCGGACGAGCCACTCGCAGAGCACTGGATGATGGTATGCTCCTCGAGATCGCAGCACTCGTCCGAGATTAGGACTGGCGATTGTGGATACGTCTGGAATAATAAGACATATTGTAATATTTATAAGCATCATAGCAACAAATAATAGGTACCTACGTCAATAATAGCCACTCGTTAAACAGTCGATTCAATTTTAGTAAACTAGAAACTACACTGTAAACTAAATTGTCGTTTAAAATTTAAAGTGCCCTTCGAAGAACGAACGATAGCCGTTAGTTGAAAGACGCTTCAAACAACAAACGAGAAATGTTGTATATAAACGCGATTAGCGTTTCTTTAACAAGATTGTGCCAATCAGGCATTGTGGCATGAGTGATACCATACCGCTTATCGACAAATGTTGCTGGTTCGTTGCTCACTGTCCAGGTGAAAGATTCTAAGTGGTACATAGTGATACTAACATTTTCAATGATAGATACGTCAGGGCAACAGTCCACCACACTCCTGTCACTGCAGTTAGGTGTTGACGTACCTACTGGCATTGTAATACGACAAGTACAAGTTGTCGCGTTACGCATCATATCCTACAAACAGAATGGTTAAGAATTACAGGAATCGAAAGCATTGCAAGAAAACATACTTACAGTGCGATAAAGATTATAATAAAATCTGTGCTGTTACTACATTTGTCTCACTCTCTCTCTCTCTAACAATAAAATTACTGATGTAGACGTACTTTCGACCCCGTTTATTATAAGCCTTGTCGCACAGTAATGAGCCACACTTACAGTATTGCTGGTAGAAGTCGCCGCCTGACACATAGCATCCTACAAACAAAGATTCATTAGAAATTAGAAAATTCACTAACAGTAACATTGGTCCAAACATAAACTATGTATACTAAGACTGTACAATATAACAGGTACAAGATGTTGTACTTACACAAAGACTCCATCAGGTGTAGAGTAAAATAGTCAGTAAAATAAAACATTTAACGAAAACGAACTGAGCTTGCAACATTTAGCAATACATTAGAAATAAGCAATACATTAAGTAATTAAATTAATAAAATATTAATGCGACATTTTGTGTTACATTAAGTAAATATGCTACCTTTTAGTACATAATTAGAATAAATAACATATAACGTATCACTTCTGTGATACATCAATCCGCGCAATTGCGTTGCATCACTTCGCACCGACCAACGTATCACTTCACGCAGATTGATGCATTACTTGATACCGGACGTTGCATCACTTCGCACCGACCAACGTATCACTACACGCAGATTGATGCATTACTTGATACCGGATGTTGCATCACTTCGCACCGACCAACGTATCACTTCACGCAGATTGATGCATTACTTGATACCGGACGTTGAATCACTTCACACCTACCGACTTATCACTTCACACAGATTGATGCATTACTTGATAGCGGACGTTGAATCACTTCACACCGACCAACGTATCACTTCACGCCGATTGATGCATTACTTGATACCGGACGTTGCAAAACTTCGCACCGACCAACGTATCACTTCACACAGTTCACGCAAATTGATACAGTCCGTGTGTAACTGTGCATCAGAGCACACGTCACTCGGAGAGTAAGTCCTCCCCCGAGACGACGAGGCGCGGACTGCGTCCGTCGTCGGAGAGCGAGCGCGAGGTGGCGCAGGCGTGGTGCAGCGCGGCCCGCGGCGGCCGCACGCACGCTATCGTCACGCGCTCGTACGGCGGCTCCAGCTCGTGCGAGCCGCGGGACTTCAGGCTGATCAGCTCCGCTGCTTCCTTTGTCTGACAAACAAAATAAAATCAACCGTGACAAATCACTCCACATACCTACAGCGGGAACTAACACTTGATTTTGCGCAAATCAAGACCCTTGTAACTTAAATATGCTACCTGGTAAATCATGTTATGATGCGCACATAGCCTGCATCGAAGAGAACTTAAAAACTAATCCGCGACAGTTCTGGCGCCACATATCGAGTCTGCGAGCAAGGGGAGGTTTCGAGTCGAATGTAGACTATAAAGGTAGCACTTGGAGTGGTGTAGATGCCTCTAAAGCCTTTGCGGATTTCTTCGCAAGTGTCTTCTTGGTAGATGTACCTTCCTTGGATATAAATAACTTGACCAATGAAAACCACCTCACAGCCAACAATATTTTCATTCGCGAGATTACTCATACTGATGTAGTTTCGGGTATCATGAATCTTAAGTCGGAAAGCTCAGTTGGGCCTGACGGCATTCCGCCGTGGTTCCTTAAACAAGGGAAAAACTGCCTGGTTGGGCCTCTGTACTACCTTTTTAACTTGGCCCTGCGTACTGAAAAATATCCCTTACAATGGAAGGTGTCAAGGGTAATTCCCATCCCTAAAGGCTCTAACAGAACATGCGTTGAAGAATATCGCCCAATAGCAATTCTTTCAACCCTTCCCAAAGTATTTGAGCATATTTTACATAAGAAAATCTATAAACAACTTGAGCCTTTTCTGTGTAATGAGCAACATGGATTTAGGAAGAAGAGATCAGTCAACAGTAATCTTTTAACCATAACTGACTTCATCTCTTCTAGTCTTGATCACGGGGGACAGGTGGATGTCCTTTACTTTGATTTCCGGAAGGCCTTTGATAGGGTCGATAACGACATGCTGCTGGAAAAGTTAAGTGCTTTGGGTTTCGCACCAAGTTTACTACATTTCATCGCTGACTATCTTCGCGATCGCCAGCAGTATGTGCGACTCGGTTTGTACGATTCTCTGCCTTATCTTACGCCTTCCGGGGTGAGTCAGGGATCAATTGTGGGTCCGCTTCTGTTCATCTCAATGATTAACGATCTTCCAACAGTTATCAAACACGCAAAATGCCTTCTGTACGCTGATGACTTGAAGTTATATAGGGACATCAAAACACCAGGAGACTGTTTGCTTCTTCAGCAGGACATCGATGCTGTATACCAATGGAGTATTATAAACAAAATGGAGTTTAACGTCTTAAAGTGTTCCGCTATGACTTTTGGCCGAAAGCGACGTCCAATTGAATTTTCCTATACACTTGGTTCTGAGTTTATCTCCAAATCTACTACCGTTAAAGACTTGGGCGTCGCATTCGACCAAAGGCTTACTTTCCATCATCATTTTACAGCGTTGGCTAAGGAATCCTTCCAAAGATTGGGTTTTGTTCTCCGCAACTCTCATGACTTTCACAATATTGGAGTTATTAAACTAATTTTCAGTACCCTCGTCCGCACTAAGTTAGAGGCCAGCGCATGTGTGTGGCACCCGCATGAAAGCACCTATACTCTTCTTCTAGAGAAAGTCCAGAAAGCCTTCTTAAGATACTTATATAAGCGCACCTATGGGTATTATCCATTTAAGTACCCGACCAATTTTCTTTTAGGAAACCTGGGGTATAACTCTTTAGAAGTTAGAAGATCGTATGATCAACTAGTGACGATGTGCAAGATCTTACGAGGTAATATTGATGCACCTGATCTGAATAGTGAACTATGTCGTTTGTATGTTCCCGATAACTACAACCGATGTAGACATCACAAGCTGTTTGCAACCTCTATAATTCGAACTGTTGCTCGCTCGAAATCCCCCATACCGCGTACTCTCGCCGCACTCAATGCCCTTCTGAACACCAACCCAAACTGTGATGTGTTTGCCGATGAATGGAAGGTGATATTGTCTGAATGCATGACGTTTTGTGAGACTAGTGTGTGAATGACAATTAAATTAGACTTTACATTTATGTTTTAATTATGTTTAACATTTTAATAATTTGACAATATTTTTTTTATTTTTTTTAAATAATTTCTATTTTTAAATTGTATTCTTTTTTATCTTTATTTAATATTAATGTGTGTAATTAGTGTAATTGGTGTAAAGCCGTGCTAATTTAATAAACAAATACAAATACAAAATACAAATGTTTATAGTCAACAGAAACAGATGGCCGATCCACGTGAAACTAACAAGCTAAATTCATCATTATCATCCACACTCTTAAACATCGACATAGCTGTTAAAACTTGCAAGTTGAAGTGGCAATGGGCAGGCCACATCTCCCGAAGAACCGATAACTGATGGGGAAGAAAGGTTCTTGAGTGGAGACCATGAACCGGAAGACGCAGCGTAGGACACTAGATGGACCGACGACATTGTGAAAGTCGCTGGCATCCAGTGGATGCAAAAGACAGGCTATCGTTCAGTGTGGAGGTTAAAGACGGAGGCCTATGTTCAGCAGTGGACGTCTTCTGGCTGATGATGATGATGATCCACACTCTTTATCCCACTGTTTTAGCACACATGGTCGTGCGTATCTTAACCTCAGCGGAGCTGTGATCGCACGCCTGTTAACTCAGGAATATAGTATGTAGGTAGAGGTACCTTGGCCTTGGCGTGCTTGAGCTGTCGGCGCATCTCGCGGATAATCTCGTCCTTGAACTGTCCGCGCAGCGCCGCCGCGCGCGCCTGCTCGCCCAGCGCCGCGCACACGTCGCGCAGCGCGTGCAGCTCGTCGCGCAGGGCCACGTTCACCTTGCGCAGCGCGCGCACGTCCTCGCCGCTCGCCTGCGGGCAACCAGCCTGACTCATGCTTACACACTACTTACATAACTGATTGTCATCGAGGTATTCTTAAACCTATTATAACTTCTATTTTTCGCCCATTCGGCAAGCCAGTACCCTTAGTGGCATATTTTACATACTACGTCTGTAAAATAAGTAAGACGAGGAGATATGGCCAGTACGCTTAGTCCCAGATTTGATAGTTTTCGAAAACTTTTTTCGTTTACTTATTGTTCCATACATTGCTGGGCTGAAAGGTATTCGAAAACTTTTTTGTATTAGAGTGTAGCAATCTATACCGCCGCTTACTACCGATTTTAGTTCCTCCGCGTTTCCGCTGTAGACTGAGGCTGGAGGCGCTTTACTAAAATGTATGGAACAATACGTAAACGAAAAAAGTTTTCGAAAATTATCAAATCTGGGACTAAGCGTACTGGCCATATCTCCTCGTCTTACTTATTTTACAGACGTAGTATGTAAAATAAGTAAGTATGTATGCCCCAGTAAAGTAGTGGAGAGAGTCTAGAGGCTTCCATATAGTTTTGGAAACAACACGAAAATACATGTTTCACCTCGTTATATCACTTACC
This sequence comes from Agriopis aurantiaria, assembly GCA_914767915.1. NCBI lineage: Eukaryota > Metazoa > Arthropoda > Insecta > Lepidoptera > Geometridae > Agriopis > Agriopis aurantiaria. The sequence goes on from OU611982.1 coordinate 636,912, forward strand.
CACACTCGAGCACTTTTTTTGACATTGACTTACGCTGTTGGCCTTACGGCCTCTACAGCTTGACCACACTAGTTAGCGAACGCAGAGTGCGTTCGGCATAACTTGATGGTTTAAGTTTTGGGCGACTTGCTCAAGGGAACCTCGAAGGTACGTTCACGAACACGTAATAAATAATAATCCACCATTATTAAGCTCGGTCCAAGCATTTATTTACTCTGGCAGTTGCATAAACATTGTAAAACGTTAAATGAAAACCAAGAATTCTGATCACTTTAGCTAGGTTTTTGAACGTAAGACTGTAGATACCCGATATAGTTGGCCAGTAACACTTAGTGAAATAGTTGTTATTGTAGCTGTCAGAGCAAATAAAAGCTTGGACCGAGTTTACACGAGTCTCTAAAATACACAAATTTATAATATAATACAATAAGGCGACATGTTTTTTCACGTAGGAGCCAAACTCCTGGCATCAAGTCCTTGATTGGTGAACCTGCGAGCTCATTATCTAACTGAAGTGGAAGTCGTTCTCCCAATCGTGTTGACAATAAGGCTAGAATTACTTTGAGATTGGTCTCCATCTTCTGTATGCGCTCCTGGTAGTTCAGCATCTCTTCACGTAGAACAGAGTTGAAATCTTTCACTGGCGCCCAGTCGCCGCACTAAAAACAAACCAGAAATAGCACAAATCTTCTATTTAACATCTACCGATGTTATAAGGCCAATGTAACGAATGTTATAAGGCCAATAAATGATTCCACCTTCAATATGAGTATTATTTTATAAAAGTTTTCTGTTTGGACCAATGTTACAACAGATGCAGATCTAACGTAAGTTACCTCGGCTCCTGTGCAGCACATACCAGCCATCACTTCGGCGTCTTTTTTGGAACAATCTCTAGAAACATGGCAACATTTAGAACTTTTTTCACAATGGCAGTACCTAAGCACTACTTTACTGAAAGTAAAGGTAGTCCAGAGTAGGTCCTCATGTTTAATTTATTACAAATAACCGGTTTAGTGAGCAATATAACTAAATACATTACACATACTGAAAAAATATATTAAATTAGCTGATAAATCTCTGAGATATGAGCGTTTAAAGTTTAAAGTTAAAGTTTAATTTTGTTTTCGTTGATGGACTCTATTTATGATCAGCTTTTTTATGAGGCAATAAAAAAATATGAGTCATCATGCCTATTGGTGGGCTGAATACTGTGCAAGTGCGATAGAAATGGGACATTCCACGCGACTCTAGGAAAACCAAAGATTTTTCATACCTTATTGAGGAAAACATTTTCTATTAATATTTCAATAAAGTAGGTATATCGGGTACCTGCTACAATTTAACGTTCAACTAAAGACCCAGCGAAAGTGATCAGAATTCGTGGTTTAATTCATTTTTTTTTTATTACTTTTCAGTATTTATTTGCAGAGTTTAAAAATAAAATCTAATAAAAACCATAGTGTACATACGGCGTGTGATACTTGCAGAGCGATATCTCACTTCTTAAACTCATGATAGTTTGCTCGTACTGTTGGGCGTCTTTGTGCAATTTCCTTATTTCTCTGCCAATAAATACAAACTTAATATTATTACACCTAAAAGAGTCTCTTTGTAGTCATATTTCACCCCCCAACTGTCAGCGTAGGTGAGGTTTCGACAGCTCCAGGGGACTTACAAATATAAAGAAAACAGTATTATGTAACGAACAATTACACAAACTTAGTTCTTAAAACTCCTGCAGGACTGAGAATATTTGTATTACAATTCTATGATGGTGTTGCTACGATGAAAATAGTTGTAGATCTTAAAACTCCTGCAGGACTATGAGAATATTTGTAATGCAATTCTATGATGGGGTTGCTAGGATGAAAATAGTTGTAGATCTTAAAATTCCTGCAGGACTTTGAGAATATTCGTATCGTAATTCTATGATGGTGTTGCTTGAATAAAAATAGTTTTAGTGTTACCTTTCTTTTGAACAATTTTCCTTGCGCAACGTTTCGTTCAATATTTTAATTTCGTTCACTTCTCCGCATGTTACACTTCGCTTTTCTATCTATACAGGACAAAGCCAATAGGTATTCTATTAAAAGGAGTGCTACGTAATTTTTAAAAAATATATATTTAATTTTATATATTATAATAAAGTAACGGGCGCAGTCGCTTCTTTTTAACCCCCGATGCAAAAATGTGTTATTATAATTTTAACGTGTGTATCTGTGTGTCTGTATGTGGCATCATAACTCAGAAACGGCTGAACCGATTTCGAATAACTTTTTTATTTTATAATATTATTATTTACGGGATATTTACCGTGGTAAGGTTGTGGAATGAAAATAGCTCCTCAATTTGGGAGCTCATTCTACAACTTTACCACGGTAAACATCCCATAAATAATCATATAATTTTGGTGAACAATCGTGATAGTTTAAAACAGTGGTTTTACCTTTTTTTGTTTGAAATGTAACTTGATCGAGTGTTCTTAGCTAAGATTCAAGAAACTCTGTTCAGCTGTTTGAAAATTATCAACTCTTTTATGTGTTTTTTTTTCAATGTCTAGGTATAAAAGGTAGGCTTGTTAAAAGTCAGGATACCGTTTCTGTAGAAATATACAAAATAGCGTAAAACTTTTACAAAAAAATATATTTAAAACCAAAAGTATATAAGTAAAGGGTAGATAGAAGATAAAAGTCATTGTAAATCACGGCGCTCCCTGCCTCCGCATTTCACTTTGATGGAGCTAAGTTTCATATTGTCTCGCAAGTCCCCTTGCGCCTTTTTCGGGTGCCTAAAACGAAGATTTGTAAGCTTTAATTTAGCTCAACCCATTTTAGCAGAAAACTCTCATAATATTAGATCTACATAACCTAACAAATCGTTGTCTGCAACACGATAACAACCGAAACTAGTCCAGTTTTTAGTCCTTTACTGACCGGACCAAGGCTATTGATACAGACGTTACAGTGGCGGATTTACACGCTTGCCGCCAGAGGCTATTCAAATTTAGCCGGCCCCAAAAATCGATACCTGAGTTCACTTTTTTTTTTATGTCAGCTATTATGTTACTTTATGATTTTTGCCTATCGTCCTAATTAGGTACTTCAAATTTTTCCCGTAATTAGTATGGTAGTGAAATAGGGGATCGATGTGTCAGTTTCTAGATGATTTTTACTAACGATTTAGTTAATATTGCACAAGAAATAGTTTTTGGGTATATTTATGAGCTAATAAAAGTCCAATCATGTACTACTAAGGCAGGGTTAGGTAAGTATGCCTTAATACTACTTAAATGGACGTGGACGTGGCCCGCACCTGCTACTTCGCCACAGTGCACTCACTCATACAGTACGGTGCGGAGCTGTGGGGAAGATGCGCAGAGTGGGAGAAGGTTTTCCGACTCCAAAAACGCGACCAGGAGACCCACGCAAAACCATATTTCAAGAGCTTAGGAATTTTTACGCTGCCATCAATAATTATATTGCAGGTGGCAACATACGTAAGAATAAACCTAAGCTCTTACGAGTTGCGTGGTAAGTACCATAACTACTCCACAAGCACTGCGGGTCGTCTCGCTGGCATCAGGCGAACGCTGACCAAGTCGGTCAAGCTTACTCATGTCATGGGCCCCGACGTGTACAACCACCTCCCAGAACATGTCACTGCAGCTCCTAGCCTACAATGTTTCAAATCACGCTTACAACGTTGGCTTGTTGAGCAAGCATTTTACAATTATCATGAGTTCTACAAATTTTTATGTAAATTTTTACCTACTTAGTAGTATTTTTAATTATTTACTATTGTATTATTTACTTTAAAAAAATATCTGACATGTAAATTGGCTTTATAAATAAAATGACTATGACTATGACTATGACTGATGTTATTAAGTCCATACTAACAATTCAACAAGCACCACTTAGATAGATAGTACATTTTTCTAATCATAGAAAAAATTATCGTGCATGTTTAATAGTTTATGTGGACCTAATAACAATAAGAATCTTTTAATTTGTGCAACACAAAAAAACCCTCCAATTTGGCGCCTTTTAAATCTGCCGCCCTGGGCTCCAGCCTACTCAGCCTGCTGATAACGTAAGAACTTTAGTACAAATAGACCAAGGACAACCATAAGTTATGAACATCCTCATAGGCCGACTTCGTCTTACCTAGGCACTATGTTTTAGGCAGCCCCAGAGCCTAACCAGCCAAACGGGCTGGTGGTCGGTTCCTTGCCTTGGTTTCTTTTCGAGCTACGCGTCTGTACCGTCTCAGGCAACCACCATCTCGTTGCAAATACAATTAAAAATCACATTAATATTATAAATGCGAAATTTTGTGTGTAAGTGTGTATGTTTGTTCGCATTCAACTCCGTAACAGCTGAACCAATTTGAATGAAATTTAGTATGAAGCTATACTCTGGATTAACACAGACTTTTTATCCAGTCTTTCCAGTTTTATTTTATTTTAAATATGATAGCCAGAGAAACTGCTAGGCTCTGCTAGTTTTTTTTTTCTTATCAATAAAGTAGAGACTTACCAGTCGCAGTTTCCAAATATATCCGACTCCGTGACTTCGAAGAAGTGTATCCCGTCGAGGGAGCAGTAGTCGAGGTCTCTGAGCCGGCGCAGCACCTCCACCAGGCCGCGCAGGTCCGAGTCCTTGCGCGCCAGCCGCCGCCGCAGCACCGCCATCTCCGCGCGCAGCTCGCACACCACCTGACGGGACCGCGCACTACGCTCACACACAACACTTCACATGCACGAGGACGGTGGCACTTCGTTACTACGACTTTTAACAGACTTCGTTCAATGGTTAAAAGCAAAAGAATTATTGTTATTTAAAAAAAAAGGAGGGAGGATCTCATCATTTGTCATGTATGTACGCATTGTACGCCGTTACTCCGACATTTGTGAACCGATAGACAGGCTCCTTTTTAGTAAAAAAGCTGTCGAGTTGGTCCCACAAAAATTACACAGAAACTTTGGCTAACTTTTGACCGTTCATTTAAAGCCTTATTTTAGCTCTACTAGTATGTTCGTAGCGGGCGGAAATGAGAGCGGAATTATCAAAGCCCGAAGCACTATTCCCTGAAGTCCCCATATGTACCTACATGTTGTGGTTTGGAAGGATAACGCCAATGACACGTGATACATATTTATATCCGATTATAAAAATATAACCGGAATGTTTCAACAAAAACATTTTGAAAAGTAGTAATACATATACTATACACTCATTTAGGGAGAAGTTACAATGAAATCCCGTCAGTTGGTGTACGAGCTATAAACTAGACTAACCGGGCGGAACTTAGTTCCTAGTTGTTGTACGGAACCCGAGTATTGTGACGAGCAAGTCGTTCTGTGTAGTAACTGTCAGTTATAAAATCAATAATCAAGAATTTAAATTGTAAGACACTACACCCGTTAATTCATTCTACAATTTAAACTACTTTAATTAAAACGCGCGCTATTCATTCTACTATCATCATCATCATCAGCTAGTAACCGTCCACTGCTGAACAAAGGTCTTAGAGAGGGGTGTTGCCATAATCCCCACGCTTGGCAGGCAGCATTCTAGTATGGCATTGTACCTACTATTAGTTATTTGAGGTATGGCGCATGCCTTAATTTCATGCCCAAGTGTCTGGATTGTCCAGTCTCGGAGTGTATATCCTGGGTCAGACGTCTAGAACCGAGGCTCTCTGGCGAGACACCCGGCACTGTACGGCCAGATGAGGTGGGAGTGTACCTCGCTGTTCTTCCGCTGCTCGACGAACACTCGCGTGGAGGCCTCCGCCTCCAGCTCCTCGACGGCGCGCGCCAGCAGCGAGTTCTGCGCCGCCAGGTCGCACACCCACTGCTTCAGCACGCCCACTTGCATCTACACGCAACCATTACAACAATTCAATAGCTCTTAGCTCTAGGAAGCTTCTCAACATCAAGTAAGCTGTGGTCAAAACGCCAATCCTATCAATAATTTGGAAACACTCAGTTCTCAGAGGCCGCAGCTCTTGTAAATCTGTACAAATAATTTATAGCATGGTTGATATCCAAGAACTTGGTAACATTTGGACAAGACAGAGGAAAGAGAAAGAAGGCTGCTTGATATGTAGCGCCATGCAAAAATAACACAGTGCAAAGCTGACTAGGACTAAGTCATTTCGCCCTTGTGCCGGGGAAGGTAAGAATACGGCATCGGTATGAGGTAGCAAGTAATAATGCCTGTAAAAATAACCTACTAAATATGTCTTCGAATACATGGTGCATGTAACTGCGCCGAAATATCGGGAGCTCATTCCACAACCTTACCACGGTAAATATCCCGTAAATATATAACTTTAGTGAACAACCGTGACAGTTTAAAACAGTGTTAAACAAGTTCTTTCTTACGCTCTAAAAGTTGGCCTGTGTAACATATAAGATCATTGCTTTATTCCCTAGGAAATTAAGGCCAAATTTTTTGAGGTTAACTTAACGCGCCGCGTTACGTGCGTGTTTGTGTTACCGGCATTCTCTTGTTGCAGGGCACTCGGTCCAGCAGGTCCATACGATGCTCGTACGCCTTCTGCACGTCATTGAGCACGTCGAGCGAGGAGCCCCCGTCGGCCGCCCCGCACTCGCACTCCACCACGTTACCCTCCCGACAGCCGGCCTCCATCGCGAGCCTCAGAAGCGGGATCGGGTCGGCCCTGCGCGCGTTCTTCAATACATCACAAGGCACACCAGTAGCAAACCAGTTGGAAAATTGTTGGAAAAGGATTTTTTATCGGAAATTGACGTTGTTATTTATTGTTTTTCTGAAGTTGTCAGACGAAAAAAGTTTTAATGTCTAGCAGAAACTTTTTGGTAAGCATTAAGTTTATGGTTTCTATGTACGGGGTGTTCTTTTAGACCACGGACATATTCATCATTATAACTATCGGACCAACACTGAAACCGCGAAGAAAATCAGCTGTTCGCTGTTTCATACATTTCGTTGAGTGTTAATTTAAAAAAAAAACAATGTGACTAATTATTTCTTGGCGATTTTAGAGTTGGTCCATTCTCGATGAGTTGGTCCCATAGTAAAAGTTGTTTATAATGATATCCTCGAACATGTCCGTCGTCTAGAGATACATCCTAATTCCTATATAATATTACGTTGAATACCTACCTCCTACATAACTACTACTTCGTCCTAGGTCCTTATGAAGTTTTAATGCTACTACAGGCTAGAATATGTAGATGGCTAAAACCTAGAATAAACTTGTAAAAAAATGTTAGAGTATAATAACTCGTGAAAAATATAGCATCTTGGTCCTTTGATCCCTCGCTCAGCTCAGGATTCTACTCTAAGATCCTTTGCTGCTCTCGGGATCCAAATAAGTCCCTCAAATTAAATTCCCTTATTTTCACTTGTAAAATCTACTATTCAATCTTAGTAAATAAATGTTTCAAGATCCTATAAAGTTACCTACATCTTCGTCTTCAAATCGCGACTGAATCAGTTTCTTCTAGGCAAGCGTGCTCCAACGTAGACCGCATCATCGCGTAACATCAGGCGAGTTGGCGGTCAAACAAAACTATATCATTAAGTGGTTTTTGTTCAACTTCGTGAATGATACTCGATGCAAAAAAAACTAAATCAAATAAAGAATAGATTAATTTCACGTGTATATATCCATTTAATCAAATTATTTGGCTACGTCGCGTCGTGATCACTAAGTCTTGCTTCAAGCGTGCTCGCACCTAGTTTTATAAACTACGCTTATTTTTGCGCAATTATAATCTGTGTTTGTTACTATTAAAGTACATACATAAATATATAAAAGATGTGTCTGAAACCACTTTTAAAAACTGGTTATGTTTTCTAAACACGATGCGACGCGTCTGGAACTAATATTGAATTCGAGTCTCATTGTTTATCCCGTCTATCCTCACGGTCAAAGCTGTGGTCTTGGCTTTCCTAACCCCATATCATTTCGAGGAAGCAAACAAAGAACAATCCAACAACAATTGCCCACGCAACGATTTCAACTCAAAGTGCCAAAAACGCAAAAGTCCAAAGCACACATTTTAACATTCAAATAATTCAAATATTTTAGGCGAATGAGCAAATCAGTACCGTTTTTGCAAACGACGTTTTGACGTTTTTTTTTGACGTAACCCAAATATTTAATCATTTGCATATTCAAATGATTTAATTTTTTAAGATCAAATCAGTAATTTGCTGACTACCAAAACTCCAAAACCCAATTACATCGATTTAATCATTGTTGTAGCAACAAGATAAAGATTTCATACTTGTATAAGATTAATAATAATATTTCAATAATATATCCAAGTCGTTGTCGAAACCCAGCAGTTTGATGACGTTAGCTATCACCAGTAACCGCGAGCGTCATCCTTCACGAGTCAAACCTGCGAAGGTGGCACGATAGCGATTGCTAACGTAATAATGATAGTTTCAAACGAGTCGCATCATGAATAACGGCTTACATGTCAAGATTCTTACGTACAATACAAAAATTAAATATGAGTAGAATAATGCATAAAATGCCATCGAATTATATTCGAAAATCGACAATTGTACCTTTCTCTAAACTAAATTTGAACAAGCCAGACATAATAATCTTCATCTGATACACAGATGATAAATATAGATCATAATTTTAAGGATCATATTAGGACGGATGTTTTTTTTGCCAACGGAAAATCTCTCTCTCACTCGCGCTCTAACAGGCGCAGAATTATTCTTCTGTTCCTGTCCCTCTCAGTTTTTTATGGGTTTTTATGGCATTGTTGTCGTCTGCGTTAAGCCTAAAGCCGACAAATTTAGTTTAGAAAGTGATACAAAAGATTCGACACCTTTATAAATACAAATAGTTAACACTTAACACAACGTTTCACAAAAAAATATCTAGTCATAAATTTCATACAAAAACCCATTTACCAACATAATAATCTATGTACAAATTGTGCCTACTTAATCTACGAAACAAATAAGTGATCTATCGTTTAGATTGGACATTAGTTGGGTTACATTAGTGTACTGGCAACACCACGCGGTTTAACCCGCGATCATCCTTAAAAAAACAAAAACTAGTAGTCGCTCATTTTAGTTTAACAGATGTCTACGTTTGTATAACAATTGCATCGATTCTGATGTTCTCTAAAGTAACTAAACTAAATTTGACAGCTCTAAAATAGTTGTCATCCTTCTCTCACATATTAAAATGAAAAGAGAGGCAGATAATTTTAGTCCTGTCAGGTTGGTTTAGTTTAGTGAGTGGCATGACAGAATAGACGCCAATGGCATCGATTCTGATGTTCTCTGAACTAAACTAAACTAAATTTGACAGCTCTAAAATAGTTGTCATCCTTCTCTCACATATTAAAATGAAAAGAGAGGCAGATAATTTTAGTCCTGTCAGGTTGGTTTAGTTTAGTGAGTGGTATGACAGAATCGACGCCAATAGCACACCTTCAATAAACTAACAGAGATTTGTTTTAAATGTTTATCGGGACTTATCACGTATTATTTAATTTAGGTAAAAAATATGTACCTTTCGCTCGACGTTTCGACCATGTTACAATGATGGCCGTGGTCACGAGCTGACTGGAAACTGCGGGTGAGTCCGGCGAGAAGAGCGGGTGTTTTGTTCTCCTACCCTCACTTGAGCTTGAAAAATCGCAGGGTTGTCACTACGACACACAACACTGCCTGTATCGGTAAATGTCCTAGTACCTACACCGCGGTTTGTACACTTGCTTACTATGGGATTCCACGACGCTGCTAACTGAAATCCATCTTCCCGGTTGAAATTGCGATGTTTTCTAATTTGTCCCGATAAACATTTAAAACGGTGTGTTCAAATCACGAAAGTTTAAAAATTACTAACAGAGATTTGTTGAGCGTGTATGAACGACCCTAGATACATTGACTATTATTCATAAGTGGAAGGAACTATGTTTACAGTAACAGCTTAAATCGTAATTGCCTTCTAGGCTATGCTCCCTACTAAATTACACATAAATATTAACATTTATATAAACACTGATTTCAGACGGCGGCGCACCAATAGGAAGGCGTTGAAACTTGAACCTTATCTGTTACATACACTATGACGGTTTTAGAACAGAGGGAGACAAGTGGCATTCTTACATTTCAGTCTCGTGGATAGCTCGGACTCCGGCTCGACCATGAATTTCGAAACTCCTTGACCAAAACGACAAGGCACTTAGATGACAAGGGGGGTTAGACAAGAACCACTTTTTGTTAGCGTTAAAGCCTGCGGAAAGATGAAATTGTATGAAAATGACATCAGCTTTAGATAACATCTTTCAAGCTAATGTCATTGTCAATGTCAATTTCATCTTTCCGCAGGCGTTAACGCTAACAAAAAGTGGGTCTTGTCTAACCCCCCTGGGCGGACAACCTGAGTGATAATGGTGCTGGTATCAAGCTAATTGATATAACATCTCTCAAGCTAATGTCTTTGTCTAAGTCATTTTCATACAATTTCATCTTTCCGCAGGCGTTAACGCCAACAGAAAGTGGGTCTTTTCTAACCCCCCTGGACAGACTGATTATCGTGCAAGCGTGACAGGATTGGCCCCGAGAAAATATTATACGAGAACATTTATAATTATTAACATAAATAACGTATTGTTATTATTTTGATAATTAACGTTTTAACCACATTAATTGTTGCCAAATGCTCCTGTGAAACTTATTTTTCTTCTAGTTATTAAAGCACATATAAAAAGCACAAGAAGGCATTATAACGCTTTTAAGGTTTCAAGACAAAGGACTAATGGACTGTGCCAGAACAGCTCGGTAGCTGGACCAGCTGTGAGAGTATGTCAAGTGGCTTCTATGAAACTGTTATTGTACGGAGAGCACAATTTGACGACGCGTGGCACAAATAAATGCAACGCTGGTGTTAAAATTTTGTTATTTGAAATTCTCTTCTTATACGATATTGGCGTCGATTCTGTCTTACAGCTCACTAAACTAAACCAATCTGACAGGACTAAAAATATCTACCTTACTTTTCATTTTAATATCTGAGAGAAGGATGGCAACAATTTTAGAGCTGTCAAATTTAATTTAGTTTAGAGTAAGTACATCAGAATCGACGCCAATGGGTTCTTGTTTAAATGCTTTTTCTTGGCACGCCGCCTCATACCGAGGTGATCGACAGACAGCGACAGATTGCGTCACTGATCGGTCTCGTTTAGGAGTAACGTTTTTTTTTTTTTTCCGCAATACATTGCGTGGCGTCATTCACGCCATGAGGCATCCCATTCGTCGCTCACCTGCGATTTATTAATTCTCAAACAAATAATCCAAGCGCACTACAGTAGTTCTATAAATGCAGGTCATTGTTACAGCGTGGTTTGTATTCTGACTACTATTACATTCTAAACTCTATAGCACAATAATCATAGCGTTCAATCTCGCGCCGTCCATGCGGCCCGATTCTAAGCAGATTCGGGACGATGGTCCCGTCTCTTCGAAGACCTGGAAATGAGAAAACTAACTAAACTGTTAAGTAACAAGAGAAGATGAGAATGAATGAGCAGAGCAAGCGAATCAACGTGCAAATGCTGAATGATCAAGTTGAGTTAAAGATTAAGTAAAAAGCAGGTAAATGAACAGACGAGTAGAAGTGAACAATAAAGGGAGGTGACACAAGAGAAGGTAAATGAACAGACGAGTAGAAGTGAACAATAAAGGGAGGTGAGACAAGAGAAGGTAAATGAACAGACGAGTAGAAGTGAACAATAAAGGGAGGTGACACAAGAGAAGGTAAATGAACAGACGAGTAGAAGTGAACAATAAAGGGAGGTGACACAAGAGAAGGTAAATGAACAGACGAGTAGAAGTGAACAATAAAGGGAGGTGACACAAGAGAAGGTAAATGAACAGACGAGTAGAAGTGAACAATAAAGGGAGGTGACACAAGAGAAGGTAAATGAACAGACGAGTAGAAGTGAACAATAAAGGGAGGTGACACAAGAGAAGGTAAATGAACAGACGAGTAGAAGTGAACAATAAAGGGAGGTGAGACAAGAGAAGGTAAATGAACAGACGAGTAGAAGTGAACAATAAAGGGAGGTGACACAAGAGAAGGTAAATGAACAGACGAGTAGAAGTGAACAAAGAAGAGTTGGTGTTCAAATGAATGAGTAACTAACCTTTCCATCAGATGAAGTGAGCGAGTCGAGCCGTGCCTCGAGCGAGGTGCAGCCAGTCTAGTAGAGTTGCTTGAGTTGTTCGTACGTGAGGAAGAATATAATATTCCAGGGCCCCATGCGCAGCCACGTCGGCACGAACCCCTTGTACAGCGCGGGGAACCCTTCCGAGCGGACCGTCTGGAGACAAACACACATTTTTCATCACACCTATTCGAAAAACGACAATTGGCTTTAGAGGATAGCGGGAACAAAATTCAAGATTGCTCATTTAAGTTTGAGTTTGTCCCTTCTAATTCGTCCGCGTTCGTGATTCTGATAACTAGCGTAATAAGGTTGGAGCGGATCATCACCCAGAAGACGTCCACTGCTGAACATAGGCCTCCCCCTTTAACCTCCACACTGAACGACAGCCTGCCTTTTGCATCCACTGGATGCCAGCGACTGTATGAAAACGTAAATGTTTACTGAATGTAAAAAAAAAACACTAACTGACATTAAATTCTCTATGGTAATAAACTCGTTTTTGTGCGTTTTTGTGATTGGTCAGCAAGGAGTTTTTATTATATTACTAACTCTATGTTGGTTAGTATGTGAAATTAACTAAAGAGAAATTATGTATGAAGAAGTTATTGGCCGGTTAGGTTTAAGGCGGCAATGCGCGCTGGGAAAAAACTTTCTTGTACATTCTTCTTTCTTTTCATAATTTTTTTCTTCACACTAGTCTTCGCTAAGTTATTTTAAATAACAATTAAAATTAGTTTTAGTAGTGATAGTGATTATTAACTCTTTTCAGTTATTAGGAACTATTATGTACTCGTAGCTATTTCTTTTCCTCATAGGTAATCAAAATAGTATGTATCACTCGGAGCCAACATATATTTTCTTGGGTGGCATATTTTGAATTTTTCGCTATGCTCAGGATTCTACCCGAGCGTAGTATTACTATATAGAATCCTTCGCTTCGCTCTGAATTCAAAATGTTCTCGGCAATAAAATATTGATTTGTACCGATGTAATACAAATAACTAATTACACAATAATTTACTAAAGTACAAAAAATAAAACATACCCGTAAGAAGCAGTCCACTGTGCCCTTGTAGATCTTTTCACTAGAATTATTTATTTGGCCTTTTATTTTTCTTTGGTTCATCATTCGAGTCTGAAATTACAGAAAAAAAACTATAACTTAGATGTTACAGTTAAATGGGATCCAATTATTTCTACAAGGCAATAGCAGAATGTTTCATGAATTTTTATTCAAAACTAGCTGCGCCCCGCGGTTTCACCCGCGTAGTGATGAAAAATGGTGATGATGTCTATGCCCTATATCCGTCTCCTGGTTCTAAGCTACCTCCCCACCAATTTTCAGCTAAATCAGTCCAGCCTTTCTTGAGTTATAAATAGTGTAACACGACTTTTTTTTTAATATATATGTATAGCTGCTTCTGCTGCTGCTTCGAATACCATGGACAGCACACCGGACCAACGTATCTATACTACACCAACTCAAGGTCACTACAAAACTCTCTACCATCTGTCTCAAACGTGTCCTCGAGTACTTTGGCCACATTGCTAGGAAACAAGGCGACAACCTGGAAAAGTTGATGGTGACAGGGAAAGTCGACGGCAAAAGATCACGAGGTCGCAGCCCAATACGTTGGTCCGATCAGATTCGCACCACTCTCGACACCTCAGTCTACGACGCACTCCATGTTGCTGAGGATAGAAGACGATGGAAAGACATCATCAGAGAGAGATTGATGGAAGGTGGTGGTCACGTCTCTCAGACATGAGGAATACGATTTAAGGAGGAAGATAGATAGATAGATAAACTCTTTATTGTTCACACCACAAATTTCATACACACGATAAAACAGCTTAAAAACTAGTGCAACAATCGGCGGCCTTATCGCTGAGAGCGATCTCTTCCAGGCAACCTTAGGATGGAGAGGATTCATACAGGAGGTAGTAGGCGGGGCGAGCAATATTGAATAATGTGATACTTAGTTATAATATAGACCGTACATTCTAATAACAATACATACTAATACATATACTTACTACTTAAAATTACGATACTAATACTTATATTACTTAAGATTACGATAATATACTAATACATAAAATATAAAATTAATAAATATGATTAGTTACACAAACAACAACAGCTTCAACAAGGTGGCAACTGAGACAAATAAAACTGTTTTACACGGTCTTTATAAACAGCGAGCGATGGAGCGTGTCTAATAGGCACGGGCAACGCGTTCCACAATTGAACAGCCTGAAATGCAAACGACTTGCCATAAAAAGTTTCGGAACGTGCTGAAGGGGACTTAAGAGACAGGGTATCCTTTGATCTCTGATTTTGATCTTTGATCTAAGAGGACGAGTATGAACGGTGTGCCAGAAAGTAAAGAGTTCTTTTAAGTATTTTGGGGTAGAAGGATTAAATAGGATGTTATAGAGAAGAGATAGGATGTGAGCATTCCGGCGAAGTCGAATAGGTAGCCACTTGAGTTTTGCACGAAATTGAGACACGTGATCATATTTGCGTAAACCAAATATGAATCTTATACAGTAATTTTGGAGGCGCTCAAGTTTATCTAGCTGGTTCTCAGTGAGATCAAGAAAGCAAGCGTCAGCGTAATCTAGGATGGGAAGAAGAGACTGTGCAAGCGCAACTTGTAATGGACAACAAGCGGAAGATATGTATAGATTTAAAATTTATCTGTGATGTCACTACAGGTTACTTCAAAGTTCTAAATTTTTCATTCTACTATGAATGTCAATCAGTTTAGTAGCAGTTGTCAAACAGTTAGACAGTGCGCAATGCGTTTTTTTTTTTTTAATATTATAAATTGGCTTGCGCTTGGCCGCCAACTCGCCTAGTGTTTTTATTTAATTTATTTCTTGTAATAAAAACACCAGGCGAGTTGTTAAGCGATGATGCGGTCTACTATGGAGCACGCATTATATTGGATAAAATGAGTTATATTGGATGATAGCTTTTTGGATCAGTTGGTGGTTTACCAGGTTTGAAGATTGCTTTATCCTTGGATCTTCTTCGTTTGGAGTTTTGGTCACACTTTCACATTAAAGCAATCAAATTAGAGTGAACAATGAACGTTTGTTGGTACCCGTATAACATCGAGAGGTGTACTGGCCACCGCACTCCCGAGGCTGGCCACCAGCGAGGAAGCGAAGTGGTTGGCTGGCGAGTCTCCTAGCGTGGCCAGCAGGTGTCGCTTGCACGCGTCGTACACGGGGAGCTCCACGGCCGCGATGACGGCGGCGCGCTGCGAGGTGGGCCCCACGCCCCGCCACAGCCCCCGCACGCCTTCCAACTGGTAGATGTCGATGAAACAACGGACTATGTTGCGCTTCTCCGTGCCCATCTGAAAATTAGAACATTTGGATCTTTCAATTCCGACTGCCCCGTTGGTGCAGCGCGAGCGTCATGTTCGCCGCGGGGCGCGCGCCCTGCTGGCAGGCACTGCTGCGGAGCCGGTCGGCCGCCGCGCACTCCGCCCTGCACCGCTCCGACAACACTGGTGGTTGCGGCAAGAAACTGGCTCTCTAGTCCCCTGCATCGTACATGGAGAGCGTACCACACGCCTATTACTTCATTTTAATATATATATATATATTTTTATTTGTCATTGCTTACTGTTTAGTTTTTAGTTTCTAAATTAGTGTATATGGATGTAAATCTGGAATAAAACATTTTTCATATTCATTTCATTTCAATTTACTGAGCGATGGTGGCCGGGCGGTAGCATGCGCGCTTTACAATCTGACGGCACCCGGTACAATCCTTGACAATGGCTTATTTAGTACATAAATAAATTATGTGCAGTTTCGATTCCATAGCTCATTAACGGTGAAGGAAAACATCGTGAAAAACATGTATATCCAAGAACCGCTAAAGTTCAAAAGCATGTGACATTCACTAACATGCATTGGGCCAGCATGGTGGATCAGGGCCCATCCTCTCTCTGAGAGAACGCGTGTGTCCCAGCGGTGGGAACTTGTAAGGCTGATAATGATGATGAATCTTTCAATGGAATATTTGTCAGATGTCGCCGCCGGGAGTGGTAAACCAACGCGTGTAGAAGTAGCTTTATGCACCGTGAGAAGTTGTCTAAAGCACATATTTAGTTAACTGCTAATGTTAGTTATCATGTAAACTGTACATTACTGTTGCTGCAGGCAATAAAGAAGTGATGGACCAATGTGAAAAATGTAGCCCCCAGCCTAAGCTGAGGCACACATAACGTGAGTCCTACACAGTCGTCTAGGCTAATTGTTAATTACAAACATACATAACATAGTGAGGTTATTAACTAAAAGAGCTTGCCGGCTATGAACCAAAAACAAAGTATATTTGAAAGCATGAACTTGCTGGAGTCTTATAGTTATCATCCAATTTTATATTTTTTGCATTTTGGCTTATTCTTAATATAACGAGTCATGCTTGGCTGAATGACTGTACAAGGCCAGGGATGTACGACATTGAATGACACTGTGGCTGTGCCAAATTAATATTTTACACCAAACAATAACATTTGCGAAACATTATTTTAGTGTAAAATATTCATGTTTTCATGTCAGTTCCAAAACACGAATCGGTGAAAAGTCGACAGCAAATAAACAATTCATGAGTGTTAACTTATACCACATCTCATTACTCTTGTTTGGAGAACACTGCAGCTGAATTGGCGCTTGAAAACCGATATACAGTATACAAAAATTTGTCCCAAAAACATGGAAGTTTATATTTTTATGATGAAATGGGCTAGCGTTTGACCACAACTCAACTGATGGTAAGTGACGATGTAGTCTAAGATGGGGTCTTGCCCATGAGATGCCTATTCACTCTTGTCTTGAAGAGACCCAGGTTGTGCCTTATAGGGAACACTGAGGTAGGAAGCGCATTCCATTCCTGTGCAGTTCATATTAGGGAGGAATTTTGGAAACGCTGCATGCGGACTTTACCAAAGTTCACGACGTAAGGATGGAATGTCCGCCTCGATGACCTATGGCGGAAATTGGTTGACGGGATCAGCTTAATCAGCATTCTCCAAAATGAACGCGATAAAAAATGGACAGATAAGACACTTTCGTTGAAATACTTCGCACCTTGCAGTCTTGGTCGAGAGGCTCTCAGCCGAGAACCGAGTTGTACAGCCAGCATGACATTATACTTGCATGCAAACTTCGTTACCTGCATCCGCACTTTAAGTACGTCAGTAGGGTTGGCGATAGCACTAGATAGGCCTCCCGCGAAGGCCGCGCAGAAGGTGTTAGTAGGCAGGTGCTCCCGCGCGCCGCGGTCGGGGCGCCGCGCGGCTAGCCAGCCCTTCATCGAGTAGTACGTGCCGAACTTGATCGTGCCGTAGGTGGCTTGCCGGAGCACCGCTGGCCAGATGCTGGAAGGGACGGACAAACTTTATGAAACCCATGGTTTAATAATATACTCCGCCAGATGTGGCGTTCCGCGACAAATATGTTACGTGGGTGACACGCGCCCATAGAGAACATTATAATATATAGCAACCACTTGCAACTGAACAGTGAAAGTTACAGTATTTGGGTGTCAACTCCCAGTACGCTAGACCTTGTTTTTTGGATCATCTTAAAACCTAATAAAACATGAGTCAATAGGACAGTGTTATATCTGCGGTTATATCAGCCGCTAAACACCTGAGGCAGCATTTTTGACGTAAGCAGAAAATGGGGCGACAGCGTTGGCGAGCATATAACGCATCTTTTACACGGATTTTCTAAATCAAAATCCTGGCAAAGTCCAGACATGTCTGGGCTAATCCTGAAAGACTGCAACCCTGTCTAAAATGCATGTCAAACAAGTAAATATGGACTTTAAAGGTATGTGATAAAAATGCAAATGTTACCACTGCCAATGACCTGAAATCCATTAACAGACTGTCATAAAGTTTGATTGTTTGCCAAGAAAGCGCTCATGAATGTAAATATTTACATCTAAGATAATGTCAGTATGTCTATTTTAACACAATCTGATCCACTTTCTTTAAAATCTGTGAGATATAGTAGAATCATTCTATGGCGTAAATTAATGATATCAGGACCATGGTGTCATTGGTCAAAGATCATACAGACAAACCTTGTAATTTTGTCACGTAAGAGATAATATTAGATTGAATAAATATGTTTTTATTGCACACTATGTTGTTTTGGCCGATATATTAAGATAAGACAATAGTTTCGCAAAACAAGTCTAGAATGTTTGTTATCTTTGTAATTCTTTATTGATATTGCTAAAGTAGTGTTACAATACACAAATGAATAATCCTACATATATAGGGTTTAGATCTCACTCTTACTATGCTATCTGCCTCGGTCTTGTGCTCACTGGGTCTATGTTTGACCAAAATCAGTGGTTTATACTAATATTATAAAGAGGAAAGATCTCATTGTTTGTTTATTTGCATTGAATAGGCTCCGGAACTACTGAACCAATTTAAAAAAAACTTTCACTGTTGGGAAGATACACTATCCCCAGGTGACATAGGCTATAATCTATACCCGTGCGAAAGCGGGGCGGACCGCTAGTTTTATATAAAAATGTGATGACCTCATTTCAGCTTAGTAGCACAGTTCTATGTAGCCCTGTATATTATAGTCACAAATGCATTGTCTGTAACTGAGTCATACATGGTCATACTAAAACAATAATGATTTGTATGACAGGAAAAACCCTCCGTATGTGCATCTCATAATTATAAAACATTTAATTACATGTATATATTATGATCGTAAAGCAATTTATTACTTTGTGTGTATCTCATAGTATGAACAATCTAAACATGTAATTTAAGATTGTAAAGCATAGTCTATAGAAATAATGACAATATGATCGCTTTTAGCGATAAGGCCGCCAGTTATTACACAAGTTTCTTAAGTTTTTGTCCTCTGTATCAATTTTTATGGTGTGAACAATAAAATCAATCAATAATTTAAAGTCCATTCTATTAATTGAGTAGTACTTATTCATTAAAAATTCTATTATTTTTGAGCTATTGAATAGTATTAACAAAATTAATACTATTTAATCCAAAATGATAATAACATGTAAAACATTGGACGGGTAAGATAATATTTTTTTGATATTTTGTTAATGATTTACGAGACATTTAATTAGTTTAATTATTTTGGACATTACTGATCTTATTTCAGTTTTGAATTTGTCCTGCATAAAATGTGGAAACACTAAACTAAAAATAGCTTGTCAAATATGTTAGAAGTGGTCTCACCCACAATATAGCGCCTTGACCCCCTCCTGACGAGAGGTCTTGACGAAGCAGTCCACCATGCCGCTGTAGCGCAGCTCCACATGGTGCGAGTCTATCTTCTGCCCTTGGATCTGGAGACGGGTCTTAGTTGTGTCGATGGGGAATGTACCTGGGCAGATACAGAGTGATAAATCAGAACAAGAGATGGGACTTCAACATTAGTGGTAAGCGGTTGTCATGAACAATGGTTACTGCTTAATTTAAAGTTGAGTGAATAATGTTACATAGATCTAGTATGTTCCACACTTCGACCAAAATAAAATAAAAATAAATAAATATTCGGGACATTTTTTGCACACACGGTCATCTGACCCCAAACTAAGCAAAGCTTGTGATATGGCTGCCAGAGACTGATATAAATACATATATAGCTTTAAATACATACTTAAATAGATATTAACACCCAGATATAGAACAAACACAAATGTTCATCGCATAAATGTTTGTCCTAGATGGGAATCGAACCCACGCCCCCAAGCTCAGAAGGTAGGTTCACTACCAACTGGACCAACGGGCTATCAACGAATGGACGGGCCCAAAAGAAGCGCATTTTTGAAGATTACAAAATGAGGTCCAGCGCTCACTTCATTTCACAATACTATTGTTACATGATAATGAAACACCTGACAAAATTATGCCTTTGTGTGCTTTCCTGAAATGTAATAACACAACAAAAAACCCTTATTTCGTTTTTGTAACGAATGTACTTACTATACATGGTTGTAATTAGGTGTTGAAGTATATGTCCAATGGTTTTGACTCGTTTTTACTGAGCAAGTTCAATGGTTATGCCCCATCCATTCATTTTAATTTGGTCGAAGGGTCCACATTAATTTCACCTCTAAGTAATGGCAATATTAGGTTATTTTTTTTAAGAAATTGGTTTGGCAAAAGGAAATGTGCTGAAAGAAACTAGAATATATATAAAGGAAAAGAAGCCCATGATAAGATTTAAACAGTTTAGACATACTGAACAGATAGACCCAACAAGAATCTTCCTTGACCCAATAGATTAGAAACTTAAGACCAGCAGGTGTACCACAATCTCAAAAGCATTCTTCAATAAAATTACTCTTACATTACAGATAACCAAGACAAAAGATTAAAGTATTAATGTTTTTGAGATTGTGATAGCCCATCTGTTTCTTACGAGCAGCAAGTCATAATGCAGAATTACCGAACTCAGCAACGATCGACGCTAAGCCGCCGTATATGAACGGTCTCCAATCACTCTCTCCCATTCCACAAAAGTATTTACACTCCAAAACCCGGTAGTCTTCTCGTCTTGTTACTTTTCTAGCTCCAAGCTAGCAAGCTACCGACTACTATACTTAGTAGTTATCTGGGGCAAGCTAAGCTACTCAACCACTCAGAGCAAATAAAATGTTCTGAGCTCAACCACTATTAAACCGACAAGAGTAGTACAATAAAAGGGGGACTCAACGTCCCTCCCTCGGGCAGGCAAGTTGTTGTTTCATTTCATAACAGACTAAGAAAAATTATAAGTTAACGCTAGACTTCAGACATCTAATTCCACAACACAATACACATTGTTTCATGAGCGGGCCGTATAATTTAAAGTCAAAGAGAATATATATACTACGTAAGAATTTAAAGTAGTCTTTGACCGGAGCTAGGCATGTCGATCTTTAATCGATTAATCGAAAAATCGATTTTTTGAGGTCAGAAAATCGATTTTTTACATCGATCTGACAGAGTGGATCGATTCACTAGATCGATTCTCGAACCCTGAGAATCGGACCGATTCACGATGTTGAGAGGTACTAATATAGATCGAACAAATATAGTACATTTACCTAGAATCGATAATATTTCATGGGATTATCTACGGAATCGATTTTCTAGATCGTTAAGGTATCTCTATGCTGTAAAGGTTAATTTAACTATCGAACGATAGTCTGGAAGTCTGTGTGATCTATGGTATGCGCAAATGCGTAAATTGTGCAAATTATTACGATAGTTAGGTTAGAAGTAACGACATTATCACTCCCACGCACGCGAGCAGGATGACAATCTGTCACCATCGTTCAGAATCTCGAACAGAAATCCTTAATAACCTAGTATACTATTTGTAGTAACGCGAGTTTTGGCGCCAACGTGAAGAAACATGGGCCTTTTCAAGGCAAGAGTGAATAGGTATCTTCTAAGTCTGCGTGCTTCATCTTCGACCACATCGTCGCTTACCAACAGGCGAGTTGGTGGTCAAACGCGGACATATTCGCGATAAAAAAAATGTTGCCTCATGTTATTATTTTCGATTGTTACTGTGAAATAATAATGGTGGATTATTACCTATTCGAAGTATTCGTGAACGTGTATTTCCATGTTGTTTCCAAAACTCCATAGATGGGCATCTAGTAAAGTCTCATCTAGTAAAGTCTCAACTACTTTATTGGGGCAGAATGACTATAATATACAGAGAAAGGAACCTAAACAAAAAATTCTCACTTCTGGGGGCTTAGTCCCAGATTTGATAGTTTTCGAAAACATTTTTCGTTTACGTATTGTTCCATTCATTTTAGTAAAGCGCCTCCAGCGGAAACGCGGAGGAACTAAAATTGGCAGTATAGATTGCTTCACTCTAATACGAAAAAAGTTTACGAATACCTTTCAGCCCAGCAAAACGTAAGCGAAAAAGTTTTCGAAATTTCTCAAATCTGGGACTAAGCCCCCTGTTCTAAAATACGTAAAGCTGGGTCTCCTGCACACAAAATCTAACAAAATAAATAATCAAAACATGTTTACCTAACATCTGCCTTATTGTGGAGTCCGTTCGTGATTTGTATTGTGATTATGATCGCGTTCCATCCCGTATGAACAGACATCCATAATAAGCCAGATGTTAGCCAAACATGTTTTGTTAAATTTGTTTTGTTAGAATTTGGGTGCATGAGACTCGGCATAAGACGATGCGGTATGGCTTCAATGGCTTTAGCGTGCCCAATTATAAGCCCAAAAACAAAACAAAAAAAATCTGGAATGTATAAATGCCAACCAAGGACTTTGTATACCTACCCTCTGTGCCTACCCTAAAACTTCCATGATGCCAACAGACGTGTTAACTTGGGTGACAAACCGCCGGCGCCGTCTGACCAACGGGAGAGAAAGAGAAAAAGGGAGAGAAAGAGAAAAAGGGAGAGAAAGAGAAAAAAAATCTTTCTCTCCCGTTGTTCAGACGGCGCTGGCTTGGCCGGTTGGACGGTGCTTGTCAGTGTCAGCCAAATCCGACACGCCGACACGTCACGTCTGTTATCTAACTTGTTTGTAAATAAAATAGATTTTAATATGTCCTTTTCGTTTGTTTTATTTCATAAAATATTAGTCGTATGAAGTCAGTCAATTGTTATTAAATAGGATATATGCTCGAAGTTAAGTAGATACTTATTCTATTTATAAATCTTTATTTAAATTGAATCGATCTATTCTGCACCGAATAAAAATGAAATACTTTTTTTAATTGAATAAGTAACCATTTGTCCCCAAGAATTTATCCAAATAGAAGATCAATTCAGTTTAAAAAAGAATTGTTTTTTTTGTTGTTCGAAAATCGAATCGATTAATCGAGAATCGATTTTCTAGTAGCCGATTTAATCGAGAATCGATTCGGTTGACTTCGATTTGAATCGATTCAAAAATCGATTCTTATTTTTAAGAATCGACATCCCTAACCGGAGCTATAATCAAAGGTGTTCCGTGAATCAAAGAGAATACAACTATAATTTGCGAACTTGCGAAGCGGCGAAAAAATTACTTTATTACTTTACTTTCAACTTTTTAAAAGTTTTTTTTATTTTTTTTGTCAAATAACTTTATTACTTTACTTTCAACTTTTTAAAAGTTTATTTTTATTTTTTTGGCTATTAAGAAATTCATTTTTATTCTGTATGTAGTTATTTTTTTATATAATCAAATTTAAAAAAAACTATGCCGATGTCAACACAAAGAAGGCAAGGCAAATGTCTTTGCGTAAAAGAGTCATGCAATGTGAAAAAAAGGCATTAGCTCAGATCTTACTTTGACAGTGACAATGACGTCTAATGTTCACAGAATATTCAGTTAAGAGTTAAGACTGCTGTTTTTATAATTTATTATTTTGAGAATTATTATTTATTTTACCTATATGATAAGTTTGTATAATTTTTAACCGCAACAACGCAAGTTAAGGAAACTAGACCTGTTAAGTACTGTGACGAATTCGATTTAATAGGTATGTAAACTCGACAATGCTTATCATATCGTAGCCCTAGCCTGGTATTTCTTTTACAAATAACTTGTCCACCACACCACCAGTACCACCAGTACCACCACCTATATACATTTTATTTCAGTTAGAATGTTTGATAACTATGGAAACCAGCCTGCTCCGGCGGCGCAACCGCCGCCAACTTCAAGAATAGTTAGATTCGATAAGGAATACTTCTCTTCAACATCTGGGATATTGAAAATCATTCAAATCGTAAGTACCCTAGCAAGTGAATTATTCACCTTAATGCACAAAGTATGTCATACTTATGGTCAGGTAAAGTTTAAGGTACCTAGCTATATCACATACTTTCGCATGAAAGTGTTCAATATTTCTATAGGAATAAAAATCTGGAGAATGATCTTGGGTTGGCTTTAGGTATCATCTTCCTGATTTTGGGGTCAATGGGGGTGGGGTGGGTGATTGGAGACTCCACCCCTGTCATTTAATCCAGCCAGACACACGACTTTTTGAAATAGTTTTTTTTTATTTCTTGATATTTAGGCGAAAAGAAGATAATAGGCCATTTTGTTTACATCCTAAGCCTCGTAGAAGTCCTTACTATCTGCAGTGCTGCATGTCAAATTCAAACTCAATGACATATCCTAAACTCGGATTGTCTAGGTTGAAGTGAGTCAGAGAACTGATGCAATGCAGAGCACCCAGTTGCCACTTAGTGTGGTCCCTACCCCTAGAGTGTATATAAAAAGCACAGGATCCAGAAGCTCAAGAGCTTCTGGCGTGCCCACCCAGAGTCTGACACAGGGTACCTGGACTTGAGTAGGTTTTGATTTTCAAAGTTTTCGAGCCAAGTGATTTATAACCTAATATTCCTTATTCTTTCATCAAAATCGTATTACTAACAAAATGAATATTTTTGTACATCAAGTCCTTAATAAAAAAATATATTAATGAACTCCTTAACATCAGGTGAGCTATAGGCAAACGCCTAACATGTCAATAAAAAACTTCTATTCAATAATTTTTGGTTCTAGTTTTAACCCTTTTTGTGTGCAAGCATAAAAGAATCACACTGTATTTTCTCTTTTCAGGTGGCCAATATGATCGGTTTTATTTGCATAAAGATATCATCGCAGTTTCTATCTGCCATACTATACAACCTTCTCTACTGGATCGGTAATGTTGTCACATTCATCCTGATAATTGCGTACATGTTCCATTTCGTGGAGAAGTTTGACCGGCTGCCGTGGCTCAAGTTCGAGTTCTTCTTCAGCGTGGTGATGACCCTGGCATACATTGGGTGCTCGATATTTGCGACGACTATTGGTGAAAGCGTGGGATACGCTGTTGGGGTGAGTTTTGGATTTTGAGAATAAAGTAGTTTAATTGATCAAATGCGAAATAGCCGTTTATTCCGATTACCAGGCATAAACAAGAACTTTACGAGCATGGGAAATAAAAATATAATTATGTATGGGTAATACCACAGACCTATATCTAAGTAGACTTCACAAGCGGTCCAAACTGTATGAAAACTAAGTGTGTCAAATTTTTCATACCTAAAAGTACTTACCTGTGAAAAGAAATATCTTTATTCTGTCGGCCAACTCTATTTGTGGTATTCTTGCAACTCAGTATTGCACAATTACCAATTTTTGTTTCAAACTGACACGTGTTGTCACTGCACCGATTGAGCAGACTGATTTTATCAGGACTCAATTACGACCATTGATCGTAATTGTATTGGAATTGACATGCAAGGTAGGTCAACTAAAAAAAAACAAAAAAACGGGGTAACGGGGTTTTTGTGGGTAAAACTTATACTGAAGAAATAATTTAAATTGACTGGTAAAGTTCTGAGATTGATTGAAGTTGTGTTTAAAGTTTTTGGTGGGGATGCTCCCTTTTCCGCAAAGCGAGTGTTAGTATAGAATTTTTATGGCTCACATTAGGCTTGACGTCATATCTTAGTATAGCGCGTGAGTCTAGCATGAAATAATGCTTACAACTTCCTCATTTTTGAACCGATTCTAGTTTTGTTTTCGTCGATTGATTCCATTTATATTCAGGATTTAGATAAGGCAACAAAAATAATCAGGCAACTTGGCTATTTAGGCATTTGTAGTATAGTTTTTTTTTTTATTTGCCGTTTTTAGAATGGGCCATAAACCTCTTGTTCTAACTAAATTTCATTAAAATCAGAGTTTAAATCAATTGATAATTTTGGGCCTCTATCTGGCTCAAAACAATGATGGTCATAAAGCGCGGGAATGCCGCCAGCCTGATTGACACGTTTGGACAAGAAAAAAATCGCAGAGATTTTGAATTTTAATTTCTAAATGTGTTTAGGTTTTTTTTTAATCATTAGTAAAAAAATTAAGTAGTTTGTTTTAATATTTAAATGTTGTAAGTTCCATGTAGATTACTAATAATAGACCTTTTTAATGTAATACTTTATTCTAGCGAATAAATATTTGATAATGGTTTTACCTTATTAACTTATTATATTTTCCAGTTCTTTGGATTTTGTGCGGTGATAGCATATGGACTCGACGGATATCTCAAGTACAAGGGCTGGAAGAGAGGGCTACCACCTCAATAACGATCTATGTCATTGCATTGGTGCCTTAAGGGCCAGGATACCGGGTGCAGCGATCGTGCTCACTCATTTGATGTTTTTTTAAGATGTCAAATGGCTGGACTTCGGCCATTTTACGAGGTTAATATTTGGGATAAACAATTTTTCCCACTTAACTTAGTAACTAAGCTTTAACTTATGAATAGTTATGCTCCCACACAACACATGCTAGAACTATTAATATTAAATTTTCAGTAGTAGCCACCATAGTCGACGAACTTATAATCGCCGGTCTTTTTCTCTCCTAATACGCGGATGTTTTATCTAAAAAAAAAAAACTTTTTTCTCTTAACCCGCAGTTTTTTCTCTCCTAATAGGTACGCGGACTTTTTTCTCCAAAAACATAATTCTCCTAACGCTTTTTTTCTCTTAACATGCGTACTTTTTATCCTATCCCAGTTTGTATCATCGTCCAGGGAATAAATGACCGTTGCCTGTGGTAGCTATTTGTTTTCCTGTACTTTCTTAAAGCTGCTTTGTATCTCTGCTAAGAAAAGTGAGACGGGGGTACCACAGTTCAGAGCAATATGAAGTTTTATTAATCTTGCTTTTTGGAAGTGAAAAAGCCGATAGTGTTGAGATTAAGATAATAATTATGTTGTTTAGAATTAGATGTTGTTGTTTAGTGTTCTTTAGTGTTTATATAGGAATATTTTTAAGTATTCTGTGGGAGTAAAAACAATTCAAGACCAATTCAATTTGTAATTGTAAGCCAAATTAAAACCACCTAGTTTTAAGACCAAAGGGACATTGTCCCAGTTTTTTTTTTATACCATATTGTTTTTGTTTTTTTAGATGGTTGACATTATAAGTTTGTGCTTTAGGCCCTGTTCATATTACAGATGCAGGTGGGTTCTGTTCTACTGACTGCATGAGTTTCTCGCCTTTGTATCAATAATTCGTAAACCCTTTTTTCTCTAGCATGTTGCATATTTTGATGATACTGTTTACATATACTTTGGCAAGTTTGTATTTGCTTTTACGCAAACTTTTGTACTACTATTTTGATAAGTTCGAAAATGGTACAAACTCAGCGGTTTTCGCGTAGAACGCGTGCGCGTGCGTCTGTTATGTGAACGATGCGTTAAACGTATCGTCCACGCCAGCTCTAATGGCGGTGGACGAAATGCTTGGGGACTGAAGTAAGATTGAGTTTAGTAGTATATAATCTTTGGTTTTATCATAGACAGAAGTACTAACTTTTGTTTATGATATTAATAAAAAGATGCGTGAGTAAGGAATGATAAAAACACTGAATAAGAGTTTTTAAAGAATTTATGCGACTGTATTTAATATTAATTTGCGGTATTATTACTGCTGACGGTGCCTTATTGTTGGTTTATAATGCATTTATACTATAGCTAGAGTATTTGTGTTGCATTTCATGCTGAAATCTTACTCTGAGCTCTTAATGTTTTTTTTTTACAAAATCTTGTCAGTATTTTATTTTGGGTGTTTTTATTATTATTATTATACGAGTTAAATTTTTTAATCACTGTAATTTTTTTAATCAATTTGAAGTTCGTAAGGCTTGCACAAAGTGGTGATAAAATATTTTGTACTGAATCAAGGTATGTAGTAAATTAAGTAACTAGATAAATTTATATACCAACTTTGTATTTTATAACTTTTAATTGCATTTCTAAAAAGTATTTTTATATCCATGTTGCATCTTTAAATGGTCAAAATTACACATATTTAAAGGTGTCTTTGTTACGAGGTCTATAACTTGTTACATTTCTATTTATATCACAAAGTATTATATATTCATAAGGAAAAATTGCTTCTACTATAGCTATATGTATATAACATGTTCATATACCTGTGACGTTACACAAATAAAACAAAGAAACACATTTAAAGCTTATTTTTATTTAAACAACAATAAATACACTTACCCTCTTATGCAGAAACGTCCAATAAGCTTAACTGGGGCTTTACGCCTAGCTGTTTAAAGCAATCCAGTTTAGGTGATGAAAAAATGTGCAACCGCAAACCGTATCTCGGCGCGTTAAGGTTCACTTTCGCGTGATTTTCCGAACTGCGCTGTTTTAACGTTAGTTTGAGACCGCGTATGACGTTCGCCGTAAGGCCCAAGTGCGGTGAATATCTCTATTGACCTCTCTCCAATTAGAAGTGTCACGTGTGAAAGCGAGACCAAGGGGCTTTTTCTTTACGGCTGCCTCTTACTGGGGTCTCGAAAACCGCAGTTCGGAAAATCACGCGAACGTGAATCTTAACACGCCGAGATACGGTTTGCGGTCGCGCAATCCGCATCACCTGAACAGTCGCTTAAAACAGGTAGGTAAGGCCTGAGATCACATTTTAGTTATAACTGGCCTCGGACGTTTCTGAATAAGAGCGTTAGAAGATAACAATAGGTATAAGCCAGTTGGACTGGAAAACCACTACCACTGTGTAGTCCCAATATAACACCAAGTTTAGAATAAGTCGGAGTTAGGCCGTTCCCTTATTTGTCGGTGCGGATGCAGCATGGTATCTAGGGGTAGCGTAATGATAGCAGATAGCCCGTTGGTACAGTTGGTAGTGAACCTAACTTCTAAGCTTGGGGCGTGGGTTCGATTCCCACCTAGGGCAAACATTTATGTGATGAACATTTGTATTTGTTCTATATCTGGTTGCTAATATTTTGCTAATATCTAATTAAGTATGTATTTAAAAAACTATATATGTGTGTAAAACAAAATTCTTTCTGGTTTCGAGTAAGACAGCACTGTTTGAAATATAGGCTATGTACAGAATATGTACCGAGAAAAAAGATACTCCGACAAATGAGGGGACGTCCTTATTGCTCTAGGTTTATCCAAGTTCTTATCTAGATTCTACTTTACAACTCTAAGCAATTTATAATACGGACTAGGGGTTCCTTTGAGCACTATATTATTTTAACATCCGAAAAGCTGTGGTCAAACGACTGGCTTATCAGCCATTTAATGGCAAAACCATTATTGATAGGTATAATAGTATTTAGAATATTTACTGAAATAAACCTAGGGCAAATAAATCTTATAAAATATGAGCAACAAGTGCATTCAAATGAATTTATTATTAATAATGCTTATATTTTTATAGTAAGTAATAATATTTGACACAGACAGTGAGCAAAGTGGAGTAGTGTTGGACGGACAAATAGTGAAAATAACGAGAAAAACTTACTATTATATAATCTTTGCTATTATTTAAGAAGATGAAGAAGAAGAAGTGATGATTCGAAACTCAAGGTGAAACGTTTCGTCCATGGCGGAAAATTCAATTTCCAAACTTTGTTTAGGGTTCCGTACGCAAAGGGTAATAACAGGACCATATTACTAAGCCTACGATATCTGTGCGTCCGTCTGTCCGTCCTACCTTTAAACGGCCATATCTAACAAACCGTAATAGATAGCCAGTTGAAATTTTCACAGAATATGTAATGTTACGGCGGATTAAATAAGAAATAATAAAAAAGTAAAAACAAAATTGGGGACCCCATACAACAAACGTATTTTTGTATTAGGTCTAATCAGGGGCGGATCCAGGATTTCATTATTTCATTTTGGGGGGGGGGGGGGTGTTTTAGGCAATCCAGAGGAGGGGGCATGGGGGCCATGCCCCCGCCCCCCTGGATCCGCCAATGGCTCTAATGAAAAAACGGTAATACGTACAAACGTTAAACTTGGTATACTCGAGCGTCACTGTAGCAATATTTACTATGTGGATGCGTAGAAACGCTACGACTATTTTGGAAGGCGTTAAGCCTGACAATAACTGGTTGTATTTTGTGGTGGTACGGAACCCTCAATGCGCGAGCTCGACTCGCACTTGGCCGGTTTATTTTTGTTGTAGCTAGGCCGGGTAATTATAGTAATGCTTGCGAAAATCGATGATTATTCTTTACATTATCATGTAAACTTGTTTATCAGTAACGCTATTTATTACTTACATTTCTCCATTAATTGTTTGAAATAGTAAAAATTTGGAGAAATTGAAGTAATAAGATGCAAACTTATAAACACGTTTACATGATTATGTAAAGAATAATCATTGATTTTCTCAAACATCGTGATCATTTACAATAATTACCTGACTTAGGTACAAGGACAAAAAATTCTGTTTGAAAATTAAGTATCAAGAATTATTTATCAAGAAGAATTATAAATTAATTATCAAGAAAAATTACGACTTAGTAAAGATGTTTTATACATTTAAGTGACGAGACAAGCGAGTTGTTCGCCTGATGGTGAAGGCTAACAATGGTCATCGTTAGGGCTCGTTTGTGGAGATGCGGGGAGTCTTGCGGGCGCCATCGCCGGCAATGCCAAAGGCTTCTGTGTAAACACTCTCACGCACGAGGCGCCGCTCAACGACCTGCGTCTCCGTAAACAAGGCCGAACGCTGCGTCCACCAGTGCCGTGCGAAAATCTACCAATAGGATCGCTTCATTCCGTCTCGCCTCGCCTCCTATTGGTTGGTCCTATTGGTTAATTCCTCGCACATTACTGGTGGATACGCAGCCTTAAGCTGGAAACAAATTATCGGACGCGACATAAAGGTATCTAGACAATGAATGTACACGGAGCTGTGCAAACTATCGGGCGTAAGTCGTGGACGTAACTATGAGCGTTGGGACGTCCGACAGAAATCTGGCGCGCCGGATGTATTTGTCAGCCGAAGCCATGCCTCAAGACTGTGCACACTTATCAGTCGCGTCCGTCAGCCGCGTCCGATAGTTTGTTTCCAGCTTTATACTTACCATAGATAAAATACATCAGAAATATATAACTTAGTTATAATATCACAAAGAACCTATCTACATTAATTATGGTAAAAATGTTTAATATTAAGTATAAATGTATAATTTATGTTTCCCTTTATATACTTAACTGGGAAGAAAATATTATTATTGGTAAATCATGATGATCAACTTGTGATTATTTTTTACAAATAAATTAGTTACAAACATTGTATATAATATACACGCACTACACGGGACGGTGGTACTAAGCCGAAAGGAGGTAATTGGTTACTCATAATTTTGTACAACTTACTATAATATATGACCAGTCATATAGTCATGAAAAAAATTATTACCTGTTCGAAATATAAATATAATTGCATGGAACACAAAATGCATGGAGCAACTAATTTTTTGCGACTTAAAGGTTGGTTTTATAGTGATGATTACAATGACCTCCTTTTGGCTTAGTATCACAGGTCTGTGTAACCTTGTATGTGCAGTTTTAATATCAATATCAACTTGGTATTAATCTAATATTTAGTTCAATCTAGGAAGACGCGTTAAAGTTTCTCTTTCTCGTAACAACTTACAGTGCTGATTAGCTTTACCTTAGTGTGTGTGCGAACATAAATAACATTAGTATGTTAAATAGAAAAACATTCATAACACGGAGTGATCTCCTTCAAAGCAATTTCAATCATAAGTGTTTTTTTAATATGATACAAGCTAAAGTCGCTTCGCGCGAAGGACTTAGTGCCTTTTATGTTTTGTAACATACCTACTAAGATTGAAATTGCTTTGAAGAAGAAACCCATATCTGTGCCCCGTCTTCTCTTATATGTGTGCCTTACGTCTAACAAGCGTAACATTGTACAATAGCACCAATAATTCAAGAGCATTGTACAAGAGCTCCGTTGGTCAAGTGCGCTTGTGCGCTCGGGGGCGTGGGTGATGAACATTTGTGCTTGTTGTATATCTGGGTGTTAATATCTATGTATGTATTTAAAAATATATTACATGTATCAGTCTCTGACAGCCATATAACAAGCTATGCTTAGTTTGTAGTTAGACGACCGTGTGTGTACAAAAATGTCCAGAATATTTAATTTAAAAAAAACTCCGTACCAAAAGCGGCCCCAAAAGTAAGCACGCCATCACGCACACTCCCGCAATGAGGCAAAAAAAAATATTTAAAATATGGTAGTTTTAAAGATCGTTGACTTGCACTGTAAGCAATAACTTACGTGTCTTTCTAATTTGAACTTTTTATTTCATTTCAAGATATTTCATAAACTCCAAATAAGATTGCCTTTAGTATAATATCTTAGTCCTTTTCATGAAAGAAGTCCCACGGCAAACAGCGGAACTAAATTTCCATGTTGTAGTTGTCAGGTGTTGTTACTGTGTTTGGACGCTAGTGAGATTTTTATTAATTTTCCATCGTTAAAGAGTCGTGTACGATGCCAAAAGTTGTTAAAGTTCTACTCGAGAAATGATACTGATAGTGATTGATACGCGATGACAGCGCCGCGTCTGGAGGACTTCAAACATGAAAAGCACTCAATCTCTGTAACATAGGCCATTAGGTGGGTATACACAATACATTTCCTACAAAAATACTACGCTTATAAGATTACTTAGGTACTAATCATTGCTAAAAATAAATATTCAATTCTTACACATTTGTACATACATCTAAGTAACACGGCACTTTGTATTTTAGCACCTACAATAAAACTGCTATGCCGGCTGTACACTACCACTGGTGGCTACTGGGAATGTTATTCTCGATTGCCACCACCGGTGGCGAAGCTGGCGACAACTGGTACGAACAAATTCTTGGCCGATGCCACAGGTGGCAATGGGTTTTTTAAAATCTTGATAGCCAGTAGTAGCGGTGAAGACGGTGGTGGAACTCGGGAATAGCCGGATTAAATGGAAGGTGGTACTTAGACGAAATTAGATATCACATGTTCCATGCGCATGCTTTTGCAACAGTGTTTTCACTGAAGCAAAGGCAGAACCACATTTTTTTGTTGTTTTTGAGTCGCCCTTTTCACACAACCCTTTGTCTCAGGCGTAAAATGGCGAGACGAGGCGCGATTGAGCACGGTCCGACATACCACTCTCGGCCGGTCTCAGCGAAAGTGTACATCCGGCATTAATGTTGTGTACACAAATAACTGCTAAAGGGTATGATAACAGTGAGCAGTTATTTCCAAGGTCAAAAGCTAGTTTTACTGTTTATGTAAATGCAAAATGTTATTTAGGTAATTTTTTATGTTAGTTTTCTTGACTAGAACTCTACGAACTCAGCTTTCGCCTAATAATATTTTTACAGATATTTAGAAAAATACATATGTTTATGAGCTGTTTTCGTTTTGAGTGATATTCTGTCCCTACTGAGTCAAACTTAGTAGTATGCGTGCCGTGACATCATTGTCTTCACTTTTCCGGTGTGCGAAAACGTGACAACACTACGAAAGTGTAAGTCTGTCTCAGTTCCACACGACAGAGTTGAGAAAATGTAGTTGCGACGTACATCCGACAGATACAGTGTACAGAACTGGCGCGACAAATTACAAAATGTAAACATGTAAGCAGATGTAAAGCCGAAGTACAATAAGTCTCATCATCATCATCATCATCACCCACAGCCTTCCTTATCCCACTGCTGGGTATGGCTGCTCTTGCTATGCCATCTGTCTCGGTCCTGTGCTAATCGAGTCCAGGTTCGACCCGCGATAGTAACAATATCGTCGACCCATCTTGCAGCTGGACGACCAACGCTCCGCTTACCTTGCCTCGGCCACCGCTCTGTTAAAACCTTACTCCACACAATAAGTACAATAAGTCCATCAATACCAAATTGCCATCAAGCCTTGAATACACTATTCTTAAATGTAGCCAACGAATATACAGGCGTGTTTAAGTAATGTTACTCAATCTTTATGACGAGTCACTAAATGTCATAATTTTCACACTCTCACCGGTAAGTTCTTCGCATTTGACAGCAAGAAGGGACTCATAAAAACGTGTTATATCCATACTAAGTGGGGCTTGTGACGTGTTGTTGCTTGTTGTTGACGACGTGACCTTGCGCGGGCGCTCCCGCTTTGATGGTGCGGGCGCGCATGAATGCTTCTAAACCGTATAACACCATACACAGGTAGCCGAAGAACTGAAACCAATGGGATTCATCGTTAGGTTATTGCGGTATTTTTTAAAATTTTATTTATTTATTTAATAATAGGCTTGCGTTTGACCGCCAACTCGCCTGGTGTTAAGCGATGATGCGGCTCGAGATTTTAGACATCCTACCGGAACACGTTTTTTCAACTAAAGTAGGAACAAGGATAGATAGACTAGAGCAGACTACTCATATATCGTCCTTGGTATGAATGAGCCATTCAGAGCATAATCCATCCTCCACACTAAAATCCATGTTCCATCTAGCCGCTCTAATGTTTAGTGACAACAAACTCAGAAACTTTCTATTTTACAATGTAATATAAAAATTTGTAAATGAGAAAGTTTTAATGTTAGTAGGTACGAGTATTATAGGTAATTGTTGTAACAAATAGTAAATTTTCAACATGATACTTTATTAGGGTTCGGTAAAGTCAACGTTTTTTATTTGCTTGTCAATGGGTGTACAACTTTGGGAAAGGATTCATTGGTGTACATGGTCTTAAAATATAAAATTTTCATCCATTACCAGTCCTAACAAAACAAAAATAATAATAAGAAAAAATTTGACAAATCCTTCAACAAAAGTTTATTTCGGCCTTAACGTATGGAACCCTCGATGAGTTAATGTCACTAGCGTTATGGTAATTTTTTTTGACGAGGGGGACCTCATAAGGAACATAGTACTTGAATTCAATCCACTTAGCTACAACAAACAAATAGGTATTGTTTGTGTAATAATAATAGACATTGCGCGTCGCGTGAGGGGAACTCAATAAGGAAAACTATAGTCACCTAGCTATGTGAATAGAGTACCAAATATAATATGCGACTGTGACTAATTCAATAGCCCGTTGGTCCAGTTGGTAGTGAACCTACTTTCTGAGCTTGGGGGCGTGGGCTCGATTCCCACCTAGGACAAACATTTACGTGATGAACATTTGTGTTTGTTCTATACCTGGTTGTCAATATCTATTTAAGTATGTATTTAAAACTATATATTATGTATGTATATCAGTCTCTGGCAGCCATATCACAAGCTTTGCTTAGTTTGGGGTCAGATGACCGTGTGTGAAAAAATGTCCCGAATATTTATTTTTCTATTATTATTAACTTTATTTATTTTAGGTCTTAATGTTTAAGTTTTTACTATTATTATAACACTTTATTTCAATATAAACACGGGTCTAGCCCGGACATTTAGTAGGCATTGGTGGGGCCGAAGCCAACACCAAGAGGCCCCGTTGAATATAAAATACAATATTATTGAATGTGTATAAAATGGATTATAAAACTATTGTACAGTATAGGATATAAAACGTCTAGGCTATTGAGGTGAACAACTTGTGGATGGGATAACAGATCTATGGTATGAGGTACGGCACCTGCCAATTATGCCTCATTTCAAAATACTTAGGCAGGTGATGACTTGCCACTCACTAAATGGGCCCCCCATAATGGCTGCCGCATATTGGCACCGGAAGGGCAACATTGACGTGGGTGGCTTAGGGTGTCGAGAGGTGTGCTGCACTTTCACTAAGAGCTACTAGCGGCGTTATGCCCTTTAACACTTCCACCCTGGAGCTTAGGTTTTTAGCTCTTGCGGTTTCCACCCCCAGACGGCTGGTTAAGGCAAGCCAGGGGTCTGGGTCTCTGGGGTTTTAGACCCATGGAATCGGGATACGCGGTGTCGCCACTCACCGACGGCTCGCCATAAAGCCGCCCCTGCGTTACTATTATTATTATTATTATTTGTATAATTGTACGCCTTGTAAATTTATATTTTATCAATAAATTACTTGACTTACAAGTGTTTTTTTTTTAAATAACTGACAGATAGGTGTTTTATGATTTTAAACATAGGTAAAACCTGGAGCCTTGTGGCTAGCTGTTTAAAGCAATCCAATTTAGGTGATGAAAAACTTTTGCGCGATCGCAAACCGTATCTGGGCGCGTTAAGGTTCACGTTCGCGTGATTTTCCGAACTGCGCGGTTTTAACGTTAGTTTGATACCGCGTAAGCAGTTGGCTGTAAGGACTGGCTCTCAAAAAAAAAAACTTAACAAAAAGTTTTTCTTATTTTATTAGAAATTCGTACTTCAAATTCAAACCAAATTTTATCAAAATCAAATGACTAGTTACCGAGTAATGTAACTAGTACTTCCTCAAAATAATGCAATGATGACATCATAAGAGGGCAAATGAAGGTTAATTATATTTGTTAAAAATATCCAATATCACCTATTATTTTTCTACAACATACATGTGTCCTAATGTTTAATTTATTACAAATAACAGGCTTACCGATGAATATAACTAAATAGATAACATATTATACAGGAATTTTTTTTTTTATTGGGTGATAAATCTCTGAGATATGTGCGTTTAAAGTTTGAGGTGGGGGTAGTCTGTTCCTTTTTCGCAAAGCGTGTGTTAGTATAGCATATACATGGCGCGCCTGAGGCGTGACGTCATAGCTCAGTATAGTGCGCTCTCTGTCTAGCATGAAATTAAAATACTTATACCTTATTTATTTTTGAACTAATTTTAATTTTGTTTTCCTGATGGGATCTATTTACGATCAGCTTTGTTATGAGGTAATAAAAAATATTAGTTATCATGCCTATTAAATGTATTGTGATGGGAGACTATTCCTCCAATATGTTTTCTAGTTACAATGCAGATAAATGAATTATCACCATTGCCCGTAAATGATCTTGAGACAAACACTGCCAACGTTTACAGCAGTATAAGGAAAAGTACAACAATATTGATAGAGGTAATCACAGAAAATATTTTTTGTTTTTTTGTTTAAAATAGAACGGCTGTCAAGGCATTTTTGTAAGAAATGTGTTGTAGCCAGTTGCAGCCATATAAACGTAACGTCAGTCATTCGAAATCAGTTAGCAACTGTGATACGGACAAAGAACTTTGAGACCTAACCCAAAAAGGTAAGGTCCAAGTTCTTTGGATGCGGAGTTCGACGCGTTGATCTAAATAAGCATGTTCAAACAAGGTTCTGTCATAATGCCTTGTCAAAATCTGTGACCTTCTCATTTCCGTTCTATTTAATTCTCTTTTCTGTGGAGGTAAACCGTAAGAAACAGTAACTCACCCCGGCAGCGGAAAAGCCCGCCGCACCGAATGCCACGACGATCGTCGACGTGATCATATTGAAGAACACCAGACCGATGCAGATGAACATCTCTATCTAGAAAAAAAACCCACTTCTATTGGAAATGTGAAAGTTACCATCTGTATGCTTGTTATTTTCCCCTAATGGCTGACACAAATGTTGATGAAATTTGAGAAGAAAATAGTGTGCAACCTGATTTTAAAAAAGGCCATGGGATTATTATTGTTGTTTTTGTGGCAGTCCTACAGCAGGACCTGCAGGACCAAATGCCTTTCTTCCTTTTTTAGGGTTCCGTACCCAAAGGGTAAAAACGGGACCCTAAGCCTACGATGTCTGTCTGTCTGTCTGTCCGTCTGTCCTACCTATTAACGCCTGTATCTTTTGAACCGTAATAAATAGCCAGTTGAAATTTTCACAGAATGTGTAATGTTACGCCGGATTAACGAAAAAATAATAATATAAATTAAAAAATTAAAACGAAAGGGTCAACATACATACAACAAACGTATTTTTGTAATAGCTCTAATGTACAAACGGTAAGCGTCAAACTTGGCATGATTATAGTACACACTCTAATGTATAACAACAAATAATAAATAATAGGCAAGTGCGAGTCGGTGATCAATTTCTGTTCATTACTAAGTTATAACTGGTAATTTCGTTATTGAACTTTGTGGTGGTACGGAACCCTCAGTGCACGAGCCCGACTCGCACTTGGCCGGTTTATTTTAAAACTCTGTCATTTGGAAAATTCTTTTTTTATTTGAAAGGATGTACTTTCAGATTGGTCCCATTTTTTAAATCAGTTCAGTAGTTTTATTTTTAAATCAAAATAACTGGAAAAATATGTCATCCAAGTAAACGGAATTTCATAATTCAAATTTTCTAATTTTGAAGTAAGTTTTTTTAATTGATTACTATGTATTATCAAAACAGTGGCACGGAGGACCGAGATTTATTGAGGGAAATGGGGAATACCTTTGCCCAGCAGTGGGACAGTATAGGATTAAAAAAAAAAAAAAAAAAAAAAAGTGCCACACAATACCAATTTGGGTGTCAAACATGTTTGAACAGCTACTGGTTGCTTTATATCTCTGTGCATGTTTGCATGTGTGCATATCATTTTAATTTTGTTTCTACCTTCATCCATTGCCAGTTGTGGTATTTTTCTACAACATGGTAGACATACGCGCCGGTGACGGAGCCAGTGTACAGGAGACCGAGGATGGCGATGACGATGAAGAACACTCCGCGAGGGTCGCTGCTGAATGCTGTACTGCTGATGCATATGACCCCGATGAGGTTAAACACCTGAAACCGAATTTTAATGCTTATTGTGGATGTAAAAGCTACTATTTTACTTTAACAACCTACCTGTCTACCTTTTGTCAACCAAATGCCTAGACTAGACTAATTTTGATGAAATTCGTCAAATAAGTATGTAGTGTTGAGCATCCTGCGAAAAGATTTTTTTTCTAAGAATACTTTATATCTGAAAATGCAGGAAAGCCGCCGTGAATGGACTAGTACATTGTCATATTTATAATGATTAATACAATTTAAAAAACATGCTCGTCCAAACAGATCAAAGTAACCCAGACTTGAGCACTTTACTTGAAGAGTTCCTACTATCCAGGTCTATCATCAGATTAGTTCGATGGTACCAAATTGTATTATACGAATAATATATACATACAGTGTAAACCCTATAACGTTGTTAGTTATAATGAAAAACTTCCTATAACATCGAAATTTGTTCAATATAAAACCCATACATTAATACACTTTTTATAGAGCAACAGGTACAGTGCAAGCTCTTTATAACATTGTTCGTTATAACTTCCTATAACATAGAAATGAGTTTTATTTGCCTTAAAACCCATTAACCAACCATTGCAACCATTCTCTATTATGAAGAAATACATTAATATCATAATGTCAGTATATATTGACAATAAGTATGTTATCAGTGTACAAAAGGTATCAACAAATTTTTTGAGGTGCCGAAATTTCTAAGAAAGACACCTGGGGCCTTACGGACAACAGGTATTGCGGCACCAAACTAACGTTAGATCCGCTCAGTTGGAAAATCACGCGACCGCAAACCGTATCTAGGCGTGTTAAGGTTCATGTTCGCGTGATTTTCCAACTGAGCGGATCTAACGTTAGTTTGGTGCCGCAATACCTGTTGTCTGTAAGGCCCCTGAGATCGTAAACATCTGCCTTGCTTTTGTTAATTGGCTTGAACACAGGTGCTATCACTCTTGGATTTCACTGTCTCTAGAAAATTTTGCTCTCGGTTTCTAAACTTAAGCAAGTAAACACCTATCGTATTAGCATTAGTTGTAAACCAACTTTTTTGTATTAGTTAAATTTGGTAAAAAAAATAACTTCACTCCACACAATAAAAACTTAATAAGGAAAATGCTTGTACCCTTGAGTTTAGTTATAAAGAGTTTACACTGTAGGTAAATCTAAATATTGAAATATTGAAACTGAAATTCCATGATTTGTTTACATTAAGTTAGTTAGTTACATGTGATGCTAAAAGTATATTAAAATTCGTATTACGAGTTAACTTATCAGATATGGTACAAAACCAAAGAAGAGCATCATAAAATTCATTGGCAAGAAACCTATTAACATTCTAGTCTTAAACAATGAAACTGAGGGCATCTGACATCACTGCCGCTGCTATTTAGATAATGATGATGTCAATTACACAAAGGCGAGGTGTGTATTTACAGATAGGAACCTATCTAGTTAGTATTTTTTTTCTATTTCTATATTAGTCTTCGACCAAAATAAAATGAATGAATGGGCCATAACCATTGAACTTGCTCAGTAAAAACGAGGAAAAACCGTCGGACATAATTATTATACTTCAACACCTAATTGTTGTGTTTTTACACTTCGGGAAACCACACAAAGGCATAATTTCGTCGGATGTTTCGTTATCATGTAACAATAGTCTTGTGTTGCACTTCCTACGGCTAGAGACCGGCTGAAACGAAGTAAGCGCCGGCACACATTTTGTAATCTTAAAAAAAGCGCTACTTCTGGGCCCGTCCATTCATTTTATTTTGGTCGAAGATATTAGTAAGTATTTTAGGCAAGATTAGAGAGGCCTATGAACCCCTTAATTGTATTGTAACTTAATGCAAAAAATTATTTATCGGACACAGCCAGGGTTCAGATATGCGAGTCACCTCAATTGAGTAACCATCGAACCCGTTTGTTTGTTGTATGTATTTTTGTGTATTAATTTTGAGTCTTCTAGATTAGAATATAATAATATAATGAAACTGCCATGTACGTCCCAAAAAAAAAGGAAAAATCAAAATAAATATACATTAGTACATTTTTATAATCAGGCTAACTTAGTTCTCTGCTAGACATAGGCCTCTCCCAAAACATATTCAGTCTGATCTTTGGCTTTTCACCTTTAATTAAGTATGCGCAAATTATAGACCCCACCAATGCCAAATGGAAACCAACAGGTAGTAAAACACAAGTCTAACATGAATAAAATTAAACTTTGTTTACTTACGAGCAACACAGTTCTAAGAATCCCCAAATGAGTCTTGAAGTATGAAGAATCAAATCGTATTTCAGTCTTAAACTCTATATTTGTAGATCCCATGGTCTGGCCCAGGGAAGGGGGCGGCGGAGGAGGCCGATTCGGGTACGCCATAGTTACGTACTCTGAAAATATTGGTAATATTTATTTGTTTCTTTAACATATTTGATTACTAAATTAATCAAGACCAAATTTTTGGACTTTGTTATTATTATTGCTGTATATAAGAATGAGAACTTACCTCCGGGGTGACAATGAGCAGAATTACAATGAACAGAGCAGCGCAACAAGTTTTTAGTTATCGTACCAAAGCCTACGTAATTCAAGATAAACACGGGTATGCCGAATCCGAATCACTCACACAATTGTGCGCGTTTCCTTGGCACTAAATTATCTGCCGTTACAGCCGTGGTTAGCATTGGGTTAGCACAATAATGACTCATCTTCACAAAATGAACCTTGCAGGCAAAGATTTTATATGTACTAACTAGCACATCGACATGAGGAAAATTAATTCAGTTCCAGTATATTATAAGGTACTCTTTGGTACACACTCTAAAGTATAACAACAAAATAATATTATAAAAAGTACTCTGTGCAAATAATGAATAATGGCCAAGTGCGAGTCGGTGACAAATTTCTAATCACCACTGGTTTTCGTACGATCACTGGATCAGTGATCACCGAAGTTAAGCAACGTCGGGCGGTTGGCACTTCGATGGGTATTGGGTGCCGTATATATAATGTGCTCTATGATTGGGTGTACGATTAGGCGTTGATGGGATGTTGCGGTTTCCACTAGGTTTTTTGTACTTTATCGGCCAACAAGTTATGTGTGGTAAAAGTACAATGAGTACCTTTTTATGTACGGAACTCTCAGTGCGCGAGCCTGACTTGCACTTGGTTGTATTTTTTTAAATCTTTCTTCGGTTACAGTTTTGGCATCGCACTTCTTGTGCATTTGTGTAGAGTATGAAAATGTTTTCATGTTTTGATGAAAACATATCTAAAACAAGTAAGGTCAAGTTAGAGTCATGCCTAGTAAAGTGGTAGAGACTTTACAAGAGGCCTCTATAGAGCTTTAGAAACACACGAAAATACTATGTTTCACCGCGTATATATAACACTTGGCCACACTCGAGCCAGGGGCGGATCCAGGATTTCATGGGGGGGGAGGGGGGGGGGGGGGCATTCAGATCCAGGGGGGGGTCTGCCAATGACTCGAAGACGTTCACGAACACGAATGATATAATGCGGTGAAACACGGTATTTTCGTGTTGTTTCCAAAGCTCCATAAAAGTCTCAAGTCTCTTTAAAGTATCCACCGCTTTACTAGGGCATGACTTACTTTGCTTGATTCTGGCTGACTTGTTTGGTTCTTATTTATCTGAGCTTGTTTGACTGGTCCCACACTGGTCCCTTTAGGGTATATATAAGATCTTTGGTTTGACTATATTTCGTCTTTAAAAAACAAATGCTTGAAACTGGCAAATGTACAAGAGTGCGACGCTAAATCCTCACAGAGATTGGAAAAAAAAGCTTCTCTTTCCTACTTTTGAGTCATTTGACGTTGACTATTCATGTTGATCTTTATCTGTCGGGCTTGCTTGTCATTGTCAAACGATTTTAAATTCAAGTTGGATTGTATTGTTAATTTAATACTATTTAATTTAAATCAATAATAAGCTAATCAAGGATTATTTAAATATACTAAAAACTCTCCGTAATAAAAGGTAAGGTTATTAAATATTGTACTAATTTTACGTTCAGGTGAGCATGTGAATTGTGAAGTTCTCATAGATTCCGTAACCGAGACATTGCTCAATAATCGCTATTTTCGGTGCTGACGGAATATTGTTCAAGTTAGCCTCATTCGCAGCACGTTTTAATCGAGTCTATGAATGAAACAAGTCCGCAAAATATTAAATATCGTCCTAGACTGTTACTGTTCTTGCTGAACCATTGAGTACCTACAATATATAGAATACGCCTACCTATTCACTTTTGCATTTATGATATACGAAATGTAGTCACCAGTTTTTTCACAGATTTAAGAAACTTAGTATTTTTTT
This sequence comes from Agriopis aurantiaria, assembly GCA_914767915.1. Lineage (NCBI taxonomy): Eukaryota > Metazoa > Arthropoda > Insecta > Lepidoptera > Geometridae > Agriopis > Agriopis aurantiaria. The sequence goes on from OU611982.1 coordinate 680,007, forward strand.
AGGTGTTTTGCGGTACTACAATTTCTGTTTCGAAAATAAAATTAAATACATATTTGTGTAGTGCTCCATTAAATATCTGAGTATAATAACAGCTGGCACTGCTACATGTATACCTACTATTAATATTGTCTGTTAACCCTGTAAACATTTCAATTGAACAAGGATTGTACAGCAATTATTTAGATCTAGTGTAGCTTGGTGACTAGTAAAGTTATTTCAAATTAAAACAAACAAAATGCCCTCAAACACTAACAATGGCAGATAAGCTATCAGTGTCTAATGAATCATTATATTCTTTATCTATACCTGTGCAGGGTAAATAGGTATGGTTATCATTTATTGGTATTGGTAATATTGAATTGCCAAATTCATGTGAAAAATACGGAACTAAAATTTTAGATAGATTATAAAAATATTTTGTTAATGCTGAAAGCTGCATAAAATGTGGGCCAGAAATATGTGGTATAATTTTATTTTTATGTTGGATTTTCAAGCCAATTTACAAACCGATCATAATATGTACAATCGGATCAAAGACACAACTATCAACCTTAATTTACACAATAATTATCCAGTTACAGCTACAGCCAATATGTAGGGTATGTCATACTAGGAGAACTAAGAGAAGTTTTTGTACCGATGGTAGCTTAGTAGTTGGCACATTAAAATTCCAAACTGCAACATGCGGGTTCAAATCCCAACAATGAGGTTGAGTTGGCTGTGAAGGAAAACAATGTAAGGAAACCAGGGCACTTTCAAGTGCTCGGCTGGCCAGCTACCATCATCAAGCTCTTAACGGTGTGTTCCAGCAGCATCACTTGAGAGCCCATTCCAGGCTAGGTGTGTTTACCACCTTCTACCACACACACCGTCACATAACATCAAGTGAACTGTGGTCAAACGACTAGCTTATCAATAAAAAAAAAAGATCCTGTATGCATCATGGAGACTGATGTAGGAATTTTCATAAACAAACATAAACATTGTGTGAAAAAAATCAGTAAAAAATTGCAGGCAAACTGAAAATTACTGGGAAAACCTCAGAGCGCAGCAGTTTCATTATTATAAGCAGTTGTAAAGTTAAAACCACACCTGTACTACCAGGTAACCAACAATGGCGGAGGTGGGCTTCCCTGGTCAGCACACGACGACAACCACAGTGACGTCCAGCACTACTGTGCAGACCAACATTCGCTTTGACCCATACTACATCAGGACGCTGCCGGGGATATTGAAGGTGGTGCAAGTGGTAAGTAAAGGCATCTTAATGCTCCTCGTTGTATAAAATGGCAATAGGCAGGCCACATCACTCGAAGAACTGACCAAACCGATGGGTCGCCGGCATCCAGTGCTTGCAGATGGCAGGCTGTCATTCAGTGTGGGGGTCTAAGGGGGAGGCCTTTGTTCAGCAGTGGATGTCTTGATAATGCAGTATACATTTCTGTTTTAATGTCTGTTTGTCAGTCATTTAAATTGAAAGAATATGATAAAGCTGAGACTAAATGAAATTAATTCACTAAGAAAGGGTTTTACATTGATCTTAGGTATTTTTTTTTATTTGGTTATATAAATTAATGTGTAGTATAAAAAAGAAAAAATCAAAATAATATAATTCAAATTTGAATGCATGGTCAACATTAACAAGTTGCTAGCCTGCCCATTTTTCTATCAGACTGCCAGAGCGGGCACGAAAAATCGTCACCGCTTTATGGTTGATATTCCGATAACCCGTGCGAAGCGCTTTGATTCCACATCTATTGTGCGAACTGCTAGTCAGTGGAATGCGCTACCTGAATACTGTTCCCCGATGGTTACAATCTGGGTGTCTTCAAATCACGAGTGAATCGGTTTCTTCTAGGCAAGCATGCTCCAACGTAGACCGCATCATCGCTTAACATCAGGCGTGATGGTGGTCAAACGCAAGCCTATTAATTATTTAAAAAAAAACAAAAAAACAAATCGATCAGTTTATAATCTCAAGATATAACGTAAAAGTTAGTTATCAAGTTTAGTGTCAAAGTTACGTTCCATTTCACTCATTGACAAGAGTGTGTTTAATATAATTTTTTTTAAATAAATCAATATAATATTCCTACTCGTATTTTGCACCTAACATTTTATTGAGATGATCTAGAGATGAACCCTCTCGCAATCAAAAATTCCTCAAATTCAAGAGACTTATTATAAGATCAAACCCTTTTAAAACAAGATAGTGCAGATTGTTTGCTTGCAATTAGCACCGACTCTTTTCTTTCTCAGGTAAGAAATGAGTGATGTGAAGAAGGGTAGGGTAGGGGTGAAGGGTAGTCTTGCAATTTTTTTTTTTTTTTTTTTTTTAATTCATTAAACCTCACTCCGTAATTACTCCTATTTACCAGTTTCAAGGTTTACTACTGTTTTGGCATTATCTGTAACAAAAAATAATAAGTTTAGTATAGTTATTAGTTTCAAAAACGAAATAAGATAACTAGCCAAGAGCGTGTCAAGACACGCATATGTTAGGGTTCCTAAGCTAAAGCCATATAATTGTATATATTATTATATATATGTATTTATATACATATATATATACAATATATATTTAATATATAATATTTATATATATATATATATATATATTTGTAGTTATTAAAATAAAAAAACCAGACAAGTACGAGTAGGACTCGTGCTCTTAGGGTTCCGTTGATTGGAAAACTCAGAGCGCAAGTCCAAAGAAAAAAAAACTTGAAATATTGAAAGACAAACTTAACTTTCTAGTTGGACAATAAGGTGCTTCCATACATTCCAACTACAAAATGTAAGTTTGTAACAGCAAAACAATTTATTTTAAATGATATAACTTTAAATGACTTTCGGATTTATTCCTTTATAGTATAAACTAGTATGGTTACTAGTATGGTTTCACACCACATAGGTATTTTTATACCTATGTGGTCTGAAACCTTGCCTCTTGCAAAATTTCATGATTCTAGGTCAACGGGAAGTACCTTATAGGTTTTGATTTCCTTGTGAAAATGCAAAATATACGACATAAACGGTCATATCTTTTGACTGTATAGACTTACAAGTTTGATTTTTTCACAGCTGAAAGAAACCGTAGATTTGAGTATTTGCAAAGTATTAAATATAAATTTCAACTTGATATCTTTACGCGTTAGTGAGAAAAAGGGTCTTGACAGAGGGACAACAAAAGTGATTCTATAAGGGTTCCGTTTTTTCCTTTTGCGGTACGGAACCCTAAAAATTAAGAACAAAGCCGGGTGCACTTGGCCATATTAAAGAGATGCATAATCTCGACGTAGCATAGGTACACTTTACAAATGCCCTATCAGCATGGCAAGTTAAAAGTTACTATGTCTAATCATTTAGAAATGCAGGGGACTGGACCAACTTTTTGCAACTTGACCGATGTTAGATAAACGTAAATGTTTTGTTAGGTTTTGGGCGCAGGAGACCCGACTTGAACAAATAAAAAATAATCACAGAGCGGCAAGCCGTCGGTGTTCATAACTAAACTAAAATAAACGAAACTGGCATAGTAACAAATAGGCTCAATTAGAACTAACTCAGTATGCTAGAACATCCCGCGCATGCCCGCAGACGTCGCCCTTGCGATTACGCTCCCGGCCTGCACGTTGCCCGTAGCTGCCATGGCCAGCGCGGCCAGCGAGCCTACCGTCACGCCGACCGCCGCGAAGCCGAGCTTGGTTAGGATCCAGAGACCTTTGCCTGTCCATATCACGAAACCAGCTAGGCAGTTTACCAAACACGACGCGCAGCAGTTTCCCATGTTAAGACTAGGATGCTCGGGTTATAGACTGTCACGAAGCCTGTCTCCTTGGATAAATAGTGTTCACCAAACGCGGGTTCTTTAAAGTCCACTGACGCGACGTAAGTACCTATATCACTGAATTTAGCCGCACAAAACAGTTGTTACCGGATTGTTTACAAATATGTGGAAATCTGCAAACCAGATTTTTATTTTTATTTCGTTCGTAAACCACTAAACTATTTTCCCGGTACAAGTCAAGTCTGAGTTGCCAGGTCTGATTGCTCAATTTTCCCCATATCGAATACGTATTTTCTCCGCAAAATAATACTTTTTGCAAAAATAGTGTTGAACGAAATGCAGCTAAACAACGTAATTATAAAGAATAATTATGATATTTTTAAGACAGGTTATATCTTAAATTTGGTGCAATCCAGTCCATGATTGTGGTCAGAATGATGGGTAAAATTGATTGTGGTCGCTGATTGATGGACAATATAAATATACTTATTGCGTATATTATACTTGTTAATATCCTTGGAAGGTTGTTAAATCACAATACGGCAAGTGATCTAATGAAACGAGATACACCAATAAAGCAAATTTTGGCTGAAGTACATAAAGTAATTTTATTTCGGTGTTTCAAGTTTCAAGTTTATTTATTTCATTGATACAAAAGCCACTAAATTTAATACTTAAAAATACTAAGCTAGCTACTTATTATTTTCATTATAGTACCTAGGTATATACACAATATTCTGCTTAAGATAACATGTAGGTTGGTCCACAGAACCTACACTAAGCAAAGCTTGTGTTGTAGGTATCTGTATACCTTCAGAGAACAATTTAGCGCAATAAAAATAAACAAAGTTAACTATTGTAATGTTAGTAGTAATAAAATGTGTATGTGTGTGCATGCGTGTGTGTGTGTGTGTGTGTGTGTGTGTGTGCATGCGTGCGTGTGTGTGTGTGTGTGCGTGTGTGTGGGAGGGGGGGGGGTCAGGCATCATCGTAATTACAGCGTCATAAAACAAGGGTTCGTAGAAATGCCTATGTGTGTGTGTAATAGAAGGGGTGGTTGGTACAAACTGTTATCCCTGAATCTGAAGCAACTCTTCAGTCTCCAAGTAGTTTAATTTAGATATCCAATCAAATAAGGAATTTTTGGCTTCAGAACAATTCATCATGACGAAATCAATTATAAATATAAGAACCTAGAAATATTTTGTGTTTTTGAGCGGATCGTGCTCTGCATTTTTATTTGTTATTCATCTACTTCTTTTAGACCAAGACATACATACATAGTCCTTAAACTTCCTCGTTTTACTTTCTATGTTAGTATAGTTCGGACGTTTTTAATTTTTCACTTAGTTGATAACACGTAAGTCCAGAGTGCTTGGTATTTGAGAATAAAATCTCAGAAGACACATAAAATATAAAAGCAAATCCCCCAAACCTACCTAACATGACAATATTTTTTTTCCAAAAATGTGGACCAAACGATATCATTCTCCCGCGCCAAGTAATAAGTATTTCCCTAAAATCGCGAAAAAACTCAAATCTGGCAACCCTGCTTCTATGTTGCGGGGATTCCCCGTGATTGCGTTCCAAATCCAAAACATGCAGCCGTTTGTCGACTTTATGGTCGAATTCGCGCGAATAACAGATAAGAGGATTCTTTATTCTTGAGGAGTTTTCGCTTCACACGTCTTGTGCATTTGCCAGTATCAAGTATTGAAATATTATTGTTCGAAAAGGCAAGAATTTAAATAACGTAAAATACACAAAATAAAATCTATTTCTAAAAATGGTTTAGTAGGTAGGGTTTAATTTCAATGTGTGAAATAATCGCAAAAACCTAAGAAATGAGTAGAAATATTTTGAAGTATGTTTTAGCAAGTCCTCAGATAAATTTAAATAATTTTCATTGAGATTATCACTTCTCTTCTCTACATAGTATAAATAAATTAAAGTCGGTTTCCGCGTCTGTCTGTCTGTCTGCATAACCACTAACTCCTCCTAAACCACTCAACGGATTTTGGTGCGGTTTTCACAATCAGTACCTAAGATATTTTTTCACGGAATTTAGGTGCTAGATTTTTATAATGGTCCATTCTGAGGCATCCTCATCCTGTGAATAATGTGTGGAGATGTTAGCGGTAGGTAGGGTGCGAGAGTGACGGGTGGATACATGTTTTGATGAAATGTGACATTACAAGAATGCAGTTGTATTGAGCAGCGTTTCTTTGTCCCCAGGCATGCAGCTTACTCGGCTTCATCTGCATCCAGATATCGTCCTTCAACAATGCTGGCAAGGGTTCCTACTTCAGCTGGGTTTCCATGGTGGCCTTCTGGTTCACGGGCATACTGCTCGGGCTGTATCTCTTCCATATAGTGGAGAAGTTCTACAAGATCCCATGGCTGAAGATGGAGTTTGTGTTCTGTGCGCTTTGGACGCTGCTATATCTGATAGCGGCCAGTTTGGCCACTACGGTGCACGATAACCCGCACGCGGCCGCAGCGGTGAGTTTAGAAACTATCTTTTTTAAATTTTGACTGTTCAGAAACTGATGCCACTACTCTGTATACATTTTATCAAATATCGTTATCTTTCTACCTCTGTGGGTCAGTTAAGCATTTACGAGTCCTCCATTTATTAGTCATCCGTGATGTCTGACTTCACTCTCTGTTTATAAAAAATCCGACCATGGGGCTTCGGCCAAAATAAAATGAATGGACGGGCCCAGAAGAAGCGCATTTTTGAAGATTACAAAATGAGCGCCCGTGCTCACTTCTTTTCAGTCGGTCTCTAGCCGTAGGAAGTGCCAGACGAGTCTATTGTTACCTACATGATAATGAAACATCTGACAAAATTATGCCTTCGTGTGCTTTCCCGAAGAGTAAATACACAACAAAAACCGGTATATTTTTTTTTGTAACGAATGTACTGTAAATGGTTATAATTAGGCGTTGAAGTATATGTCCGACGGTTTTTGACTCGTTTTTACCGAGCAAGTTCAATGGTTATGGCCCGTCCATTCATTTTATTTTGGTCAAATCCATGGGATACTGTTATAAAGATGAGCATTACCTTGGCGATATACTCGTCACGACCATGACAGGTCGACAACTAAGGCTAGTGGAGCGTGGTGGGTATTGGTAGGTAGGTAGATCAGGCAGTGTTTTTTTTTTTTTTTTTTTTTTATGAGTGACTTTTACTGTTGGCCTTTTGGCCTCTACAGCTTGACCGGACTAGTTAGCGAACGCAGAGTGCGTTCGGCATAACTTGGTGGTTAAGTTTATAGGCGACTAGCACAAGGGCACCTCGAAGGTACGAACCTCGGCTTGGGCCGTAAATCAGGCAGTGTCAGTTCGGAGGCGTTTTTATTTGATCAAGTATTGTTCTCTTTTCCAGTTCTTTGGTTTCGTAGCGACGTTAGCGTACTGCGTGGATACTTACCTGAAGTGGGCGGCTGTGAGGGCGGGCGGGCTCGCGCAGGGCTCGCGTGTCGTCTCCAAGCAAACCACGTCCGCCGTCGAGGCGCCCCCGCCCCGCCCGCAGGGGTACTAGGGCCCCTCGTACTTAGGGTCCCACCTGCAGGTGTACTAAAAGCCACCAGCCTCTAGTCTAAGGTGGGTGAGGCCGGTAACCATTACGCATTAGTGTGGAATAAAATGGGGAGTTGTTTCATAAAGTTTCTGGCAACATGTGATGTAACCAGGAATTCTTTGACATTCTCTGGAGTATCAGTCATTTATCAGCTTCTTTTAAAAATCGAATTAATATAGCATGTTACACACCTCTAATTTTTGTTAAAGATAATCCGCCTTACCACAAAAGATTTAAAAACGCTTTAGACAAGTGTTTAGCAATTGTTTCACTGCGAAAAATATGCTAAACACTTGTCTAAAGCGTGCTTAAATCTTTTGTGGTAAGACGGATTATACCTATTTAACTGTCCCACTCTAAGGTCCAATGTAAAATAGGGTTTTAACCAACTTTGTCGCATCGTTTTGTGAAGTATTTTTCAAAGTCTAATCATTGTTTATATGCAATTAGTTTTAAGCTTCAATCATGTATTTTACAATGTTAATTTTAGATTAAGTTTTGATCAAATAATGTACTTATACTAACTTATTATTTAAAGTTACTAATTATCAAATGAAACTTATTATGTATCGGTGTAATGTAAGTGGTCTAACCAAAGATTTGAGACATCTGTTCAAATAATTCTAAATAATAAGAGTGGTTTGTGCATTTTTCTAATTTATATAATTATTCAGGGTGTTTGTGTGGCCTTTACCAAGGATTTGAAAAGCTCAATTTATTTGTAATACTTATCACGATCTGTTGAAATTATCATGACATATTGATGTTTTTGTGTAGAATTTATCACGGTTATTAACCACATCGCACAAAAATGCATGATACCTACTATGTTATAATACACTAGCTAACACTCAATGGTGCCTTATTATGTTAGAAATTAGTAAATTAACTGAAGTGGGCCTTGGCGAAGCTGTGGCACACATAACGTGAGTCCAACAATTAATAATTGCCGTCCAGGTTTGAGTAGTTCTGTTCTCGAACAATGCGCGGATTATTAAATAAATATAAGAGGAAACATTTCAGAATGTATTAACGTTTTGATAATAATATAAAAGCATTTATAAAACAGATATGGAATTTATATTGACATTGCCAACTACTGCCGAAACACTACTAGAATTTCACTCGCTGAAGTCATGAAAAGTTATCAAATATCCAAGGATATTCGAGAAAAAAAATATACACATTTGTATGCAGCAATGTTACCCGTTTTATGCTTAGATTCCAGTATATACTGGTATCAAGTACCTTCCCATGTTATGTCTGAACGGACCTTTAAGTTTGTTAATAATCTTATATTTTTGCAGCTTATTCAATAGTGTCATCGATTATTGTTTATTCCGTCAGGTACACTTGTATACTTAATTTTAAGATGTCCAATAATGACAGTTTTCATAAGTTAAATTGCTAAGATATACTTTGGAGCTCAACACACTAATATCTATTTTTATACATGTATTTTTTATTATATACGCTTTTTGTAAAAAAATATTTAATAATATTAAATATTTTATCATATTATGATAAAATTGTATCCAGGCAAGTTTTAATTCAATAAAAAAAAACAAGCTTACACTAAATACCTAAACTACTTAGCCTATTATATAAAAACAGTTGGATTGTTCATAGACCGTTGAAGGTCTAGAGCTTAGAATAACTACACACAGAAACCAAGTACATTCGCAAAGTTTAAGCCATTCAAATGGTGTCATATATGGCTCCAAAAAATATATAAAAATTTTACTATGACAATTTGCGCGGTGAAATCGTACTACAACAAATCAGAAAAGCAGCATTAGAGTTATGGTGTGACATTCCACAGGTAATCCATTAATTTTCTTGCTTAAATCGTTTAAAATACCAATCGAAACGTAAGCTACAAAGCGAATTTGTAGCTTACGTTTTGAGAAGGCGTTACCTTCTCTGGTCTAGAGACAATCCAAATGCTCAAGCTCACTACCAGTTGGCAGCGTACCCAGCATGCTGGCGGCATTACCACGCTGAATGGTAATGCTTATACATTGAGCCAGAATAACGCCAGCATGTTGGTAAAACGTCGCATGATTAACTAATGACTTTATATCGCTTCTAATGTTTTTATTAACACTTGCTAAGACTTGTTACGCATTTTTGTTATCTACTAAACTAGAGCTGTCTAATCGACTATTACCTATTACTTGTAAGTGCCTTATCCTTTTTTGTAATTTTTAATTAGTAACATATCAAAATAATTGCCATCTCACACTATATGTTTAAACTACTATAGTAAATAGGTAAAGTAGGTACTAACTGTTGGTTTTCTTTTTCTTTAGCTCCATGTTGTCTAAGCACATATATATATATATATATATATATATATATAATTTATTTTTTTCTTCAGTTTAACAACTTTCTATTTATTATATAATTATTATCTACTCTAAATAAATAAAATGCTACTAGCAAAGCATCACAGAAATTAATAATATAGCATAAATTGTCTTTTGTTGGATTTTTCATTATAATTATTGTAAATTACATTGTTTTGAATGTGATTGAGGTATGTACCTACTTGTACGCGCACCTGTGCGGTGCGTGACGTCACTTGCCGGCCTCATCGGAAGACCAGCGTCGTTTGACAACAAACGGCATTATGCTGAGCTGGGGCCGGTTTGTGGCAAAAGTCCAACTTTTTTTTACTTTTAAATTTGTGTGTAGCTCTAAGTGTGTATGGATTTTTGTTACAAATAAAATATTGTCTATTGTCTATTGTCTATATTGTATTGACTACCCACCGGCCTGATAGTTCCCAGGAGCTTGGTCATTTTCCAAACATCCGTTTTTTTTTAAAGTACTAATCCTATTTTGACGTAACTCAGTATATATTTAAATTTGAAAATAAAAAATAAAAATTATAATTTTTTACCCTGGATTTTTCAAAAAAGTAAATCTAGGAGCATTTATCCTTGATTAACTTTTTTGAAAAACCCAGTGTAAAAAGGGCTTTTTTTATTTTTTCAAATAAGTATGTTGTAACAATAATAATTATATAAATTATCAATTTAAATGTATTTATAGTTTCATCATAATTGGACTACCAGTTTCCGAAAAAAAAAAACATGGATGAAATTGCTCCAGCTCTGTTAAAATAAGCAACGTATATCTTGCACTTATTGCACTCAAAGTTCTTGAATTAAAATTACTGTACGTAACCCAACACAAAATCAAATGCTGGAGCTTGGAGCTTGGAAATAAAAATTGGTTTGGATTTCCGAATAGTCTATACACTGAGCGTCGGCCTTAAGTAGTCAACTATTTTTGAAAAATCACCTTCAATATTTTATTATAATATACATTTACCACATTTAAAAGTAATACGAACAATAAAGACACGATTTAGATGTATTTTTGAATTAGTATTTACATGTTATGTTCCATTAATTTGCTATAACTGTCTTTAGCTTTAGGTGTAATATTGTTACTCAAATCAAATTATATCATCGTTATTAATTTATAACAATAAAATATGTTAATATAAATGATTCGTTTCATTACTACATAAATATATAAATACATTAATATTATAAATATGTATGTTAGAACAGATTTAAACGAAATTTGGATTACTGTGATTGTAGTTTATACGCTGAAGGCAGATCAGACCAATAAGGGAGATATGCCTTAGTACAATTATGGTTCGTGTTTAATCATCTCCGTGCTTCATAACCGCATAACGCAAAAGCTAAGTATGACCATGTATGACTTACTTATTTTTCATCCACAGTAAGAAACTTTTAGCAATAAATCTAGGCCCCGATTCTACTACAGAAATTGTCTTTAAATTGTAATTATTGTGATTTTAATTGTTAAATAACTGCCTCAAAATAGACAGTTTTAAATATTTTTTTATACTAGAAAAATACAACCACCTAATATTATAACTTAGCATAAAAAATATTAAAAACTGTTAATTTTGAGGCAGTTATTTAACAATTAAAATCGCAACAATTACAATTTAAAGACAATTTGTTTAGTAGAATTGGGGGGCAGTTCATCCAAGGCAATACTAATTAATTAATCAAGTCCACATGAAAAAAGAAGGGCGGGTAAGTCGTCTGCTGGGTGAATTCGACTAAAGGCATCGTGCCGCTTCACTTTAATATATCTCACATGTTTGTCTGATCTGAGAACCGGCTACTTTTAACAAAAAAAACAAATACCTATAGGATATAATGAAAGAAAAATTCCATCAAATAATGTATAATATATTAATATTTTAAATGCAATAACATACTTATGATAACCAAAGTAACAACAAGTCTCGCTACAGTTTAAGGCGTTTGATGTCTTCCATCTTGAAGTCGGTCCTGTGAACAAAGTTGACATTCATTAAGGCGAGGGTTTTCCTACTTTTAAGCAACGCTTGTTATTGCAGATGACCATAAGGCTTAATTTATTGTATTAAAGTCGCATTTAGTGGAGCAAAACCAGGGCGCTTACACACAGTCGTGCGTTTCACTACTTCTATTTTTGAGGTTTTTCTCATATTTCTCGAAAAGTACAGTTGTAAAGTAAAATGTACCTTTGCGGTTTCCTCCGTAATTATGACATCTATTATATAGATATCGTAGACATCATTTAATAAATAGGCATTTGAATGATTAAAAAAAAAAACAAGGAGAAAAGTGCAAATTAGTGTTACTCCTACATATGTATTTTTTCTATCGAGCTAAATGTCCTTAATCGTGTTTTGGTCTTTACGGTTTTCTAGATAAAACATTCAATTTTGAATGACACCATTTTTATAATTTTAAGCTAATCATGGATAGGTACATTTAAACTAGAATGACAAACATTTTAAAAATCGGAAAATAGTGCCTTAACAGTACTTTTTTTTTGAGAACTGTTAACTTTAAAATAAATAAAATAAATTAGGGCAACGGCCTGTACAAGAAACATTCATGAACGAACGTGAAAGTGTGGGCCGTGGCGTAGCCGAGGCTAGCATACGCGAGTCCTAAAATGGTCAGTTCCTGCCAATGCTTGTATAATATACTTTTCTGAAATGTTGCACTGACATTCACGTAAAAATTGGCACAAACATTTTGGAGTATCTTTAACGTTTTATTAAAACGTGGCAGCTATGACTTGTAGGTACGTACTGTACTACCCACAATCTAGAAAACAATTTTTATTTGTTTGTAAATTCTAACTAATGTGGTTAACTAAACAAAAATGGACCATAGAAGTGTAAGAAATGTCTTGGTACCCCACAGATGGGAAGAGATCAAGGGTACGACCGCAGAGAAGGGAGGATGACCTACCAAAAGGGTGGCGTCGAACAGCCAGAGACGGAGAAGAGTGGCGACTTCTAGAGAAGGCCTATGTCCAGGGGGGTTAGACAAGAACCACTTTATGTTAGCGTTAACGCCTACGGAAAGACGAAATTGTACGAAAATGACATCAGCCAGGGCCGGATGTAGGGGAGGGCAACCGGGGCGAAAGCCCCGGGGCCTCCACAAACGGGGGGCCCCCACAATAGAGACTTCGGAAAAAAAATTCTTTCAAATTCCAACTAGATAACACTAGTAAGCATCTTTTCCTTTGATATTTGTTTTTTTTTGCTCTTTCATCTTTACCTACAGCCCACAGTACTTTATACATACATGATTATTTGATTATATTAATCTTAAATAACAGAAATCATTGATCTATATTTGTTCACTCCAATCAGGCAATCAGATCAGTGAAATATCAAAATCTCAAATGGCCCTGATAAGCACTTCCAATTCACTACCCATCTTGAGGGAGTTTAAGGTTCCGTTCGTTAACCCTAAAATTTTATTTCAGATAATTCTTATTTCCGTTTATATTTATATGTGTTTGTTCAATACTAAGGGAATCTACTTGGTTTCACAATAAATTATTTATTGAAAAACTCGACTGTAAAAAAATTGTTTACTTTATTTGGAAAATAATTTGGGGCGAGGGGGCCTCCGCTCCTTTGTTGCCCCGAGGCCTCTGGACCTCTAAATCCGGCCCTGACATCAGCTTTGGATAACATCTTTCAAGCTAATGTCATTGTCAATGTCAAATTCATCTTTCCGCAGGCGTTAACGCTAACAGAAAGTGGGTCTTGTCTAACCCCCCTGGGCGGACAACCTGAGTGATAACGGTGCTGGTCTTACAGACTGAATGTGAAGAAATTATTATAAAAAAAGGGAACATTAGAAACTAGAACTTAATATCAGAGAACAAAGGCTATTTTTATTTATTACAATTCTAATATAACTTCTGTGCATCAGCCTTTTTTACCCCCGACGCAAGAAGAGGGGGTTATAAGTTTCAAGTGTGTATCTGTGTCTTTCTGTCAGGAACTTTAACAACTATTAACGCTAATTTAATAGTACAGTCGTGAACATAACGCTATTTACAATGGTGTTCACGAGTGTACCGTCCCTGCTCCGCGTACTTACCTCCTGGAGAGTATATCCTTAGCACGATCAGCCGGCAGCCTGGCCGTAGGTAGCAGTGCGTCGGGCGCGTGCGAGGGGTGCTCCAGCGTGAGGAGGGCGGCGCCCTGGGCCAGCCGGGCGGCGCGTTCCCTCGCCCCAGCGGCCTCGGCGCCCGCCCACGCGGCCAGTCGCCGCACTCGACGCTCCGCCATCAGACCACCTTCCTGCACAACGAGTAACCGTTACATATTTATAACCACAGACAAGAGAAGTAAAAAGAACGGAAATGAGAAGGAAAATCTGTCGCCTGGCATTATGACAGAACCTTGATTCTTATTTATGTCAACGCGTCGAACTCCGCATCCAAAGAAATTGGACCTTACATTTTTGGGTTAGGTCTCAAAGTTCTTTGTCCGCATCACAGCTGCTAACTGATTTCGAATGACTGACGTTTCGTTTATATGGGTGCAACTGGCTACAACAAATTCCTTACAAAAATGCCTTGACAGCCGTTCTAATTTAAACAAATATTTTTTCTTTTCTGTGTTTATAACTCAAGTTGCATAGGGTACTTATCGGTAAAGTGCCACATTTGGGGGTTTTTCCCATGGCAACTAAAACATATTCTTATCAAAATTCTAATTCTGCAAAATTGTTATACGTGGCGAGTGCCTGGTATTGAATCCAGAGTGAAGTCCAGAGTGATCTAGAGTGATGGATCAAATGGCACGCTGACATTTCGCAGCCGAGTGGAACACAACTTTTCAGCTCACTTCAGGGAGGCAAATTTCTTTTGAGAAGTTAGTTGGTCGATGGGGCCGAAAGGTTCTCGAATGGAGACCACGGACCAGTAAGCGCAGCGTAGGATGTCCACCCACGAAATGGACAGACGACCTAAATGAGACCGCAGGGAAACGCTGGATGCAGGCCGCTCCCAACTGGCCCTTTTGGAGATTGATGGGGGAGGCCTATGTCCAGCAGTGGACGTCCTACGGCTGAAATGATGACACAGACCCTGGTGTAGTGGTAGTGCAGGAACCGTTGCTCGGCGCGGGTGCATATGTCGGCGACCAAGGCTTGCAGCACGGCCTCCAGCGTGCTCCGAGATACCACCGACCGCGAGTTCTCCACGAACTGGTCCAACGCTTGCGGCAACGCATCCGCATCATCCTCCATGTCATCTGGGACAATGACAACCAAACATTTATAGATGTTCTTTTTTACCCAAAGGGTAAAAACGGGACCCTTCTAAGCCTATGATGTCTGTCTGTCCGTCTGTCTGTCCTACCTTTAAACGGCTGTATCTTTCGAACCGTAATAGATACCTAGTTGAAATTTTCACAGAATATGTAATGTTACGGCGGGTTAACTAAGAAATAATAATAAAAAACATAAAATAAAAACAAAAGGGGGTCCCCATACAACAAATGTATTTTTTTACGTATTTTTGTATTAGCTCTAATGTAAAAATGGTAATACGTATAAACGTCAAACTTGGCATGATTATAGTACATATTCTAAAGTATAACAACAAATAATAAAAGGTGGTCAAAAGCGAGTCGGTGACAAGTTTCTGTTCATTACAAAGATATAACTGGTTATTTCGTTTTTGAATTTTGTGGTAGTACGGAATTCTCAGTGCGCGAGCCCGACTCGCACTTGACCGTTTTTTTACTGATGAAATTTGCTACCACAACTCCCCTAACCTTACCTCAACTAACCTGCAGTATGCAAGCACGAATAAAAACAGATAGGAGCTTCACACTGAGCTTCTGAAAGTGGGGCATCATAATGATGGCAAGCTTAGGGTAAGATTCTGTGGGAGAATATCTTGTATGTAAACAATTGGCTAACTATGCTGTGATTGGCTGTAATGTATGAATGTTTGATTTTATGAGACAGCTTAGACTTTGCGGAGTCCACATTTTTTTGAGCCACAACAAAATACAAATGCATATAACCGTATATCGCAACGCACACAAGTTTGTTGCGGCGCAGGGTACTCAAATCGGCTCAAGTCTTACTTTGTAGAAGGTTCTTACGGAAACAAAAATTAAGAAAATTGGAAAATTTCAGAAAACATAACGACGATTTTAACTTCGCGTGTTTGATAGTTCTAAAACAGGACAACGTCTGTCAGGTCAGCTAGTCTATACTAATATTATAAAGAGGAAAGATTTGATTGTTTGTTTATTTGTTTGCATTGAATAGACTCCGAAACTACTGAACCGATTTGAAAAATTCTTGCACTGTTGGGAAGCTACACTATCCCCGGGTAACATAGGCTATAATCTATACCCATGCGAAGCTGGGGCGGACTGCTAGTATTATATATAGAAGACTAGCAACGCACCCCGGCTTCGCACGGAGTCTTATTTGTTTACACCTTGGGTTACATTCATCATCATCATCAGCCAGAAGACGTCCACTGCTGAACATAGGCCTCCCCCTTTAACCTCCACACTGAACGACAGCCTGCCTTTTGCATCCACTGGATGCCAGCGACTCTTACTATGTCGTCGGTCCATCTAGTGGGGCGCAAGGCGCAGCGTAGGTAGGCCACCTACGCTGCGTCTTGCACTGGGTTACATTATTGGAGTTTTAGAAAGGATCCCTATTAAAAAAAAAAATATAATATAGCCTGTTACCCGGGGATAGTGTAGCTTCCCAACAGTGAAAGAATTTTTCAAATCGGTTCAGTAGTTTCGGAGCCTATTCAATGCAAACAAACAAACAAATCTTTCCTCTTTATAATATTATTATTATTGTATTATATATAGTATAGATGTATTAGCTGAATTATGTTTCGTATATGTGTCGGTGATTGGTAAGTGAGTAGATACCGATGTCGGCGGCGGGGTCGGTGAGCGCATCCGCCCACGCGTGCGCGCGCGGCCGGAGCGCGGCGTGCAGCGCAGCGCGCGCCGTGTCGCGTGCGGCCCGCAGCGCAGCCGCGGCCCCGCCCAGCCCCGCGGCGCACGACACCAGCTTGGCGCGCTCCGTGGCGCTCCGGTACAGCGGCTCGGCCTCCGCGCACGCCTCCGCCGCCAGCCGCTCCGCCCACTCGGCGCCCGCCTCCGCCTCATTCATGTGCGCCTGAGGACCCCGAACAAACTATCTCAGTACTCTGTAGCGCTAATAGACGTCACGGCATGGGACAGGGTAAGCTTTAGGCTGCGTATTCACCAGATGTGTCAAGAAGATGCGAGGAAAAAATCGACCAATAAGATCGCTTCATTCCGTCTTGCCTCGTCTCTTATTGGTTGATTTTTTGCTCGCACACCGCTTAGCTACCTCGCACATCTCTGGTGGATACGCAGCCTTAGCGACGTTGTTGCGCCCACCGCTACATACGTTATACGTTACACAACGCTATACGTAAGATAAGGTCTGATTTGTGATGATGATGATGGCAGCTAGCCGAGTGACGTCAGCACGGGAGTACTGCTGGGCGAACTGCTACGTCGTGGGCGACGTACAATCGGCCGGAATGTGAGTGTCGATCTTTTACGTAGTAATAGTCGATCGCGGGCCCCTATTCTACGGCACACGGGTGTATATAATAATAGCTTGTTTTTTTTATTACCACATAAAAAGCAGATCATAAATAGGGCCCAACAAAGAAAAGAAAAAATTAAATTTAAAAAAAAAATAAATTATGAATACATATTTTTAAAAGACCGCAGGGAAACGCTGGATGCAGGCCGCTTCCAACCGGCCCTTTTGGGGTTCGATGGGGGAGTCCTATGTCCAGCAGTGGACGTCCTATGGCTGAAATGGTGATGATGACATATTGTAATTTCATGCTAGACAGAGAGCGCACTATAGCACGTTACGTCAAGCCACGCGCGCGTCATTAAAATGCTAACACACGCTATGCGGGAGAGGGATAGATAGAGCATTCGCTCTCTATCCCCACCAAAAACTTTAAGGGCTTATATCTCTGAAATATATCAATTTAAATTATTATTTCAATAAGTGTAATGTTATATACATTATCACATCACATCAGCAGCCATTTAACGACCACTGCTAGACAAAGGCCTCCCTCTTGGAGAGGGGTGTTACCATAATCCCCACGCTTGGCAGGCGGCTTGGGGATCGCAGTACGTTCACCGTGTACTAATGGGACGCTGTCCATCCGGTTCTGGTCGCAATTTTAGGACATACCCGGGTCTATACATATACATTATATCTTTCGCTAGGACTTCGCTAAACACACAGACATTGAGCACTCACCAGGAACAGCATCCTCTGTGTTTCTACGTCTCTGTTCAACCTGGTCGCTAGATCATGTGCGGCGTCCAGCATACGGGGCTGCGGAGCCCCGTGCGGCGGCGCCAGCGGCAGCGGGTCGGGGGGCGGAGCCCTGACCCAGCGTCGTAGAGCTGCGGCGACGGACCGCTCCAGTAACGATGACACATCGTTGAGCACGGCGCATGCGCCATCCACGCTGCCCGTTGACAGGCTACGTCTGGACACACATACTTTTTAGGGTTCTGTACCCAAAGTGTAAAAACGGAACCCTATTACTAAGCCTACGATGTCTGTCTGTCCGACCGCCTGTCTGCTTTGCCTGTCACTGCTTGAGGGAAGGCATCTGTGCAGTGCAATACATAAGTGCGGTCTAACATTATAAGGCAGCATCTCAGTAAAATATACTCATCTTCCATCCTCCATAACGAGAACTCAGACCACACCATATCAATGTCCTCCCAAGGAGGACACTTTCTTTCCCTACGCCCTAATTGCCCTAAATCTGTTCACACACGCGCCCTAGGGTACTATTGAGTTTGCTTTTATGACAAGCAGTATTGAAGCTGTACTCTAAAATCCCAACTTCAGGGTCAAAAAGAGTTAAATCTACTTTGCACTGAGACGATCGGTATGGTTACTAACTAGATTGTCTATTACTATAGAAAATGTTGTTGTCTATAGATTGTCTATTTTCTGAGCAGGAGGTCCTGGGTTTGATTCTCGGCCAGACAGAGGTTTGAATAATGAATCTGCTCAGGGTCTAGGGTGTCAGTGTGTGTGCTCCATAGTATCCTTGACACAGGGAAAGCTAACAAGTTATGAGTGTTTCATCGTCATCATTATCAGCCTATCATGTTGCCACTGCTGGAACACAGGCCTTCTCTCAGAGAGAGAATGGGCCCTACAGTGCATGTTAGTGAATGTCATATGTCTTTGAACATTTGAGGTTCTTGGACAGAACGGTTTCCTTACGATATTATGTTTTCCTTCACCTTTTTTGAGCGATTGCATCGCAACTGCAAATGATTTATTGTAAGTACTATATAAGTCGTTAGTGCAGGGCGGAGGATCGAACCCGGTGCCATCAGATTGTAAAGCGCACATGCTACCGCCCGGCCACCATTTGGCTGAGGATTAAGATAAAACGAGCTAGTACCACTTTTGGCACTAGGTCGTAAGTGTTTTCTATCGTATTGTAATTTTTATTTCTGGTGTACACAATAAAGAGTTTCTATCTATATATCTATAAAACACTAACCTGATAACCTTCCTCGCTATGTAAAACACATCGTCGACAAGGCTGGAGGTGGTTACCCCGGTCTGCGGGGTGGCCATCTTCAGAGCTTTGTTAACACTCTCCTCTAAATAATATCTGGGAAAATATTTATATCTATTAAATGTGGCAATTAATTGCTCCAAGCATTAATACCAAGCACCAAGCACTGTTAGCACAGACTGTACTGGGGAAGCTAGGATTGAGCACTGGTTAACCAGCGTGTAACGTTCTGGCATCACTCGAGGTAGTACATAATCCTCGGTTTTTGGCGCCAACGTGGAAAAAAACATGTCGGCTGATTGGATTATTTTCCTAAACTTGTGTATTTTCGAGTGTTAATGTGTACTAAATGGTGAATTATTATTCATTAAATGCTCGTAAACATGCTCGAGTGTGGGCAAGTGACATAACGAGGTGAAAGTGTCTTTTCGTGCTGTTTCCAAAACTCCATAGGAGCCTCTTGTAAAGTCTCCACCACTTTACAGGGGCGTGAGTTTGACTTGACCGTGACTTACTTAGCTTGATTCTGACTGTGACTATGACTTGTTTGACGCTATTAAGACTATGTAAACTGTTTAATATTACGACTAAAGGACATTGAATCTACGGTCATGAAAATTTTAACAAAAAAAATATACACAATCATCGAGTGATGCCACCGGACACTGTTAGGTGTTTGGGGACATATTTTCAACTGGGTGGTGGCTAGCCAGGAAAGCCCGAAAAAGTTATCAATGCGATTGTATTTCTTCTTAGTTTATACTCAACTTCCCGGAAAGAGGGTTATGTTTTTTGAGTGTATGCGTATATTGTATATTTGTCTGTTTTTCTCTTAGCTCATCACACATCGATTCAAATAGATATAGATATCCACTCCCATCGGTTCATCGCTAGACACGGCTAGCCATAACCTTAACATAGCCAAAGGGACGCTCGGTCTCAGGTCTCAAACATAATAATATGGTATCAGTAGGGGGGTAATCTATGCAAAACAGTTTGACAAGTGCGAAGTGTCGTTAGATTCGTCTTAATCTCAGGAGAGTCATGGGCTACATTGTGTTAGCGGTTTTTTTTTATAATGTACTTGTCCTTACCTTTCAAGTGCTAGATAGTGTCCTAACAAATCCTGCGCAGTCCGCATGAGGTCGCAATCTAATATGATCTTCTCAATCGCATCTATTGCCGCTTTTTTTTTCGTTTCGTCCAGAGGTGATGCATCCACCTAGAAAAAAATACAGTTAGAAAAAAAAATAAAAAAATTAGAACTTTTACTTTTACAGGACAGTTGAAAAAAATTCTTCTGTAAGAAATCATTGAGTATTAGAAATAGAATGTGTAATTAATGCCACATTTACAGAAATCTGCTTTGTTATGTGCATTTTAAAAGGTATCATGTACACATACACCATTGAATTACTTCTCAGGGCCCTGATTCTGTAACTAGAAACACGCACGTAACGCGCCGTGATAAGTTAACATCTAAAAGTTGGTCTTTATTCCAAGGGAATAGAGTCCAAATTTTACGAGGCTAACTTAACGCGGCGCGTTACGTGCGTGTTAAAGTTACGGAATAATGGCCCTGTACGTACGCAGGTTTCCTCGCGATGTTTTACTACACCGAAAAGCTAGTAGTATGAAAAACCGTACATAAATTCCAAAGAGCTCATTGGTACGGGCCCGGGATTTGAACCCGTGACCACGCGCTTTCAAGTCTAGCGGTCTTCCAAACAGGCCACCACAGTTTTATGCGGTCTATTTAAAAAAAAAATAGGTTTGCGTTTGACTACCATCACGCCTGATGTAAAGCGATGATGCGGTCTACGATGGAGCACGCTTGCCTAGAAGAAACAGATTCACTCGCGATTTGAAGACACCCAGATTGTAACCAATGGTTACAATGTCTGGTTTGAAAGCAATGTAATCAGTAAAATAGCTAACGCCCCAGGATGAGCTCAATGTAGTGCTGGGACTTATCATTTACCTCTGCCTTCCTCCTGAGGAAAGTGAAGTAAAGCCGCACTCTCGAATGAGTGAGTGCTAGTTCAGCCAGCACTGGCTCCAGTGCCAGCGGCGAGTTGCCCGCGCGCCAAGGATCTTGTTCCAGTCGCCGGGAGCGAACTAGCTCGGTGTAAACGCGCCGCACGCCGCTGCATACCTAGAATAGAGTACAATAATAGTGTATTATGCAATTAGTGAATATAGATGAATATACATAGATGAATCACGAGCAAATGAAGGATTCTAATGACTGAATCACGACCATAGGGAGTGGTCCAAGATGACTTGCTATGCTCGTGATTCAAGTGTTAGAATCCTGAGCGACGCGAGTGATTCATGGCCCTCGATAAAAAAAATGATTTAAAGAGTTTTTGCGAGTATTGACATAGAGGTCGAATATATTGGTGTGTTCTAAATTCAAACATCAAAATAGTGAATAGAAGTGATGCTTTTCATTTACTGTTTTCAGTGAATAAAATAAGCTTTTTAGAGAGGGAATGGTTTAAAGTACTTTAGTGTTGGATATAAAATTGTTTTTTGGTGCTGTTTCTGTTTTAAATGTAGCAATAGATGGTAAAATGTCGAGTGTTTGTTTGTTGCCTTTAAGATATAGGGTTACACGGAACGGTGGGACTAAGATAAAAGGAGGTCATTGTTCTTATCATTGTCAACAACTTTTACTACATCTATAAATATCAAATTTATTTATTGTCAGCTGTGTGTAACGTAATTTTTTTAGTCCATATATACAAGTACCTTTTGGGCATTTTTTATGTTAACCTTCATTGTCCAAAGGCAAAATTGGGTTAGGCAAAGACCTCCACCAATTGCTTCCACTACTCTGTCCTGGGCCAGCACCGGCCAATATTTTTTAAACCTCCCGAGAGAAAGCTCGTCACGCTCTCGGGTCTGGGGGCGAGTTGGGGGTTGACTTTGACATATAAAATAGGTCGTTTAATGAGATACAACGAATGTCAATCGATAGTAATACTCACGGCAGGTTGTATAATCCTCACAGCCCGGGGCAGGTGTCCGGGCGCGTGCTTGGCCGCATTCCGCGCCCTCTCCACGGCCGCGCCGCCCGCCTCCACCACGCGCGTGACCGCGTCCGCGAACACGGCCGTGTCCGACGTCACTTCCGTTATCACGCACGCGCGACGGATCTGTGCTTCCGCCTACGAGAAAACCAAATCATAACACCGGTCGACACGCTTCTTTGGCCTGGCTTCTGCATGCGAAATTTTGGTTTCTCCTATGATGCAAAAAGAAGAAAAAATATTTTTTCTGACCAAAGTTTGCTTTTGTAGAAACTAGAGCAGTTATTCAAATTTAAAAATTCAAAGTAAGTCAGTTATTCAAAGTAAAAAGACTTATTTTTGTATTTTTTTTAATTACGATCAACAAAGTTTTTGTGTTGTCAACAAACAATCAACAGTTTCGATCAACAAAGTTGTTGCTATCGGGTTGATCAAAGTGCTACCACCTGTTGCTCATAAAATCAATTAAAAACTTGCTTATTGACGTAAATCAGACAAAAGCAAACATCAAAAATTAAAAATGGAAATTTAAGTATTTTTATGTCCAGAAACGATGTCTGTCTGTCTGTCCGTCTGTCGTACCTATTAACGGCTGATCTTTTGAACCGTAATAGATAGCCAGTTAAAATTTTAACAGATTATGTAATGTTACGGCGGATTAACTAACAATTAATTAAAAAGTCAAAACAAAAGGGGGTGTCCCCATACAACAAACGTAATTTAACATTTGTATTAAGTAGCTAATGTAAAAACGGTAATACGTACAAGCGTCGGACTTGTATGGCATGATTATAGTACACACTAAAGTATAACAAAAAAAAAAAAAAAATGGCTAAGTGCTAGTCGGTGACAAATTTTAAATTCATCACAATCATTAAAGTTATACCGAGCGTCACTGGCAAAATATTAACTATGCGACGGCGTAGCAATTGCTTGGCTATTTTGGTAGGCGTTAAGTCAGAACAAATAGCTTTTTAATTGATAATTATTGCATGTATTTTGTGGTGGTACAGAACCCTCAGTGCGCAAGCCCGACTCGCACTTGGCCGGTTTATTTACTTTGGTCTCTTACTAATCGCCTACATTCACGTCCTGCTACTTTCTTATTACAATCGGGTCATCACTAACTATTAACAATGTATCATATCACATCATCATCATCAGCCAGAAGACATCCACTGCTGAACATAGGCCTCCCCTTTAACCTTCACACTGAACGACAGCCAGCCTTTTGCATCCACTGGATGCCAGCGACTCTCACAATGTCGTCGGTCCATCTAGTGGGAGGCCTAACTACGCTGCGTCTTCCGGTTCGTGGTCTCCACTCAAGAATCTTTCTTCCTCATCGGTTACCGGTTCTTCTTTTATGAGTGAGAAGATGTTTGCTGTGTTATTTCTCATTCAAATGAATATTAGGGTAAGGGAGCGTTCAAGGATTACGTAACACAATTTTTGAAGATTTTTGACCACCCCTCCCCCTCTCTAAACGTTACGTAACACTCAAGTGATAATTTTTACCCTGAAGTAGTAAAAACTTATGTAATAGTTTTAAAAAAAACAAAAAAATGACGACCAGTCTAATACAATCGAGGGATTCCCCATAACGTAAATGAAAAGGATTCCTTGCCAGTTTGGGAATTTTAATTCCCTAATAAGTTTTAAATTTAGAAACAATGTTACGTAACGTGTTGTAAGAAAGACCCCCTCTGGCCCCTGTAACGCATCGTAACGTTTTACGAGACCCCCTCCCCCCCCAAATTGCGTTACGTAATACTTGAACGCTCCCTAACTGAAACAAATTACGCTTTCTGTAGGACCGTGGATGAAACTGTGAAAAATGAAAATGAAAAAAATATTTATTACTGTATAAACATTCACAGATATTTTAACAGATAAATTATACTAATGTAAATTAAACATGCTTAAACAGAGATTTAGTGCCCTTGATAGTATTATCTAACGGTCCTCACACTAGGCACAGCCTGTATCGTGAGGACCTGGATACGATTACAAGTGCACAAGAGTTAGATCTCAGCTGACATAACTGTGGGGTTACTGATGGATATAGGTGGTTACCTGAACAGCTAAATATTTGGCGAGCAGGTCGACACCTTCCTCCGCACGCCCGATTTGTGGGAACAGCTTGAAAAGCCGCTCGATGCTTGCTTCATCTTCTTTGCGGGCCGCTTCGTCAAACCTACGAGGAAATTTTTCAAGGTAAATTAAAGATTTCGGTAATCTATATATATAAAAGAAAGTCGTGTTAGTTACATTATTTATAACTCATGAACGGCTGAACTGATTTGGCTGAAAATTGGTGGGGAGGTAGCTTAGAACCAGGAGACGAACATAGGCTACTTTTCATCAGCACCATCACCATTTTTCATCACTACGCGGGTGAAACCACGGGGCGCAGCTAGTATTGGTAATAGTGTTCTTCAATAAATAGACTCATTAAATACACTGTTTGAGAAAATAATCTTTACAGTAGTACTTACTTCTTCACTAGATGTTCTCTAAGGGTATTGGCTGCCCTCATCATGGAGTCCCGAGGATCAGCAGCGCCTCGCGCCTGCGCCGCCGCCACCGAACCCGGGTCCATACTCAGGAACCTTGAGACATGGCCCGCACCTGGATACATTTTAGTTTTAGCTAGATATGAGAAGTGAAACACTGTTTTAAACTATCACAGTTTTTCACTAATGTTATATGATTATTTACGGGATATTTACTGTGGTAAGGTTGTGGAATGAGCTCCCACTACCTACGATCCCAATGGGAGCTCATTCCACAACCTTACCACGGTAAATATCCCATAAATAATCATATAACTTTATATGAGAAGTGGTCACACTGTTAGCAGAAGAGAATGCTTAAAGCTGTTGCACTGACTATAACTTTTTACAAAACAAGTTGTCAGGAACAAGTTATAAATAAGTTGCATTCCACAAAAATGTTCCCAAAATGCTTGACTCTCTTCGGAGTGTGTTTCCATTGAAGTGAAGGGAAGCGGGGCTGTGAAAAGACTCGTGTAGTGAGTCGAGCAGACTTGTGTAGTGGAGTCGAGCAGACTTTTCTGGTAGTCGAGCGGACTCATGCAGCGGAGTCAAGTGTACTCGTGTAGTGAAGTCGAGCGGACTTGTGAAGCGGAGTCGCACGGACTCATGTAGCGGAGTCGAGCAGACTTGTCTAGCGGAGTCGAAAAGACAACAATTTTTGTAGGGTCAATGAATAAAGGAATTGTTCATAAGTATGCAATGATTGACACCACCTCCCACTAGATGGACCGACGATATAGTAAGAGTCCCTGGCATCCAGTGGATGCAAAAGGCAGGCTGTCGTTCAGTGTGGAGGTTAAAGGGGGAGGCCTATGTTCAGCAGTGGACGTCTTCTGGCTGATGATGATGATGATGATGATGCAATGATTGAATAATTGAATTGATATTATTTGATCGGAGGCCTTTGTTCAGCAGTAGACTTGCTGGCTGATGATGTGATGTGATGCAATGATTGGTTAATATGTCTTAAGTTTTAAATGTCTACTAACAATAAAACATGTGACCCCTCACAAAGTGCAGGGAAAATTATATTTTCATACATTTAAAATTGAAATTCATGTCTACAATATAATAACACTAATAATGATTTCAAATTTAATTTCATTTGGTTCACAAAATGTAGATATGCTGGACGCAATAGACACAACAATTTTATGAGGGTTTTATATTGTACTACAAAGACTTAAAAATAAACAGACTTAAAAGAATACACAAAAGCAGACATCAAAATCAAGTCATTTGCATTGTTGCTGCATAAAATAGATAAAAATTTCATATCCTAACCAGGAATATATTTCATATCTTAACTTGAATCAGGATAAATAATTTTCTATCACTTTGACAGTTCATTTTAAACTTTTGTAATATGTAATATCCTTGTATTTTAAACAATACATAAAATAAAATGTAAAATGTACAAGCGACATACCTGTCTCATAATCATGTGCTTTAATTGCAGCTTCCACTCCAGCACTGCACAGCTGCAGGTCTATTAGATCGTGCACACGGCGCTGGCATTCCGCGACTCTAGACTGCCAAAATAATAATTATTTAACTATCGTAATGTACATGTTGCTGAGCTAGAAACCATTCCTGATTCTGCTGCTTTAATCAACATCACATGTCGGGCTGTATACTCACTCTAGCGAGGTCAAGCTGCCTCACTTTAGCGCTCACGTCCCTCGCCAGTGCTGCGGTTTTATCCACCATCTCGGCGGCAGTCTGGGCATCACACTTCACCTCTCCGAGCTTCGTATACGCCTGGCTGGCTGTCCGTAGCCGCCCTTCTAGAGAACATGCCCGCGACAGAACTCCAGATAAAGCTTCATCTACTTCAGCCTGCCAAAATCACAAATAAGCTCAAACATCATAAGAAAACCCGAGTAAATAAATGAGAACTGGTGACATTGTTATCGGTATGCCGAACACAAACCTCTTCTTTCTCGATTTCGTTGAGGGCTTTCTGCAAGCCTTCTTCGGTAGATACATCATATTTTTCTAGTAGTAAGCTTAGGGACATATTTTTATTGTATTTCAATTTAAATTCTTCAATCTTTATTTACAAAACGAATTTCGGCGAACGCAAACGCAACAAAACGAGAAACGTCAAACGTCGTTGACGTGAAATGTCAAACGTCAAAGCATCAAAAAGAAAGATATTCGGTTTTTTGGCAGTTGTACAAAACAATTGTTGCCGAGATAGAATGCCAAATTAACTAAAATAAAATGCAAAAATTAATTAAAATATATTTTTGTCGATTCGCTGCGTTAGTGTTTGTTTACTAAACGTTGCTCAGCATTTATTGTATGTACCATTTTTTCTTGTCAAAAAATTTTTCGTACCTAATAATTTTATCAAATTTTGGGGCTAGACCCAATTTTCATAGAGGTTCTATGAAATAACAATATAAAAAAGTAGAGAAACAAGCCGAAAACCTCAAACGGCGCAAATATGCACACCTTGACCGGGTGTACATGTTCGCTCCGTTTGGGGTGGAGACGATGGGTCCGTGGGGGCCGGCGGCTATGGGCCTTTATCGGGACTTGGCCAGGCGATTAGTGGAGGCGTCGGGTGTCCAGAATGCTGGCTTCTATTTCGCCCAGAAATTGAGCATTGCCATTCAACGTGGCAATGCTGCCAGCATTCTGGGGACCTTTCCCTCCACTAATGGTCTTTTAGTTTAAGTTTTTAGTTTGTATTTAGTTATTTTAAGTTTTAGTTTTTAGTTATTTATTTAAGTTTTCGTTAATTTTCTGTTTTTTTAGTTGTGCATAATAAAGTTCATAAGTGTACTAAAAAAAGTAGAGCAAGATAATATAACAGTATAGAGTTTGAAAATGAATGGAAATATTATGTGACACGAGATTACTGGTTGGCTAAATAAAAACAATTTTAGCATGAAACGTGGTAAAATTACTTTATACTGGCAGCACGTTGTTTTTTTTTTTTGACATTGACAAACCAAATTTCACGTCAAAAAAGTTATGTGATTTTTTTTGTCTTTGAGAATGGACTCGTGTTTTGTTCATAAACATAAAAAATATATCTTGATTACACAAATAAAGTCACCAAATATAAGAAAATCTTCATGAATTTCATGACACTATTTATAAAAACTGATCCAAAGTGATTTGAAATTTGATAAGTGTTTATGATTTGTTAGAAGAAGCAAACAGCATACTATTTTGATATTGTAAACATTTATCTTAAGTTTTTGAACACAAATAAATAAAATTGACTGGTGGACAAAAGTATACGATGCTTCTGTAACATTTAGTAAACATAAAAACTTGAGAAATTGGAAAATCGATGTACCGTTAACTGTATTACATTCCTCGGGACGTTTAATGAGAGATCAACGCTCCATCCTGGACAGGTTTTTATTGTAGTGTGGAATAGCAATCTTCAAAGGTAAGGAGGAGAGCAGCTCGAGTTTTGACATTGCATAAATTATGTTGTAATGGTCAGAAGGATAGTTGTTGTAGGTGTTTGTGTGTTTTGGAGTGGTACAGGGTAAGTTTGGGTTGCAGATTGACTCCGTGTGGGGCTGGGCTTCCCCGCCGCTGCGGCTGCAGCTGGGCAACGCACGCGGACACAAAAGGTGAGTGAACTTTTTATGTTCGTGAATTCTACCCCACTCGCCACTTGGCACTGAATAAAAATTATTCTCACTGTTTTGAAATAGTGATTATTTCCTCAGAATGTTTTGATGTGTAAGAGGTCGTAGTCATTTGATATGGTCACACCTGTGAATGTTTCTATCAGCTGATTTATGGCTTTTGTTTTGGTTTATGCACTCATAGGGTATTTGACTATATTGAAAATATTATGCCAATTGACATCATCCATAAACATGACATAATGAAAAAGCATATTTCATTGATTTTTTTATAAAAATATGCTTATTTTTTGTAAAAAACGCGAATAAAATATCTGTATTTTCGACTTTTGATCACGTGATCGAAAACGGTCTGTAATTGGCTTTATCCCTAGTGACGTCACACAAATCTAAACAAACAGATTTTGTATTGATATTTGCGAATTTAATGTTGTAAAGCTATTTTGAGAGCGATTTATCCAGAAATTATCACCAAAAACAGTCCGGAGGTTAAATGTGAGATGAATGGAGAAACATTTTGTGCAAGCAGACAGCAGTAACTTACCCAAAATTAATGTATTTATGGTTGCATATTTCTTCAATAATAATCTACGTCATTGTTTCTACGCTGCAGAACTCAAAACGTAAAAACTACAATGTAAGTATTAATTTTTAATTGTTCTCCAAGCAAAACATTCAATCAAATTGTACAAAAAGTATGTTGTAGTAGGTGGATATCACTATTTTGTTAGGTTATGTCTTTACAATGTTTAAAAAGAAAGTAACAGTACATAAAATAGTAATGCAATAAAAACATAAATTGTAATAGAAATATATAGACTCAAATATGTACCTCAAAATGATCTTCGCACATAGAAACACTTGAATTAGCTCCAATACTTTTGGGTTCTCTACGAGCTACTTAGTTCCAACCACTTTTTGCGAGTTTTGGGGTCCATTGGAACAGGAACGAATAGTTTTTCCGGTGTTTTATGGAAGTATTTGTACATTGTGGCACTACACAACATTTATAAACCATTACTTCTATTAGAAAATTAGTGATTATCAAACTTTTGCTGCCTGGCTGCAGCTGTTTTGTTTTGTGTGACGTCAATCGTCGCTCGGCCGGAGCTATGACGCAGGTCTGCGTTTTGGCGCGATATTTTTTTATTCAAACTTTAACATCGATTTATATCGCAAATACGACTGATATCCAGAAAATATAAATGCAGTATACATTAAATTATATCAGGCAATAATGTGCAATAGTTTCCCAAAAGTAGTCAAATACCCTATTGATAAGACATTGTTTACATGTCCTTGTCTCTGTTTGCTTGGTTGTTTATTTTGCACACATGGCTTAGGTACTGTAATATTGCAAATAATTGAATTAGGTCAAACAAGCCTAAGCTCTACACTATTTAGTACCTACTAGATGTTAGGAAAAATGTATGCATCAAGAAAATTTGCACAAGACTACTACTTACTTAATTGTAGTGCAAATTATATAGGCACTAGATGTATCCCTGATATTATGTGTGATTATCCAGTTTTCTCACTATTTTCTTCGATAAATGTGTTGTTATTATTCTTATTATGCTGGAGATTATTTCCTTACCAAGTTTTAATCAAGATCTGCTGAGTAGGTAATGAATAGGTAACAAACAGGTACAGAGTTTTTTTGCATTTATGACAATCGTGTAATGTTGTCATTGCTATCTAGTTTAATGAATAAGAATAGTGAATAAGTAACATTATTGTGTCGGAAATGTGTAATGTTGTCATTGCTATCTAGTTTAATGAATAAGAATAGTGAATAAGTAACATTATTGTGTCGGAAATGAAGTCATCATGCTCATAACAAATAATCAAAATCAATATTTACTAATGCTTGAAGAAATTGTTTGAAATCTTGGTTCGAGGCACGAGATGGTTACTGATTGAAATTTGGAAGATCGTCTTCAAATCTGTTTGTATGAGGAATCTTTGATATGGAGCTTTCACTTTATGTTAAAGTGGAAATACAGTAGAAATTCATCAAAGAAACAGTTTATGAACAAAAATATTTGAACTCAAGAATATATATGTGTGTCTGTCTGTGGCATCGTACCTCCTAAACGGCTGAACTGATTTTGATTTATTTTTAGTTTGAAAGCACAAGTCACCTTGACTTGATCGAGAGTGTTTTGTAGGAATGGTTTACGTCTGAGCTAAGTAGGGGGAATCCTTGATGTACAACTATGCTCTGACATTAAGTTATATACAATGACTATTTATATTATCTTTGGTTAAATATAATACTCTGCAATATGAACATGTTGCAAGATACACTTGGGCGTGTGGATACTACAGCACAAGCATGTTGTTTATCTTGTTTATTTAAGGCAAACACACGTTTACATGGAAAGATGGTACTAAAGAGTTCTTTCCGAAAACCACAGTTTAAAACTTGCTAAGTGTCAACGAGCAATGGAGAGAAGTATGTTGGGAGTAAAATTGAGATATAAAATTGCAAATACAGAAATGATAAACAAAACCAAAGTAGCCGATATTCTTGCTCGTATTGACCATCAAAAATGGGGCTGGGCAGGACTCATGCTACATTGCAAATTAAACAAATGAAGTAAGCTTACTCTATGTTACCCAAGAGACAGCAAAAGACAGGGACGGCCATCAAGAAGAGGGGATGAGGACATTCGGCTGACCCTGGGGTCATAATAGACAAGAGGGGCAAATGATAGAGAGCAACGGAGACAGTTCAAGGAGGCCTACGCCAAAAGGCACATCGAATTCTGGGACATTTTGTAAAAGTGTAGAAGGAATTTATTCAAGTTATGTAAAAACCCCAATTATTCAGTATAAATGGCTATTGTATTGTATATAAAGTCATTGGCGTCATTGCATCATTATGAACAGCTTTTACTTAAGAACTAACCCTGAAAACATGAAAAAATTGCTGTTTCATACAATAATGTCACACACAACGAAAATGTATTCAACAACTGCAATTTTTTTGAGATTGTTTATCCCATTTGAAAAGTTATTTTTAATGATGAGATCAAGGACTTTTTCCGTTTAGCCAATTCAGTAATTCTATGTTACCCTGTATAATGCATAGAATACATAAACTTATTCAAGACTGATTTAGTATAAGTCTGTAAGTACAAACAATTACGTCAAATACAAAGAATTTAATTATCTATGTAAATGCAGTCAATTATGTTTGAACGATAGACTTCACTCCGTTGTGATTTACAAACAAAATCAATCAATTTGAACGGGCAGTTTGTTCTTGGTTTTGAATAAATGGCTAATATTAGGACTTTTTCACATCCCCGGGACCTAATATGGTATTTGAGAAATCAGGCCTTTAACAGGTATTTTCATGTCTTTTAATTTTATGTATTTCACTTGCATACCTATCTACTCATATTCAAGCAGAGATAGACTAGTGAAGCAACAACACTAGGAAGTAGCCTTCACAAGGAATTTCTCGTTAAGCTAAACTACTATTTCATTCTATATTCTCACCATATAAACTATACACGCCAAACTAAACTTCACTCACAGGGCTTGCTACAATTAATTAAAATTTCAGTAATCACTTTCTATTCTAAAGGGTAAATTATTACTGCGCCCTCGCTTTTAAATTTTTCCCGCTATTTTCCAGATATATTATGTCAAAGTATCTTACGGCTATTCTTTTAATGCATATTATTTTGTTATCATAATATATCTCCATATATTTAACGTGAAAAGGTAGCAAACAGACATAATATGCAGTTACTTTCAAATTTAATATTAGCGTCATTTTCAATGCCACATCTAATGCTGTCAGACCTGTCGAAGACATGCCTACAGGCGAACACAAGCGCACGTGCTGCTTGACATTGCTGTTGTTGTAGCCAATAGTCTTCCCGCTTTCAAAATGTAACACACCGTCATAGCTTATTTTATTCTTCGAATGTATTTTTTGACTCTGTAGTCCCATGCGTCTCAGAAGGTCAGTGCAAAATCAGCGCTGTAGAGAAATCTGTAGCATTATCGCTGAGCACTGCCCTTTTTTGTCGCACTACAGCGACTTTTTCTTATTTTTCATTGTTTTTTTTTTCTGTTTTGTAATGTTGGTTGTAGGTTGTAATGTTTGCGCAAAATAAACGTTTTCTTTCTGTCTTTCTATTTAGCAAGCACTGACGCTCGTGAGCGAATCCCTCGTTCGTGTATGCTTTTTTTCGCTGATACGTTCACATCAACTCGTTTGCTCGCATTCGGTAGTGTTCGCGTTCGTCTGCTAGCTCTGGACAGGACATGACATAAGATTATGTTATTATAACATTATCCCAAGACATGTAGGTTCATGACAAAGAAGTTACCGCAACAATTACTTACCTAATCACCACTTACTTATTCATACCAAGACACTAATTACATAAACTCAGCATTGAGACTCATTACATCATTCCTAACTAAACAGTATACAGCTAGTACTCCAGTAATGGCTGCCGAAAGAGAACCATTTGTTAATTATGTTAATTAAGCATTTATGATACTAATCTTTGCTAAATGTTGCTTCCTGTTTTTTTTATTGGGGGTCTTTTGCTCATAACACATTTCAATGCAAATTACAACTAATGATAGGACACCAAATAAACAAACAGTCTCAAGAGTTTCCGATGGCTACTTTATAAAAATGTTGCTGGAAAGGTTATAAGATTAAGGTTATTAGCAGTTGCTATACTCAATGGCAATAGACTGGACAAACTATTTAAATTAGTAACAATCACAATATCTAAGTGACTGACAATTCATAAGACAGATTCTTTTATAAGTGGAGTACAAACAGTGAGATGTTGTCCTCGCTATTCAGGATGGGCGAGGGCGGGTCGCCGGGGGGCGGCGGCGTGAGCGGGGGCGGGGGCGCGCGGCTCTCGCACACGTCGGAGAAGCACCCGCGCGCCATCCTCGCCGAGCTGTCCGCGCTGCGGCGCCACCGAGAGCTCTGCGACGTCGTGCTCAATGTCGCCAACAGGAAGCTCTTCGCTCACAGGTCATCCTTTTACTTATAATACTTTCTATTAAAGCAGCGATAGTCCGTGAAAACGACTCGATCGCCGTTGATGACGTCAGAATGGCAGAGCGCTCGGCGGATCCTGATTGCCGAGTAACGAGTCCCATAAAGTCATTCGGCCGAAAACGTAGTACTATTTGATGATCAGCGCATTCAATCCCTCTTTCAATCACCTGTGCTCCAAACCCCGTGTCACGGAATCTGCATGACAGAGGAACGAATTTATAAGCTAAGTGTGAGCGTACGCTATCGAAGGATACACAGATATCATTATGTAACAAATATTTGATCATAAAGGCAGAGGTCCTGTTAAGAAAAGTATTTCTTTTGTTAGTCGTTATATAACAATTTTTTTTTATAACATTGACAGATATGGACAACTGATAATCTAAAAATCAGAAAGATGTAATTGTACTAATGATTATAAACAACTTTTGCACTGGGTTTAACTCTGAATTAAATTAACTGTTCCATACATGGCATACTGTTTTGCTGTGTATCAATAAGGTTTTATTATTGAATAGCAACGATTTTAGGGTTGTTTTTTTTACGTGTCATTACAATAAATCTATGCTAACTAACCATTCTCCTTGATATAGGGTGATCTTATCAGCGTGCAGCCCGTACTTCCGCGCGATGTTCACGGGCGAGCTGGCGGAGTCTCGCGCCACCGAGGTCACCATCAGAGACGTCGACGAGCACGCGATGGAACAACTCGTCGAGTTCTGCTACACTGCGCATATTGTCGTCGAGGAAAGCAATGTGCAGGTATATACAGAGCCCCCTACAACAAACATTATTTAAAATTGGTGTTACAGACAGTCCTCTATGTAGAAGGTACGCGGAGGCCTAAGAAATGACCGCGCATTTGCTGTTAGAGTGCAGCAGCATGGCGGAACATAATAACAACATCACCGGGTAACGCAGGA
The DNA here is from genome assembly GCA_914767915.1 of Agriopis aurantiaria. NCBI lineage: Eukaryota > Metazoa > Arthropoda > Insecta > Lepidoptera > Geometridae > Agriopis > Agriopis aurantiaria. The sequence goes on from OU611982.1 coordinate 714,542, forward strand.
TGCTTTGAGCAGTCTGTGCCGGCGTCATCGATCTGCTGGCATTCTAGAGGACACCGGGTGGCTAAACTAGCTGCAGCCGGTTCACATAAAGATCGGCCTAGTTGTGGAAAATGCCCGCTTCACAACGCACACTATAGATTAAATAAAAATGGTCCTTCGAGCTACACGGTCGACACTCACATCCACATTGCCTGGCTCGAAGGTTCTCTTACGATATAGACTCGATTGTACTAGGTTCTTCAAGTCCCACAACTCTACACACACAGAGATCACAGAAACAGCAGCCTTATTTACTAACCGACTGGTACTTGGAATCAGATTTCAAATATATAATTCGTTCTGACACACACACATACAAGAATCTTAGTGGGGAGCTATGACTGAGAAATATTATTCATTATGACCTGAAATATCATGCATGTCTATAACATGTAAATACCACAACACCTGGCGAAATTGCGACCCACCCACCCAGGTCTTATCACCCCCACTTTGAATTAGAATTAAATAGTAAATTCTAAAGTGTGAAACAACATATACAATTTTTTTTAAGGATGCAGTTGAGCTTGACGGCAATGCGATGACACTGTTTCCCGGAGTAACAAGGTCAAATCGTGGTTCGAGGGCTCGAGGGGCGCTGGTTCCGTTCTGACGCAATCAAAACTTGATCCCTTTTAATCGCATTTGTCAGGGTCGGTCTGTCAGTGTAAATGGCAAAAACAGAAATGATATCAAGGATTAGGGTTGAAGTTGACGTGTTTGTCTGCCAATGGTCCACACATTCTGTTTATTTATTTATTTAATAATAAGCTTGCCTTTGGCCGCCAACTCGCTTGATGTTAAGCAATGACACGGTCTACGTTGGAGCACGCTTGCGGAGAAGAAACCGGTTCACTTGCAATTAGAAGATGCCCAGATTGTAACCATCGGGGAACACCCATTCAGGCAGCGCATTCTTGTAGAGTTAACAATATGACACCATCTCTCCCCGCCAGGCGTTGCTTCCGGCCGCGTGCCTGCTCCAGCTCCAGGAGATCCAGGATGTGTGCTGCGAGTTCCTGAAGCGTCAGCTGGACTGCTCCAACTGCCTCGGCATCCGAGCCTTCGCAGACACACACTCCTGCCGTGAGCTGCTGCGCATCGCTGACAAGTTCACGCAACAAAACTTTCCTGAGGTACCTCCGACTATACACAACTGGAACTATACAGACACGTCACACCGCACACTTCTGCTGCGAGAGTGCGAGTGAGTGCAAACCAAAAGTTGATATTACCTTCCAGATATTTATAAAATAGAATGACATCCAAGGAGGCAGGCGTGAGGTGATTTTCCTCTTTAGCACTTACACCCTTGGTCGTCCATTTGGTGACATTTTGTCATCGCGTTTGCAGTTGTGTTCCGCTCAATATTGAAGTGTGCGTTTGTACAACTAGTAAGAATATGTCAGTGTGTGCAATACGTGTTTACCTTGCCCTCTTCAGTGTTTGGCAGCCGATGACTATGATGACAATTTGAATGACATAGTAATTTTATGTTGACATATTTTTACAGCAATTTGTTGTATTTATTATATTAGTTTTTTATAATATCATTCCTATTTTTACTAGGAAATCTATTTTAGCTTAACAGTATGTGAGATAAATGTTAGTGGAATTTGTCCGTTTTTATTCTCAATAAATAATTTTAATTTGGCAGACTTTTTTCGGTACTAGCTTAAGTTTAAAGCAAATCAAAACTATATATGATCAAGAGTCGCATCAATATCAATAAAAGCGTTTAAAAACAAACTATAAAAATTCGATAAGAATGGAAAAACATAATCTTAACAGATAAATACTAAATTTTGACACTGTGTGATATAGGCACATCAGCCTATGCTGCTCGTCTATCATCAAATAATAAGGTTGCCTGGAAGAGATCGCTTTTAGATAAGGCCGCCAGTTGTTACACTAGTTTTTAAGAGTTTTTTTTTTCCTCTGTATCAAATTTTATGGTGTGAACAATAAAGAGTTAATCAATCAAATAAATAAAAATATTATCGTAATGAATGATTGTCCCTATGTCCAGGTGATGGAAAGTGAAGAGTTCCTACTCCTGCCAGCCGCCCAGCTGATCGACATCGTATCCTCGGACGAGCTCAACGTGCGCTCCGAGGAGCAAACCTTCCAGGCCGTCATGTCCTGGGTCAAATACAACGTCGCCGAGCGACGGCAGCACCTGGCGCAGGTCAGAACCGGGCTGTATTGTTGTATTGTGCTATCTTGTGTTGGATAATGGTTTACGTATCACTTTACTCTTTGTGAAGCTTCGTGAAATATGTTCTGCGAATGCTTTACTAATTTTTTCTCATCAGACAATGGTGCGAAATGATGGGAGAATTAGCTCCCGCTTAGTGCAGGGGCCGCTGCTACTTTAATATGTATTGTGCATTATAGTAAATAAAGATTTTTATTATTATTATTATTATTATTTTGATAAACGTGTTTCGTTTCTCTCCTACGATGGAGGTGCAATTGGCACGGGCCGAGGCCAAGTGCTATTCTAAAGCTAAAAATTTTCTTACTATCCTGCATGTGTTCAGTATAACTGCCTTTTGAAGCAGTTTGTAAACTGTGTCTGGGATGTTGAGCGTGTCTAAGCTAGTGTGCAAAGATGTGGGTATTACACCCGTGGTTGATAGTACTATTGGGATTGTTCTGGTGCTATTGATTTGCCATTGTGTTTTGATCTCTATTGATAAGTCCGTGTATTTTGCAATTTTTTCAGTGTGTGTTGTTTGTAGATTGTGTGTGTTGCAGACAGCGATGTCTATCAGATAAGCAGTCTTGTTATTTTTGTCTAATACTGTAATGTCCGGTCTATTGAAGTGTACTGTCTTGTCTGTTATAATGGTTCGATCCCAGTAAAGTCTGTAGTAGATATTTTCTAGTACAGATTGCGGTGTGTATTTGTAATATGGAACTTTTTCATCTATTAGTTTGTATTTGTGTGCTAGGTATTGGTGTACGATGGCTGCCACCTGATCATGACGATGCTTGTAGTCTGTTTGGACTATTGCTTTGCATGCTCCAGTAATGTGTTGGATGGTTTCAGCGCTACTGCAACATCGTCTACAGGTGTCAGTAATGTTGGGTGTGCGTATAATATGTTTTTGGTAGTTACGTGTGTCAATAACTTGATCTTGGATGGCCAGCATAAAAGCTTCAGTCTCAGGGAAGAGGTCACCTCGCTGCAGCCATGCGTTCGACGCTGTTTTGTCGACATGTGGCTGTTGCAGATCCTGGTAATGTCTTCCGTGTAGAGACTTTTGCCTCCATGTATCTGTTTTGTCTTTAGCGTTAGTGATAGTCTCGTTGCGTTGTGGGTTATTGTTTGAGAGGTTTAAAGGTGTGAATCTTTTATCATTCCGGGTTATTGCTTGATGTAGGGTGGATGTCTCAGCACAATCATGAAAGAATTTTCGGAGTGTTGATATTTGTTTATTGTGTAGGTTTGTTATATCAATAATACTTCTTCCTCCCTCAGATCTTGGTAGTGTTAATCTTTGTATACATGACCGTGGATGGTGTTTGCGGTGAGTTGTCATTGTTGTATTTATTATACGTTGCAGCTTTACAAGATCTGTTTGTGACCAATTAATAACTCCAAATGTGTATGTGAGTACCGGTATAGCATACGTGTTAATTGCTTTTACTATGTTTCGCCCGTTTAATTGTGACTTCAATATAGAATTAAGTCTGTGTCTAAATTTGCGTGTTACTTCGTTTTTTGTGTGATTATGGGATATCTGGTGTGCTTGTTGGAGTCCTAAGTATTTATAGAAACTGTTTTCATCCATCGGTTCCACAATTTCACCTGTACTAAGTATATACGGTTGCAATATGACTGACTGATTTTGCATTGAGAAAGTTTTACATTTATCTATTCCAAACTGCATGTTAATGTCATTGGAGAATGTTTGTGTGATGTCTGCTAGTTGATGGAGTGATTGGGTATTATTACTATACAGTTTTATATCATCCATATACATTAGATGTGTAATGGTATGTGTATTGTTGTCATGATTTATGTGAAGTCCTGCATCAGAATCATTAAGTAGTCGGGAGAGAGGGTTTAGGGCTAGACAAAACCATAGTGGACTAAAAGCATCTCCTTGAAATATTCCGCATCTTATTGAGATTTCATCGGTTTCTACGGTTTCTGTCATATTTCTTATGGAGAGCTTTGTTCTCCAGTGTTGCATAGAGTTTTCTAAAAACTTTATTATTGAGGGATGGATCTTGTAGTGGTGAAGTATGTAAATTAGCCAGCTATGGGGTACTGAATCATATGCCTTACGGTAATCAACGTACATGGTGTGGAGGTCTGTTTTGTTTTTGAGGGCCTGTTTCATCGCAACTGAGTCTATAATCAACTGTTCTTTGCAACCTTGGCTAAATTTTCGGCAGCCTTTTTGTTCTTCTGCAAGTATGTTATTGTTTGTCAAATGTTTGTTAATGAGGCGAGAAATACAAGATGTTATGATTTTGTAAATAGTTTGTAAGCATGTTATCGGACGGTATTTTGCTGGGTTTGTGAGGTCATTGTCTTTAGGTACCATATGGGTTATACCTTGTGTTATATAGTGTGGCATTGTATTTGGTGATTCTATGAATTGATTTATGTGAGTGTGCAGAATGGGGTATGCAGTAGTGAATTTTTTATACCAATAGTTATGAATATTGTCTGTGCCGGGTGCTTTCCAATTATGTGTATTTTTGATGACGTCAATGAATAAATCCACCGGGATACACTCATACTGCATTTGATCGCAATGTACTTGCTGAGACTCTGCATGTATCCATTCAGAGTTCTCGTTGTGGCGTGTTTCATTTCCCCAGATCTGAGACCAGAAAGAATGCATGTTTTCAGGTGTTGGGACAGATTGATTTGCATCAGTTCTGGGACTACCTTGTGTTTGTGCTGTTATGTGTCTATAAAATTGTTTCTCATTTCTGTCAAATTGTGCATTTTGTTGTATCCTAAGTGTGCATCTAGTGTACCTACGAAGACGGCTAGATGTGGCACTAAGTCTTTGTTTCAGGCTATCTAAGAATTGACTGTTGGTTAAGTTGGGTTCTTCATATCGTGAGTGTGTCTTATATTTGTGTTTAATATATTCTATGTATTGTGTAAGTCTTCTGTTTCTAACTCCCGCTATGTATTGTGTTATCCGTCCTATGTCTTTTCTGAGATTATCGATTTTATTGAGTAACCGTTTTTGCCATGCTGGTATGTTTTTTCTTCGTTCCTGCACTGGAATAGCTACGTCTCTAATTTTGCAGCCGTTACATACTGCTGCCGTGTAAGCTGCACAGTATATAATGGTTTGATTTGTGATGAACTCATTATTTATGTCTAAGTGAGCTGGTAGTATTTCATTATTGAGGTATTTAACTATATAAGCTAGTTTTTTAGACGTTTTTTGTCTGGGTATGTATGGTCTTGCTGTTGGGTTAGTGTGTTTGTATTTTTCATATGTCTTATCAAAAACGTCATTGATTTTTATGTCTAATTGTGCATCTGAGTTTTGTGAAGTCTGTTCTTGGTTTATATTTACATTGTTATCATATTGTAAATTAGCTATACTGTCACTTATTATTACTTCCCCACTTTGATTTTCTGTACTGGTTTGAGTATCTATGTTTATTTCGTCGGTTAGAAGTTGGGTCTGCGTTATGTGCAGTTCAAGTTGTATTTCTTGCCTTATTTCATGCAATCTTTGTGTCGCTATTAGCTTATTGTGGATGATGACTCTCCGTTGATCAGCTATTCGCTGCTCTGAAACATGGATCAGGTGGGGAAATTTGTTAATTATGCTGGTGTGTAGTTGTTTTCTATATGCCGTTTTGTTTTGCTCTACTTGAGTGATTCTGTAGTATGATTTCATAATTTCTTCATTTATTTCGTTGGTCCATTTCATCCTAATCTGCAATGTTGATGTTTGCTGTGTTTGACCTTGTGAGTTTATCTGGCTTAATACATTTTCAACCTGGTTTGTCGTGTTTTTGTTTTGGAGTTCTTTTATTACGTCTTGCTTAATTTCGTTTAACCGGTCATCTGGTATAAGTTTATTTCTAACTATAGCTCTGCGTTGATCACCTACTCTTTGCTTAGAAACGTCCATTTGTGGGAATTGTTGACTGAACTGTTCATGTAGTTGGTCTAAGTATCCTCTCCTCTTAGTGTCGTTAACAGTGATTATTAAGTATGTGCGCATGATAGACTCATTCATTTCATTTGTCCATTTCTTTCGCGCACGTTTAGTGTCAGTGATGGGTGCAGGGTCTAAGGCGAATGCCTCCTGCACAACACCCTCTGACCCTATCGAATCAGCTACAGAGCTTGATCTGTAGCTGTATGGTTCAATTTGGAAAGGCTGTGGTGATGAAGAAGGAGAGGTGAATAAACTTTGTGTAGATGATGGTGATAAATATTGTTCCTGCATATGTTTACTAAGGGTGTCTGTTTGATTATTTCTTGTTACTGACCTTAAATTATATCTCCTGCTTCGGTTTGGCACGAGTATGTTAGGTGTGGAGCTTACATCTAAGTTATCCAATTCAGTGGCGTTCTCGAGATCCATTTGCATAGCATTAGTCGTTTGATGGAAGACCCTCACCCGGAGATTCTTCTCTCCCCTGGCCCCACAAGGTACCTGCTTACCATCATTGCCATTCCTCGTAGAGCCGCCGGGCACTTGGGGATTGTTTGTTGGTTTCATTGTCATATATTTTTTGTTGGACAAACATTAACTCATCACGCTAGTCCAAACGTGAGAGTGTGCAGTAGACTGCCTAACTGAGTCCACGGGCGCCACCGTTGGTATCTACGATACTCTTCCGCCACCACCCAAAAACTGATATCCCGCACTGATATCAGTTGATCTACCTAAACCTCACTAAGAAGTTCACTTCTAAGAGCCTTAGGGCAGCTGTTTTTTTTTTTTTTTTTTTTTTTTTTTTTTTTTTTTTTTTTTTTTTTTTTTTCCCGCTCTATTTACATTTGTACACATATGCTTTCTTACGCCTGTTCTTACTTACATACTTACTATTTCTCTGACCTACTCATTCCTATTCTAGCATACTCCTCTCCTACTCTACGTTCCAGAGCCACGTTAGCCGCACCAGTAATTTCTCATTGCGTTGTCCGCCCCCCACGTGATCAGATGGTCGATCAGGACGTGTGGTTGGCCTTTAGGGGGCTTATTATTATTATTATTATTAATTTTTCACTGATAATAATTATCAATTAAAAAAACCGACTTCAAAATTAGTAAATACGCAATTTCGTTTACTTGGATGACCAATTTTTTCCACACAATTTGATTTAAAAAACAAACTACTGAATAGATTTTGATGAAATTTCTATTAGAACAAACTGAAAGTAAATCCTTTCGAAAAAAAAAAAAAAAAACATATCATTGAGATCTGAGGTAAAAAGCATAAAAATAATACAACCGAATTGATAACCCTCTCATTTTTTGAAGTCGGTTAAAAAGGACTTACTTGGGGCTGTTGGATGGTCGAAGGCCCGTTGGTCGTGGCGTGGTTGGTTGTGGAAAAAGACCTGCAGATACTTGACGTCCATGGCGTGAACTTGCGTACGATAGAGAATGGAACCCTTTCGGTATCGGAGGCCACCACAATGTGTCTTAAGTCACTGCGCCACAGTTAGGGAATTCTCAGTTTTTCTTGAGAGAAAACTCTACGCCAAATTTGATTTAATTTAGTCCTTTGAGTGGCAGTGGCGCGGGGCTACGCCTCACGGTTTCTCTCGTAATTTTAGATATTTTCACTCACTTTATCAGGTTAAAAATAATCCTCCGTCCGTTATTATTAGCATGCCAAAATTAATTACTGAAAAGTCAACAAACAGACCGATGCCGAGTTATTTTCGTATTGACAAAATTGGAGTGATTGTGAAGTGCGGGAATTATATCGATAGTTATACTGTAGTCAAATTGGCCACACCGTCGCATAGTTTCAGGCCATTTCGTGGCCATCTTTGTTTTATGTTTTATCACACAAATAATACAAATACGAAAGTTTGTATGTAAGCCTGTATGTTTTTCCATACTCAACTCTGCAACAGCTATAACAGAATTGATAAATATTTTATGTGGAGGTAGCATATGCCCTGAATTATCATCACATTGGGTACCTTTTATCCCTAAAAATATGATCCTATATGATATAATGATCCTGTAGGTAGGTGAAACCGCGGAGCGTTCTTAGTCTCCAATATAAAAATTAATCTAGTGTTGTTATTTTCCAGGTGTTACAACACGTGCGTTTGCCCCTCCTTAGCCCCAAGTTCCTCGTAGGAACAGTCTCCTCCGAGCTCCTCATCAGGTCAGACGACGCGTGCCGCGACCTGTTGGACGAAGCCAAGAACTATCTGCTGCTGCCGCAGGAGCGGCCCCTCATGCAGGGACCCAGGACTAGGCCTAGGAAACCAACCAGACGGGGTGAGTTACTCTGACCATTACACTCCACCACCTCCACCTCCACCATTACACTCTACAGCTTCAGAGGTAAGAATAAACTTACCAGAAAGGGTAAATGCCAATTTCATTATTCCGTCTAACAGAAAAATATAATAATAAGACATGAATAGGGTTGGTTAGGTTACAAAAAGTACAAACACAAAAACAATAACATAGGTATCTCTAAATATATAAAACTAAGTCGGGTTAGTTACACCATTTAGAACTCAAGAACGGCTGAACTGATTTTCATGATCTTTGATTTGTTGGGTTTCTCTCCGTCCCATTAGCAGAATAAGTATTAAAATATCGGAAAAATTCACGAAAAAAATAAATATCCCATACATTTTGTATGGAATGCCAAGAATTGAAGTCTTTGACACATTACATCATAGAAAAAAAATGGCATCTAAGTCAAAGGAGGTTCTTGTCGCTACCAAGGAGGTTGCTACAAGGATGTATATAACGCGCGCAGCTAGTTTAAAATATAGTAGAATATCGACTCTAACTTGAATTAAGTAGCAGATGGCAAGAAGAAAGAGAGAGGCCTATACCTAGCAGTGGGATAAGGAAAGCTGTGGATGATGATGATAATAATAAATCTTTATTTCTAAAAACAAGTTGCGGAATCTTAAATTAATTATAAAACAAAACTACTAAGACTAAAGTAATAATAGTTAATTTAAATAAGTTGGAGTTATCGTTTATGTGTATAAATGATGAACTTGGAGTTATCGTTTATGTGTATAAATGATGAACTTGGAGTTATCGTTTATGTGTATAAATGATGAACTTGGAGTTATCGTTTATGTGTATAAATGATGAACTTGGAGTTATCGTTTATGTGTATAAATGATGAACTTGGAGTTATCGTTTATGTGTATAAATGATGAACTTGGAGTTATCGTTTATGTGTATAAATGATGAACTTGGAGTTATCGTTTATGTGTATAAATGATGAACTTGGAGTTATCGTTTATGTGTATAAATGATGAACTTGGAGTTATCGTTTATGTGTATAAATGATGAACTTGGAGTTATCGTTTATGTGTATAAATGATGAACTTGGAGTTATCGTTTATGTGTATAAATGATGAACGTGAAGTTATGGTTTATGTACAGGTGAAGTCCTGTTCGCCGTCGGCGGATGGTGTTCGGGCGACGCGATCGCGTCGGTGGAGCGCTTCGACCCTCAGTCGGGCGAGTGGAAGATGGTCGCGCCGATGTCTAAGCGACGTTGTGGCGTCGGCGTCGCTGTCCTGCATGACTTGCTGTACGCGGTCGGCGGTCACGACGGACAGTCCTATCTCAACAGCATCGAGCGGTACGACCCTCAGACCAATCAGGTGTGTTTCATTATAAATTTACTGCCGGTTGGGCGAGAGATGATCTCGCCGATATTTGATAGCCCGTTGGTCCAGTTGGTAGTGAACCTACCTTCTGAGCCTGAGGGCGTGGGTTCGATTCCCACGTAGGACAAACATTTGTGTGATGAACATTTGTGTTTGTTCTATATCTGGTTGTTAATATCTATTTAAGTATGTATTTAAAACTATATATGTATGTATATCAGTCTCTGGCAGCCATATCACAAGCTTTGCTTAGTTTGGGGTCAGATGACCGTGTGTGCAAAAAGAGTCCCAAAATATTTATTTATTTATTTTATTTATATATCGACGTGTCGGCAAATTATATCACTTACTATATGTACTACTATTATGACGCCTGTAGCATAGTTTAATTACTAGTACGGGTGCCAGCCAGTTCCACACACAAATAACATTGTAAATTTAAATGTAATCTTTATAATTATTATGTCCAGTTCGATTGCTTTTTAACAATATTTTTATTACTTTTAATTTTGGATCATTAAACTATTACTATATGCGGTTACAACGGGCCAGTCTACTGTTTCACCGCTGTGTTGGACGAGGTCAAATATAGTTTGTGTCAGATATGTGTGGATTAGACTAACATGCAGTTGTATGTTTCCAGTGGTGTGGCCTAGTGGCGCCCACGTCGTCCTGCCGGACGTCAGTGGGCGTGGCCGTGCTGGACGGAGCTCTGTACGCGGTCGGAGGACAGGACGGCGTGCAGTGCCTCAACCACGTCGAGCGATACGATCCCAAAGAGAACCGCTGGACCAAGGTACATCTCTCCTGTAGTACTCCATCGATATACATAAGGAGAACCGCAGGACCAAGGTACACCTCCCTGTGGTACTCCATCGATATACATAAGGAGAACCGCAGGACCAAGGTACACCTCCCTGTAGTACTCCATCGATATACATAAGGAGAACCGCAGGACCAAGGTACACCTCCCTGTGGTACTCCATCGATATACATAAGGAGAACCGCAGGACCAAGGTACACCTCCCTGTGGTACTCCATCGATATACATAAGGAGAACCGCAGGACCAAGGTACATCTCTCCTGTAGTACTCCATCGATATACATAAGGAGAACCGCAGGACCAAGGTACATCTCTCCTGTAGTACTCCATCGATATACATAAGGAGAACCGCAGGACCAAGGTACACCTCCCTGTAGTACTCCATCGATATACATAAGGAGAACCGCAGGACCAAGGTACACCTCCCTGTAGTACTCCATCGATATACATAAGGAGAACCGCAGGACCAAGGTACACCTCCCTGTAGTACTCCATCGATATACATAAGGAGAACCGCAGGACCAAGGTACACCTCCCTGTAGTACTCCATCGATATACATAAGGAGAACCGCAGGACCAAGGTACACCTCCCTGTAGTACTCCATCGATATACATAAGGAGAACCGCAGGACCAAGGTACACCTCCCTGTAGTACTCCATCGATATACATAAGGAGAACCGCAGGACCAAGGTACACCTCCCTGTAGTACTCCATCGATATACATAAGGAGAACCGCAGGACCAAGGTACACCTCCCTGTGGTACTCCATCGATATACATAAGGAGAACCGCAGGACCAAGGTACACCTCCCTGTAGTACTCCATCGATATACATAAGGAGAACCGCAGGACCAAGGTACACCTCCCTGTAGTACTCCATCGATATACATAAGGAGAACCGCAGGACCAAGGTACACCTCCCTGTAGTACTCCATCGATATACATAAGGAGAACCGCAGGACCAAGGTACACCTCCCTGTAGTACTCCATCGATATACATAAGGAGAACCGCAGGACCAAGGTACACCTCCCTGTAGTACTCCATCGATATACATAAGGAGAACCGCAGGACCAAGGTACACCTCCCTGTAGTACTCCATCGATATACATAAGGAGAACCGCAGGACCAAGGTACACCTCCCTGTGGTACTCCATCGATATACATAAGGAGAACCGCAGGACCAAGGTACACCTCCCTGTAGTACTCCATCGATATACATAAGGAGAACCGCAGGACCAAGGTACACCTCCCTGTAGTACTCCATCGATATACATAAGGAGAACCGCAGGACCAAGGTACACCTCCCTGTAGTACTCCATCGATATACATAAGGAGAACCGCAGGACCAAGGTACACCTCCCTGTGGTACTCCATCGATATACATAAGGAGAACCGCAGGACCAAGGTACACCTCCCTGTAGTACTCCATCGATATACATAAGGAGAACCGCAGGACCAAGGTACATCTCTCCTGTAGTACTCCATCGATATACATAAGGAGAACCGCAGGACCAAGGTACACCTCCCTGTGGTACTCCATCGATATACATAAGGAGAACCGCAGGACCAAGGTACACCTCCCTGTAGTACTCCATCGATATACATAAGGAGAACCGCAGGACCAAGGTACATCTCTCCTGTAGTACTCCATCGATATACATAAGGAGAACCGCAGGACCAAGGTACATCTCTCCTGTAGTACTCCATCGATATACATAAGGAGAACCGCAGGACCAAGGTACACCTCCCTGTGGTACTCCATCGATATACATAAGGAGAACCGCAGGACCAAGGTACACCTCCCTGTAGTACTCCATCGATATACATAAGGAGAACCGCAGGACCAAGGTACACCTCCCTGTGGTACTCCATCGATATACATAAGGAGAACCGCAGGACCAAGGTACACCTCCCTGTAGTACTCCATCGATATACAAAGAAAACTGCTGGACCAAGGTACACCTCCCTGTAGTAAGTACTCCATAGATTATTAATATTATAGAGGTCTGTTTCCCCAGGTGGCAGCGATGACGACTCGCCGGCTCGGCGTGGCCGTCGCCGTTGTAGGTGGAGCCCTATACGCTGTCGGAGGCTCTGACGGGCAAGCCCCCCTCAACACCGTGGAGCGCTACGACCCCCGGCTCAATAAGTGGACCCCCGTGGCGGCCATGTCCACGCGGCGCAAGCACCTCGGCTGCGCTGTGTTCGACGGACAGATCTACGCGGTCGGCGGCAGGGATGACTGCACCGAGCTCTCTTCTGCTGAGAGGTAACCCTCACCCGCTCGTAGGCCGTCCACGACACCAATGTCGTCCAGGGTTAAGATACGAATGAATTCGAAGAGTCCGTTGAAGCATGAGAGTGACCGCGCTTCGGCAGGCTTATAACACTTGCAGAATAAGAGAGATGGGAGAACAATTCTGCGTGAGAGAGAACAAGACAGTTTCTGCAAACTAAAAGTCCGTCATATGCAGCCTCTTAAGGCTGATGAAAATAGCGGAAAAGGGCCTCTAAGCTATTATTATCATCTCTTTCTGAGAGGAGGTCTGGGTCCCAGCAGTGGGAACATGATAGACTGAAATGATGATGATGAATGCAAAATCCAAACAGCCAACAAATGTGTTGCATTCGTAACCTATTTTCTAATACCTCTTTGTTAAATCGTCAGCGGAATGTCGTGATCGTTCCGTAACTCGTGCGAGCCGGTGCCGGCCCGGTGCCGGCCCGGTGCCGGCACGGACCCGGTGATGGTTCGCTGCTAACTTTATAAAGCTTAGCATAAAATAATAACTTAAAAAGTTTTCGTTTCAAGTCTTGAAACGTGGAAACGTGGTACTGTGGAAAACACGTCAGTGGAATATTTAGAACTATTAGCCATAGTGACGCTCCCATTAATTTCTGCTCTTTTGTGTCAAGCTGTGCTTACTAGTTTATTATCTCGCTTGTTGTTCATTCAATTATATGAGTGTGTGTGTGTGTGTGTGTGTAGATACGAGCCGCACTCAGACACGTGGTCGCCCGTGGTAGCGATGACGTCACGGCGGTCAGGCGTCGGCCTGGCGGTGGTCAACGGGCAGCTGTACGCGGTCGGCGGGTTCGACGGAACTGCCTATCTCAAGTCTATCGAGGTAACTAACATCACCTTATTTATCTAAAATCAACTAGTGAGCCGACAGATGTTGTCCTTTCTGCCCTATTTTCTTTATGTTTCTTTCCGTGAGAACCTCCTACAAAGTATTAGAAAACATGAAAAAAAAGATGAAAGTAGAAATTCATATGAGACGAGATTCAGGCATGTTTCCTATACACACGCCTTGTTTGAATCTTTGAAATTTGAAAATGTGAGTTTTATTTTACTTTTAGGTAAGACTAAAAGACCTCTGTAAGGATTGCTAAGCGGTTGGTATCATAGAACATAAACAACCGGGCCCTACAGTTCAACGTGTCATGCGACTACGTAGCTATTTGAATAGTCACCCATCCGGAGACTGACCGTATCCATTGCCGTAATATCAGTGATTGGTTAGAACACCCAGTCGAGCTCGCTCGCTAGCTATTCGCAAGTAAATAATCGATATTTGAGTGGGCAGGGTTCAAGCAAAGTCGTGCTCCATCGTAGACAACATCAGGCGAATTGGCGGTCAAAGGCAAGCCTATTACTAAGTAAATAAATAAAGTAATAATTTGCACAACTTTGTCGTAAAGTACAATAGGGCTGTGTTATAATATTTTAGTTATTACAAATAACAAGCTTAGGATATAATTACATTTTGAATTTTTTTTTATTTAAATTGGCTGATACATATCTGAGATATAAGCATTTATAGTTTTTGGTGGGCATAGAGAGCGTATGCTCTGTCCGTCTCCCACAAAGCATGTGTTAGTATAGCATTTGTATTGCGTGCGCACGACTTGACATCATACCGTGCAATAGTGCGCTTTTTGTCTATTAGAAATTAAAATACTTATTCATTTGGGCTGTGCTTTCAAGATAAGATAGCCCGTTGGTCCAGTTGGTAGTGAACCTGCCTTCTGAGCTTGGGGGCGTGGGTTCGATTCCCATCTAGGACAAACATTTATGTGATGAACATTTGTATTTGTTCTATTGCTGGTTATTAATATCTATTTAAGTATGTATATTTATGTATGTATATCAGTCTCTGGCAGCCATATCACAAGCTTTACTTAGTTTCGGGTCAGATGACTGTGTGTGAAAAAATGCCCCGATTTTTTATATTTTTTTTTATTTTATTTTTTACATCGGACTAGGCTAACGTTTGACCGCGATCTCGCCTGATGGAAAGCGATGATATTTATTTCAACTAACTTGATCTCTATTAATGATCAGCAAAAAAAAAAACGACAAAAGCCTATATATTGCCCAGTTACTTACATTATTACATGTTACTTATATTTCCAGTTGTTACATTACAGTCTTTAAACTGGGTTGGTGATGTTGTTATGAGATGTATAATTGTGTCGTGTAGGTGTTCGACCCGGAGTCCAACCAGTGGCGGCTGTGTGGCGCCATGAACTACCGGCGGCTGGGCGGCGGCGTCGGCGTCATGCGCGCCCCGCACCACGACCATCACTACATCTGGTGAGTCAACCTCTACTCTACCTCTGACCGTAGCACAACACTAGCGAGCTGATAACGGATACTGACGTCAGCCGGCCGGTTACTGCCAAATCAAACTATAACTACTATGTACTATGTGAATTAGTCACTAATTTCAACCCCAACAGGGCCTGAGTTACCCGAATTATCGTGTCATTCCAGCTGGTAAGACACGTATATGAGTCCGCTAATTCGGTTCGTGTTTTCATCCATCCACCCATATTTATTTGCTTTGACAGCTGCAATAACATTGTAAAAAGTTGAATGAAATAGTATAGTCTGTGGCGTGCACCGTACCATTTATACTCTGACTTTTTTTTCTGGCTGTATATTTCTTTATACTCTGACTGTATTCCACGCTCGCTCACTAGGCTGCGGTCACAGATTGCGACTGAATATTGTAACAAATTACACCCATGTATCTAGGAAAAGATATGCCATGAGGAGATGATTGCCCTATGTGACACTTATAAGTCACTTCAGAAATGAAAAGTATATTCTACTAGCGGTCCGCCCCGGCTCCGCACGGGTATAGTTATATAGCCTATATTAATCTGTGATAATGTAGCATTCAAATAATAAAAGAATTTTTAAATTCGATCCAGTACTTTTTGAGCCAATTCGTTACAAACATACATACAAATCTTTCCTCTTTATAATATTATTATATATTCTATGTAACTTTCCGGTACTTCCTCTGTGCCAAAAAATATCGTCAATCGGTTAGTTTGTCAAAACATACATTATTATAGGTTCAGGAATCATACGAATATAATAAAATTGAATGCTGATGTATGTTTGATTGTAGGTTTGTTTGTTTCTCTGTCACGCAGCAACAGGACAACGGAACGACGTGACTTTAACTTAGTGATAGTTGGGAGAGCCGGAGAGACGGGTACCTGAGGAAATGCCCACGCGCGTGTAACCGCGGCGCGCAGCTAGTAGGGATATATATGTAAATGAAGTAGAAATTATATTTTTTTAAAGGTCAGCTGTGCAAGTACCGTTCTTTATCGATCGTCAAATTCGGCAGTTGAGGTCGACAAATTCGCCATTTGATCATACTCGCTATGATCGATTCTATGGCATTTTATCCAATTTGACGATCGATAAAGAACGGTACTTGCAATGCCGAGTAGCCTCCATCCATCAGTCTGCATTTTTTCCATTGTGTTGTTCCAGGAACAGAAAAGACTCGGTGGTGTGAGCCGCACGCTGTATTAAAGCCACTCCACTCGTATGTGTTAAGTCGTTACTCATTTACTTTATTTTAATTGTTAATAAAATGATCTATTATTAATTGACTATTTATAAATAATGAAAATACAAATTTTAGAATTATATATTGTATTTTATTTCGTTTTGTCATTATCACAGCAACTTGCTCTACATATCTACCTATAGATAGTAATAAACGTTAGAAGGCATTAGATTTGGTGAGGTAACGTTAGACAGAGACGAAGTTTTCATATTTAATTATTTTACGAGTATGTTCTGTGTTTATTCCTCACTTATTCTATCTGTTTTGTTCTGTTTTGTTTTCCTTTTTGTTTTAAGCATTCTCCTGCTTTTATTCAGCGCAGAGTTCTCTTCTATATTTCTAATGCCGATTGTTTCGACATCCGTCAGTTTGGCGTTTCCGCTCACATTTTCTAAGTGAGTATAGGTCAAGATTAGCATAGCTAGAGAGTATCCATGTTCATTGCCTACCAGATGTAAAATTACTTGTCATAGCATTCTTAATTTTTTAATTTATTTTATATTGAATAGATCATACATATGGCCTGGCCACCAACTCGCCTGATGGTAAGCGTCGTTGCGGCCGAGGATGGATCTAGAAAGAATCTATTCACTCTAGCCTTGAAGGTGCCTCACTCTTCTTATTTGGAGAAAGGCTCGTCTGAAGTGCCCTAATTCGGCGGTGGCGACGTGGCCTTATCGGCCGTGACTCCGTTCTCCTCGTCCCCATTATCCCCGTCTCCATCGCTGGGTCCCTCGTCGTCGTCTCCGTCTCCGTTCGGCTCTGCGTCTGCGCCATCGTCGCCCTCGGTGCTCTGTTGCTGGTCGGCGGCGTCTTCTGTAGCTTCTTCCGTGGTCGCACGACGTTTCGACTGGAAAATATTCATGTTTGTGATATTAAAGGTTGTGCAGGGTGTCCGAAACAGACGAGACGGCTCGCCTGCTCGTTTATAACATCTATACGGACTACACTAAACTTAATTGTATACTTAGTGGACTTGCAGTTAAAGTTTGGACCGTCTCGATCATTAATGAAGATTATCCTAATAAAGAACTGTAGGATTGATACTAGCCTTAATAAGGAGCCAAGGGGCTTTTACCTTCTTCTTCTTTTTCCCTTTCGGCTTGGGCTTGCGCTCTGGTTCGCTGTACCCTGGAGGGAAGAACCTCGCGCATTCTTCCTGGCCCTCGACGGCATCCGCGCTCACATACAGCGGACCCAGTGCGAGCAGCTCGGGGGGCGGGGTGCCGAGAGGGATGGTGGCTGGGTCTGCCATCACGGGGTCAGGCGCGCCGACTGCGATGGCTAAGACTATGGTCTCCCCGCTGTGGGGATGGATATTTGGTAAGAGTGAGTGGTTTTGTCTACTTTCTAAGCGACTAAGACATGAACATGATTTTAGGGGCATTAGATATTCTGCATCAATGGCCTAACAGAAATTGGGGAAGTTGGTGAGGAGATAGTGACTTAAATAAACCAAACATCTTGGTAGTCTTTGTAGTTTGGTTATTTTGCTCAAATCGGGTCAGATTGAGCATCCTGAGAAAATTGGTAAGTATTATCTTTTGATTTGTTAAGAAATAAATTAAACCTAAGAGAAAAGGGTTTGTTTTGGGATGTATGTTTTTTCCTGTAGCGAAGATAAAACCCAAACTCCACTTACGATGTCAGCCAGTCCACCAAAATCGAATTTATCTACTCACAAATCTTTCTCGGGTCTCTGCTCGTACTGGTCAATGTTCTTGCACAGTAGCTTGGGCTCCTCCACGGTAGCGTCGAGGAAGAACCCATAGCGGAGCAAGCGGGCCGCGATCGCGGGCCCCGCTGACACCGACAGCACGGCGCGCCTCTGCCACGCGCCGAACATCATGGCGATGTGAGGCGCTTCCGGCGGAACGGCCGGCTCCACCACCGACCCTACCATCTGCAATAACAATATTGAACACTTGCCGGTGAACACCGGCTAGTTTCCTATCACTAAGCTAAGAGACTGCAAGTGAAAAGCCAATTCATCATCGCACTCTTGTGTTTCCAGCCAGTTTCCTATCACTAAGCTAAAAGACTGCAAGTGAAAAGCCAATTCATCAACGCACTCTTGTGTTTCCAGCCAGTTTCCTATCACTAAGCTAAGAGACTGCAAGTGAAAATCCAATTCATCAACGCACTCTTGTGTTTCCAGCCAGTTTCCTATCACTAAGCTAAGAGACTGCAAGTGAAAATCCAATTCATCAACGCGCTCTGTGTTTTTTACGCGATTTGTTTCTGCCTCACACCTGCAAAATGTAGATTGAGCCTCCTGCGGCATCGCCGAGTTAACATATACTTCTTCAAAATACCATCAAGCTGCTGGTCTACGCAGTACCATTTGTGATTGCCTTGATCCAACGTGCGTGCTTCTCTTCTAAGCAAACTGTCCCGCCTACTCCACTTAAAAGGCAACCTAGCAACCAAGCTTCAAAGCAACAACTTTTAAAAATTGTTAGTGATCACTGATTAATCTAGCCAGTTCCGAATCAAAACTAAACCTTTGGGAACAACAGGTCCAATATAGCGGCTCTTTCATGACGGTCCTTGGGCACGTACAGCCCCGGCAGGTTGTCGGCTCTCAGCTCGTCCACTGGCAGCTTCTTCGGAAGCTCCTCCTCACTCAGCCCGTCCCCGTACAGCACGCGTCGCGATATCTCTGAAATACATGGAAATATGCGTGTACTTTCCTATATTTTTACTAGCAGCGTACCTATGTATAAGACCACCAACTCGGCTGCTGGTAAGCGACGATGTGGTCGAAGATAAATAACGTAGACTTAGAAGATATCATACCTTTTCACTCTGACGTCAGAGAGAGTAGTCTATTTTTTTCAGAAATAACGATGATATCCCGTCTCTTTCTAAAGATGACAAGGCACAATAACGACCGTAGTTCGTACGCTAGACAGCCTCGCCTACTTGATCCTGGGTATCCCTTCAGCTGATGCTTGATGATGAATGACCCTGGGCTACATTTCAGCTACTAGCTATGGACTCTCCGCACTAACAGGTATGAGTACGTACCAATGACGTCTCCCTCCTTCTCCGGAGTCTTCTTAAGCAACAGCGCCAGTGAAGGTCTCTCTGCGAGCGCGAAGGCAGCTCCTTCCTCGCCTAGCTCTGGGCACTCGACGGCCAGGATGCGCGCGCCTTCCTTACCCAACAGGATGGGGCACTTGTCTGCGACTAGCACTCCTGGAAACATCAAACAGAAATAGATAAACTCTTACCCCCTTATTAATAAATGTGGAGTAGTCTTGGAATAGTTACGCAGTGTTTTGTCTTCTTCTCTCTTTCAAAATTTGAACTCGATCGAAAAAGACAAAAGACGGAGTAACTAATCCGAGGCTACTCCAAGTTTATTAATAGAGGGGTAACTGTTCCCACCAGAAATTACATACTTGTCAAAAATGACACAAGGACAACTGGCGGTGTTGTCGCTAAAAGCAATCACTTTCATGAAACCGTTGGATGGAAAGGATTCATAGATGCAGAGGACAGGGCAAGCTATAAAGAAGAACTGGTGAATTACTTGCCCAGGGCGATGGAACACTGCGCCTTGCCTTCTACGAGTACAATTTGTGTGTTTTTCAATTGGTGCAAATTTGCCCTAACCCAATTCCAAAAGGAAAATGAATTAAGAAAATAAAATCGAAGCAGATATTAATGCGAAAGTTTATAGGTACCTATATTATATTCAAACTTTCGCATTTCGCGGACATGCATACACACTTATATATGTAAGTGTACTACTCAACTCTGTAACAGCTAAACAGATTTGAATGGAATTTGACATTGAGGTAACGTATACCCTGGATTAATCTGTGTTATTTTCCTTTTTATCTGTACCTGAAACTGACTTTTGGTCGTCTACAGATCTCGTAGAGAAACCCCGAGCATAGCTCGTTGTGCGACTTTGAGCTTGTTTATGAGGCCCATAGTAAGAGACCACGTTGCTGTGCCGTATCTCATCACTGGAAACATACTGGTCGAAGACAGGTAAACAGGTAGTCATTGCAAAAATATAAAGACAAACACGACAATAACGATATTGTCAACAGTAAAAAAAGCTTATTCTGACCGTTAGGCTCCAGGGCATCGGAGACCTTCCTAATGTGCTTCTGTGCGTGCGGCAGCATCAGGCCCGGGCAGATGTCATTGAAGTGCGGCTCCATCCGCCTGGCGCGGAGCTCCCGGCGCGCCAGGCGGGTCGCCTCCACCGCCGCCGCTTCCTTGACGCGCCGCTCGGTGTACTCCTTTTCTTGAGCTGTTGCCACCTCCTGGAATACACGTAGATGCTGCCGGTAGATCATTCAAATTTCTATCAATATCTTAGAGAAGTCATACGAGACTAATTTTAGACAATTATATTTATCAACCGACTTCAAAGAGGATGTTCTCAAAGCGACTGTACTTTGTGTATGTTACACCGGTTACGAGATTTCATCGCAGATTAAGAATTTATTGTAGTATTTTTATATAACCTACCATTTTTTACTACTTGTTTCCATCCTTAGAAGCCCCTTTGACTTTTTAAGGAAAAAATAGGACACAAATTGATTATTGAACTTTCCGTGAAGTCAGGTGTATTTTTTTTCGTAAAAACGTGTATATCAGGTAGGGAATCAAATTACCCCTCAGTCGAATTTTAAGTAGTATTTTAAGTAGGTACCTGTTCCGGCGGAGTGAGCTCGTGGGGAGCTCTCTTTGGGCGCTCTCTCTCGCCTTTCTTAGCCTGCTCTTCATTCTTCAGCTCCTGCTCGATGGTCCTCGCAAGGCGCGGGGCGTCCGCTCCAAACACCACGTTCAGCAGCTGGCCGGCCTGGAAAATGTAGACCTTAAATGTATCAAAATGATGCAGTTTGTGATCATATTAAACTGGTCTTTTCAAGCTGTCAGATCTAGCTACCACGAATGCCCCAGATTTTGTTACGTCCATGGCCCCAGCAGACGGGTGAGACGGAAGGTAATGGGTTGATAACATTTATACGATTATTTTATTGCATATTTCAGTTAGAGTCCGAAGAGAATGTTTATCACATTAGATACCTGCTTCGGCAAGGGGGCTCGTCTTCGAAGCCTTACCTCTCTTCCAGTAAAGAAGGCAGAAACCAGGAAAAAATATTTCACTTCTAAGGGTGGAACATTAGGTGATGAATCTAGTTTATTGAACACCCCTTGCAGTCGTTTATTTTTTGTATTTTTTGTTTTAATCCTGATTTGGTTAGTCTAGAGGTTTGTATAATATATATTATGTATAGTTTGTATAGTAAAGAAACGATTTTAAATTTTTGCTCTATGTGTTGGAAGAAATATACCTAAATGTTCTGTTTCTACATACCTTTAAAATTTAGGTAGGTATATGTAGTAGGTATATGTAGGTAAAAAAAGGAAGTCTTAGGTTTTCCAGCCAGATAACTTTGAACCCACCCCAACCAGTTTAAAAGTTCTACTCGACACACTTTGCATAAGAATGTGTAGGCCGGGAATAACACTTTTAGAATGTTTTTCGCTAGATATATATCTACACTCGTACATGGAGGGCAGTTTTTGTTTTTTGCATCGTTTGTTCGATACCGTCGACATCGGTGCCATCCCGCCACAAATCACCCAGTCATTGCCTCCTCACCTCCACCGCCGACATGTGAGCATATATCATAGCGTTCATAGCTACAGGTGTCGGAAACCAGAAAAGCATAAGTGACTCCGGGCTTCGAACAAAACTAAGGTCTAAATAATACAGAAATAGGTACAACGTAGCGAAAAGCCACTACATTATTTTACAAAGGAGGAAAGTTGAATTTTCTATACTAATTTGAGGGTAGTTAAAAATATAACTGTGACAATTTTGTAGTGAACGTACCGCAATGAACATCCAAGTGGGTTGGCTTCGTTTTCTGAATCGCTTTAGGGCTGTTATAGTGTCTGATTTGGCCTGAAAAAATAAATAAACGGAAAATAAACCTTACGAAAGAGCTTTATAATCTCTATAAATTACATGATCTGCTAAAATCTGCCGACATTAGCAAAAAACAGAGATAGGTATTACCAGAATGAGGTACCTAGATTTTAGTACGATTGGAACGAATGCTACGGCATTACAACGTTAGAGCAGCTACGAAAAGTTGTAGCTTTTAATCATAATCATAATCATATTGATTAATAACAGTAGTTACAGGTCATGTCTATTACAAATGGGTACAAAATTCAAATGATTATAGGTCTAAATAATGAATTGATTATTATTATTTCCACTGGAGACCAGACACGAATACTCGATTATAGTACAATATAGGTAATATTGTACCACAACCGAGCACCCATGCCCTTTTATTACATGGCTCTCACTTTGCATTGCGAAGACTTTATCAAAATTAATTAATCACCAATTCTAGACATGCCTGAAATAGCTTACACTCATGAGCTTATAGATATTGATAGATATTGATTCTTCTTATTAGCAAAATCACCAGATGTACCTACCTAAGTACCTACAATACGGCCCAAAAAGGACGCCAGCTTCGCTTCCGCAAAAAATGTTAGGATTTCTATCCATCCAGTAAAACCCAGCAACAAACAGCAAAAACCAAGCTGCTCCGAGCATTTTCCAGTTGACGTTAAATGTCGATAGTCTCACCACGGCGAGATGTAGATTGTCTCCTCCGATCTCGACCTTGATTTTCTTCAGGTTTCCCACCATCCCGATGCAGGGTCCGCACCACTCCGAGTACACGTCTATCACTGGAAAATGTATTATTGTTATTCGAGAGTTTTCCTTGTTTTCTACATTATACAAGAACACTTAAACGTAATATAATAACATAAATACTTGCCTATTGTCTTTAAAATGCTAAAGGTGGTGCAAACGACTCCGATAATCTTCTTATTTTATGTCCATAAACATAATTTTGGGGTTCCAATAAAGTCGACAGACAGCAAACAACCTCGAGGCCGCATGCAGTTCCATGCATTGATTCGCACCACTTCCTCAAAGGAGTCCTCAAAGGTAGGCAACGCACTGACAATACCCCAGGTATTGTAGGTGTCTATAGGCAGCGGTGACCACTTACCATCAGGTGGCCCGTACTTGTTTGCCACTTATTCTATTAAAAAAAACCTTAGACACCTCATTTATAAAAAAAACGTAATTTGGTCTCAAATAAACTTTTTCTTTCTTTTCTCATTTCGTCTTTTTTACATAAAAAATAGGCTTGCGTTTGACCGCCAACTCATCAGATGCTAAGTGATGATGCGGTCTACGATGGAGCATGCTTGCCTAGAAGAAACCGATTCACTAGCGATTTGACTAGCGACTCAGATTGTAACTATCGGGGAACATCCATTAAGGCAGAACATTCCACAGTCTAGCAGTTCGCACAATAATAAGTCGAATCAAAGCGCTTTGTACGGGTTTTCGGAATACTAACCACAAAGCGATGCCAGTGTGCTATGCGCTGGATGTCACCACGTGGATAGAGGAAGATGGAGCGTTGTCATTAAAGAGTGATAATGGTAGGTCGTAGTTACATCACGACCCTTGAGGAATATAATAAGAGAAGGAGGATGGAGTTCAATTAGAATATTCACAGCCCTCGTTGAGATTTTCAATCATATTTTTCAGTTCATCAAAACTCGCGTAACTTATAACATTTTTCAGAGCTAACTCAGAAACCCTGGTTGATGGTACCATTATTTAAACGATACGACCAGCTCTAGAATACTTATAGTACCGGCAAACCGGTGTTATACCTATATGCATGTCTGCAATAATAGACGAAATTATTTTCAAATTGGATACCTGCTAGGTCTACGTTATGCCACCAACGCGCTTCGCCCGACGTTAAGCGACAATGTGGATGGGCATGGAGCATGTAGACGAAGAAATTTCTGGGAGCTTGCGCCATGAAGATGGTAGCAAGCAGCAGTGGAATTCATAGATTTGTCATCTAAGCTCGCTTATTTGCAACTAAGAAGGCACTTGGAAGTATGATGGTCTGACACATACCCAGCAGTCCATCTCTGTTGAGAAACTTATTCCACTCATCATCAGTGTTGAGTTCAGCCTGCAACTGGACCTGGGCGGCCTTCTTGCCTGCCCCCGCAGCGGCGGCGGCAGCGGCGGCGGCAGCGACCGCGCTCGTCAGCGCCATGCCGCACAGTGGAGCCCCCGCCAGGTGCCAGGTGATAACTAATACTACTACAACTACATCTACAGTACTACAAAGCTATAAAGCTGGTGCGAATGTTTACATGTGTGCGTGAAAGTGTGAGAAGCTGTTCCGATGTTCTCTCAGCTCCGAAACGGTTGAGATTTTGATAGAATTCGGTGGATGCTGGCTGGATGAAAGAGGATATTTATTTATCCTGGAGAAATATTTGGCTCTACTAGGATCTTGGGGAAAACCACGGGTAAGAATTGATAAGGTTTGAAAGTTAGGGCGAACCTTGACTGTGGGCGTGGCAGGAAGCGGTGGCCGTGACCACGTGTGATTCGTCAAACTCATGGTGGCACTGATAGATTGGAATGGGGAGTGAGTGCTATGATATATTCTGTGGCGAAGGGTGGTGAGACGGTACTCGGGTCTAGGTGCGCCGCGGCGGCGTTGGCCGCGACCGCGCTCGACAAAGCCATCGCGACTAGTGGTGGAGCTCAGGGGTGGTCGGTGGTCGAAGGAAGGTGCTAGTGGGTGGGTAAGGGAGAACCCCCACTCTGGTAAAAATGTGTTGCGGTGATGTTTATGTGTGTGAAAGGCCACATATCAAGCTTGGAGAGCTGTGTACGAGAATAAAAAAAACAATATCTGTGAGTGGGTAGGTCCATATAAGAATGTTTGTAGTTAGGAAAATAAGTGCCTCTGTGGGTGGTAGTCTTCGAAAAATTATTTGTAGCTATCATAAAAATATACGTACCCACTTCAGTAGGTAGGTAGGCCTAAACTAAAGTACAGAATACCTCATAGATACAGTTGGCATAAAAAGTTAGGCACACCAAAGGTAGTAGCTAATTATTTATACACTATACCTATGAAATATGAAATATAAAAACAAAAAATGAAATGATTAGAATTATGAAAACTAAAGTTAGGTATAAATGTGCAGAAACTTCAAAACTAACAAATAAGTTTTTTTCTCGGCCAAGTTTGCCACCGTTGGTAAGTGACGATGCGGTGGAAGATAAAGCTCACAAGCTTATGAGATACCTACCTATTCTCTCTGACCTTGGATGTACTTAAATAAAAGCGAAAGGCTACTATTTAATTTATAAAATATATAAAAACCAAGATTATATTTCTCAGGAAACAAGGAAGCCGGCAGGTGATTTTATTTCTTGGCTGTACGGGTTAGAAACGTAGAATCAAAACGTTTACTAGGTACCTATGCAGGCCGACTTCCTACTTGCATACATTATAATTTCAATATAAGTTAGACTCATAATTATATTATCTAGATAATAAGAAAAAAATAAAAACAACAGAGTTTACGTTATGTTCAATGAATTCCTTACGGACAACAGCTATTGCGGCACCAAAAAACCATTTAGTACCTATAATCGTCGCGTGAGGGAAATATGCGTTAGTACAATCGTTCGTGTCAAAATATCTCCATGTTTCATACATTTTTCTCAGTATAAGTACAGAAGGCATAATAGCACATTTTAACCGCTGAAAAACTGTGTGAATTGAATTGTTTTTTTTTAATTCGCCTTCTGGGTGAGGCTGACTTAGGGCATCAAGCCTGATGCGTTCGCACACCACCGTACCATATCTCCCTTGTTTGTCTGCTCTGAGGTTGATTTGTATTACATTATAAATTTCAACCGAAATCTTGCTATTTGCAGGTTGTTATGTATTTTATTGTAAAAGTAGCGCCATCTTTGGCATTTAATTAACACTACATTGATATCAAGAAACTTTTCAGGAAACGTAGCGACATCTGAATGATGTTTTTGTTAGCAGTTTTCAGCAAACGTAGCGACATCTACGACATCTATGTACCACTACCTACTTGAGTTCACTACCCGCCACTAGATGGCAGGTTAGAATGACTTTTTTAATTCAAACGTTTTAGTTTGAATTTTATCCAACACAAAAAGGCTTTACAAAGAAGATGATAGAGGAACCCGGAGATAGCACGGGATAGGTGCAAAATTTGTTTAAAACTTTTTCAATAGAGGGAAACATGAGTGTTCAGCTTTGCTCATGTTCTAGGGCCGCGGATTATTTGAAGAACTAACGAAGTTTCATTGTAGGTCAATAGTGCTATATTATATACTAGCGGTCCGCCCCAGCTTCGCACAGGTATAGATTATAGCCTATGTCACCCGGGGATAGTGTAGCTTCCCAACAGTGAAAGAATTTTTCGAATCGGTTCAGTAGTTTCGGAGCCTATTCAATGCAAACAAACAAACAAATCTTTCCTCTTTATAATATTAGTATACATTAATTGCGCGACCGCAAACCGTGTCTGGGCGCGTTAAGGTTCACGTTCGCGTGATATTCCGAACTGCGCGGTTTTAAAGTTAGTTTGAGACTGTAACGGTTCTAAAAATATCTTCCGTTCATGGCAAATGCCACATACGCTAGCAGTCAAACTTAACGAATAAAAAAGTCACCACGTTGACATAAAGATCGTTGACAGAATGAAAGTGACTGACGTAATGTCAGATCGCTTTCACCTTTAAACGAAACAAATATCAACCCTCATTTAATAACAAAATAATATTAAAAACTTGGGAAATCGTACCTTCGAGAAGGATTAGTTTATATAAAGGCCTCCGGCCATAAATTCTGCGATTGCCGCCGCTACGTTTCCAAGTGGAAGTCGCAAATTTATATCTGAACCTAATTTAATTTCGAACCCCGAATTGCAGATAATCGGGTGAGTTTTTTTTGTTGAAGTGTTTAGGTTTTGTGTTTTAAAAGTGTAAAATATATTTCTTAGTAATTTTCTGTACCACATTCTTTCTTCATCTTGTGTTATTAGCTCTTCAAGCATTATTCTGTACCTTGGATCCTTCCGATCAAAATTATGTTTGCAACGCCGGTACCACGCCGTGAGACTTATGGGCGCCTGTCCCGATCTCCACTACCTTCGTGGAACTCACGCGGCTGGACCGAGCGGCTCTTATTGTGCCACTCCTGATGCGTAGCCTTAACGCATTCCAGGGTTTTTCTCCCGGCATCGCAACATTGCCCGTGCTCCACGCTGGCCATACTCTGGCTGCCTCCGAGTACTACTGACTCTCGCTGCCGCGACGCTGACCATACACCGGCTGCCCTCCGAGTGCTACTGACTCTCGCTGCCGCCACGCTGACCATACACCGGCTGCCCTCCGAGTGCTACTGACCCTCGCTCCCAGCACGCTGATCCTCGCCAGCCGCACACGCTGCCCAGCTGAGCTTACTACGTGCCACGAGCCGCGTCGAGCCACGCGGCGATCGGCGCCTACGCTCTTAAAGCTAAGTCTCCTAACAAGAGACCAACATATTTTCTCACCACCTTCCGAGCTCACGACCCTCAGTCTAACTCGCATGTAACTTCACCTTTTTCTTGATTAAATTTTAACTTATACTCTCATAGAATCTTTCTTTGAAGCGCCTGCCCACTGCTAGGTAGGACATAACCCAAGCATCACTTGGGGTACGTTTCAAGACCGCGTAAGGAGTTGGCCGTAAGGCCCCTGGGCTAGTGATTGAGTCCCGTGCTAACATCATAAATCTCGGGATTCGTCTTGCACTGACACCAAATCGAGCTTCTACATTTGAATTTTTTGTTATAATAATTAATTAACCTGGATTTGTTAATCTGGACTAACTAAAAAGATACTTTGTTTTCGTGCAAGTGGGCCTAATATTACTAAACGTCCTGTGAATTCGTAGCGCTACATTGCTACGGATATTAATGCAAGCTCTAAGTACGCCTACGCCGTAGACTCCGTAGAGCGTAGAACAATTTCTTTTACTATCTACAACTAGATCCTATTGAATACATAATATACATACATTATACTAGAAATGTAACCAGCTTGTGTTTACTTTTTTAAGACGATCCCTAAAAAAATTACCTTCATTATTTGTATATTGTGTAATGTTATTTTCTGTGAATTCAATTATCTTATTGTCGATAATTTTTTCTACGTCTAGAATTAAAAAAAGAGCTTTACTTTGACTTTTTTTGACAGAAGCGATAAAATATATTCACAAATTCATTATCATCATTTTCAGCCCGTACTCGGCTACTATTAAAACTAGGCCTTTTGGTACGATGTTCAACCCGGCCCTGGGGCCTTACGGACAACTGCTATTACAGGCACCTAATCCGCTCAGTTGGAAAATCACGCGACCGCAAACCGTATCTGGGCGCGATAAGGTTTGCGGTCGCGTGATTTTCCAACTGAGCGGATTAGGTGCCTGTAATAGTAGTTGTCCGTAAGGCCCCTGGTCCAATATTACCCACGTCGCAACGAGCTGGTTTGCATTCCACGCCGCATTTACCGTCATCGTTCTCCTACCGCCAGCCTGGCAACATGTCCCGAGTCACAGATTTAATCATAGGTATTACTAGCACAAAAATAGGTAAGCACTTACAATATGTATCCTAATTTTGTAAGCAAAATTATGTTTGCATGCTATACGACCGATCAAAATGCGGACTTTTCTGTACCAAGTAACGTGAACCGCAATTTATAAGTTTTTACTTTCAACTGGATAAGCACATTCTAGTCTAAATGAAAGCATCGCATGTCGATCGGACTTCCTATCCAACATCGTAAATCGTTTTATGACATAACTAAACTCGTGAAATTAATGAGCAAAAATATCGTATCTCTGGATGGAAGTATTTTAGCCCTTATTGGTTCCTGGTTAAGGTTGTTTGAAGTTGATGTGTGCTTAAGTACCCACATGTTTTAACGAGGCTATTTTGTAAGTCGTTCGTAAAAGTCCGTAACTCACGGTTACGTAGTTATTGACAAGCATAGGTGGGTCACTTACTGGTGCCTTGTTTGCAAGACATAAAATACGCTTTCATATAGACTAACCGCTTATTTTAATTTCTTGATGCGATGTGGCCTATCTGCAGGGTTACTTTTTAGGGTTCCGTACCGAAAGGGTAATAACGGGACCCTAAGCCTACGATGTCTATCTGTCCGTCTGCCCTACCTATTAACGGCTGTATCTTTCGAACGGTAATAGATAGCCAGTTGAAATTTTCACAGCATATGTAATGTTACGGATAAACTAAGAAATAATAAAAAGTCAAAAACAAACGTATTTTTTTTACGTATTTTTGTATTAGCTCTAATGTAAAAATGGTAACACGTACTAGCGTCAAACTTGGCATGATTATAGTACACACTCTAAAGTATATACCTATATGGCCATATGTGAAACGTACCACCTTAATGTTGACTATATTGTGTCTTTCGTCAGTCAATTTTGGTAGATACAGTGCGAGTATAGTCTTATAGATATCAAGTTACGTATATTTACTATATATGCGGCAGTATGTGTAAGGAATGTCCGTTTATGAGCAGCGGCGCGACATGGCGCAGTAAACTTACCTGTTGCTTATACCTCCTTTACCTCTCACATGTTTGAGCAAATATGATTTATTATTTCTGATTGATTCAAGTTATATTGATAGAGAATGTACTTGTGTGTGTAATGTGAACTTTATTTTATTTTATTTTTATTTTATTTTATTTATATTTGGATAGCCAATAGCCTTCTTACACATAAATATAGAAATAGTAAAAACACGTAGGCCAACATAGGTTATCACTTATAGCAACACAACTCATGGTGCTAGTGCACAAAACTATAAAACTAAATATTACAAAATAAATAATTGGAAATATATAAATATAAATACGAGACTAATAAACCTACATTAAACAGAGAAATTGAGAAGAAAACTTAGTATTATTAACATTAATAAAGATAGTAATGATAAAAAGATGACAGAGCCGTACGAATTACTCTTATATTAAGAGTTTTTGAAAAGAACTGGTTATTAATTAAAATTTTAAAAATATTGTGCCTCGATGTAAATAAGTCAACAAGCTGAGAAAAGTTAGAGTTAAAGTTAATAAATGTACGCAAAAAGAAAGAGTATCCACGATAATTCGTGCTATGGCGGGGGATATATAGACGAAGGTAGTTTTTGCGAGACGAGATAGATGGAGAGACAAGCTTGATTTCAGCCAGCAGGGATGAGCAGTCAACTCTATTCAACACAATGCTGTGCAGAAAGGAGAGGTCCGCAGCCTCCCTTCTCCTACGAAAAGGCAACAGATGATGGTGCCTGCAACTCCCTTCGTAATCAAAATTAAAGTTGGAGATTTTCGCCTTAAAGTTAATGAAACGCAATTACTAGCTTTTATAGATAAACTAGCTGTTTCCCGCGACTTTCACACAATCTCACGCGTAGACTTTCATATAATATTCAATCTAAATCGAAAACCCGTACGAAGCGCTTTGATTCCACATTTATTGTGCGAACTGCTAGTCTGTGGAATGCGCTGCCTGAATGGGTGCTCCCCGATGGTTACAATCTGGGTGTCTTCAAATCACGAGTGAATCGGTTACTTCTATGCATAAGCGTGCTGCAACGTAGACCGCATCATCGCTTAACATCAGGCGAGATGGTGGTCAAACGCAAGCCTATTATTTATTTATTTTTTAATTGCCCCGCTTATCTATTTGGCTCTTTCTTTATATCTTCTTAACAGACCTCCACACCCCATTAGAACCCCTCCTAAATTTCATTTTCGTGTTAGTAGTGGTATTTTGCTTTTATATAGACTAATAATACTTTTTATTGTATGTTTAAATAATCCTTAAAACACGGAAAATTATTCATTACCTACTTAAAAACAAGGTACAGAATCATAAAATATCAAGCCCCTAACAATAAGAACGACAAAAAAAAAAGCAACATAATATCCAAGCGTTTATAAAAATATTACACGACAAACAATTTAAACACGATCGAGTGAGTAAAATACCACTGGAATAAAATATCACTACCTCGAAAACATAAAAACTTACCTACTTTAAAAATATTAAACAAGTAACATAAAAGGACCTTCACATCATCACATCATGAGCCAATAAACATCAACTGCTGAACGAAGGCCTCCCTCTTAGAGAGGGGTGTTGCCATAAGCTCCACGCTTGGCAGGCGGCTTGGGGATCGCAGTACGTTCCCGTGTACTGATAGGACGCTACTGCCCATCCTCCGGTGGTTCTGGTCGCAGTTTTAGGACATACCGGGATCTCACAGAACTCTATTAGCCCCAAACCGAGGTAAAAAGACATAACAATAGAGGCCTACACCCAGCAGTGAAATCAAGAAGGCTGCCGATGATGATGAGGATGTGGGCTCTGGGTGGGCTGAGGTCGGCGCGGGTGACCACGACAGGGCGGGCGGACGGCCGCTGCAGGAAGGGCGGACGCGGCTGTATGAAAATAGAATATTTGCATGTTAATGCGACGCTTCATCCTCTGAGTACATAATTAAAACTTGCATTAAGACTCGTAGGGTTGCCACATTTCACACGCAATAAGTGATTAAAAATTTAGTAACTAACTGTAATCGATTTGGACAGTAAAATTAATGAGTTTTGGCCTGCGATGACGGTAGATGGTGTTTGCTTCCTTACTTGTCAAAGCTAAGTAACCAGCCCTTTAGTCAGAATTTTAGCCGATATATGTATACGAAAAATTTATTTCAAACTTTCTCGCCATTGATCATCAGCGTCCAGTGTGATGCTTTATAGATCGCAATGTATATTCATACGAACACGCTAAATACGAGCCCGACGCATATATAAAAAAAAAAAAAAAACCCCGAGCAGATAATACTTATGTTTGCTTCACAATTTTATCAAACAGCATTCATAATCAATTTAAAGTTGTCTTTTCATTTAAAAGTAGAGAAATGGCAGCCCTGTAGTAACGGGCCCCGGTGGCTCCGCGTCGTGGCTATTCTAAACGCGCCCGGGGGCCCTCCGGACCCCGCGTATGAATTATTCCAACACATTTTTCTTTTCCTAAGCTCTTGATCTGTAGAGCAATATTTTTTCTCGCCTGTTAAATTTATAGGCCGATTTCGGTTGCGTTTTATGTGCGTTATTTTGTGGTCTATTATTTGAGGAACACAAAAGCCGGCCGCCTTTGTCTTTGGCTGCGGTGTTATTGTGAATTCAAAGCATCTATCGTGAATTACTTCAGCTCCTGTTTTTAGGATTCCTTGGCGTTAATGAAACCCTACGCTGTCTGTCTGTCCTCTATCCTTCGATTAAATGACCTATTTTTAACGGCTGTATCTTGTCAACTGTAATGGACAGGTATATAGTTGAAATTTTGTCAGAATAATATGTAATGTTACGGCAGATTGACTAAGAAATATAATTTAAGTCAAAAAGTAAAAACGAAAAGGCATCCCCTTACAATAAGGTTTTTTTTTAACGTATTTTGTCTTTGCTCTACTGCGAAAACGGTATACAAGTGTTAAATTTGGCATGATTATAGTACACCACACATTCAAAGTAAAACAAAAAAATATAATACCAGTCAAGTGCAAGTCGGGCTCGCGCTATACATCCTGAACTGAACTGAAACCCCCCAACAGGCGAGGTGGTGGGCTAACGCGAACTTATTCGCGTTTAAAAAAAAACACTCATTGCTTAATGCAGAATCCTCATTGCTCGAGTCCGCCTCGTACTTGGCCTGAGTTTTTAAAGACTGATTATATCAATGCAAGTGCGAGTGCGATTATCTCTACTTTGCTCTACAATGTTCTATCTCTACGTGTCACTGACGGGAAAGCCTCATCGTTGGCGACTCTTGGTAGTATTAGTTCTTCACTCCTTCTTTTACACTTCTTGTTTACACTTGTAACTAATGTCTTAGTTCACAATTCTTCCGCTTTTATGATGCTCTTCTTTTAATTTGGTTTCACAATGATTTCTTAAAATTCAGTGTAGGTTGATTTTTTACTGCCTTTGAGAAGAATTACATATTGAATAATCTGTAGTTTTTTACATTAATAAATACACACACACACACATTACACTTATGCCCTTTTTCAAAATGGTAACCAGTTTTAGGAGAAACAAGTTTACTATATTTAAACATGCAACAGAGTTACTAAACACTAAAACTTTCACATTTCAGTACAACAGTCAGTTAAGACAACAACAAAGTTAATTATAAAAAATGCAGTAAAAGTTGGGCGACCTGTCCCTTCGAGCCGCAAACTCCCTTTCATACAAAGTCAAAGGTCGTATATTAGGTAAAGTATGCGGTTGCGGCGGACGCGGTGAGTGCGGTACGACGGCGGTGGTACCACTAGGGGCGTAGAATGGTCGCGGTGAGGTTGCTCGGAGCCGCGGGGTAGACTGGCTCAGCCATGGGCCACCAGGTACAGTGCGACCGACTCACCTACACAATTAGACAAATGAACGAACTAGAACTCTTGAGCGGGTAGTTACTCGTTCTGTTCAGAAAACACGACAGTAACTCCCTCATTGAACTGTCGTTGTAAGTTGGTCGGTGAGCAGGCCGCCCAATTAGGCGGGCGGGAAGCACGCGACGGGGTAGCGGTGATAGTACCGGATTTATTACACTTTTAACTGATTTCTGAATTATGGTTAGAGCTCGACTTGTTCCGAGTCTAATGTATCATTGGTCACGGAATATGTCGCTGTGGAATTTTGGGAATTAATTTCAACGTTAGCTGTGCTCTGTGACTTCACTCGCCATCTTAGAATACCTAACAACAACTAACATAGATAGATAGCCTTCAGATCAGACCAGCAAGGGAGATATGGTAAGATGGCGAACGTACCTATCAGGCCACGACGCATTTAGTCGATCACTTCCTGCATACGACCATGCAGCACTTTTTTGATTTTGAGTATTGGTTAGCGTTAGATCATTAGTGTCGCTGCAAGTTTTTTAGTGTACGTGAAAAATTTGTAAGTGTGCTGTACTTACAGTTTTTGCGTTAAGCGTATTAACTGAATAGTAAAAAAAACATACAGCCGAATTGATAACTTCCCCCTTTTTGAAGTCGGTTGAAAACCGGGTGAAACGCAGATATTTGACCGCGAAAGATAATAAGCTACCCCTGATTTTTTAAATCTATACTAATATTATAACGAGGAAAGATTTGAGTCTTTGTTTATTTGTTTGTTTGTATTGAATAGGCTCCGAAACTACTGAACCGATTTTAAAAATTCTTTCACTCTTGGGAAGCTACACTATCCCCGGGTAACATAGGCTATAATCTATACCCGTGCGAAGCTGGGGCGGACCACTAGTTGTCTTATAAAAAAGCTGACAATAAACAAAACAGATCATAATTTTTCAAAATTAAGGAAGATTTGAGTGTTTTAATGTCTTGCTAGATAGAGAGCGCACTATACTTACTAATGACGTTACTTGTAAGTACATTGTACAAACTCCATATATACATATATATTCATTTACTTTGCGGGAAAGGGACTGACCATCCCTTCTTGATCTGAACAAAAACTTTAAACCCATTAACTCAGAACCTTTTCAGCCGATCTAAATAATTCCTTCAGTAGTTGTTAGTATGACATTTAATTATATTTTTCGTTAAGTTTGTTATTTCTAATCAAATACCTGTCCAATAGTCTACTGTACTAAAGTATATCTCCCTGGTTTGTCTGATCTGAGTGAATCAAACACTCACTCTGGACACTCAACACATTTTCTGGTACAAACTTATGCATCTGTTATACTTAGTGTGACTAAGAGGAAATTCGCTTTGTAAATCCCACTTGTGAAATGTAAATGGCTTCTCTTTGTTAAATATAGGAGGATTTTCATTATTCAAGAGTAAGCAAACATTGGGCACGAACCTTTCCCTTACATTTCTGCTTGTTAATGAATGTACAGCTCCATTTGCCCCGGTTATAATTCATCACGTCTGTAATCTGGTTTGCCTTCATAAAAGAGTAATTCCCTTCCGCGTGTGATTACAAATCTTTTTATCTCCACGTGAGCCGTTGAATAATCCTACGGATGAATAATTGAAGGGCCTGCGGGACCCTGGGCCCCTGAGCTGCGGGCCCCTGACCCAGGCCCCGAGGGTTACGAGGTTATAACGAATTGCTTTGCATTATAAATCAAACGGCCAATCGATGTTTTGAAGGAAATTCATTAATCGCTAGGGCGTGCCGCGATCTGGTTTGAGAATTAATTTAGAAACAAATATCTTCATAGTCTTCATTGGTCTTGTGTTAAGTTTTTAAGGACATCGGCACTATGAATACATATATAAATTCAATAGACACACAGTTTTAAGTCAATGCTTAGTTGTGGAAACATTTTTTAGGGTTCCGTACCTCAAAAGGAAAAAACGGAACCCTTATAGGATCACTTCGTTGTCCGTCTGTCTGTCCGTCTGTCAATACCCTTTTTCTCAAGAACGCGTAAAGGAATCATGTTGAAATTTGTACTAAATACTTGAATCTATGGTTTCTTTCGGCTGTAAAAAAATAAAAGTTGTAAGTCAACGCAATCAAAAGATATGAACGTTTATGTAGCATATTTTGCGATTTCACAGGGGAATCAAAACCTATAGGGTACTTCCCGTTGACCTAGAATCATGAAATTTGGCAAAAGACAAGGTCTTATAGCACATATATAGGAATAAATCCGAAAGTCACAAATTTGAAGCTATATCATTTAAAAATAATTATTTTGCTATTACAAACTTAAATTTTGTAGTTGGAATGTATGAAAGAACCTTATAGTCAACTACAAAGTTAAGTTTGTCTTTCAATATTTCAACTTCAGTTAGTTTTTTTTTTGCTCTGAGGGTTCCGTCCAACGGAACCTTCAGAGCACGAGTCCTACTCGTCCTTGTCCGGTTTTTTTCTTTACCCTTTGCATGATAATCCCGTTTTCTTCAAACATTCTGATTAATGAATGCAAAGCATGTTACGGTAGGAATTCCTTCCGACAATAGTTCCGGAAATTCTTTGGAACAAAGAAACTTATGGAAAACCGAAGACACGATTTGCAACTATATAGAAAGAAAAACTGATAACTCTTTCATATTTAAAATTTGTCAGGATTTTAAAATTGAGTTATTTTTAAGATCATCATCAGCCAGAAGACGTCCACTGCTGAACATAGCCTTCACCCTTAGACCATATAGACTATTACATATAAAAACAAACAAAAAACAAACAAAAAATATTTATATGCAGGTTTTAAACAAGAAACGTATCACTTCATCAAAACTCGCGGGAGGAATCATTACAAATTATTATCACTTACACTCATGATGATGTTTTATCGGTCGAGACGATCGACCGGTTTCCGAGCCATTAGAGCCATTAGAGTCCCTTCAGAAAACAAACGAAACGAAAGAACGTAATAAACGTATATATCAGAAGTAAATAGGTACTCTATGGTCAGCTCTTAGGAGATTTGGTGACGTCCGTCTTTAAAAAAAATTTATTTTACAAACCAAACAGCGCACATAGCAGTCCGTAATCCGAAATGCATCACGAGCTGTCGACTCGCAAACATGACAGGAGCAATCAAACCACTCGGAGCGATTATTGTGACAATAGGTCATTAATAGTTCCAGCTCCGAGTGTCGTTCCACTGGGGCCCTACGTTTGGCAGAGAGTCCTACACATCAGCCCGTAGATAGAACGCATAATTCATTGTTAGGGTTCCGTACCCAAAGGGTGAAAACGGGACTTTATTACTAAGCCTACACTGTTTGTCTGTCTATCTGTTTGTTTGTCTGTCTGTCCTACCTTTTAACGGCTATATCTTTCGAACCGTAATAGACAGCCACTTGATTTTTTCACAGAATATTTTAAAAAAAAAACTTAAAGGGCGTCCCCATACAACAAACGTAAGTATTTTGTTAACGTGTTTTTGTATTTGCTCTAATGTAATAACGGTAATACGTACCTATAAGCGTCAAACTTGGGGCATGATTATAGTACACACTCTAAAGTATAACAACAAATAATAAATAATGGAAAAGTGCGAGTCGGTGACAAATTTCTGTTCACCATTAAGTTAAGCAACGTCGGGCGCGGTCAGTATTGGATGGGTGACCGCCTGGGCTTGACGTTGTCTTTTTGCACTAAGTACCTACTTTCTGTAGGCATTTTGTGGTGGAATACGGAATCATCAGTGCGCGAGCCTGACTTGCACTTGGCCGGTTTATTAAACATAATTTTGTCAGTCTGCGGATACTAAAGTATCCATCAGTTCCAATGTTGTGCCATAGACACTAGCCCCTTATTCATAGACGTAAATAAAGGTACCTCAAATCCTCACGTCACACTCAAGTGATGTTTTTTTAAGCCAAAACACCTAAAGCTCCACACTGAACAACAGCCAACCATCTTCATCCACTGGATGCCCACAACTCTCATGATGTCGTCGGTCCATCTAGTGGCCTACCTACGCTGCGTCTTCCGGTTCGTGGTCTCCACTGAAGAACCTCTCTTCCTCTGACAGTTATTGGTTCTTCGATCGATGTGAACTGTCTATTGCCACTGGCGGTGACTCTGGTTCTTTGGCGAATATCCTCGTTCCGGATTCTATAGCGCAAAGAAACTCACAAGCATAGCTGTCTCCTACCGCACGATGAACGCTCTGCGCCAAGCCGCCTGCTAAGCGTAGAGAAAGGTATGCCCAAAAACTCTTTTTTCTAAAAATAAAATAGTTTCAAAATTATTTTGATATTTTGGTCACCTAAAGTTTAGGTTACCATTTGTTTAGGTCCTAAACAAATGGTAGTACTAATATGTCCCGAATATAAGCCAGTTAGGTACAGTAGGCATTAGTTTGATGTAGTAACTCGACCATTAGATCTGCGGCACGGGGATTGAGCTTGTACCCAAAGTCCCTACCCTGTGATTAATACGCGTCTCAGGGTAGCCAGGTTCAAATAAATGTATGGATTTAGATTTGTATAGCTCTACTTTGTCAATAGATTGTCTTGTAGAGCTAGCTACTGTTCTGATTGATACAGTGTTCAAACACGATTGATTAAACCAGGCATCGAGATTTATTCATGAATTAAAATACTATTATTATGGAAGGTTATTCGTTATTATGTCCAATAATATTCGGGACATTTTTTGCACACACGGTCAAACTAAGCAAATCTTGTGATATGGCTGCCAGACTGATATACATACATATATAGTTTTAAATACATACTGAAATAGATATTAACACCCAGATGTTGATGACAAACACAAATGTTCAACACATAAATGTTGTGAATCGAACCCATACACCCAAGCTCAGAAGGTAGGTTCACTACCAACTGGACCAACGGGTTATCCGAATGAATCATGAATATCTGTGTACTTATTTTTGTTAGAGAATTAGGAAAACCAATAGATAATTAAGAAGTGAAAGTAGATTTTGTAGCTTAGTCATTTTAATAAATGTTATTGTAGACTTTTGTCCACACTCAGTTTGGGAGTAAAGTTATTCAACGAATACAATTATGAGATGCAAAGCTATTAAATTATTATTATTAGTAACTAGCTGTCCTGATTTACATCTATACTAATATTATAAAGAGGAAAGATTTGATTGTTTGTTTGTTTGTTTGCATTGAATAGGCTCCGAAACTACTGAACCGATATGAAAAATTCTTTCACTGTCCCCGGGTAACATAGGCTATAATATTATATATAAAAAAAAAATAGGGATCCTTACTAAATCTCCAATAATGTAACCCAATGTGTAAAAAAATAAGATTTACAATTTTGACTTTGCATGTTTGACAGTTCTAAGACAGGTTAACGTCTGTCAGGTCAGCTAGTAAGTAATAAAAATAAACAGAAAATAAAGAAAAAAAAATTTAAAATATTTGAAAGCGCGCACGCCGAGTATGCAAGCATTATCGTCGAACAAGTGTACGTTCTCTGCCATTTCGCCTTAAGGTTCCATAAGGTGACCATACATTTTAAATGATGTATGGCATACTTGACAGTAGGAGAAGCACAGGTTGCCACAAACACTGAATATCACTTACAAGTTCCACCAATACATGGCAGATTATGCCCTGGTTGCTTATAACATCAGCTATCTGCCAATGAAAGTCCCGTCAAAACCGGTGCTGTTTTGAATTATGGGAACAAACATACATACAAACATGTCGTTTTATATATAGCTATATAAATATACTATATACTAGCTGTGCCCGCGGTTTCACCCGCGTGGATAACTCTTTATAACATCAGATATCTGCCAGTGAAAGTCCCATCAAAATCGCTCCAGCCGTTTTGGAGTCCATAGGGACCATAAATAAATACAATCGAGTTTTATATATTAGAAGATTTGAAGTTATTTACAAGGTAGATAATAAACCCACCCTGCACTCTGGCTACAGACAGCCGGCGGACAACCAAGCAAAAAAAACTCGTCACTTTTGAGATTTCGAGGGGAGGTCAAACTCCACCACTAAACCATAACAAAAACAAAATAGGAGCCGTCTTGACATATTATTATCAACTACAATAGTGACCACTGACCAATGCTTTTACCAAAAGCGATTATAAAACCGGCGACCGCACACCGTTCGCGCTCGTTTGCCAAATTGCCGTGTGTTGGCAACACTGGAGCTGTCATACGCAGTGCTTTTGTTATTTGGTTGGTACTCTGTTGCAAAATCCTTTTTGACCTCGCATATCCATAGTTGTTAACGAAAGTTTCCTTCTATTATATAACAAGCTAAAAAAATATCTTTATCTTTGATACCAGACCGCAGGGAAACGCTGGATAAAAGGCGCTTCCAACCGGCCCTTTTGGAGATCGATGGGGGAGGCGAGGTCCAGCAGTGGACGTCCTATGGCTGAAATGATGTTGATGATGATGATGAACCTTTGAAAAAAGCCTGGGCCTTACGGCACGAATATGTTTAGATGATGAGGAAAGTTGCGCGACCAAAAACCGTATCTCGGCGCGTTAAGATTCACGTTTGCGTAATTTTCAGAACTGCGCTGTGTCAGCGCTGATTCGAGCCCACGTTAAGCCGTAAAGCATCTGTTGTTGATCATGGGGCGCCTGATAGCCTGGTTTGTAGCCATGACAGCTAAGTGGTTGGCGTGATCGGATTCTATGCCGCAAGTGTGGGTTGGAATACCAACAATGAACTAGTTACCGGCGCAGGGGAACGTCGCGAGGAAACCCTATACGCACAGGTTTCGTCGATGAACAACAATCCTAATACACACAAATGGTGGTCTGTTTGTCTGCCTGTTCGATTAGTTACTTACTTACAATTAATCAACATATTCACTTACAATTGCGGTTTTTTTCTTTTGTTATTTATAACTAGCTACCGTAAATCCTAAAGAAAAAAGCACTTCAGTGTTTGTCCAATTTTCCCAATTTTCTGGGCATTGTTTTCTATGCCGCCGTATTAAGGC
Organism: Agriopis aurantiaria; assembly: GCA_914767915.1. Taxonomy (NCBI): domain Eukaryota; kingdom Metazoa; phylum Arthropoda; class Insecta; order Lepidoptera; family Geometridae; genus Agriopis; species Agriopis aurantiaria. The sequence continues at coordinate 755,594 of OU611982.1, forward strand.
GAATATAACAAAATAAAATATTCAAATCGGTCAAGCCATTTTCGAGTTTTTGAACCAAATTTTATATAATTATTATATAGAGGAGATAGATTGATTTTAATTTGGTATAATTTGAAAATCTTAAGCATGCGCGATCTATTCCATTAAGAGGCAGCAAAAAAAATACTATTTGTATAAAAATGTATAAGTACTTATTTTTGAATCGACTTCAAAAAAGGTTCTCATTTCGGTTGGTTTTCATGTTACATAAGAACTCCGCCATTAAATCCAATACTTAATAAGTTTGGTTTATGAACGACGGACGATATTCGAAAGGATATAGTTTCAGATTGGATCCATAGAAAAACGGTTCGGTGGTCTCTAATCCTAAAAAAAATATGTACTTAGTATATATTATATATGTCGGAAGACACCCGGTACTAGGATGTTTTTTGAAGCTGTGACGTCATTAGTGATGATGATACTGTTTCCATCACTGGGTTCTACCATTTGGAGATAAAACCTTAACTGGCAGAACTACTCTCTTCTAAGCAACTTTGTAGTTTTTAGGCTGTACCAAACTGACTTATTCACGGGGTAGGTCAAAGAAACACATTGAAAGTTCTCCTTGTTCTTTTATTTCTGCATAGACCCTAAGAAGGTGCTCTATGCTAATGCTAATTTACCGCCACGTTCGTAAAACCCTAGACGCTTTTAGAAGAAGGGCAAGAAACTACAGCGCCATCACTTTATCACAATTATTACAGAATAACACTTTTCATAACACTTATTGAGCAATAAATAGTAGTTAACAAAATAGTAACAGCACTCTAAGTGCACCGAATATCGCTTCAAGCAAGACTGCCTGTTTCTGCACTTTGTACTGTGCTCGATGAACGCCTCAAACAGAATGAGCCCGGCTCCACAACAGCTCGCCATTTTATAACAAAGATGTCGTCATGTCGTTGTGTAGTCATAACACTGTTCATTAAAGATCTACAAATAACCTACTTTACAGTAGTTTATAACTTGTTAAATAATCTTAACTATTTACAGAACTTAGCTCTTATTAACACTTAAGCTAAACATTTAAATAATCGAAACAAGGCGCCATGTTTTTCGTTTTGTAAATCGAATATCAAATCAGCTGTCTTTTAATGTAATCATTAACTAATGATTTTAAACCTAATGTTTATCGTCTACAAATCAAGACATGAATTTAGCAATAGATAACTTTACATTTAACTAAAGATTAAATAGTCTTGTGTCATTGTTTCCTGTCCGGAAAGAGAACAAAACATATTTTTACATTTTAGTTTTCTACAGTTAACTTTACGCTTAAATAAGTAAACTAATTACATCAATCAGTTTGTAAACCTTTCTGGTCTTCATTTTAACGGACATTGTTGAATTCGACGTTATTATTTAGAAGCTGATATTGGTCTTGCGCCGACACGGCCATTCTGACAGGTGGTGCGTGCTCTGCACCAGCCACATCAGTCTGTTAGTATTCTTGAGAAACTTGCTGCTGGTACTTAGAGGTGGATAAAGATTTGGTATTGGAATTTTCTAGAATGTTCTTGAAGTGTATAAAGTATTTCAGGGGTCTCGATGTGTCTAGAAGATTTTAGTACTGTACTGTCGGAGAGTGTTGGAGTATCGGAGTGAGTAGAAATGAAATGAAATTAAAATTAATCTGGGTAGTTCTCGGAGTGTCTTGATGTGTCTCGGAGTGTCTCGGAGGTTCTCGAAGTGTATCGGAGGGTCTCGGAGGTTCTCGGAGGGTCTCGGAGGTTCTCGGAGTGTAACGGAGGGTCTCGAAGAGTCTCGGAGGGTCTCGAAGTATCTAAAAATTAAAACGAGTTTCTCTGAGCTAGGTATCCATTCATAAGCACACTAACCGATAACTTATTTGTGGTCGGTGTTTCAGTTGTTTCAAAATAAGAAACTCAGCATGATTTCTATTGAATATCTTTTAATGATAACCTATTCCGATTATCAGTTATCAGCGGATATTTTTCACATCTTGACAATCATAAATGAATCAAGTTTAAAGTTTATGGAGGTAGATAGAAGTTTACTGTACATGGAGAAGTAAGCGAAGATGTTGTAGTTAATGCTCCACGCATTGCAAATGTCCCTCGCATAATTGCAAGCTTTTATTTCTTATCGATAGGAACGATTTTATGCTCTGCTATTGTTTGCATATTCAGCAGCTGGGCAATAGTTTGCTGTTGTGTCTACAGCCACTCGATGATGTCATGAATCATCGTCATCATTATTATTATACGAAAAGAATTCTGAAGGTACATCACCAGATTGTAATAGCAGCACCAGGTCCGCTGCAGGTCCACTCGTCACTGTGCATGGTGTAGACACGTCTTAACTTGTCGCACCAGGCATTAATCGGTTTGATTTGGGGTAATCCATCCATGAGCATTAACACTGTTCTCGTGGGCGTGACTAGGATAATCTGAAACATAATAAACAGACAGAAGGATCATCGGATTCTATCCCACTTCTGATGTCGGAAGAACACCCGGTACTAGGATGTTTTTTGAAGCTGTGACGTCATTAGTGATGATGATACTGTTTCCATCACTGGGTTCTACCATTTGGAGATAAAACCTTAACTGGCAGAACTACTCTCTTCTAAGCAACTTTGTAGTTTTTAGGCTGTACCAAACTGACTTATTCACGGGGTAGGTCAAAGAAACACATTGAAAGTTCTCCTTGTTCTTTTATTTCTGCATAGACCCTAAGAAGGTGCTCTATGCTAATGCTAATTTACCGCCACGTTCGTAAAACCCTAGACGCTTTTAGAAGAAGGGCAAGAAACTACAGCGCCATCACTTTATCACAATTATTACAGAATAACACTTTTCATAACACTTATTGAGCAATAAATAGTAGTTAACAAAATAGTAACAGCACTCTAAGTGCACCGAATATCGCTTCAAGCAAGACTGCCTGTTTCTGCACTTTGTACTGTGCTCGATGAACGCCTCAAACAGAATGAGCCCGGCTCCACAACAGCTCGCCATTTTATAACAAAGATGTCGTCATGTCGTTGTGTAGTCATAACACTGTTCATTAAAGATCTACAAATAACCTACTTTACAGTAGTTTATAACTTGTTAAATAATCTTAACTATTTACAGAACTTAGCTCTTATTAACACTTAAGCTAAACATTTAAATAATCGAAACAAGGCGCCATGTTTTTCGTTTTGTAAATCGAATATCAAATCAGCTGTCTTTTAATGTAATCATTAACTAATGATTTTAAACCTAATGTTTATCGTCTACAAATCAAGACATGAATTTAGCAATAGATAACTTTACATTTAACTAAAGATTAAATAGTCTTGTGTCATTGTTTCCTGTCCGGAAAGAGAACAAAACATATTTTTACATTTTAGTTTTCTACAGTTAACTTTACGCTTAAATAAGTAAACTAATTACATCAATCAGTTTGTAAACCTTTCTGGTCTTCATTTTAACGGACATTGTTGAATTCGACGTTATTATTTAGAAGCTGATATTGGTCTTGCGCCGACATATATTATTATATATATATTACTTTAATATATATATATATATATATACATATATATAAATAAAAATCAATATTAGTAAATAAGCCATTATTTTTCTTTTATTTAGATGACTACTTTTTCCAGCTATTTTGAATTGACATATATATAGAAATACTAATATAATACTAATATTGAAGTCGGTTTTTTAAATTGAAGATTATTTAGGTAGGTACGTTCTAGTAACAAGTGGCATGCACAATTCGAGAATCTGTCGCAGGTAGCCATAACAGTGTGTTTCGGCAGCCACTTGAGAGCCAGTTTTTATTCCAACCACCATATCTTCATCACAAAAATCATACTACTTATACTTAGTTACTTTCTTAATTTTCTCATTCGAATATACTTGTGTGACTGCAGCTAGCACAAATTCCAAAAACTTTCGGCCAACAGGCATCCAAGCTTCGCGCAGTTTTAAGCAAACCCGTAAATCAGAGTAGGTAGCTAAGTACCTACCTAGTTGAAGGTACGTCTATGTAGGTGCAGTGGATCTGAGAGGGGTGAGGAAGGGGTGAAAGAGAGATGAGTAGGAGGGGGAAAAGAGGGGTTGTAATTAGGTATGTGAAGATTAAGAGGCAATTTTTCCGAGAGGTTTATAATTTACTGACAAAACAATGTTAGCGCCTCTGAGAAGGGTGAGCGTTGTTACATTTTAAATTTTGCTCGTGTAATTACAGAGCAATATTGCGCCAGGAATTTATACTAATTGTTTCAGTAGACGTTTCCTAAGGCTGTATCTTTGAGAGCGATATTTTTGCGTAGATGCAGCTGTAAATGTAACCTGTTCAAGAGCTCTAGACTTTAAACGAAAGGCAGAAGTATGGAGCTCGTTTCACATAGTATGAAATGAACATAATGTAACACCTAATATCTACTCAGAAACTTTAGAACCAAGAGCTTAGTTTTTAGTTTATTAGATTAGTGTAGTTTAATACATTTTTATTAGTTAGGGGGGGTTATAGTCGTGGTCAAGTCACAAGAAGTTATAATTAAATTGTTATAATTACTTTTTATATTAATTAGTGGTCCACCTAGGTCATGACCCCCCTGGATCCGCCCTTGCTTCGGAGTCAATGTGAATGGCGCTCACAACTGAGCGCTACCGTTGATTGGATGACGTTAAATTATAGGTCCTATAAGAACAACCGTACAGCCTCAGCCTATAAAAAGCTACTTCCGGTGTTGTTCAAGAAAAAAGTTAATAAGTATTTTCTAGGCAAGCGTGCTAAAATTTCGACCACATAGTCGCTTCCCATCAGGTGAGATTGTTTGTAGTCAATGGCATGACAGAGGCTCTATTTTTGAATCGTTTGTATCATGTTTGTATCATATTATATCGCCCAAAAATATCATGTGACATAAAGCAAAATGACTGACCTTCGATCGCAACCTCAAACAAAAAAAACGCATTTTTGAAATAATCATATAACAATAGACAATATTTTATTTGTAACAAAAATCCATACGCACTTAGAGCTACAAATAAATTTAAAAAATCACTCACTAACGCAACGAATTGTTTGAACCATTCTTATTTGTTTTCTACCAATAGAATATCTTTCATTTCGTACGATATTTTCGTGCGAAATCATACGAGTGATTCAAAACACGAAGTCCCTGATCCGTTGTAAAACTAAACGTACTATCTTTTTACCAACTAATTTGAAAATTATGTTTTGTAAAGGTACCAACGTAAATAGCACGAATATGCTTCAAATTTGACGATTCGTCATCACGAATATTCAAAAGTAGACCTTTAAAATCGATTAATTGACATTATTTCTTTATGTTTAATAAATGTTCTTGAAATATTTTAATCGGATGTGTTCACTGATACACGATTAAAGATATTTGGCTCGATAGAATAAATCGTAAACTCTCCTAAAAAACACCCGTTTTTACGTTCCCTTCAATGGATTGAATCAACTTCATTCTGTTTCTTTAGAAGATATTTTTATCAAAAAAAAATAGTGTCTTATCCTAACAATCATTCAAATACTTTAGTGGTCCCAGTTTTTTGTAAAAGCTTAACATTATTTGTAGATATTAAAGAAAAAAAATATTAAAATATTTGAAAACGCGCACGCCGCATTACCGTCATACAAATGTACGGTTCTCTACCATTTCGCCTTAAAGTCTTCTCATCTCGACTTAATCCTTTCCAAGCGTCTCTTCTTTAGAGTTTCGAAGATAATAGGCTTTGAAAATTTAAATTTCAAACCGCTCTGAGCATGGTCCATTTCCATTTAAACTTTTAAAAGATGAAAGAGGTAAGTATTACTTATCTTTTTAATTGATTGGATTCAGATCGATTTTCCACACGCTCGATGTTCCCACGGCGATTATAGTTTTCAGAGTTTAACCATAGTTAACAAGCTGTGCGTTTGATCCTCAGATCAGACAAACAAGGGACATATTGTAAGGTGGCTAGGCGGGTGCGAACCCATCAAAATCATTTCAGCCATAGGGCGTCTACTGCTGGATATAGGCCTCCCCCATCGATCTCCAAAAAGGCCGGTTGGCTTGCTAATCCGGTGGGTTACGGCGGTAACCATCAGGCCTAAATTAGGCTTATTGCCTTTAGTTGAACTCACCCAGCAGACGGCATTGCCGCCTTTTATGCATGTGGGCTATTAGTTACTATGGATCTTAGGCTTGTTAAACCCTTTACGCGTAACCTAGTATTGCAGAATGGTATCGGCAATGCTAAGTTACAGCTGTTCACAGGCGGCAGTGACCGCTGTTGTTTGTCATTATATTTAACACTAGCGGTCCGCCCCAGCTTCGCACGGGTATAGATTATAGCCTATGTCACCCGGGGATAGTGTAGCTTCCCAACAGTGAAAGAATTTTTCAAATCGGTTCAGTAGTTTCGGAGCCTATTCAATGCAAACAAACAAACAAATATATTCCTCTTTATAATATAGAGAAGAAGAAGAAGAGAAGAAGAAGACAACGCACACACAGTGACGTAGTGTGTTGTTTTTTGTCAAAGAAAGTAATGTAAAACTGGGACAAGCAAAACATAGTCGAAATTAGTTAAATATTATTACCTACTTTTTGTAGCTTATCATAGTTTTTAATACGATTGCAGCTGACAGATACGAGTATGTTAATAAAACAAAAACCAACTTCAAAATAATTCAATATAATTTCAATAACAGCATTCAAAGATTTCTTTCGAGTCTAGTTCACCAACGTGAGCAAAATCACACAACAAAGTGACAAACAAATGACCTCACAAATAATTTTAACTTCAAAACGAACCTAGCAAATGCTACGTTTGTTAGAAATCGATTTATACAAAGGTCAGAATCGTACCGCGGCATGACTCAAACACGCGGCATGTCACTCGTATGACTCAAAATCGAGCCCTTGGTCATGTCGCAGATCTGGACCAAAGTGCTTGGAAGGACAAATTCAACGACCCCAAACTCGACGGGGCTACGTCGTTGCATTTAGGAGTTCCTATGGCCACCTTCTGTCTCCATTATCAGACCAGCTCGATGGTAACATAACATTGCATTGTCACCGAATTTACATAAGCATGCCAAACAGCTCAATTGGTTGAGGACGATTGGTCTACAATTCAGTTGCAAAATTTGACACATACATCCGTACATATGAACTAACAGGGCAATTTAATATAAAAGCTTGTAAAAAGACTTTTTAAGTAAGTTTTTCTCTGTAATATGTAATTTATTATTGCTAAATTCTATAAATGTAAAAAAATCGTGAATTGTTCGTTTGGTTAAGAGTATCAGTTGTGTATGTATATCCTTGTAATGATATATACAAGCACAGTTTTCCTGTTTAATATTATTTTTATAATAGTTTCAGTCCACTATAGCTATTAGCTCACAACCGTTTACCTATTTTTATATATCCTGATATGTGACGTCATATGACATTATAACCGTACCGTAAAAAAACTAGGTAACTTTTTGTTGTTCTGAAAAACATGATCCGTAACCGAAAATTTCATATCTATAGCAATAAATAATGTATCTAGACTCATGTAGAGTAGCTATCTTATGCATAAATGCTGGATACATTTACATCTGTTCTATAAAAATATAGACACGCGTGAAACTTGTCGTAAGCTAGAAGTTGACAGATCATTGTATAGCACAGATTATCGAGCGTTTTTACATAAGAGGAAGGTATTATTATTTGCCTGCCGAAGATACCTAAGAACTAGAGTGCTTTTCATGTTTGAAGTCCCCCAGACGCGGCGCTGTCATCGCGTATCAATCACTATCAGTATCATTTCTCGAGTAGAACTTTAACAACTTTTGGCATCGTACACGACTCTTTAACGATGGAAAATTAATAAAAATCTCACTAGCGTCCAAACAGTAAAAACACCTGACAACTACAACATGGAAATTTAGTTCCGCTGTTTGCCGTGGGACTTCAAACATGAAAAGGACTCTAACTACGGAAGACAATGATTACTTTTGAAGGAGCGTGCCTTTATAACTAACTACCCTCGGAAATTTAATTTATTTTAATTACAAACACTAAGTCGTTCAACGCATTTAAAAAGCGACTTGCTGAGCATGTTATCACAACATAACATGAAAGGAAATGTGTTGGACGAATAATTAGATGGATATTATGTACTGTATGCTATATTATATTATTTTGTTCTACATGTTTGTAATGTTATTAGTTATTTTATTTTTGCGACGACGAACTGTATATTTATTGTTAGCAGTGTTCTCATGGAAGTGATGTAACATCTTATATGAGAATAAATGTCTATAAACCTATTAAAATGATACGGGCACAGTAAAAGTTCAAATTAAAATATCGTATGTCAGCACGTACCGGACACAAGAAAACTATATTGCTAGATAAAATATTCCCATGTGATGTCACATTCAAACGAGAAAAGCACCGATATCGAATGAGGCTTTTATCAACGAAAAGCCTCAAGATATGTGACACCACATGAGAAAACCAACTCTCTCGCTATCTAGCTTTACAGACAAATAAGACGTACAATGCCTTTTGTTATACGTAAAAAATAAAATGGTTTTTAAAATAATACAAAGGTTAATCGATGTATTAGGTCTTAAATCCATGATGAATTGAACATTTAACAGCTTGCATTAAAAGTTCTAAGCCAATAGGTTCAATTCACTAAGAAACCTAACCTAAACATAGTGGTATATACGATACCGTTTCTTAACTCGGATACCGCTATATAGGGACAGTTGGATACTAGTCAGAATTAAGCTTTATATTCTACCAAACCACACAGCGCCGGACCGTTGGTATAAGAATATACACTAGGGACCGTCCAATCACGTGAGTCTTGAAAAGGGAGGGGGGGTTTATCAAAAATCACGAAATATCACAATACACAAACAATAGTCTTAAACCTCACCAAGGGGTGGGGGAGGCGGTAAAACAATGCCAAAAAAAAAAAACACGTGATTAATGAACGGCCCCCTACTTAATTTTAGTTTTCTTGACTGTATCCAACTGGGCACCTACTTCTCTGTATAAACAAGTTACGGGCAGGTAGGTATACCTACCTCTCCAAGTGTAAAAATGTTAGTAACATTCAGTATTTTAGTTGAAATTTTTTCCACTAAGCGTCTTTCTGTACAAGAGTTCTAAACACACCACTCATTTTTGACCTTTTGGTAGAGGTGCGAATTACCCAATCAAAAATAAGTATTAGGGCGATGCAAACTGCGGTCTGAAATGATCACGTAAAAAAATCTATCTTGGGCATTTTACATCGGGCCTTTCGCATCACTTCGCGAACACTTGAGCAATCCATACCTTGGTCCGAATCACATGTGGTGTGAAACGCCCCAGTACCCAAAATCAACTAGATAGCGACTTCTCTAAGAGTAAACTAGAACTAGCTTAGAAGGTAAGACTAGTAGAGAATGTTTGTAGGTCGGAAGACTAGTGGCGGCCCGCGGCCGCGGTCGAAATCGACTCGAAGTGGCTCTGGAGATCTGCAAGTAAATGAACTCATTCAGTTTTGGTTAGAAATTTGTTTCAGTTGGACATTATTAACAATTTTATTACATTATTATGTTTTTTAATTGGGTAGGTAAGAAAAAAGTTGCATATGTTATTCCTACCCAACGCTTCAATACTTTTCAAACATTCAAATTTACTTATTTTATTTTTGTAATTTATTTTTAACAACGTCAACGTCCACGTTTTGAGCAAATTATGTACTTAATTTATCAAACACTAGCTGACCTGACAGACGTTGTCCTGTCTTAGAACTGTCAAACACGCAAAGTCAAAATTGTAAATCTTATTTTTGTACACCTTGGGTTACGTTATTGGAGTTTTAGAAAGGATCCCTATTTTTTTCTTGCAATTAAAATAGCCTATATTAATCAGTAATAATGGAACATTCAAATAAAAAAGAATTTTTAAAATCGGTCCAGTTCTTTTTGAGCCAATTCGTTACAAACATACACACAAATCTTTCCTCTTTATAATACATATTAGTATAGATGGAAGTGTATGTTGAACTAAGTATCAGATTTTTGAGTACGAGACTTTCGATATCTTTGTAAAGTTGAACGAAAGCAGATAGATTCCTTATCCACTAAGAAGGGAGATTTCGAAAAGTACGTATTAGAGAGGCAAAAGAGGGTTGAAAGTTTATATGAAAGAATACGCGTACGATATCCCGGTCAATAGCAAGTAGGAATTATAATTATTTAGACGAAATAAAACCAATAGCTGTTTGGAGATAAATATCGACTCATGAATAACAAACGAACCGATTTAACTATTTAATAAACATAAACAATTCACCGCGATTGCATTCTGCGCCCAACGGTTGCGTTGTTAGCGTTAACGGCGTTAACCGTTATAATTCGTTAGTGGAGTGTAGCGCTCGTCACCGCACTGTGCGCCGCCGTATTCAAACACAAATTGGATTTGTACAGGGTGACACGGAACGGGTGTACTCAGCCAAAAGGGATCCATAATAGCCGAAAGGGGTCCATGATACCCATCATTATGACCAACATTTACTATATAGTAATTTTTAAACTTTCGCGATTTGAACACATGTTTTAAACGTTTATCGGGACTTATCACGTATTATTTAATTTAGGTAAAAAATATGTAACATGGTCGAAACGTCGAGCGAAAGGTAAATTAAAAACTACACTTAAATAAGTATATTTAGGCTTGAGCATTTGGACTTACTAAGTATGATGTGTGTGGGCAGGCGAGACGCAGATGTCACAGGAGAGGGACTGACGTCGAGCGGCAGCCGGCTTTCATGCCTTACGTTAAAGGAGTAACGGATAAGGTAGGCACCTTGCTGAAGGAGTACTCCATCAAGACGGTGTATACCCCCTTATCTAAGCTGGCGAGGCATGTGAGGACACCGAAAGACGTTATTCCTTTCCAGACCCCTGGTGTGTACAAGGTCGATTGTAGCTGCGGTAGTTCCTACATAGGTCAAACGAAGCGTACCATAGCTGAAAGGATCAAAGAACATATCGCGGCCGTCAAAAATCGCCAGACACAGAAGCCTGCTATTGCAGAACATTTGCTTGAGGCGGGATCCGGTCACTGGATCGAGCTCCACGATCCGAAGGTCCTCTCTACTGAACGACATTATTTTTCTAGAATGGTTCGTGAAGCTGTTGAAATTAGAAAACATCGCAATTTCAACCGGGAAGATGGATTTAAGTTAGCGGCGTCGTGGAATCCCATAGTAAGCAAGTGTACAAACCGCGGTGTAGGTACTAGGACATTTACCGATACAGTCAGTGTTGTGTGTCGTAGTGACAACCCTGCCATTTTTCAAGATCAAGTGAGGGTAGGAGAACAAAACGCCCGCTCTTCTCGCCGGACTCACCCGCAGTTTTCAGTCAGCTCGTGACCACGGCCATTGTAACATGGTCGAAACGTCGAGCGAAAGGTACATATTTTTTACCTAAATTAAATAATACGTGATAAGTCCCGATAAACGTTTAAAACATGTGTTCAAATCGCGAAAGTTTAAAAATTACTATGATGTAAAGGACGAGTATTTAATACTAGCTTTTGTAATTTGTATCTTTTTATAATTTTTTCTCTTCCCTAGATTCAAAGTAGTGTAATGACACTCATCAAACATTCATTCATTTCATTCATTCATCATCATCTCATTCATCAAACAATCAAGAAATCACTCGTGATACAAGAGTGATATAACAATGACTCTTTTCCATTGATACATTTTATCCACCTCTACCACAAATTCAGTTAACGGTATGTTTGGACGTGATTAACGCGATTTCGGAAATAACGAAGTAACATCGATTGTTTTAACTGTCGGTTTAAATTAAAATAAATAGCTTTGTGGTCTTCGGTCGCTACCAGCCGCATGATGGCGAGTGCACTCCTTATATCAATGGGAACCATATAGATTCTCGAAAACGAAATGACGGGAACATAATTATAATTCACTAGCTGTTCCCTGCGACTTTATAAGCATAGTTTTTCATGTAACCTTTGCCCTTTAATACGGCCCTTTAGCAGAATATTTTTGTTGGACCTCTACCTACATTATCTAAAGAATCTATAAACCTGCAAAATTTCAGCTTCGTAGGTCAAGTAGTTTTCAAGATTTCGTGATGAGTCAATCAGTCAGTGATTAAGTATTTCGCTTTTATATGTTTGTTTAGAAGATACTTAGAGATTGAAGATTTTGTGTCTTTAGTGGTTTTTTTTAATGCCATAGCTGGCATACAAGCAGACGGGCTGCCTGATGGTAAGCAGTCACCGTCACCTATGGATACATTTTTTTTTTTTTTTTTTTTTATCTTTATTTACTATAATGCACACTTGTAACACCAGATGCATCACAAATACGTTGCCAACCCTTTAGGACTCGATTAACTCGCCCTTTGAAGAACCCCATGTTGTAGCTTCTCGGAAACACCGTGAAGGTAGCTCATTCCACATTTTTCAGGTATGAGGCAAGAAGGATCGTGTGAATCGCACAGTGTGCGATTTCCACTGATCTATGATGTGTGGATGAGCCTTCAGGCGGTGGCGGCGTGAGATGGTAAAACTGCGACGCCGTTAGTATGCCGCGTTTGTTTTTCAAATCTAATCTCTTACTAGCTGCCCTTCACATTACAGATGATGGTGGGTGCGTTCTACTCACTGAATATTACTTATTTATTTATCAATTTATATCATCGTTTTATTTAAAAACAAACCTTACTACTAGACGAATCTATTAAACCGTTACCAGTAGGAAATGTTCCCAAAATGCTGGCCCCATTACCACGTTTTACGGCGATGCACATCCTTTAAGCAAAATAGAGCATCAATTTACATTGCCACATAATGCGCCGTAACATTTTGAACAAAATGCACTATCATACCAATGACGTCATACATTAGAAAATGTTTGTATCATACCCTGTTTACAGGATGCAGGAATCAGGAAGGTTTTACTTATCCTACTTACATAAAAATTGCATTTAAAAATATTCATGAATATGAAACGTTTTTTGCTTCTAAAATGTCGTTTGTGTAATATTATGTTTTATAATAGCAAAAAATGTATCAGTTTATTAGAATACTAGCTGACCTGACAGACGTTGTCCTGTCTTAGAACTGTCAAACACGCAAAGTTAAAATTGTTAATCTTATTTTTTTACACCTTGGGTTACATTATTGGAGTTTAAAAAAAATTATATAGCCTATGTTACCCGGGGATAGAGTAGCTTCCCAACAGTGAAAGAATTTTTCAAATAGGTTCAGTAGTTTCGGATCCTATTCAATGCAAACAAACAAACAAACAATCAAATCTTTCCTCTTTATAATATTAGTATAGTCTTAGGATAGAACCCAAGAAAGGGGCGTGGCCAGCTAAATTCACGTCGCAGGCTCGCAGCTACTTCAGAGTGGTAGCGTGGAGTGGCAGCAGTCGGAGCGGACAGATCACCTCGGCCATTTTGCTCGTGACTCCAGGGATGGATGGACGGGCGTTGCGTATTCGCGTGCTTGTATAGTTACCCACATTGTTTTGTTTAAAAAGTCGATTATTATAAGAAGTGACATTTGTTTTTGTATCGATTATATTTTTTTTAAATAACTTTGGTCGTGTTTCCTAATTTCAGAAGTGCGATTCCTATTCCACTATCTGCTCTGGCTATTCTAGATTTGACTTTCTCGTATTTCATAAGCTTTGTGATATTGATTTCGTAAATATGTCGGATAAAAGTAAACATAAGAGCCGCAAACGTGACCGTACGCCTATTCCTGGACTGGAGCAGCAACTTCAAACGATTTTAGATCGCTTAAATACTTTAGAAGGTAGTTCTAGGTCCCGTAGTGACGGCGAGGGTGGTTCGACAACGCCGAGTGCGCGGCCGGCGCATGACGGCGCTGCCGCGGCCCCGACAGCGATGGTTTCGCCGAGCGACCTAGCCGCGCCGTCTAACGCTGTGTCGTGCGATGCAAGTACAGACTCGTGCCTACCGTGCTCGAGCGTGACACTTGCCGGTACAGATATGATTATGAACGAGGTAACAGAGAAGCTTGTGAGCGCAATCAGTGCAATTCCGGTAAGGTCTAACCACGTTTTTATATCGAATTTCGATCCTTCGTTGCATGACTTCGACACGTGGTGCAGTGAAGTAAATCATGTGAGACACATAAATAAATGGGACGATCGCGAGTGCTTAGCGCGTGTAGGTAATTGTCTTAAGGGTGACGCAAAGTTGTGGTTGAACGAGTGGGTCAGCAATGACCGTAGTTGGTCGAATTTCAAACGTGAATTCAAAACTTTGTGTCCCAAGCGTGTAGACATTGCAAATATTCTGTTTGACGTAATGAAAACTGATTCTGACAACTACCCTACATACGCGGAATATGCCAGGCGTTCACTTTTAAGATTACGCATTGTAAACGGGATGAGTGATGAGCTTATTGCAGCGATAGTGATTCGTGGTATAACGGACGCTCAGATCCGAGCTGCTGCTACAAATGCTAAGCTGCTACCTGATGATTTAGTTAACTTTCTGTCAATCTATGTGAAACCTACGCATATAACGCTAGTTCGTCCTCGTAATATTTTACATAAAACTGATTCGCGGAAACGAGAGTATGGTGAACCAAAAGTCAAATGTTTTTTCTGTGGAGGTTTTGGCCATAAACAAGTCTCGTGTACCAAACGTGCAAGGGAAGATAGGCCGAACGCTGAAACTCCATCCGTAAGCACTACAAACCCAAATAAACAGCTGTTGCGGACTGACCATTGTTCTTTTTGCAAGAAAATGGGTCATCAAGTGGAGGATTGTTTCGCCAAGCAGCGCGCTGAGTCTCGTGGTAAGACTAATGTAAATTTTTGCCACGAAATGGTAAACTCATAAAGAAAACGATATTGCTACCGCGGTGATGCAAGGTGTATACATTCTTGTAGTCGACTATTTAATTAATTTCTTATTTAATTTCTTTATCTGTGGCGAAACATTTCTAGTGCGCGCAGACGCCGTATTTCCGTGTTTAACGTGGCATAGGTAGTCAGGAAGTAGAAACCTCGTACTGCACTACACACTGGTGATTCGTGACATCAGAGCCCATTACGAGTACCTGAAGATGTCTTATGGTTTAGCTAACGCTCCTGTCGTTTATCAGCGAATAATATCAAAAATGTTACGTCCTTATATAGATGCAGGTAGGGCTTGCGTGTAATTCGGGTAATACGGCCCAGTAATACGGTTTCCAAAGGGCTACAGACGCTCCGTGAGGTCCTTGAAACTTTGACTATGGCTGGTTTTTCCAGAAACTTGAAAAAGAGTAAGTTTCTGACAACAAAGGGAAAGTAGGTATTTGGGTCGAACAATTAGTACTGGTCAGGTCAGACCGAGCGAGCACAAGGTCGAAATTCTTGTCAACGCACGAGTACCGAGCAATGTAAAAGAGGGAAGGCAGTTTTTGGGTCTTGCAGGATATTTTAGGGGTTAATATTTGCGAGATACGAAAACCTTTAAATTGGCCCCAGATAGCGCAGGCCGCTGACGAATAAACTCAAAATTAGCTGCAAAAGCTCTCAAGACCACGATCTAGAATCACTAGGTACGTACGTTAAGCGCAATGATGTTCTTTATTACAAAATGGAGGTAGTCGGAGAACAACCACGTTTGCTGTGCCAAAGTTTATGTGCCAAAGGGTCATCGCCTTAGCTTACTACGCGTCTTTCACGATGAACATCAGCACATTGGTTGTGAACATCAGCACATCAGCCTACAGACTACTGATTTGATTTTAAAGCATTTTTGGTTTCCAAAATTAATACAAATAGTTGCTGATAGAGCTCGAATGTATGAAAGTAATGCTTTTGTTAGCTGGGTTAAACAATTAGCTTGTGGTGTACATTTCATAACTCCTGAAATGCACCAGAATAATGGCCAAGTTGAGCGGTACTATCGTAGTGTGATGAACATTATTCGTGTCGAGTCTTAACTTCAGACAGGAACATTAGTCTGATATTTTATGGAAGTTGCAGCTCACCTTGAACATTACGGTGCAAAAAAAAAAAATTACTAAATGTTCACTTTTGTATTTGTTAATTGACAGCGATGGTGCAACGCCCGTCATACAATCCCTGATACGCGATGTGGCTCTGGAGGCAACGAGTCCTAATCGCGAAGCATTACGCGAGCTTGCCCGAAAACGAGCTTCAGCGTTGCTGGACCAAAATCGCACTCGTCAGGACGCCTATGTCAACGAGCAGCGCAAGATGGCACGCTCCTTTCAAAAAGGAGATTTGGTGTTCGTACGTAAGACGAGCCTGGCTACGGGCAAGTTGGACTCTGGCATGCGCGGCCCATATAGGGTCATGCCAGCTCTGCCTCATGGTCGGTATGAGCTCAAACTAATCACTGGGTCATATGGCAAAACCACCCATCACGCTCTGGCGTGGGGAATGGACGCCCGGTGTATGCACCGCATTTTTATGAAAGTGAGTTTCGGTATGTTTTTTATTTTTAGACCCGTAGTCTGTTCAGTAGTGTTGTAATGTATCTGTGCATCCTGAGGGCTCTGCACTTATACAGCGAGCATCCTGAGGGCTCTGCTCTACAGACACTTGCATGTTTAGTCATTCTGTCCATTCTTATGGTGTGGGTTTGTAGTGTTGTAATGTATCTGTGCATCCTGAGGGCTCTGCACTTATACAGCGAGCATCCTGAGGGCTCTGCTCTACAGACACTTGCATGTTTGGTCATTCAGTCCATTCTTATGGTGTGTGTTTGAAGTGTTGTAATGTATCTGTGCATCCTGAGGGCTCTGCACTTATACAGCGAGCATCCTGAGGGCTCTGCTCTACAGACACTTGCATGTTTGGTCATTCTGTCCATTCTTATGGTATGGGTTCGTAGTGTTGTAATGTATATGTGCATCCTGAGGGCTCTGCACTTATACAGCGAGCATCCTGAGGGCTCTGCTCTACAGACACTTTGTATGGACATCGAATAATCCGGCTCTGTTCGATGTTGTTAAGGTGAAGGCCATCCTGAACGGTAAGCCTTCACTGAAGTGTGGTGTACAGTGAGCGCTCTGCACCATTACGAGAGGACTACCTGATCAGTACTCCTCTGCTGTGTATCCTGAGGGCAATGCACAGTGGGCATCCTGAGGGCTCTGCCACGCTCACATGAAGGTGAGGACCTACTCATCTTGGATATTCCCGAGGGCTCTGTCCAAACGTTTTGAAAGTAATCGAGTCGCTCTTACTTTCAACTTATCTGTGTATTTGAATGTGGAACTAATCAAAACAATGACTTTCAGGCGACAATGATGAGCCTGATGACACTCATCAGGACTCAATAAGCAGTGACGAGCGTCCAGTTGGTGAAATGGTGGAAGCCGTTCCAGCTTCTGAAGACTTGCATCCACTCTCCCACTATGAGCAAAGTACGGGCGAGGACGCGCCGCCGTCAGGAGAGGCCGTCTTAGGATAGAACCCAAGAAAGGGGCGTGGCCAGCTAAATTCACGTCGCAGGCTCGCAGCTACTTCAGAGTGGTAGCGTGGAGTGGCAGCAGTCGGAGCGGACAGATCACCTCGGCCATTTTGCTCGTGACTCCAGGGATGGATGGACGGGCGTTGCGTATTCGCGTGCTTGTATAGTTACCCACATTGTTTTGTTTAAAAAGTCGATTATTATAAGAAGTGACATTTGTTTTTGTATCGATTATATTTTTTTTAAATAACTTTGGTCGTGTTTCCTAATTATAGATATTCTTTCTCGCCTTTATTTCAATCATCTTTTGTTCTTAACCCGTTTGGTCTCTCTCGCAATTTGTATGTTTGATACAGTGTATATTTTGGCAATATCGTGGTTCATCATCATCATCAGCCTGTAAACGTCCACTGCTGAAAAAGGCTTCCCTCGTAGAGAGGGGTGTTGCCATAATCCCCACGCTTGGCAGGTGGCTTGGGGATCGCAGTACGTTCACCGTATACTAATAGGACGCTGCTGCCCATCCTCCAGTGGTTCTGGTCGCAGTTTTAGGACATAACCGGGTCCATATCGTGTTTGCTTTTTTGAAAACTCTAATGATATTGAGATAAAACCAAGAACTAACTCATACGGTTTTCGCTTGTAACGCGTGTGAGTGAGTTTGTACCTACTATGAACGATGTGTAATGATAACCATTTGTAACGTTTAACAATTAAATAAATTAAAAAGTGGAAAAAGAACTGCTTATTGTACCTATATTTCAAACTTAGATACTGCTAAAGTTGGATCAATGTTCTAACTTAATTTAATTCAATCTCCTCGTCTCGGCAGTAGTACATCAGACGTCATTACAAAAATGAAACGAAACTAAAAACTGACGAAACTGCAGTGCAAGTACCGTTCTTTATCGATCGTCAAATTCGCTAAAATGCCATAGAATCGATCACAGCGAGTCCTGAAAAAATGGCATATTATCGAATTTGACTACCTCAACTGTCAATTTGACGATCGATAAAAGAACGGTACTTGCACCCCAGATGAGATGAAACTGAAAAAGTCCCTGAAAGCAGTTGGGCATACGAATGAAGTCAGACTACCACTAAATCACTCACGTGGCGTCATAGTAGGACCAAAAATGCGGTACGCTGAGTTTTTATTTTATAAAATTTGACGTACTCTCCTGATAAAGATATGTACAATAGTCGTAGGTCCCGAAATGGAAACGTCTAGAAACATTCACAAAGTGAATTCCGGAAATAACAGGATCGCCAGGTGGATGGAATATCCAGCCGGAACTTAGTCGTGACTCTTGAACCGGTTCTTTGCAGTTTCAACCGAATGTAACTTGTAGTTTCATTTCAATTTTAGAATATTAAAAAAATATTATTCAGGTTATACCGTACCAAACTTCATACCTACTTATTTATTCTAATTGGTTCTACATCTATACTAATATTATAAAGAGGAAAGATTTGATTGTTTGTTTGTTTGCATTGAATAGGCTCCGAAACTACTGAACCGATTTGAAAAATGCTTTCATTGTTGGGAAGCTACACTATCCCCCGGGTGACATAGGCTATAATCTATACCCGTGCGAAGCTGGGGCGGACCGCTAGTAATATATATACTTGAATAGAGTTGGCAATTTTCTTTTCATCTCACGTAATACAAAAACTATGATTCGGTCGTCAATAAGTGCGCCTACAAAGTAACTAGATCTTAAATAAATAAATAATCGAGACATTTTTGCACACACGGTAATCTGACCCGAAACTAAGCAAAGCTTGTGATATGGCTGCCAGAGACTGACATATTTACATACATATTATTTTTTTAATACATACTCAAATAAATATTAACACCAGATATAGAACAAACACAAATGTTCATCACATGAATGTTTGTCCTAGATGGGAATCGAACCCACGCCCCCAAGCGCAGAAGGCAGGTTCACTATCAACTGGACCAACGAGGCTATGAAAACGCTATAAAGGCTATGAAAGTTTATTTTATCAAGAAGAATAACTTGTTTTGAATTAGGAACATAATGCAGTTCTGAAAGTGATAACTACCAGCAACTAATCTAGAATTGCTCCGCTCCGCTCTGGATTCAAAATCCCTTCGCCGTAAAAAAATATTTTACTGCCTTGTAATACAATGTACTATTTTGACCTTTTTACGACCTTTTCACCTGTGACCTGTCCACTCTATGGCTTCGCACAGACTTTGGGGGTCAAACCCGTATCTACGCGTGCCTCTACAGGTCACATAGCGGGGACGCGGAGACAACTCGTTTATTCGAGCACATTGCCAGAGGAGCTGACAAAGCTTTAGAACAGCACACTTCCGCAGAGTTAGTGGTTCTTGGTGATTGCAATGCCCACCATTCTGAGTGGCTCGGCTCTAAAGCCACTAATCACGCGGGTCGTGCTGCATCTGATTTTGCCTTGGCTCACGGCCTCTCTCAACTAGTCACTGGAATTACTAGAATTCCTGATGTTGAGAGCCATGATCCTTCTTTGCTGGACCTCTTCATGACCTCACGCCCTGACCATTACCAGGTTTCGGTCGAAGCGCCACTTGGTCGCTCTGATCACTGTCTCATCCATACCTCAGTGCCATTCTTTAATCGCGCTCGTACCGTTCCTTCTGGTAAGCGCAATGTTTGGCACTATCGGTCAGCGGACTGGGACGGATTGCGTGAGTTTTACGCATCCTACCCCTGGAGGCAGATTTGTTTTTCTTCAGACGATGTTGGCACTTGTGCTGACTCCGTCGCTGATGTCGTGCTTCAAGGAATGGAATGTTTTATTCCAAGTTCTGTCGTGCGTGTCGGTGGGCGGAGTCGCCCATGGTTTAACAAATCCTGTGCGGAAGCTTCAAGCCTGAAGCGAACCGCCTTTAAATCATGGTCCGAAGCACTTGCTAGTCATAACTCGGACACCTCCGCCTTGAAGAAAAAACTTAATGCTGCCTCCAGGTCCAGCAAAAGGATTATTGCCGAGGCCAAAGCAGCCCATATCAGCAGAATTGGCGACCGACTTGCGTCATATCCAACTGGAAGTCGAGCTTTTTGGTCACTAGCCAAGGCTGCTGAAGGCAACTTCTGTCAGTCCTCTCTACCAGCCCTGCGTAGGCCAGATGACACATTGGCCCATAGCGCAAAGGAGAAAGCCGATATCCTTGGTACTCTCTTTGCCTCAAACTCGACTCTTGACGACGGGGGCGCCACATCACCCAACATTCCGCGGTGTGCGAGTTCCATGCCTGAAGTACGTTTCTCTCAGAGATCAGTACGGAATGAACTCATGTCCCTTGATGTGCGCAAGTCGAGTGGGCCAGATGGCATTCCGGCTATTGTCCTTAAAACCTGTGCTCCTGAGTTGACTCCGGTCCTAACGCGTCTTTTCCTGCTTTCGTATTCAACTGGATGTGTGCCGTCATCATGGAGGACTGCCCTAGTCCATCCGATTCCTAAAAAAGGAGATCGGTCTGATCCGACTAATTACAGGCCCATTGCTATTACCTCCCTACTCTGTAAGGTGATGGAGCGTGTGGTAAACACCCAGCTCCTCCCATCTATGGAATGGAGCACCCAAGTATCAGCTTGACCCACTCGATGCATTACAGCGTAGAGCTGTCAGAATTGTCAACGATCCCAAGCTCACTGAACACCTTGAGCCACTCAGCATGCGCAGAGACGTTGGGTCTCTTTGTATCGTTTATCGCATTTACAACGGGGAGTGTTCTGAAGAACTGTTTGATCTGATGCCGGCGTCGCGGTTTTACCATCGCACTAGCCGCCACCGCCTGAAGGCTCATCCACACATCATAGATCAGTGGAAATCGCACACTGTGCGATTCACACGATGCTTCTTGCCTCATACCTGCAAAATGTGGAATGAGCTACCTTCTACGGTGTTTCCGAGAAGTTACAACATGGGGTTCTTCAAAAGGCGAGTTAATAGAGTTCTAAAGGGTTGGCAACGTATTTGTGATGCCTCTGGTGTTACAAGTATCCATAGGCGACGGTGACTGCTTACCATCAGGCAGCCCGTCTGCTTGTTTGCCACCTATGGCAAACAAGCAGACGGGCACTATGACATTTAAAAAAGGTTATTGTATTGTGCACCTATATTTTATTTATTTTATATTAACTTTGTAAATTATTTTGACTATGTATAATTTGTTTTTAAGACTAATGTATTTGACCTACCTAGTTATAACGAATCATTATTATAAGGCTAATAAAAATCTGAATCTGAATCTGAATGGCATAAAAAAATAAAAAAATAAAAAAACTACGTGTGCAAGCCTACAATAAATCAAGCTCGACTGCTACTTACATAAAGGTCAAGGATAAATTAAAAAAATAAAAACAAGCCTCATGCATTATACAGTAAAAAAATTATAATTCCAACATTATTCGAATTTTACATCAGGCAATTGCTAATTTATTTTCCGGATTCAAAAACCAGTCTTATCACGTTTTATTAGGCATAAGTATAATATTTGAATAAGCTAAATTATTTTAAATAATCTTAGCAAAATGCAAATTTTTAAGTGGCTTCGTTTTTTATCAGAATACCTACCTATAGATTATTAATGCATATTCGAGGTCCGGGTGCAATTTAATAAATAAAAAGTAATAATGTCAGACAGTGCTTATTTTTTTAGTTTTTTTATGGCCAGTTTCCATTCCAGGATAGGCACGAATCGCATCTTCGAATACGCCGTCACTTAACATCAGGTGCGCTGTGGCCAAACGCCTAACCAGGCAAACATAAAAAAATAACTATACATTACAAAACAAGATTTATCACTAACCTAAATTCAATAAATAAAAATACTTATCAACGAATACCTAAACGTATTTCGTTATTTGTATTTGTCAGAGATCTTAGTGCCAGTTTTTAATTTACATTCGCATACTCGTTTTTTTTAAGCTATACTTAGGTGGCAAACAAGCTAACGGGCCGCCTGATGGTAGCGATCACCATCCCCTATGGATACCTGTAATACCAGGGGCATCACAGATACGTTGCTAACCTTTAAATACTCTATTAACAGCTCTTTTGAAGAACCCCATGTTATAGTTACTCGAAAATGCCGCAAGAGTGAGCTCATTCCACATATTGCAAGTGTGAGGCAAAAAAGACCGCGTAAAACGCACCGTGTGCGATTTTCACCGATCTATATGTGGATGAACTTTCAGGCGGTGGCGGCTGGTGCGATGATAAAACCGCGATGCTGGCATCAGATCGAATAGTTCTTCAGAACATTCTCAGTTGTAAATGCGATTAAAGACACAAAGAGACCCAACATCTCTACGCATGCTGAGATGCTCTAGATGTTCTGTGAGCTTGGGATCGTCGACAATTCTGATAGCTCTTCGCTGTAATGCATTAATAGTGGCTCAAGCTAATACTGATCAGTGAATAAAAGTATTCACTGAAGTATTTTTGCTTTATAATAAGAATCAGTTTTCTGTGTCGAAGGAAAAAATACTTACCTAATAAGTACCTGTCGAGGTGTCAGATATACTGAGCAATAATATTACGGCATTGTCGTACGATAGTGTAGTGTAGTCCCGAAATGAGGAGATCCGTAGGCGAACGAAAGTCACCGACATAGCCCACCGCAAGTTGAAATGGCAGTAGGCAGGGCACATAATATCACGCAGAACAGATGGCCGATGGGACCGAAAGGTTCTGGAATGGAGACCACGGACTGGTAAGCGCAGCGTAGGACGTCCACCCACAAGATGGACAGACGACCTAAAAGAGACCGCAGGGAAACGCTGGATGCAGGCCGCTTCCAACCGGCCTTTTTGGAGATCGGTGGGCGGCCTAAGTCCAGCTGTGGACGTCCTATGGCTGAAATGATGATGATGAGTGAGTCCGCTTCACTCAGACAACAGCTTATTACCGCGTTCTACATTGCTTTACATTGTTCTACGTGGGGTATTGCAGTTTCGATTCGACCCATATTGCAAGTAGAGAATAGGATACTGTTTCCACGTATTTACGCACTGCACTGGAACTAACTAGAATATCGCAATGTAAAATGATTTACAAGTCAAACTGCTGTTCAGGTGAGTGCCTAAATTTAAGATTCCTCCCAGAAGCAACTTAGATAGGGCCGTATGTACAGATGCAGTAAACTGATTAAAACTTGGCCCTTATTCATAATTTTCGTAAAGTTGGCTTAACATCGATAATTTGCGAATGTTGACAGGTTTGCTTCAGTAAACCTTTTCATCACGTAAACTGAATTGCTTAAAACAGCTAGGCGTAAGGCCCCTGGATGAAATAGTAAATAAGCCGAAAAAAAGATCCGCGACCGACAGATTTAATAAAATCAAATCAGACTGCCACTTTACAGGCGTAACAATTTTGATTAAAATCAATAGTATGTAAAAATAAAGATCAAAAACCGGACAACTACGAGTAGGACTCGTGCTCTGAGGGTTCCGTTGGACAGAACACTCAGAGCGCGAGTCCAAAATAAAAAAACTAAAGTTGAAATATTGAAAGACAAACTTAACTTTGTAGTTGACTATAAGAATATAAACTTCTATACATTCCAACTACAAAATGAAAGTTTATAATTGCAAAATAATTATTTTTAAATGAAATAACTTCAAATTTGTGACTTTCAGATTTATTCCTATATATGTGCTATGAGACCTTGCCTTTTGCCAAATTTCATGATTCTAGGTCAACGGGAAGTACCCTATAGGTTTTGATTTCCCTGTGAAATCGCAAAATACGCGACATAAACGTTCACATCTTTTGATTGCGTTGACTTACAACTTTTATTTTTTTACAGCCGAAAGAAACCGTAGACCCAAGTATTTAATATAAATTTCAACTTGATACCTTTACTTGTCTTGACAGACGGACAGACAGACGGACAACGAAGTGATCCTATAAGGTTTATAGGAAACCCTTCTATAAGGGTTCAGTGTACAAGTACGGATCCCTAAAAAAACAAACACAAAACCGTCGCCCCGCTAAAAACGGAAACACAATGCAGTACAAATGCAATGATTCTACGCTAGTAGTTCTGACAAATAAATTATTTGAATTTGAATTTAGTAATAAAACTGACTCATTACTCAATTTACGCATATGAGAAATAAGTCTATTTATTGGTAGTGCAGAATGTAATTGTTTTAATTATATCTGATTGAAATAATAGATTTTATGCACAACTTTAGCTATTTGAACATGTTTTGTGGTTTTGCTTCCAATAATAAATTATATTTTGTCAACAACTAGCGACCCGCCCGCCCGCCCGGCTTCGCACGGGTGTAACTGACGTGCGAAGCCAGAGCGGGGCTCTTGTTACATATATAAACCTTCCGTGAAATTTTTTCTAATTGATGGTGAAATCCGCATCAAAATCCGTTGCGTAGTTTTATAGTTCTAAGCATACATAGGGACGGACAGACAGCGGGAAGCGACTTTATTTTATACTATGTAGTGAAGTGATAGTGAAGTGAAGTGATGAAGTGATAAACTTCCTTCCTCGTAGTTAATATGCCTAAATCGCTATACATTACGCGGAAAGAAGTAGCAAATTGGTTTTATTTATATTAAACGGGAATTACTCACGTAAGATTAAGCCGGTTACTCCGACTATAGTTTCATATAGCAAATTAGTGTTTAGTAGGTAGGTATACATGATTGTTTATTGCCTATTATTATACTACCAGTAGTAACACGGGTTTTCCCTATTTACTATTGACCGCTTTAGCAAAACAATATGCGTCGGGGATAATTTTCACCAGAGATTCGTTTCTACACGTAATACTACGTTTTATTCTTAGGTGCTAGTGTGCATTATCGTAACGTGCTGGCAACTAAGCACGTAGAGACATAGATTAAATAACAGTGACTGCGCAAGTAGAGGTACGTTTTGCCTGTGCTGCGGTATCCAAAATGTACTTACTCTATGGTCGAGACTATTGTTGAATCTGTGAGTCTATGGAGATGACGATGTGTTGAAATTAATTAGAAAGTAGAATCACTTGACAGTGAGATAGGCGTGCAATCGGTATTGTGTTTCGTTACTATTGCTACAGATCATAAAATGGAGTGTTGCTGAACAGGTATTTCTGCAGAATTTTGTGTGATCTGTATTTGAAATGTGCCTAGATTGTCTAACATTTTACGATAATCTTGTTTATATGATTGTTCGTTTCCTAACTACACAAAAAGTAGCGTAGAGTTTAATTGAGACTAAGTTTTCGTTATGTACGATCCCAACCGCACAGAGTTTTTCACCTTGGCTTAGCGGCCGAATCTGGTACATACGTACCGTGCTTCTACCTCGGAAGTAGAAGTTAACATTATTAATAGAATTAACTAGCATTATTGAGTATATAAGACACTACATGGTATAACATCGCTGGAGTACCTGAATTGTATCAACAACCATCAAGCAGAGTTTCTCTCCGGCACCCGCTACTCCACAACAACGCTGTACAGCATCAGCCACACTTCGGCAGACTGTACACGTTAATTTTCTGTTATGTAAGATGTGCATAACAAAATGTTAATATTTATTTTTATTGAGATAATATCATCATTATAATCTGCTGACCTTAGTCTACTGCTGGATGTAGCATCTCCTAAATGTAGCATTCCAATCTTGGCGGCCACTTCGCGCGTCTCACTGCTCAGTATTAATTTATATGGAGTGCTAAACAATGCGAGCGACCGCGTCGCGCGACGTGTGGGTCACGGTCGCCAAGATTGGCACAGAAGACATAATAGACACTTAAGGCACGCCACTTCGCGATCATCGAGTAACTACCTACCTATCAGAGCGTTCGCTACGTTTGCAGATTCATGGTCTCCACCTTAGAATAACTACACAAAGAAACCAAGTACATTCGCAAAATTTAAGCCATTCAAATGGTGTCATATATAGCACCAAAAAAAAATAAAAAAAATTTACTATGACAATTTGCGCGGTGAAATCGTACCACAACAAATCAGAAAAGCAGCATAAGAGTTATGGTGTGACATTCCACAGGTAATCCATTAATTTTCTTGCTTAAATCGTTTAAAATACCAATCGAATCGTAAGCTACAAAGCTAATTTGTAGCTTACGTTTTGAGAAGGCGTTGTTTGGAAACCTACCTTCTCTGAGTAGTTATTCTAAGGTCTCCACTCTAAAACGTCTACCCCAACGTTGGTCGATTGTATTGAGATAGAATCGCACATAATGTTTCATAGATATAAGGGGCCGTCCATTAATCACGTGATGTTTTTTTTTAGCATTTTGTAACCCCCCTTGGTGATACATGGTGAGGTTTAAGACTAAACCCCCCACCCAAAATCACGTGTATTTTTTGTACCTATGAAGAATCTAATTATTTTTATATTATCTTTTCTTTAAATACAGGTATAAAGTATAATCTAATTTTATTCTGAAATTAAGGACCATCACAAAAATGTCTAGACAGAAAGGTTGCAGGTTGTTTTTGATTGGCAAGGTCACACCACACACCGCTTTCCGGTTTAGAAATCGCGCGTTTGACGAAAAAAATTATACACGTGATATCTTACTACACCCCCCCTCCCCCTTGTGATATTTCGTGATTTTTGCTAAACCCGGGTCCCCTCCTTTCAAACCTCACGTGATTAATTGACGGTCCCCAATGCGTAAAATAATAGTGGCTAGATTCTGGAACTGCGAGGCATATAATTCCGCATAAGCGACTAGACATTATCTAGTCGCAATGCGAAATCCAAAATAGAGCGACGGTGGCCAACCGGTAGCATGTGCGCTTTACAATCTGACGCATGACGGCACCTGGTTCGATCCTCGGCCCTGCACCAATGGCTTATTTAATACCTAAATAAATTATGCGCAGTTTCGATGCCATCGCTCAACAACGGTGAAGGAAAACACCGTGAAGAAATCGGTATGTCATAGAACCTCAAAAGTTCAAAGACATATGACATTCGCCAACATGCACTTGGCCAGCATGGTGGGTTAGGGCCCATCCTCTCTCCCTGGAAGAAGACCTGGGTCCCAGCAGTGTGAACATGATAGACTGAAATGATGATGATGAAAGCGAAATCCAAACAGCCAACAAGTTTGTTGCTTTCCAAACCTATTTTCTAATACCTCTTTGTTAAATCCAAGTTTCAAGTTAGCAATTAGATAAGTAGCAGTCAGCGGAATGTCGTGAACGTTCCGTAACTCGTGCGAGCCGGTGCCGGCCCGGTGCCGGCCCGGTGCCGGCCCGGTCCCGGCACGGACTAGGTGATTAGCTTCAGGTAACAGACGTTACTCTGAAATAGTGCATCGCTTAAAGCTTGAATTACTCAAAGATTTATTGGTTTAACCTTGCACTGATAGTTATGCCGCATTATTGCTATCTACGTACATAAGGAAAACGCAGGGAAACGCTGGATGCAGGCCGCTTCCAACCGGCCCTTTTGGAGATCGATGGGGGAGACCTATGTCCAGCAGTGGACGTCTTATGGCTGAAATGATGATGATGATGATGATAATACATTAGATCAGTTTTTTTTACCTTCCTTTTTTTTCCTATACTACTATACTATACTATACTTTTAAATTGGACTACGCTATAAAACTCTAGTTAATGCAAGGATTCTAACAATACCACCTACATCAAAATTGGTCAAGGCATTCAGGAGTTATGATGGTGGAATTAACAAACCCACATACCTACAACATACAAATACCTATATGGGGTGTTCATACGTGTTCTTGAGTGGACACTGGACACTATGTAGCGGCAAACGTAGCGTAGGACACACCCTTTGATTATGTATAATCAAAGAGGATGCCCTGGGACCTGGGATTCATGGGCGTTCTACCCTGAGTACCTAAGGCCTATGCCCAGCAGTGGACTAAAGTTGGATGATTATAATGATAAAATGATATTATCTCAAACTCTATAAGTGATACTTTGTTATTTAATTTATTTTTTATTTTTATTTGTTCACTAAACTCGCCGTTACATTTTCAGATTCGTCCTACAATTATCTTGTGTGACTGTGCCACATCTAACGAGAAGTCACACGTTCCACCCTCAGCATACTCGAGTTGGGTGTGCTTTTTCGTCGTTGTATTATGTAGGGTATATTATATTTAGACCACAGACATAATGAGAAGATGTCATTGTAATCATCACCATGAATAACTTATACTAAAGACCTAAGGAAGTCGCGAAAAAAGTCAGGAGATCCAAACATATCGTTGTGATTGAAAATTTTCTATGAAA
This sequence comes from Agriopis aurantiaria, assembly GCA_914767915.1. Lineage (NCBI taxonomy): Eukaryota > Metazoa > Arthropoda > Insecta > Lepidoptera > Geometridae > Agriopis > Agriopis aurantiaria. The sequence goes on from OU611982.1 coordinate 784,415, forward strand.
CCATTGTTATTTTTTTCTTGATATCAGGGTTAGTGCCGTAGTAAAAGTTGCCGTCGTGTAGAGATAGACCAGGAATGTTACCTGTTCAGACAACGTAGTTCCGTCCGGGCGCGCGGCGGCCGAGCGCGAAGGGCCAGGCGCGCGCGCGCACGGCCGCGTGCACGTCTCCCCGCAGCAGCGCCACCACGTCGTCCAGGTAGCGCAGCGCGTGCGCCTCCGCGGCCAGGCCACGCGCGGCCGCCGCGCACCGGCACGCGCGCGCCGACTGTACCTGCCGACACAACACCAGCTTACCTCATGTCTGCCGGGACTCCAGAGAGACAAGCAAGCTGTCAGATTACATAACATGTGCATGCGCCCATGCATTCTCAAAATTTGACCAACCCAATGACAACAACTCAGGTGAGGTGGACCACAAACGCAATACTTTAATTAAAAAAAAAAAACATTGAAAAAATAGTTTTCGAGTGTCAATGTAATCACATCACATTTTAATTCAGTATTGAAATGTCTGATGTAGACATAGATTCATGAATCTATGGATGTAGAGTGTTTTTCAGCCATGCGGCCAGACGCGGCGCTGTCAACGCCACAGAAAATATTAATATTATTTTTAGGGTTCCATACCCAAAGAGTAAAAACGGGACCCTATTACTACGCCTATACATTGTCTGTCTGTCCGTCCGTCTGTCTGTCCTACCTTTAAACGGTTGTATCTTTGGAACCGTAATAGGTAGCCAGTTGAAATTTTCACAAAATATGTAACGTTACGGCTGATTAACTAACAAATAATAAAAAAAGTCAAAAGTAAAAACGAAAGGGGGGTACAACAAACGTAATTTTTTACGTTTTTTTTGTATTAGCTGTAACGTAAAAACGGTAATACCTACGTACAAGCATCAAACTTGGCATAATTATAGTATACACTTTAAAGTATAACAACAAATAATAAATAATGTCCAAATGCGAGTCAGTGACATGTCAAGTTATAACTGGTAATTTCGTTATTGAATTTTGTGGTGATACGGAACCCTCAATGCGCGAGCCCAACTCGAACTTGGGCTTTTTTTGTTTACTTCTTTTTTCTGTGGTCATCGCGTATCAATCACTATCAGTTTAATTTCTCGAGTAGCATTTATTAGGTATCGTATAACGATGATTTTAATAATAAAAAATAAAAATATATAAATAGGCTTGCGCTTGTCCGCCAACTCGCCTGATGTTAGGCGATGATGCGGCCTACGATGGAGCACGCTTGCCTAGAAGAAACCTATTCACTCTCGACTTGAAGACACCCAGATTGTAACTATCGGGGAACACCCATTCAGGCAGCGAATTCCACAGACTAGCAGTTCGCACAATAAATGTGGAATCAAAGCGCTTCGTAAAACTATAATTACAATAATCTCAATTACTCAAAAAACTACACCATGGAAATTTAGTTCCGCTGTTTATCGTGGGCACAGACCTGTATCGAAGTAGACTTCACAAGCGGCCCAAACTGTATGAAAACTAACCACGCCAAATTTTCCGTACCTAAAATTGAAAAGAATTATTTTATTCTGTCGGCCAACTCTATTTGCGGTATTCTTACAACTCAGTATTGCACAATTACCCATTTTCGTTTCAAACTGACACGTTTTGTTGCGGCACCGATTGAGCAGACTGATTTTAGCAGAACGCAATTATGACGATTAATCATAATTGTATTGGAAATAAGACATGCAATATAATAACCTGTGCAATAATGCATGCACAGGTAGGTCGACTTGTGGCGTCTACTTGGACATAGGTATGTGGTCGTGGGTCTCCATTCATGTAAATCACTCTAACCGAACATTTCAATAATTTTTTAATCATTGAATGAACGCTACTGATAACCAAATCCTTTGGTAAACGCTACGAAAGCACAAGACCATTAAGTATCCATCTCGTTATCATCACAAATTACACAGAATAATAGAACTGAAATTAGTCAATTATTTACCCACTAAAATAAACACTTTTTGCGCAATTAATGAAACTATAAAAAACTTAATTGAACTTATCACGCGAGGCGATGAAACTTGTCGCAAAAAATAAGCCAATTTTGTTATGACTCATACGTTTCATAACAATAATAACTAAATAATTACACGGAAACTTCATGATTGTTATTATAAATTGCAAACAAAAAGGTTTGCAAATTGCTAGCCGTTTTGAGAATCCAATTTGTTTACAAACTAGGTATAAAATAAAGCCTAATAGTAGGTACTCGTATATAGGCGAGATGTATTTACTCAATCGAAAGTTATTGGGCCGTGTCTATTCCTAACATGATAGCACAGACAATGCGAAAAGTAACTATACGGGGTAAATCGGAAACGGTGTACTAAGCCGAAAGAGGTCCTATTACCCATAATTATGACCAATGAGATTACTATATACTGAGATACTCATAATTGAGATCAGCTTTTCTTAATGACTGTTTTCTATGAAACAGTTGATTATTTTGCGCGTTTTCAGGGTTGGTCCCATAGTGAACATTGTTCATATTTATGGGTAATTGGACCTCTTTCGGCTTAGTAAACCCTTTCCGCGTAAACCTGCACATACCGACTGTTAAGTGATAAAAAATACGACATGACTTTCAAAATGGAGATTAGAAAGTGAAAGTAATAAATGTAATTAACTAATGGAGAGTAAATGGTCGCTGTTTGTTAGTAACTAACTCATTATCAATATAATATGCATCCAGCCGGCTCCCAAGCCGACGCCAAGTGATCAAACTATAAACAAGAGATAACACGAATGCAGTTATCATCTACAATACCGTCTCTGTACCGCGCGACCCCGAACATTATCAATGAATGGTATGCAGACTAAAAATAATATGATGCACGCTCTTTACGCCGCGCCGTTACGTTGTATACGTTCTTGGTACTTAAAGGATGTTGCTATTTTACCAATTAGAATTATTGTAGTTTCTCCTACTCATAGATATAAGTATGATACTTCCTCGGTCGGCAAGCATAAGCGATGGCTATGATTAATACTAAGGCCACCACCAAATACTCTGTGCGAGTGCATTATGCGTGTGTCCCGTGGTATGTCGTTTCTCATGTTCCGCACGTCCCCGCCGAGAACCAAGACCAATAAAGTTTCTACACAAGAGTGTAACTGTACGTGTACGAGGAACCACTCGAGAGAAACGTCGAACGGTCTCAGTGAAGGGTACAAGACAAGAGAAACGATATCCTTATCCCGTGGTGCGGTGCGTACAGCCGAGGGGTTGTACCAGCGCGCGGGTCAGACGTCGTAGCGTGGCGCGCGGCGGCCCAGCACCTGCAGGTCCTCCTGGATGGCAGCCAGCTCGCGGTGCAGTGCGCGCGATTCCACCAGCAGCGCGTCCAGGCGGCGTGCTGCCGCGCCCAGCGCGCCCGTCGCTGGCTCGTCTTCCTCCACGGCCAGTGCCAGCCGTCCGAGCCGCGCGCGCTCCGCGGCACCCCCGCCCGGCGCGCGCTGCAGCACCGAGTGCCGCGCGCCGCCCTGCTCCGCCTCGCGCAGCTCTTCCGCCAGCGACCGATCTGCACTCGAGGGCGGGCTCCCTGCCAGGGAAGTCTCCACGGACGGTGGCGACGGCGGCGCCGAGCCGGACAGGTAGGGGCTCGGCGAGAGCAGCGCGCGCTGCAGGAAGCGGCGCGTGTCGTCGTCGAAGGGCCGCACGAGGCCGCGGCGAGGCGTGGGCCGTACGATGGCTTCGAGCGCCTCGCGGCCCGGGTCCTCCGGCCGCACCAGCTCCAGGATCCTGTGGCGCGGCGGCGACACTACGCCGCACGCGTCGAACCGCGCCACCAGCCTGCCCTTCTCGGGCGAGGTGTGCCCGTCCGCGGCGGGCGTGTACGCACGCAGGTTCTCGTTGAGCATGCGGTAGTTGCGCAGCTTCACGTTCCCCTCGGGAGACAGCGCGGCGCACGGGCAGCGCTCGCCGGCTGGCTCCACGATCTCGATGTGCGCGGTGCGGGACTCCGAGAGGCTCATGTCGCGCGGCGGCGACGCGCGCTCTCGCACTGGCGCGGCGGCCAGGGGCGCGCGCGCCGATAGCGCGGACGGTACGCCACCGGCCACACTTACACAAGGAGGAAACCGGCGCCTAGGTCGCACCTCGCGTGAAACCGCTCCACTTGGCGACCGCGGTCGGAGTGCACACGCGACACTCACTGCATGCGATAATCTAATTTGCGCCTATTCCACTTGGTTATTGACATGGGAGAGCGGTTTCGAAATCATAAAACTTGGTCGCATTCCTCCGGTTCCAGCGGAGCGTTGCGTTTCTACGGGCTGTGAACTCGTGTGCATCGCTCGTTTTTATTTCAATTTTGTTCATTGCATTTTATGAGACTTACCTACATTCTGATTCTTAAGGTCTTATTTCCCATTGCTGCTGCGAAAAAGCTACAGCTTCGAGTAAAATACGTATATCAAAATAAATGGATATGTGAAAGATGACCCGCAGTACTTACTGCGAGTGCTCTGGACGGTAAACAAAGGGTCCGTCGATGGCGCGTGATGGATTGCCCCCGAGCTTCTTCGGATCCTCAAAAAGTGATACGACTCGATCGGTCCCCGCTGCCATCGATACTCATTATTTTATATGCAATTTCCCCGAAACAGAAGTGTCGGGGTTGTATGTTTTCATATTGCCTATAATTTAAATGAACGTCTTATCCTGAATCCACTACTGGAAATTATAGTTAACTAACTACGCCCTGCGGTTTCACAAGGAAATCAAAACCTATAGGGTACTTCCCGTTGACCTAGAATCATGAAATTTTGCAAGAGGCAAGGTCTTATAGCACATGTAAAGGAGTAAATCCGAAAGTCATAAATTTGAAGTCATATCATTAAAAAAATTGCTATTATACACTTAAATTTTGTAGTTGGAATGTATGGAAGAACCTTATTGTCCACTACAACGTTAAGTTTGTCTTTCAATATTTCAACTTTTTTGTTGTTTTTTGTTGTTTGGACTCGCTGTCTGAGGGTTCCATCTAACGGAACCTTTAGAGCGCGAGTTCTACTCGTACTTGTCCGGTTTTTTAATATATAAGAAGAAGATTGCAAAAGTAAAACATAACACTATCAGAGTCGTTAATTGCACCACAGATTCATCTATTTCTACAAAATATTTTCAATAGCGTTTGTGATCTTGTCAGCTTTTAATATAAGATCATTTGTTTTTAATGACAAAAAGCAGCGCATTATTGCAATACATTCTCGTTATTGCAATACGTGTTTGACGCCAATTCTATTGCATACATTAACATATTATCTCAATTAATTTCCAGTCACGTGGCAGACATTTTCAAAAACTAGATTTGACTACCTATTTCTGGGTTTCTGATCTTAAATACCGGATTTTTGATGCATTTGTTATTGATAATATTTAAATGTTGAGTGGTATGATAAAAACTACATGTTGAAGATAAAAGTTCAACTTATATATTTCTGCATTTTATTTTTTAATTGTTTATGTGCATGCTTACCTTGTTATTTTTTATCTATACATTTTCCATAATTATTATAAAGGGTTACGCATAAACCCTGTACAAAAAAAAACAGCTGCAGTGCAAGTACCTTTTTTTTTTGTGCAAGTACCTACCTATCTTCCTTTTTCGAACGTCACAATCAATAAAATGCCATTGACCAGTCTCGCTATGATCGATTCCATGGCATTTTATCGAATTTGCCGATCGATAAAGAACGGTACTTGCAATGGTGATGTTTTTTCGAGATTTCTGGGTTGGTCCAATAGTAAAAGTTGTTCTTAATGATATAAGTACAAAGACCTACTTTCGGCTTAGTACAGGGTTTATGTGTAACTCTGTACATTACCACAATTTTTCTTAGTGTTTGCACAGTCATGTGTAACTTCTTGTCTAATGTATGTGAGAACCTGTACCTAATTGGCTTTCTATAGTTTTTCCATTGTATATTTTTGGTATAAAAAGCTGTTGTTTTTCCAATTAAATAACACATTATTGGGTTTATTATTGTTAGGTACCACTCTGTCCAAATGACAAATACTAACCAATTATGCTATGGTGTCACAAATGGTTTAATTAATTATTTCGTATTTTTGCGATTGTAAACAAAAGGCGACATTTTTAAACGACAAAAACTGACAAACGACAACCTCACGATGGTATTCACACCCCAACACTAACATATCGATTAAAATCTGTGTGTATTTAACTTAATTCCATCGACAAGCTGTCGCCGCCCTAGCAAACCGCAATCAATACAGTGAGCGCCGACATAATTCTGTATTTAGCATGCACGTTATGATACTAAGTACTGGGTACATCGATACTATGAGACCAGTACTCGACTAGTATGTAAAGCAATTATGTGATTTATGTGTGTGTGTTCGGTGAATCGTGAAGAAACGATTTCTATTGTACGTGTTTGGTGTAGCCGGCAGCATTTCGCGAGGTTGAATTTAAGTTGGTATTGTGTGTTAGAGATTTGGCAGTAGAGTAAATTATTGCTCTGGGATACAATATAAAAAACTCTTTATTGAATTCACAGAAAATACATTACAATATATTTAGGCACAAAAGGCGGCCTTATAGCTAAAATAGATCTTTTTTTTATATACTTCCCTATTTGCCTTGGTCACGTCATAACTTGAGAACGACTTTAACGATTTAATTCATCTGTCATTTTTAAAGTTATCTAATACTTAGTAGAAGGTTCTTACGGAAAGAAAAAAATATGAAAATTGCGCAGAAAATTGAAACATTTCAGAAAACTTAACGACGATTTATGACAGTTCTAAGACAGGACAACGTCTGTCAGATCAGCTAGTATTAGTATAATTTCCAAAATAGGCATCCGTATATATAACACTAGCAACGCACCCCGGCTTTGCACGGGTGTAAGCCTTATTTTTTTACACCTTGGGTTACATTATTGGTGTTTTAGTAAGAATCCCTTTTTTATTTATTTAATATAGCCTATGTCACCCGGGGATAGCGTAGCTTCCCAACAGTTAAATAATTTTTCAAATCGGTTCAGTAGTTTCGGAGCCTATTCAATGCAAACATACAAACAATCAAATCTTCCCTCTTTATAATATTAGTATAGACAAGTTACATCAGAATATTTCTTACATAAACACTTTTAATGGATTCTATCGCACTTCTACTTTCATAGAAAAGCTTTCTAGAGTCTAGGAGACGACGATTAGTAATAATCTAGAGCTAACAGAAGTCTAGAACCACGATGCCAACCATCTAAAACGTTTTACAGCTTAAAGGAGTTTCCTAGATTCATAAATAAATATATTTGCTCTCTGTTGGTGTCTACAATATCTAAATTACTGTTCAGTTGATTTTGTCGACGTTAGAGGAATTTCGATCATGCAATACTGTACTCATGATTTTGGTGAGTTGTCATTAGGTATGAATATTTCGCATCTTTTCTTGCAAAACAACACTATAGCAAAATGACGAACCATATTATAAACATTATAAATAATAAAATTTCAAAATCTCCATCATCCAAAACCGGATTAAAGAATTAAAAAAATTGCGACAGTTTCAGTAAAGCATGCATAATCTCCAAAGATATTCAAATTGTTGTGTTTGTAAACAACGAAAATCTTCACCATAAAGACATTTTCACACAATACAGCTTTACATCTCCCGAGCAAAGCAAAGAAGTAAATATAGGAGCCTGTGTTTAATAACAATGACGCAGCGATTACGGTCGGATCGGTTTAATGATGGAGACCAAAACCAATTAAAGGATCGCTGCCACATTGCGAGTACAAGCTTCCCTCGGAGATTATAACAATACACCTCGAAGTGGTTGGGAAGCCTTTTTGCTATTGCGTTTGACGTGGTAGTTCCATTCCAGTGGCCTTACTCTTTACGCCGTCCCAAACTAACGTTAAAACCGCGCAAGTTCGGAAAATCACGCGAACGTGAAACTAAACGCGCCCGAATACGGTCGCGCAAAATTTTTCATCACCTAAACTGGATTGCTTTAAACAGCTAGGCGTAAGGCCCCAGACCGATTGTCAAGAAATCGGTCCACGAAAAATTCAACCAAACGTCAGATCAGCTGCGACTGAACCTTTATCAGACACCTAGCATAATACCACAGACCAAAAAAAAAAAAATCCTAGAATCTAATCTCATACAATAGAAAGTACCAACATAACAAGTTTATTTCTAAAATTAATTTTAGGGGATCATATTTCACAAAAGCCTTGGTAGCCTATTTGGAAGACCGCTAGACTTGAAAGCGTGTAGGTACATGTTAAACACAATACCCTTCTTTTTGCTTTGCGTTGTCGGGTAACAAAACATCTTATTCATATCATCAGATATTCATCCAATCCGTGCTATATCTAGCTGTAAAGACAAATGCACAGCAACTCGAAAAAAGAAAACAAAAAGACCAACTGCCCAAGAATGGAACTCCCTGCCGTCCTCCTTGTTTCCTGAGAACTACAATCTAGGCATCTTCAAGGCTAGAGTGAATAAATTTCTTCTAGATCAACGTGTTCCATCCTTGGCTACACGATTCCTTACCATCAGGTGAGTTGGTAGCCAAAAGAACATCTATTCTATATTTTAAAAAACCAAACAAAGATCCAAAATTAGACCTAATTGTTTCAGATAGCACGCACATGTCGCACAATATTTCTCTCCTACGCCTAATACACTTGAATTTTAGAAAACTCGTAATTAAACACGCCAGAAATATGAAAGAAAAGATATCAAATATATATCACATCACACACATCACATCATCAGCCATTAAACGTCCACTGCTGAACAAGGCCTCCCTGTTAGAGAGGGGTGTTGCCATAATCCCCACGCTTGGCAGGCGGCTTGGGGATCCCCAAATATATATAATAGAATAGAAATATGGTAGACGCTGTTTTGAGAACCGACCGGAGCTCTAAGGCGATAGAAGCTAGTTCGAGCAGCGCCCAGCCCAGACTATGACAAACGTGTCACATAATCAAACGCAACAATTAAAATCACGCTGCATATCATAGATACGAGCAAATTATCGCAGATAACGGCTATCAACGCCGAAACCGCACGATATGGCTCTATTTTGGACGGTTCTTTATCGTCAGCGTTGGTCTGGGGTACCTTGTAGCAGCCTTTCGACCCTTTGCTGGGCTGAATGGTATTCGAGACCTCTGCTGATCCTGGACTGGCTATTTTTTTATCTTAATTTTTTTGACATTTTCTAATCATGATGGATGCACGTAGTTAATCGATCGATGGTCGATATTTGATAGAGTTAGGAGTTTTTTTCATATTTTAATTGCAAATTTGATGCAGGTGAGGTTGTGTCATTAGTCCGTATCTAATTATTGATAATAGCTCTTTCAAGTGTCTAGGTTTGCCTACAGAATGTTTGTATCAGCGAAGCATCCATTGGGGTTTAAAAAAACGTGGAAAATATTTCACTTTATTTAAGACAGCTGCAAAATGGATCGATGATATTTTCACCAATGAAGCTAAAACCTGTACTCGATTAGTGCAGGACCAAAGAAGATGGTATAGCTAAAGAGAGATCTATACCCAACAGTAGGATAAGGAAGGCTGTTGATGCTGATGATGAATGGAAACAGATTACGTTCGAAAGGAACATTACAATCTTCAGCAGAAATGCTGTTGCCGTGTCCGGTCCGGTAAGTACTAACTTAACCCAGATCTAGATTTGTGAGTAGGTAGGTATTTCTTTCTAGAAATGTAACACCCTGAAGTCCTACCGTCAACACAGTCAGGGCTGCTTCCTGCATGATCCGTCGCTAATCTTGGCACCCTTTCAGCGTACGCTTAGAACTTGTCAAAAAGATACCTTTATGTGTCGAGGGCCCTCCAGCTGGTTCAAGTGGTCCTCCTTTCGAGTGCATAAGGTGGCACAGGGGCAAAGGGGGGGCGTTGAAGCAAGGGAACCTTCCCTGCGGCAACTTGAGAAGTCGGTCTTGGTTTTACAGAACCAAATGTTCCACGGTTCGAGACTGATACCGACTTTAGAGAAATCCATGTTTTTTATCTGCGTAACTTTATTTTTAATGCAAGAGATATGTTTCTAGTTTTTCTGCTTTTTTTTTTTACATCGGACTAGACTAACGTTTGACCGCGATCTCGCCTGATGGAAAGCGATGATGCGGTCGAAGATGGAGCACGTTTGCCCAGTAATAACCTATTAACCCTAGACTTGAACATATATGGATCTGAAATGTTGATGTCTTTCTTAACCAATCACAATCAGATTGTTTTAGCTGCTTAGGTTACTGGCCAGTGATGGGTGAGCATCCCTGATGATAGAGCTAGCAAACTGTTGCTGTTTATGTTTAACACAAACAAAAAACCAGCTACTATTTTTCCATCGCACCGTTTCGTCATTATTATAGTATTACTAGCTGCGCCCCGCGGTTTCACCCGCGTATTGATGAAATAGCCTATGTCATTCTCTGGCTCTTGAACTATATATACCCATGCAAAAAATCAGGTCAATCCATTGTTCCGTTGCAGCGTGAAAGAGGAACAAACAAACCAACAAACAAACACGCTTTCGCATTTATAATATTAGTATGATATTAATTATATCATCATCATCATCATCATCATTTCAGCCATAGGACGTCCACTGCTGAATATAAGCCTCCCCCATCGATCTCCAAAAGGGCCGGTTGGAAGCGGCCTGCATCCAGCGTTTCCCTGCGGTCTCTTTTTTTTTGCGTCTGTCCGTCTTGTGAGTGGACGTCCTATGCTGCGCGTACCGGTCCGTGGTCTCCATTCCAGAACCTTTCGGCCCCATCGGCCATCTGTTCTGCGTGATATGTGCCCTGCCCACCGCCACTTCAACTTGCTAATCCTATATCTATGTCGGTAACTTTCGTTCGTCTGCGGATCTCCTCATTTCTGATTCGATCTCGTAGAGAAACCCCGAGCGTAGCCCTCTCCATAGCTCGTTGTGCGACTTTGAGCTTGCTTATGAGGCCCATAGTGAGTTAGTGAGAGACCACGTTTCAGTGCCGTATGTCATCACTCTCGTCAGGTAGTGTCTTAAAACTAGAACTGAACTAGATTAGTTTTGTAGTTATCTAGATAATAGGTCTCATACACACTATACCTACTGTTGTTCATGGTGTTAGATAAATTGCGGCACTAAATAAATTAAACCACAACCGTTTTTTTACGTTGACCAAATTTATTTTCTTAAGGCCCTGCATGCGACAAGCATGCGGTTCGCCTGATGGTAAGCAGAACACTAGCGGTGTTGACGGTGTCCATAGTAGTGAGTTGTTATTTAGATATTCGTGTTTTTAATAACTTTTTTTTATAAAGGGACTCATTTATAAAAATAAGTTATATACAGGGTTACGCGTATAGACTGTATTAAGCCGAAAAGAGGTCATTGTACTCATCATTATTAACATCTTTTACTACGGGACCAATCCCGACATTGCGAAAAAAAAATCACTAATAGGCAGGCGACTCTGACCATATCGAGCCGTTCGCGTGAGAACTGCTACCTAACTCATAATTAGACGCCTAATTAGCAGTCCATTGAAATGTTTCCACGCGTTGCTATATCAATATTGTTTTATAAATAGAAAATTGATATTGAGAATTGGGGCAAAGGTGAAATTGATATAACTACGCTCAACAAAGGACCCACCTTGCTGTAGACATTTCAGTAGGTAGCATAATTTTTGACTAATTCGGGCGGGCTTTTCTCTTTTCTGACTTTAGCAATTTAATACATTGAAAATAAAAATAAAACTAGATAAAAGCTAATAAAAATGCTAAAGCTAATATAATATTCAAATGGCTGAACCTATTTTCTGGAGTCATAATTAAGGTCTTCCTAAATCAGGCCAATCAATAAAACTAAATCAAAATAAAAGTTATATGATTATTTACGGGATATTTACCGTGGTAAAGTTGTGGAATGAACAACTGTACTTTAGTGAACAGCCGTGATAGTTTAAAACAGTGTTTTAAATCAAAATTGGTTCAGACGTTTGGAGCTACGATGTCACTGACAGACGACGCATAAAGAGGGGTGTTCTAAGTTTAACGTGTGTGTCTGTATGTCTGTCTGTGGCATCGTAGCTCCCAAACGGCTGAATCGATTTTCATTTCCCTTTTTGTTTGTATATTCGAGAGTTTTCATAGAAAAAAAATACTTCAACATTTTAAATACTATCAGCTCTTTTCCTCCTCCTCCTTAAATCGTATTCCTCATGTCTGAGGGACGTGACCACCACCTTCCATCAATCTCTCTCTGATGATATCTTTCCATCGTCTTCTATCCTCAGGAACATGGAGTGCGTCGTAGACTGAGGTGTCGAGAGTGGTGCAAATCTGATCGGACCAACGTATTGGGCTGCTGCCTCGTGATCAGCTCTTTTAAGTAGGAGGTTTAAAAAAAGCAATGTTTACTTGTGTTTAGTATAAAAGAGATCGCAGGGAAACTCTGGATGCAGGCCGCTTCCAACCGGCCCTTTTGGAGAGCGATGCCAGCCTATGTCCAGCAGTGGACCTCCTATCGCTGAAATGATGAGTATAAAAGTATATAAGTACAAATACTTTACTGGAAAAGTACAAATACAAAACAAGTTTTCCTCCTCTATTCATCAATGGAACAACTTACAACGTCATCAATATGCAAACGTCATAGCACAGAATATACCTATTATCATGGTCATAGTCGCTTCCAGACAGTAGTTAAGTGCCTACCGTTATCTGTATAGTATTTGCTGGTAGTGGGAAAACACATTGGCGCCAGGCAGTCTCCTCTGCCTTCACCGAGTACTGCCCACCCAATACGCACTGACTATTATTAAACTGTGACCATGGCCTGAGCCGAAAGCTTTTAGGTACGTACTACGTGGTTCATTCACTCGGCGACTCTCCAACTGCGACAGATGAAATAATAGTTACATACGGAGAGTAGACTGCTACACCATCCGTGTCGGAGACTGGAGCCTGCGGGGCGCCGCCGGCGGAGTGTTGCCAGCTTTCAGCCAAATTACCTTTTAGCAAGTTGAAGTTTTTAATTGGAGGCTCGTTGCAATTACGGTCTATTTCGTAGTTTGAAAAGGAAAAGATTGTTCAAATGTAGGAAGTTGGAGTTAGGATTTCTGATCCGAACGAGATCAAAACTGGTAGTGAGCTCAGCCAAGTTCTTTGAACATGAACGGAACGGGTTCCTAAGTTTTTCCTATGGGAGTATAAAAGAATTTAATATTTTTTTTATGCTGTGTTTATTGCTAAGAAAGAAACAGTTATTTTGATGTCTCCTTCTCTCGAGTTAGATGTAGAGATATTGTCTATAAACCCTTCTAATTTTATGTTTCAAAAACACTCAAGGGTAACAAGAAATACTATTATACCAGGCGATTTCACAGCATAGAGTCATTTGTTTTCAATTTCTCATGATTCACCATGGACATCGTCACTGGCAATACCATGGGTGTGCTTGTGGCGTGGTCGGGCGTGGCGCATGCGTGGTGCGCGCGTGTGCCGCGCGGCGTCGTGCGGTCGATAGCGCCGCCAGTCCGCGCCGCGCCGGGCCCCAGCGAGCCCGCGCCGCCCCGTCATGAGGGCGCGCGCGCTTCTCTTCTTGCTCACCGCAACACTGGCTGCCACCCGAGCAGAGGCCGAGAAGAGCAAGTTCTGTAAGTCTTACACCAGCCTATCTGTAACTTGCCACTTATTCCTCTAGCTAGCGGATGGCGGCAAAGAAAACGCAAGGAGTTCGCGCGCCTCAATGGCGGTTGGAGTCTTAAGACATATTGAACCCAAAAAAACTTGTTACTTACATTTCTCCTATTAAAACAGTTTTGTCAGCTTGATTTCATAAGCTGTCGTGTGTTTTCGTGTGCATAGTTTGAGTCAGGTATTTAAGACGCGTGTGCGGCTCGCCGGCTCTGTTGCAGGCCGTAGGCGGCGCGAGTACGAGCGAGGGTGCCCGCCGATGTCGGCGTGTAGGTACTCAGCGGAAATAGGTCAGAGAGACAATACCCCCTAATAGTAAGTGTGGGAAGGGGGCGCGTGTGTGGCCCGCAATATCGCATTCAATTCATTACGCCCCGGCTGCGGCCTTCTTTATATTTGTCTGAACGTACCTTAACGATATTACCTCATTTAGCCGATATGTCGACGGTTTAAATAAATTATATCCAGTAAATACGTTTTAAATTGTTGTTACATTATGCCGTCGTGGTTGTTATTGGCTTATCGCACGAAATCTTTTCCAACTTTGTTTGGATTGTGCTTTCATTACGTTTCAGGAATTTTGATCGAGCGGTATGCTTAAAACTATTTTGTAAGCTTGGTTGGATGTTTTGAAATATTTGCTACCTATAAGTTAGTTACATATTGATTACATACCTAGTTTAATTAATAATTATAACACATTTTACGCAAACTTGGCTATTTATTTCGTTAAATTATTTTAATAGATCCATTTTAGATTAGGATACATACCTACTTGGCTGCCTTTTTCGTCATTAAAACCTTTATTCAAATTATAAGCCTATTATGTTCTCACTGCTGGGACACAAGCCTTCTCTCAGAGAGAAAGTCTTTAAACTTTTGAGGTTCTTATATATACCAGTTTCTTCGCGTTGCTTTCCTTCACCGCTGTGGAGCGATGGTATTGAAACTGCACATAATTCATTTAGGTACTAAATAAATGCAGGGTTGAGCATCGAACCGGGTGCCGTCAGATTGTAAAGCGCACATGCCACCGCTCGGCTGCCATCGCTGTACAAACCTATATTGATGAATTACAGCAGTTCAATTGACCTTATTTAGGTATGTACTAAGATTTATTTAATTTAAATGTATTTCACACATAAAACTAAATTTTGATTGTAAACATTCAGAGTCAGCCAATGACATTGATAAGCCCACGCATTGTTTCAATACTGATAACTTTACTGACACTAGATATTACTAAAATACTTGTTGAACTTCTGCCAACCTTCAGACAATTTGTTGGCAATCTTGTCCACGGGGCCTGGTCCTCCGCAGTGCCTCGGCCCGCCAGCGAGCAGCACCGTCTCCCCTGGTATTAGCTTCATGGTTTTATCTACAGCAATGTGTGAGCCAGTTGAGAAACTCGACCCAGCAGAACTGATCGCCACAGTCACTTCATTAGGGAGACCTGGGATCTTCTTTAACTGGAATTCAGTCGGGTCTCGTCCTAAATTAGCGACCACCAGCAGGGATCCGCTCCCTCCCCACCTCAGCACCCCCAAGGCTCCGTTCAAACGCTTTATCTGAAATGAGGATTTGAATCTCATAACGGTCATGTCACAATAAGTAATGAACTTTAATATTTATTAGGGGCCATAACTTTAGGGACTTTAATAATGTCAGGGGTCGAATCTCCCAAGAAATCCTTAAAACAAAGTTTATTGGGTTGTTCGCCAACCTTGCTTGTTCCTTCTTATTTTACAAGGTAATATTATACTTGGAGGGATCTTACAAGGTATTTGCAAACTAATGAAAAGGGGATATTCGTGTAAGGCAAACGTAAAAGGTGTTCCTATAATTAAAATTTGTTCAAAGAGTTCGGTTACGTTTTGAGCTCAAATTTACTTTTATTTACTAGACATATGAGCCCTAACAGCTAATGAGATGTTATATCAGACGAAAGAGTGCAGTGCGTTAGACTTTTGGTCCTAATGCCATTTCATTTTGTCAAGGTCCGACGTGATGCATATAACCAAGCATCTAGATCTTTGACGTCTCTACACAATATTAAACACTGCTATAATTAAAAAGAGGAGAAGACAATATTCTCCCCCACTTGAATGATGATGATGTGAAATAGAACAGAATTTAAAACCCACCTCAACATGAGGGCCGATAGCTGGCGACTTCCTCATTGCAGCGATCAGCTTCACCACGCCCAAATGGCTCAAATCATTCACAAACTCTGTCTTCGCGTTTGCATATCTGTAGTTAGGAGCTATAGGCAGCCAGGGTTCTCCAGAACTGAACCCGGCACTGATACTATCATCCCAGGAGAACGGGGCTGCTGCTGGGTTGGCTGAGATTGGCCAGCAGTTTGTTGACGTAGCCCATTCGAGAATAGCGTCAGCGGCTCCCAGTTCATCTCCTTGCTGGATCACAGCGCCTCCAGGAAGGATAAGGGATAGGAGGTTGATGGTGTCCACCATTTCATTTCCGTAGCGAGTTGTTATCCGACTGCCGTTGGTCGCACTAGTCTGTTAAAGGTTAGAGCGGTTAGAATATTACACTATTAATAGAGAAAACTCCGTACGGACTCTTGACATTGTCACCCACATAGAAATGTATTTCTTTAACCGTTATCATAGTCCAATTATTATGTTTCAAGAAGTTTATTCTTATATATCGTAAATTTAGGATATAGGTACGTCCAGTCCTGAAGTTTCCACCATTGAGCTGAGCCAGTGAACCTGGCTCGACACTCAATTTGAAGAGAGTATTGATTTCAAAACTGTTTGGATTCAAAGATTTCTGTTTGAAGTCAAAGCCTTTGTAAAATAAAGTAGCAATCACGTACAATTTCAGATTAAAGACTTAAAACAACAGCGTCCCTGAATATGGCTCCATCATGCTCGTAATAGATTTGATGACCGTCTATTTAGGCTGTACCTTATGGTGGGTAATTGTGCCTAACGAGTGAGTAGCATTGTCTACGTTACGTTACAAATCGTTTACGAATAAAGTAAATCATGCCTTCGATCATCAACAATAACTGTGGTCTGTGATAAATAACACAAGAAATATTATTCATTACCAGAAAATTCCAATGTATTTATTTGGTCATGACGAAAGTGTTTATATTGTACATACATACAGACGCATATTGTAAATTTATCATAATTATGAAAATCGCTAACAAAACACGCCTGAATAGATTTTTATAAAAAAATGTGATCCACCTTATTTAAGGTAACTTTCAATAAAAAAGAACATCGATTCATACAGATGCGTTCATTTATGAGCTAAACACACCCTGACGAACTCTTCAGTTTTTAAACTTTTGACACTTTATGCGTCGCGGATCGGGATGAAGCATCCACTCACCATCCAAGTGGGTGCTGCATCTTCAGGAGCACTCAGCAAAGCGCCATATATACCTATGCCTAGCTCCGCAGCAGACTTTCTAGTTGATGACGTCAGAGCTGCGTTGAGGACGCTGTTAGCGCCTACTCCTCCATCAGCGTAGTAGCGAGCTGCCTGCTCTGGCTCCAGCAATGATTCCGCTAGAATTACCCTGGAAAAGCATTTTCATTGACATTAAAACATATCACATACTATGTTCAGCAATAATTATAACTAACGTCACAAACAGCAAGCAACAAGCAATTCTATTAATAAAATGGTCGTGGCCAAATTTTGAGACAACGAAGTCATAAAATACAAATATACCCTTGAGGAGCACCTCACCTCGCGCGGCGTGACCAAAATCCTGGCGTGTTACTGGCTCAACGCATAAGCATTGCCATTCAGCGTGATAATGCCGCCAGCATGCTGGGTACGCTGCCAACTGGTAGTGGGCTTGAGCATTTGGATTGTCTTTAGACCTTCAACGGTGTATGGGCAGTCTAACTGTATTTGTAGTGTTAGTTTAAGCTTGTATTTTGTTTATTAAATAAAAGAAAATAAAATTACGTCATTAAGTAAGTATAGTGCGCTCTCTATCTAGCAAAACGTTAAAACGCTATATCTTCCTTAATTTAGAACACATTTTTTTTCAATGATCTGTTTTGTTTATGATTAGCTTAAACAATAATAAAAAGTAAACAGTCGGGTAACCTATTATCGTTCGCGGTCAAAAATCTCCGGGCTTCACCCACTTTTTAACCGACTTCCAAAAAGAGGCGGTTATCAATTCGACTGTATGTATGTTACGCGATTGCTCCGCCAATTTAGAATTGTTTTTGATGATTCTTTTATTGGTTGGTAGGTCATAACTCATAGGTGGTATCATAATATAAACGGGACCTACGGGTTAACTGAGCCTACGCTATCTGCATGTGATGTCTGTCCTACCTTTTAACGGCTGTCTTTTGAACCGTAATAGACAGCCGTATAGCCAGTTTTTTTACAGAACTTGTAAATTACAGCGTATTAACTTAACAAATAATAATAAAATCAAAAAGTAAAAACTAAAAGTGGCCCTACAACAAACGTATTTTTTACGTATTTTTGTAATTGGTCTAATGTAAAAACGGCAATATGTAGGTACAAGCGTCAAACTTGGCATGATTATTTTATTTTTTATTTTATTTTATTTGGAAAACATACAGTGATAAATAACTAAATTACAGATACATTGTATAATTAAACACCATTCAGCAGTTTTCGCATATTGAATTATAGTCGACTCCAAAAATAACTGATTATAAATTGTAAATATGTATATAAGTAGGTAATATATGTATTAATAATTTCGTTGATTGTCCTTTAATGCTCATTGCTTTGAAGTTATTTAAATATTATTTTCAACTTTTTAGTTTTAGTTTGTAAATGAAGGTATAATCATGAAGTCGGTTTTTTTTTTCTAAAAATTATCTTTATTTAATATTCCGTTTACCCAATAAAAAAATAATTAAAAAAAACAACTACATATTCCTTGTCCAACGTCTCTAGATCTACATGTCTCGATGTCGAATTAAGAGCGGATTTTTTAGTTTATCAATTTGATCTATAATTTGGATCAGACGGACGAAAGGAATATTTACAAAATATTAACCCACGGAGTCCACCCACAAGATGGACAGACGATCTAAAAGAGACCGCAGGGAAACGCTAGATGCAGGCCGCTTCCAACTGGCCCTTTTGGAGATCGATGGGGGAGGCCTATGTCCAGCAGTAGAAGTCCTATGGCTGAAATGATGATGATGAACTCACGGAGTATCCAATTTGGCTGCTCGGACGCAGCTCATCGCCTCAGCTGCTAGTTTCTTCAACAGCTTCTCCCCACACGCCACGTCTGGTTCGAAGTCAGGGTTCAGTAGCACTCCAGCGATGCCTCTCCTCAACCAGGTGCATTGAGCTGCAGACAACGCTGCAGCAACGCTGTCTGAGCACAGGTTCAGAAGAGCTTCATCGTTGTAAGACGCCCAAAAAGCGTTTCGAGTCTCCAGCCATACCCATTTGATGTTAATATTTGACTGGAAAATATAATTTAAAAATATTTGGGTGTATTTGGGATTTTTAGGGTTCAGTACTTTAAAAAAAATACAGAAACCTTGAGAGATCACTTTGTTGCCCGTCTGTCTAGACATACACACTTCCGTGTATCAACATATTTTATCGCAGGCATAGGCATTTTTAAGGTTCTATAGGTGATAACAATGGATCCTGTTGTCTCCGCCCATTAGTTCACCTGATTCTAATAAATCATTTCTCGTTCAACCTTTCAGATTTCGTGGGTACTTTATAAAAAGGATTTATATATTATTTTATGTTATTTGGAATACATAAAATTTCTAATTTAATAGATAAATATAAAATTAAAAGTAATTCCGAATCACAATTATTATTGAACTTAACATCAAACTATATAAAATATGTTTTACCGGAGGAGGCTCATCAGGGTTTCCATCTCGCCACAGGACCCAGTCTTCGTAGCCATTGGCACGCTCTGCACTTGAAGTAAACCATTCTGAAGCTGTGCTCACAGTTTGAAGAGGCAGAGTCACTACCACCTTCAGCTCTGTTGAAAATTCATAAAACCGTAAAAAAATATGATTTCTAACGGAAGTTTAGTGTTCGTTAAATCGTAATTTTTTTATCATAATCATTATTTATGCTTTTGTGTTTAAAATAGAAGTATATTTTTTTTCTAAACGTAGGTCTCCCTTCAAAAAATCTTCACGTTCGTACCTACTTCACATTATATTCAATACTAGTTGTATGCGTATTTACTTTCTTAGTAGTTTGTGAATTTTCATTACTCATATTCGGAAAGTAGGTCTGAAGTTACCTGAGAAGCGGGTTGAAAGTATTACATTTCAACCCTAGGGAGAATCACTTTCAACTGACAGTGACAGTTGACAACGCTACTCGCTCGCTACGCTCGGGCGCCAAACCCCGTCTCGGGACTAAATAATTTACTTTCACCCCTGGGGTAACAATGTACTATTACAAACTATCACCATTGGCTTATATCCATCTACAAGATATGATTTCTTATGGCTAAATAAGCACTATTATAGCTTTGGATATAATAAGCACTCAGATGAGAATGAGAGATGCGATTACATTTGTTGCCATGGACTCTACATTGCATGGGATGGGACATAAGTAAAGCAGGCAAGCTCGAAACTTGCGCCACTCTCTCGAGCTAAAGTGAGTAAATACACACAGGAGTGAGGTGTGGTGCCTGTGACTCATACCTTACAGAGGTGCCGGGTTTGTTCAGAGTTTAATCACTACTTACTAATTGTGTAGAAGTGTTATTTACTAGTCTTAATTATGTGAAATTAATGTCTCTGTTGTAAACTCATAAAATGTAGGCTTCATTCGTTTTCCCTAACTTGGCATGACTCATTACCGTGTGTTTACAAACGGCATGGACGCGGTGAAACTATAAACGCATTGTTTTGCTACGGAACCTTGTGAATCAAAATATGCACCATCATACCTAACTTCTTAGCCTTGTCCAAGAGGCCGGTGAACGCCTCTAGGTTGCCATACCGCTGGTCGACCTCACTGAAGTCCACCACTCCCGGTTTGGTGCAGTCTGCGCTCCTGGTAGACACTGGAGAGAGGATCACTGCGTCCGCCCCCAAGGCCCGAACGTAGCTTATTTGTTTCGTTGCTCCTAGCCAGTAAAGGAACATGATAATTACATACAGTCGTATAAAATATCAACAAGTTTTGATTACACCGTGTTCGAAATAATTTTGAAAGACTACCAAATAAATTTGACGTAACAACAAAGTTGAATGTTTCTGTATTGATACAGATTGTTATATAATTGTTACTGTTCCCAGTTTTGGGGAAGACACTATCTGCTGCAACACAGCTCACGCTGACGCACCAGGCAGGGATTCTAGCTGTATTCTGTGCTTCTTTTATATGTAACAATAAACACATTTTTTATTTTTGTATTTGTATGATTAGTATCGAAATTACGGGGATTTAAGTGTTTCACATACGTAACATACATTCTGTATCTTACAAATAGTCCACCCGATAAACATTTTTGTTTGAAACTTTGTCTTCATTTCAAAAGTTCTATTCAACAACACCTCATTGAAGGAATTGCGGTGAAAGAAAATGTTTCATTCGTATTTCAAAATACTTTGATTCATCTTTTACTACGTTCGTGTTATAATCATAAAAATATAACACGAAGACTTAGAAAACGCTCCGGCTTTAGCCTTCTAACTATATATCCAATTTAGATTAGATCATAAATTGATGGAGAAGCTTTCACCGTTCAGTACCATCTGGCGTTCCACTTACCTCGCAAGTCCCCCAAGCCATCTCCGTCTCCATCCTTGAAGGAGTCCACCAGAATCCTGTAATAGACCGCGTTTCCCCACCAGCCCCCCTGCCCCACCCCTGACCTCGCTAGACCCACTAGCACGACCACTGTCCACCACATCGTTGTGTGGTTAGACCATCACGTAACCTGACATGGACAAGGATGATGGTATTATAGCTAGTGAGGGGAGTAATTTACAGTTATAGCAGATAAATGTTAAAGCAACAGCGAAGGAGTGGTGGTAACATATAACATTTTATTAAAGAACATTTTCTTTGCGGTTTCACCTGTATAGCAGATCAGCAGGTCTAAGCACGGGTCGTGGACAAATTGTCTTTCCACCGTTTTTAGCCGCGCGAGAAACAGACAAAACAAGGCTCAGTAGTTCAATCAATTGAACTGTTAACTGAACTTCTGAGACTTTTGAGTATCACTAGTTCAACAAATTATTTCATTGAACTAGTGTGACTAAAAAGTCTCAGTGGTTCAGTCAATTGAACTGTTGATTGAATTACTGACAATTGATGTTAGTCGCGTCTACGCGCGGACAAATACGGAGGAAAGACATTTTGTACAAATCTCGTGTTAGCTTGCTGGGGTCATATATACGCCATGAAATAAGCCTATGTCACTCTCCGGCCCTTGGTATACCCATGCAAAAATCACGCCAATGCTCAGTTGCTGTGTGAGAACAAACAATTATACTTTCGCATGTAATATTAGAATGGTACTAACCCCTAAAATATCAAGCAAAACATATTAAGGCAGTTATATTATGGTTACCTATTGTCGTATTGTGTTAAAGTGTGCGATATGTTGCAACTTGCGTCGCTGTGTGTCAAAACCAAATAGCGTAAATTGACCATGTTCTTCTATAAAATTATTTTTTATCATCATCAGCATGTTATTTATCAGCCTATATATTCGTCCACTGCTAAATGCAGTCCTCAGCTCTCTTTATCTAGTTTTTGCACCACTTTTCGCAGGTGTACGCTGCGGTAGGGCGTCCTTTAGCAAACCGTGGTCTCCATTCTACAAATCACTGTACCATCTGATTAATGGGAGCCTGGACTTCACCCTAGTGAAGAAATTTACGCACCAGCTTATTGGAGATTATAACTAATGTGCCAGTTTATTGCGGATTATAACTAAAGGGTTATGGTTATGAATAATAAACCGAGCCGTGTCGAAGTGGTCAGGTAGGTACAAGTTTCGCAATAAAGGGAACAACTGGGTCGCCGTGTTACTTATTTTGGCTCGTAAATCTGTATTGAATTTTGATTAGAGATGGACCAGGATGTTTCACGATTATTTGAAAGTAGAAGTACCACATAAGCTGCGGGAAGCCAGCTGAATCTAGAGTTAAATGTGGTCATAGAAGGTACTATTGGCATTGAGGTTGGCCGGTAGAAACATTATAAATGGCGTTAGCATAGCTTTAAACGTTTTTTTAATCATGACGAAATTTCCACTACAAAGGAAAAATCCAGCGCCGGTCTTAAAGTTCCAAATCCTATGAATTTTTCTACGTCTAATATATTATTTACAAATTGTTTCGCTACAGGAACACACGGTATACCTACTTGCTATGACATGAATGCCAAAACATAACAGAAATGAAGAAATACGCCAGTGTTATATACTGGGGTACATTCTGACTCAACGCATCATTTATACGCGATAAAAATGTATGTAGTATGTCCCCCTTTGACCACCAACTCGCCTGTTGGTAAGCAACGGTGTGGTCGAAACATGCTGGTAAGTGGGCTGGTAGTGGGCATGAGTATTTG
This sequence comes from Agriopis aurantiaria, assembly GCA_914767915.1. Taxonomy (NCBI): domain Eukaryota; kingdom Metazoa; phylum Arthropoda; class Insecta; order Lepidoptera; family Geometridae; genus Agriopis; species Agriopis aurantiaria. The sequence continues at coordinate 807,739 of OU611982.1, forward strand.
AATTGTCTTTAGCCCGTAAACGGTCTATGGGCAGTCTAACTGTTTTATAGTGTTAGTATTAACTTGTATTTAGGCCTTTTAAATTTTTTATTTTTAGTCTATGTGTCATCGTACTAATTATATAAGCAAAAGTGTGTTTATTTATTATATAAAATAAATATTTGGGACATTTTTACACACATGTTTACCTGACCCGAAATTAAGCATAGCTTTTCATATGACTGCCAGAGACTGATATACATACATATATATTATTTTAAATACATACTTAAATAAATTTAACAGCTATGTCGGTGACTTTGGTTCTTTGGCGAATATCCACGTTCCGGATTCTATCGCGCAAAGAAACTCCGACCATAGCTCTCTCCATTGCCCACTGTGTGACTCTGAGTTTTTCCAAAAGGCCAACAGTTAAGGACCACGTCTCAGAATTTGCAAGTTGAAGTGGCAATGGGCAGGCCACATCGCTCGGAGAACCGATAACCGATGGGGAAGAATGGTTCTTGAGTGGAGACCACGAACCAGAAGACGCAGCGTAGGTAGGCCTCCCACTAGATGGACCGACGACATAGTAAGAGTCACTGGCATCCAGTGGATGCAAAAGGCAGGCTGTCGTTCAGTGTGGAGGTTAAAAGGGGAGGCCTATGTTCAGCAGTGGACGTCTTCTGGCTGATGATGATGACTTAAATAAATATGAACACCCATTGATTTATTGGTTTCTCTTCCCCGCAGCATCAGAATAAAGAATCGACGAGATTTTTGCGTAAGGGGATAATTTAAGATTCGGAAAGTGACGTAGGACATTTTTTATTCCAGAAAATGTGTATTTCGTAAGGGAATGTGTACACAGGTAAGGCTGTGGTACACAATTTCTGATGATGAATAGTATTGGCCGAATAATGATAGCTTATACCTTTATTAACAATATCGTCAGTTACAAAAATCCACATAAATTGTTGTTTTCACGGCACTGTCCATCACTAGTGGGACCGGAAGTCCACACGATGATTAAGGCAGCACAACACCAATTACATCATGGTACTGTGCTATGGTAATACGTAGGGTAGAACGTCTGTAATAGAGCCATAATGTATGGACAAATACTCTGTAACAGAGGTTATACCTACACGTACCTACTTATAAACGTAAAGGTCAAACAAAAAACAATATGTACAAAATTTGTATGGTGTACGTATGATAAAATTAAAACTTTTTAAAAACATTCTGTTTATTAAACGGAATTCATCCCGTAATTTTCCTACCCTTAAAGGTGTTTTTTGTTGTATAAATTTAAATAAGATTCCGAGACAAAACCTATTCAATAAAAATATTTTAAAAAATAGTCCAATTGAAAACCTCTTCTTTTAGTTCGGTTGAGAACTCGTGATTCAGCATGATGATGATTTAAAAGAAAAAGGAAGTAATAAATAAAACTATAAGCTTTAGTTCGTTGGGAGTTCGTAAAATTCTCGTTTTTTTTTTTATTGACAACTTATAATTATGTTCTTGTAAAACGAATATTTAAAAAAAACTACTTGAAATACTTATATTATAACTTTTACTCAAAAATAATACAATTATACAATATGGTAAAATACCGAAATACGAAGAGCTTAGAAATAAAAAGACTCGAATCTAAGACACCATTACATAACATTTAATTTGTATGAGGTTTTATATAATTATAATTTGGATGTTATTTTTTTTCTCTCTCTGGGGATTAGATCAGGTTGGTCAGGACCAGGAACCGGGTTGGACCAGGTGGTTGGTTAGTCTTTGGTGGTTCTCTCTAGTTGGTCTCTTCGAATGTTTGTTTTCCGAATACTATTTATCTATCCAGGCCCTAGTTTAGTGTTGCAACGGGGCATTTACACTATTTAAATTTGTATTAATGGAAACATGTTTTTGGCTTGTGGCTGTTTATCTTATAATTATCCACTGTCTTAATTAGATAGCTGTTTGTTTTCAATGTAAAATAAAAATAACAATAAATAAATGAACCCAACCATCAAAACAAATGCCAACTATTACTATTAGAAGTAGGAACTTAACTTAATTAAATAAACTAAAGCATAATTAAAGTATTACGTAGTGCGCTTAGAAAGCAGAACCAGAGCTTCCCCTCCTCGTAGAGTAATCTCTCCCAAAGAAACGGAATCACTGAAAAATAAAATATTTAGAGATAGTATCATAATTATATTCAAGTCCACCATATATGTAGAAAAAAATACAGTGTAGAATAATACTAATGTTGATTTTCTTTAATTTAACATTCTATTTGCGATAGCAAATTAGAAAGAAAGAAAAAAATAAAATAAGAACCATAAAAAAAACTGCCAGGTTGACCGGTTTATGTGCTTGCTTGTTTCATTCAAACTTAGTTCTAGGACTGACATTATAAAAATATAAATATGCAAGATTATAATTCGTAGATAGGTACGTCTTATAACCATGACATCAATTGTCTTTTCCGAAAAATAATTTATTTAACAACATGTAATCTCTCGCAATAAACGAGATTATATTGTTATCATCAAAACATCCCGGCAAATTTTCAATTATAACTGATACCATATCTATTTAACCGACTTACACTCTAAATAAAGTATGTAGAAATGACATGGTAAAGAAAGCCAATCACTAATACTAGCTCCAACTATTTTTCAAGTTGATTGTCGTTAAATATCTCATAATTATTATCATCTGCCCACTGACCCAGAGCTGGGTAGGTCTAGCAACCTAGCCTTGGGCTAACCTCACCAAAAACACAGTCTGATATCGTTGACACATCGGGCCGTTGGTGCTAATGAACAGCTTGTCTCACGGTGATCACTCAGTCGGGCGGGTGATGCAAGACAATGTCGATAACATTCTACCCCCTCCTCTTTGTCATCATCATCATCATCTATTTTAATTGTTAATCGGGACTTATCACGTATTATTTAATTTAGGTAAAAATATGTACTGATTAACATTTAAAATATGTGTTCAAATCGCGAAAGTTTAAAAATTACTATCATCATCATCAGGCACAAGTCATCCACTGCTGAACATAGGCCTCCCCCTTTAACCTCCACACTGAACGAAAGCCTGCCATCTGCATCCACTGGATGCCCGCGACTCTCACAATGTCGTCGGTCCATCGAGTGGGAGGCCTATCTACGCTGCGACCTCCGGTTCGTGGTTATCACTCAAGAACCTTTCTTCCCCATCGGTTATCGGTTCTACGAGCGATGTGGCCTGCCCATTGCCACCTCAGCTTGCAAATTTTACCTTTGTCATAATGAAAATCAATTTCCCATGAAATGCTGCAATAAATTCAAACTCACCCAGCCACTCTGGTCGAATGAACACTGGGCGTGTAGACTCTCATTGGTTCTTCCAACCACGCCACCCTGGCGAGGTCGACCGTATCAGCTGTTTCTCCCACGTTGAAGAGTAAGGAGTACGTGTCGTGGGTGATGAGGTAGCGGACCAGGATCAGGGTGTGCTCACTCAGAGCCTGGATGTGATAGTCTCCGTGGGACAGAGCTGGCTCCTGACGAAGTCTCGTCAAGGATTGGTATACCTGGAATAGGGTTACGTCAAATTTCTTGCCAACTCTAACTTTATCCCAACGCAAAATATCTTATTGTCTTGAAATTTTCTAAATTCCTTTAATTTTAAACTTTTCTGAATGTTGATAACAATCAGTGTAAAACGGTTATAAAGTTTTGGTTTGGCTTTGATTGAGTATGGACCGCATACCTAATCTAGGGTACTGACAAAACTAAGTAGATTGCAATGGAAAGTTTAATATTAGTTTGCAGGCGATCGTAGAGAAGAGACGGCTTTTACTAGGAATGTTGCAGGTTCAAATCATGCTTGTTGACGAATTTCATATAATTGTGTATAACTTACCTTAAAGTGACTTCTATCTGCTTCCTTCTGCCTCTGCAGATTGATTTCCATGTAGTCTTCAGCGATTGGCAGCCAGGTGTTGGGGCTGGTCGAGAAGCCAGCACTTGTCGAGTTGTTCCAATGGTAAGGAGTCCTGGCGGGGTCTCGCGAATAGTCCAGGTAGTTATCAGGGTTGCCCTGGTTGCAGGCAGCCACATCAACGGTATCCTCCCAGCTGACGTAGCCATCCTTCATGCCGATCTCTTCGCCCTGGTACGTGACTGCCACTCCAGGGAGAAGCATCGCGAGGGCGTTGAGTCCATCCACCATATCAGGACGGAATCTTGAAGGCATCCTGTTGTTGTCGTGGTTACCGAACTGTCAAACATGATATTGACTTTTTATCACAGATATATCTGTGCTTTTTATGATATCCAAAGATCCAAAGATGTAGCACTAATAGTCAATGATCTAAGCTAATAGTACCACGTGTTTTCGCACGCGTAGGATACGGCGCTAAGTAAAGATTTTAACTACATTTGCACAGTAAAGTTAAAGCAGTTGATGCAAGGCTAAGGGGGGGGGGGGGGTGTATTAAATGTAGCTACGCTACACCGCCTTTAAAAAAAAAATATTTAAATTCCAATAAAAGTGTACCCACATGATCTTGAACAGTTAAGCGACGAAAATAATCTTCGAGATACAAAGTTAATGTATAAAAAACTAAAAACCGGCTACTAGAGCCGGTTGACTCGATAAAACGAACCAAAGGAGTCCAAACTCAAGGGATCATTACACTTGGTGACAAGTGTCTGATGATGGTGATAGTGGAACTCTTAGTATGGGGTCCATTTAAACAAACCAAATAAGTTTATGGACGATTTACTAGTAGCTTTTGAAGAGTTCTACTATTCACCTCTTGGTTTCTTTATCAGATCAGTTCGCCGGTACCAAACGATTGTATTATCATCTGGAGATTACATATATTTGAAAAGTTTCAAATCGATACGACAATGGTGTCAATTATCATTATCTAAACTAAAGACAGTTCTAAAATTGTTGCCAACTTTCTCTCACATATTGAAATGAAAAAACAAGCAGATAATTTTAGTCCTGTCAGATTAGTTTGGTTTGGTGGTATGAGAGAATGGATGCCATTTTTTTTTTTTTTTTTTAGATTAACTCGATTTCTACGTTTTATTTACAAAGAGAAGTTAATAAAAGGGTGTAAAAAGAAAGAAGAAACCTTCCCCTAGATAACAAGCACTAGAAGAACGAAAGTGGGTCACCGATACCAAAACTCACCACCCAGTTGGCGACTTTTCCGTGAGGCATGTAACTCAGCCACCTCAAGATGACATACACAAAGTCTCTGGCGTTGGACCTGGCTGAGAGGCTGGTGATGAAGTCGAAGTTGAAAGGGAAATGAGCTCCGACCCTAGACTGCTCGTCTCCATAATACAGCATGGTCTTGGTGATATCGGCGTACGCTTCTGCTAGTTGTACTCTAGAAGAAAAAAGAAAAAAAAGTGGCAGATAATAAAAATGTTTACAAACACAAAACGATAAAAAAAAATATTAAAAAGAAAGGAAGAAAAAAGTTTATTTGTGACCTACGTTTAAAAATATCATTATAAGATAAAGGTGATAAGATATAGTCACAAATAGGCCCCAACCCAGCATAATGCCAGCTGTTAACCAGCGCTGGTCTTCCGTCGGAGCTGTTTGGTGATGTCTCGGTACAGGCACAGATACACCATTACAAAATAATAATAAACAAACAAATCTGAAAACAAATGAATCAACGATTTCTATAGCCCCAAATGCCAGTGAATACTAATAGATATGATTTTTACATGTATGTATTGTTATAGAATAGCAAATCACATTCATATCTCCCCACTTGGTTTCCCTGGATGGGGAAAGCCATGAAACACATAAAACGAACACCCAGAACCGTTAGGTATATTAAACACTTTTCATAAAAACTTACTTTGTTTCACTTCCACTTTCCTGCTGCCATCTATCAGCTGCCTCTCTCCATTCGTAAACGACATCATAGAGTTCCATCAGATCCCTCACATGTTCCTGAGTGGTGTAACCCGGCTGGTCAGGAGTCAGGAACGCATTCCCTGTGAAGGGTTCATCAGGGTACTGCCCTCCGTAATCATCAGGGTTGGCTTCGAACAAGTGAGGAAGTGCATCGAGCCTAACAAATTGAAAAAGTGAATTTAAATCCAGACAACTGAATTTTACAATAGGCTTTTATTATTTATTAATATGTTCATAAATATCATACACAATTATAAATTGAACTTTTTTTAAATCTCTTAAAAATTATTTTTTTATGAATTATAAACTAAACATAAGCTAAAACATAATCGATCAAGTCACTGTTAAAATTAAAACTAAAACGAAATCAGTTCAGCTGTTTGGGAGCTACGATGCCACAGATAGTCACACAGATACACATGTAAAATTTATAACACCTCTCTTTTTGCGTCGGATGTTAAAATCATCACACTATAATGTTATTAAAGTAGCTCTTGTCTGTCTTGTTTGCTGTTGACTTTTTTGACTACGCATCTTTTTGGCAAAGTGGTAGTGTGCACAAGGATAGCCAAAGTATGATATCTTTCTAAAGAATGCGAGAAAACTGAAAATACGAGATTAAAACGAAACGTAGCTAATAAATATATAAAGTACTTAAAACAGACCTAAAACCATCGGCGCCTTTGTCGATCCAGAACTTCATGATGTCCAGCATCTCGCGCCTGACTGCTGGCTCGCGGAAGTTGAAGTCAGCTTGCTCGACTGCAAACTGGTGGAGGTAGTACTGCTGTCTGTCGTCGTTCCATTCCCACACCGTGCCACCGAACTGACTGATCTGAAAAGTAGAAAAACTTTAAATTTATCATCAGGACAAAAAACAAACATAATATATGATAATAGCTTGAGGTTTTTGTTATAATAGTTTATTTGAAATTGTACGTATACTTGTATGAAAGGCGCAGGATGCAGACCACTTCGAACCGGCTCTAGGGGGAGGCCTATGCCTAGCGGATGTCCTATGGCTGAAATGATGATGATGATATATGAAACATAGTTAGCATTAAGAAAAACTTTAAGAAAAGCTTTTAATACTTGTCTAAATTCATGTCACTACAGCAACCGTTTATTTTGCTAAAATAAAAAGCATAAATCGCGATGAGGCGGAATTTATAAAGAACTTCCCATCGCGATTCATCCAATCCCCATACCCGTTATAAATAGTATCTTAAAAATTATTATTCAATACATAAATAAAGTGCGATTAATATTTATCTATGGAAGCACAAACACTGTTGCATATGCATTAAGTATTAATATTGATTGAATCAGGCGTTAATTCGCAGTAGTTCATATTCACATCCAAAAAAATTGCCGATTGGCCAATACATTCTGATGTGCCTATTTTATACTTGACTTGTTAAAGTTATTTCCTTTGCTGAACTTGTTTTTAGTATTGTTTACAATACATTTTACATCGATTTGTTTACCCAGTTAGACGGGACCAGCCGGTTGGTAGCATTCTCAGGGTCTGGCTTCGGATCAGCCCACACGAAGTAGTTGTCAAACTGTGGATCCCTCTGCACGGACAGCTTGAAGTATTCAGACTCCGTGCTCGCGTGGTTTGGCACGTAGTCGAGGAGGACTTTGATCCCTAGAAATCAAGTATTAAGTCTCAAAATGTTACGAGTATTTCACTAGTTGAGACTAGTACGTTTTGCGCTTTAGTAGTTTGATCTCGGAAGAAAGGCTCTCGCGAGAGTGTGCAAACGAAATTACTCTTTGACTCTGCCTTTTCGTTAGGCATGTCAACCTTATGTGGGTTGACATGACATGATAAAATTTAAGCCTACCAAGTTCATGCGCTTTCTGGACCAGCTCCTCAAAGTCGGCCATGGTGCCATACTCGTCTTGTATCTCGTAGAAGTCGCTGATGTCGTACCCGAAGTCCACCATGGGAGACTTGAAGATCGGAGACATCCATATTGCCCCCACTCCAGCATCGACGAAGTGGTCCAACGCACTGGTGATACCTAGTTAAGGACAGGAGACATGTGAATTTGTAATAGTTTATTACATACTTTGTTCTTGCTTTCTTTTCACTGTTTTTTTATCTACTCTTGAAAAATTGATCAAACATTGCCCGCTGTTGTTGCAATACTTACTTGTGTATCAGCTTCGTAATATCAAAAGATAACAAACTTAGTGCGCACTTGAACTTGAACGATATATACATTTTGTATTTCTCAAGAAGAAACCTCACCTCTCAAATCTCCAATCCCGTCGCCATCACTGTCTTTGAAGGAGCGTGGGTATATCTGGTAAATGATTGTGTTTTCCCACCAGTCCAAAGGCTTCAGCTCAGGAGGTGCTGGGCCCTGGCTCGCCAGTATGGCCCACGTTATAGAACCCACGACAACACCCACTACCGCTAGAACACCCACTTTCAGCCAGGATGGCATTTTTGTTTCCACTGCCCACCGTTTCCCAGTGGGGTCCAGATATATTTTCTTGTTATCGATCTTTATCGATGCAGTAAACTCATTATCGTTCCGAAGATTGTTTTATGGTAGATCGTGGGGAAGATTGTGTATGATAAGCCAAATATATTTATTCAAATGTCTATAACAAGCAGCCTAGCGGTTTTACCCCCTTACCTACAGGACACTTAATTTTTTTGGGCAAATTAATCTTTGTGTTCATCCACACTTTAAGCTACCTTCATACTAAATATCATCAAAATTTGTTTAACCGTTACGGAGTACGGACAAATACACTTACATATTATTGCATTATTATTTTATAATACGTATTAGAGTGATAAGTGTGATAATAGCGGTACGATGTAGTTTCAGTACAGTTGTCAGTCATGCATACAAGTATATGAGTACGATACCATCGACAGAAGAATATAGACCGAGACTGCACTGGCAGGTGACTTGTTTATCGCTTAGATCAGATTTTTAGCTTCACAAGCCCTTTGAAAGGCCTCCTCTGGTATCCGCCCGATATTCTTATCTTAAATTCTTTGCTCCACCCATTATAAGGAAACAATGTCATCAACTTAATGCAATAAATATAATGTGGAACACTTATTTTTGTATCATCATCATTACATCATTTCAGCCGTAGGTCGTCCACTGGTGGACATAGGCCTCCCCATCGATCTCCAAGAGGGTTGGTTAGAAGCGGCCTGCATCCAGCGTTTTCCTGCGGTCCTGCAGCCTATTTGTATATATTTTAATTAAATAATAAGCATAAGCCAAGTTTTGCTTATTTGGCGGCTCCGTAAAATATTCAACGTTTCAAAAGAGTTTCATTGCCAAAAAAGTTTGAGAACTGCTTGCCTAGACAATGGACGGGGCTGGCATAGGACTGGAACATATGGCTTGTATAAGTGAAGACTTTTATTAATTGTATGACAATTACTGACTTAAAATTTGGCCGAAAACCACAGGAGAGAAAAAAACTCTTTTCTGTGCCGGAAATTCCGACTATAGATTCAACCACATTCGGTGGTCCGTAAAAAAAGAAAAGAAAAATTGTTGATGATAACGGCATACGTGAAGTAGAAACTAATATAACCAATCAAGTGTGTAATTTAAAATGTATATCATGTAAACTTCTTTAAGAAAATTATACGAAAACAGTTTGAAAAAATACAAACAAACTAGTATTAAAATATAAAACTAAACTAATACCCGTACCCAAAAGGCTGGCCGCATTACCGCGCTGAATTGCAATGCTATTACGTTGTGCAAGATATCGGCCAGCATTTTGGTCAGGACAAGCTTCGACTAACGAGTTGATAAATCTTTAAAAATGTTTTTAGCGCCCGGCCCCCACGAACCTAAAGTTTCGACCCCAAAAGGCGCAAATATATACCCACTGTCTAGGCTACTATATTATTTTAGTAAACGCGGCTTTCAACTCACATTGTGGAAGTAAAATTCTCCTCGTCAGCCATGGAAGAGGAATTGAATATGCAAATCGCAACCACCCGATTTGGGACATGTCTGACGTACACATACGTCATCACATTTGTGCGGTGTGAGAGATCTATGGCGAGTCTGTTTGTTTGTAATGGTTTTTTGGATCCATCAAAAACTGAAATCGAAAAACGAACGGATTTTATTCTTCTTCGCTTTGGCATTTTTCGATTGCATTGTCCCAGACTCAAAGGAATCGAATAGTCTATTTTGTATGTTTTTGACTGGTTTTTGAGATTTTTGTATTTGACTACCACTTGTAATGGAATCCGAATATTCATGGTTCTTTATGGTGGTATCTTAGTATTATAAAAGTGAAAGCAACTCTGTCTCTCCTCTCTGTATGTTTATTACATTTTCATGGCTAATCTGATCTTAACGAAATTTGGCAGGATGATAGTGTAACTTTAGTGATAGGTAACGTCATAACATTACTTTTCCTCCAGAAAATGTGGAAAACTGCATAATCGAGCGTAACACCGCGGAATAAAATATTATCCTGCAAAAGGGATTAACCCTAACATAAAAGAGCCGGAACATCATTTAAAGCACTTATGAGCTTTTATTATGTAGATGCTTATGCATTACCCTCAAGAAGCTAAACTATCAACTTCCTGCTGACGAAAAATGTAAAGCGTGAAAGCGCGGATTTGCTGATTGGAGGGCTAACAAAAAACAACATTGTATGCTGGCAAGAAAAACACAGAATAACTATGTTTTAACAAATTTATTTACAAGCTTTTTTACCTTAACTTCTAGAATTTACAATAGTAAACTAATTGTTAAAAACTTAAATAGGCTGTGCTCTTAGAATCAATGCTTCTCCAGCTTGAAGTGTCAGCTGGCTATCGTTAATTTCAGTCCTGAAAAAAACATATCGTTATAATTTAACTATTAATAATACAGAAAAAATACCTGACAAATAAGGATAGAAATGAATCCATAAAAACCACAATCTCAGTAAGTCAGCGGAAAAAAGATCGCTCTACCGGTATAACGTCTTCGCGAGGCAGATTGGAATTAACCCTCTTAACCTCAACCCCAAACCTAGCATTATCCTGGAAAATAAATCTGGGTCAGGTGCTTCCGGACCTACTTTAATTACCTATATAAAAGTTTAGACTGTTCTGTGTACATTGAGAAAGCAGAAGTTTTTTATACGTACCCAGGAAGCCTCGTGGAATGTATACTGGACTCATACACCGTCACTGGTAAGGTAAGCTGAGGCACTCTGTCCAGGAGTACAGTGTCTGCCGCCTGGCCCACGTTGAACACCAGCACCAGAGTGTCGAAAGTACGGAGACTTCGCACCAGATAGAATGACGAGTCAGATAATGCTCGGATGTCGTACTCCCCGTGCCTCAAGGTGGGCTCCTTGCGTAACTTAATTAGAGCCTGGTACACCTAGAAATAAGAATTTCAGAAAATTAATTAACGTTCTTCTAACATCTTCAAACTTCATTTTCCGCATATTGTTCTTTGTATGACTAAGGACATCATACATCATCTTCAGCCATTCAATGTCCACTGCTGAACAAAGGCCTCCCTCTTGGAGAGGGGTGTTGCCATAATCCTTACGCTTGGCAGGCGGTTTGGGGATCGCAGTACGCTCACCGTGTACTAATAGGATGCTGTAACTGTTGCCCATCTTCCGGTGGTTCTGGTCGCAGTTTTAGGGCATACCCGGGTTTAGTTTTAGAATTATTTATATATACTGAACTATATTTGTGACATAGATGTCCACTAGAATGTACTATAGGCGCAATGTCGCTGGATTATTCTCCTCTAAATAACTTATGACCGAAATCATGGTCTCGTTTCTCGATTGTCTTTTGAAATAGACCGGAGAGACGGATGAAAAAACAGACTAATTCTTGTAAACACTATCTGGGTTACTTAAATACAGAGTACCCTACTAAATACAGAGCTGTACAAATGTACAGTAGGCTTACCTTATAATGACTTCTAGCATCTTCCTTCTGCTTGGCAAGATTGATCTCCATGTAGTCTTCCGCGACTGGCAGCCAGGTGCTGGTGTTAGTGGAGAAGCCAGCGCTGGTGGTGTTGTCCCAGTGATAGGGCGTGCGTGCTGGGTCGCGGGAGTACAGGTGGTAGGTCTCGTTGTCACCTCGGTTGCACGCCTCTACGTCCACTGAAAGGACAATAGGAGAAATCAGTGTTGAGCATTAAGTTTAAATCAAAACAACGCTGGGAAGTAATATTTGCGAGTCCGAATTCCGAAATGGATACCTGCTTTTTACGATAGAATAGTAGAGTCGTGTAAAAGCAAAAAGCTGTTTCTACCCAAGCGCCAACCAACGGATAGTTTCTTGCCTTGACATCACGCTTTGAATATTTACTCGTGAGCTAAGTGTACTAGACTACAACAATGCTTGCATAAAACCTAATCATCATTCAGCAGATTCATCATTCCAACATTTCCCAAATATTTTCATTTCTTATGATAATACTTTAACTTATCCCGTAATATTTTCTCTCCTCTCAAAGCTTCTGGTTTTATTGGCGTCTATATACAATGGTACAGCTACACACAGATGCGTGTCATGTTCACCAGGCGAACTTCTGCTTGTGTACGTTACATGAATAAATCACCTGTGTCCTCCCAGCTGACATATCCGTCCCTCATGCCGATTTCCTCGCCCTGGTATGTGACCGTTACTCCTGGGAGAATCATGTTGAGAGCGTTCAAACCATCCACCATGTTATGTCGGAACCGGGTCGGCATTCTGTTGTTGTCATGGTTCCCGAACTGAAAAAGCAGTGTCATGAATTTGTGTGGACAAAAGTTCTTCACTATTCAAATTAAATCTGATGACTTATTCTCATTGGTCAAATACTTTCACGAAAAATTCGTAAGTGTGTAATGGCACACAAGACTTTTTACTGACTGAACTGAAATTTCGTAATGTTTAAGTATGCTTATTTTTATTTTTTTATACAGAATAGGTCTACTTTTGGCCACCAACTCCCCTGATGGAAAGCTATGTTGTGACCGAAGATAGTGTCTGTAGACTTATTCACTCAGGCCTTAAAGGTACTCAGGTTATAGATTTCAGGAAGCAAGGATGCTGGCAAGGTATTCCAGTCCCTAGCGGTTCGCATTAAGAAGGTGAAGGGAAACTGGGTAGTTCATGCCGGTGGCATTTATATTCCTATGTGACCTCTTGAATACCTCCTAAAAGGCCTGACAGTATTTGGAGTACGAGGAGTCGGTAGCTTTGACTTTATGTCCTGAGTGTCATAGGAAGATACAATTTGCAGTTACGTTTTCGGTTTCCTTGCAATGATACTAAATGTTGATTGCTATTTAGAGAAATAAGTACAAACTAAATCTTCAATATAATGTTCTTACCACCCAGTTTGGTACGCCACCATACGGCATGTACGTGAGCCATTTGAGGATGGTGAATACAAAATCTCTGGCGTTGGACTCAGCAGACAGGTCCGTGATGAAGTCGAAGTTGAAGGGAAAATGGGATCCAATGGCACCGTCTTCGTTACCATAATACAGCATTATCATGGAGATATTCGCATAGGCTTCTGAGAATATAACCCTGGAGAAATAATTATTTGATTACTGATGCTTCAGGTATTTGACCATAAATCGCCGAATGTTGAGTGATACTGTGATCTAAGGTGATTGATGATATACTTAATGATAGTCATGTCTGGGTTGGGATTTGTGGGAATTAGAATCTTTTGCTAACAAAGACAGTGATGTTCTGGGGCACCATACTAGGGTTTATTTTCTAGTTGCCAGAACTACGATCTAAATGAAACAGCTTTGATGATTTCAACCGTGAAATATTGTAGTCTGCAGCTTTGATATAACAAAATTTGACTTTAACAATCCAAATATGGACAATACTTAACAAAAGTAACTTACCTAGTGTCACCACCCTTCTCTTTATTATATTCATCGATGAAATCCCTCCACTCGTACACAATATCGTACAGCTCGATCAGATCCTTAGTATACAGCGGAATAGTGTATCCAAGCTGGTGAGATTCAAACTGGGCCATCCCGCTCAGAGGGTCATCAGGGTATCTTCCTTCATGGTCAGCCGGGTCGGCTTCAATCATGTATGGAAGAGCGTCAAGTCTGAATCCGTCTGCTCCTTTGTCGAGCCAGAACCGCATGATGTTGTACATCTCTTCTTGAACGGGCTGGTGCCGGAAGTTAAAGTCAGCCTGTTCGATGGCGAACTGATGGAGATAGTATTGTTGCCGTTCTTCATTCCATTCCCAGGCGGAGCCTCCAAACTGGCTTACCTAAGAAAAAGATCGGTGTTACAATTAAATTTCCTCGCTCTTTCTTTAGTAGAGAGAGTTTTTTTTAACTGTCCAAAAAAGATTTGCCGTTTGTCACCTGATAAAAATAGCAAATTTCGATAGTTTTTGCAATAAGACAGTTTTCGGAAAAGAACTCTTGCTGCTATTTCGTTTCTTGCCAGTTATAGTGTGATTTAGATACAGAGATATGTCAATTGCTATATAAATAAGTGGAACTTACCCAGTTGGAAGGCGGCAGTCTATTGGTCTCGTTGTCAGGGTCTGGCAGGCCATCTGCCCATACAAAGTGGTCCTCATAAGCCGGGTTACGTTTCACGGACTCCAAGAAGTACTCCGACTCAGTACTCGCGTGGTTTGGTACGAAATCCAAGAGGACTTTGAGACCTGGAACATCAAATTGTAAATATTGTAGTTGCAGAGGAATATGATTATTTTAATATATTTACTACTAATATTCGAGACTTGACGAGATTGAATCGGAAATGAGAAGATCCGTAGACAAACGAAAGCTACCGACACCGGATTTGTAAGTTGAAGTGGCAGTAGGCAGGGCACATATCACGCAGAACAGATGGCCGATGGGGCCGAAAAGTTCTCGAATGGAGACCACGGACCGGTAAGCGCAGCGCAGGCTATCCACCTACAAGATGGACAGATGACCTAAAAAAGACCGCAGGGAAACGCTGGAAGCAGCCTGCAGGCCGCTTCCAACTGGTCCTTTTGCAGATCGATGTGGGACCAGAAGTGGACGTCCTATGGCTGAAATGATGATGAATACTTATAATTTTAGAATAGGAAACAGAAATTGGTAGACTGGT
The DNA here is from genome assembly GCA_914767915.1 of Agriopis aurantiaria. NCBI lineage: Eukaryota > Metazoa > Arthropoda > Insecta > Lepidoptera > Geometridae > Agriopis > Agriopis aurantiaria. The sequence goes on from OU611982.1 coordinate 822,788, forward strand.
AAAAAAAAATTTGGTGTAATTTGGAGTTATGGAGTAAATATTTGATATTTTAATGCAGTTACATAACGCGGGATTATAGGTTCTAGTAAAAGCGCGTAGGTGCATTAGGCTCTTTAAAATACACAAAATCAAATCGTTTAGTTATCCAGTTAATTTAACAAATGCATGAAATTAGTTTCAGTTGATTATTATTGATGACTGTTAATACTTAGTAACATTAATTAAGTATGTAACATAGTTTAACAACACATTTTCTGATATACGAGTATCAAGATAAGTTATAATTACAAGAACACTATCTTAAACAGTACAAAAACATAATTATCGAAAAATCTTGAACAGTCTTGCCATGTTAATCGTGCTGAATTATCTTTAAAATGATTAAGTACACAGCATTTTGTGTTATCTTGATTCTTATCATTGATGCGACATGTTAATTTGCGATTTTAATTGTGTTTAATACGGTATTTTTTTTTCTGTATCTATATAAATGTATGTGGACCCGGGTATGTGTTAAAACTGCGACCAGAACCACCGGAGGATGGGCAGCAGCGTCCTATCGGTACACGGCGAACGAATGTATTACGGCTGCTAAAACTTGAAATCGGCCCACGATAATTGTTAGCTAATTGTCAATAACCCTGTATAAACTTTTATTTATTTATTTAATACTTTATTGCACACTTACAAATTAAGTAGATATGTACAATTGGAGGACTTAATGATAAGCATTTTCTACCAGTCATCCACCAGGTTGGAACAAATGGTAGGTAGGCGTGCATAAAAACACCTTATAAAAGACAAAAATAAATAAATAGAAATACCAAAGTTTTACAAGATAATATACAAAACAACAAATTACAATAAACACAAATCTAACTTAAATTATTTATAAATACAAAATTATACTATTATATTATCACATATTATTACACAAATTATAATTAATATTACATCTTAAAACAAACAAATATTAAAACTTGATATAAACATACAAATGCCGACTTCACGTAGAACCTGACACCATCGCTTCCCTTTGTCAATTAGACATTTGTACCCCGATGAAGCTCTAATACAACTGTCCTCGTTAATAACAAAATTCTCATTCGCATATGTTGTGCAAGTTTACTGTTATTGTTCACCTAATTACATTGCTGAAGGGATAATTACATATTTCCTATTGATAAATCATTGTCAATAAGGCTTCCGTTCCTCGCTATCTAATAAGCCCACGTGATTATAATCTAATTGGGCAAAGGAATGAAAAAACATTTTTTTTAACACGATTTTGAATACCAAATCTGATATCATCAAAAATTTACGGTTATCATCATTGATTTACAAATATGGTTGTTGTTATAAAGCATGACTTACGAAGTACACATGTATAGAGTTAGATACATTTTAAAAATACAGACAAATGAGTTTGAATCCTCTGTCGTTATATCGATGTTTAATTTCGCTGGCAACAAATGTAGACTGGACCCAAGAAAACCTTAGCCTACTTTTGGCTTGGACAGCACTGACCCGATCCTTAGCTGTATAGTTTTAAATATCTTTGGTTTTCATTGTATTTTAAGTAGACAGAGAAAATAATTTTGATGTTACAAATTTTTGTGAAGTTATAGACATAATGACATGACTATTAGAAGTACCACAAATAAGCTTTACGTTAAAAAGTATAGGTACCGTATGATTTTCTTGCGAAGTGTTTGTCATTGAAAGCCCAAGCTGGTCATCAATTTATTTGTCCACTACTGGGCCGAGGCACGTAAAAACAAGCTTATAATATTCGTAAAGTACGGTATTAGAATCAACATCTATACTCTACCTTTTGATTAAGTCTTAGACAACGTCTATCTATTCTATCATCATCAACCATTTTCCACCTATTCCTGAGTGTAGGTTTCCTTTTTAGTGGGTTATTTTTTTACGCCAATGCTTTACTGCCGTCTTAATTATAATGCGACCAGCGAGCTGGAGGGTCTGCTCGGTGGTCGCTGCTCAATCCGCGGCTACCATTCTGTGACTGCTTTGTTTCATCGTCCGTATTTCCTTCTTACCGAGTGTCAGCCCATCTGTATTTGCGTCTCGTGATTCAGTTAAGACGAAATATGCTTCAAATTTGACGACTTGAAAAGTAAACCACTTTTGAATATTCGTGAGGACGAATCAAATTGAAAACGACAAAATTTTAAATCGATTAATTGTTATTATTTCTTTATGTGTAATAAATGTTCTTGAAATATTTTATTCGGATGTGTTCACCATTACGCGATTGAAGAAGTTTGGCCCGACAGAAAAAAAAATAACTTTCCTAAAAAACACCCGTTTTTACGTTCCCTTCGATGGATGGAATCAACTTCAATCGAATTCTATAGAAGATATTTTTATTAAAAAAAAATTGTGTGTAATCCTAACAATCATTCTAATACTTTAGTGCTCGCAGTTTTTTGTAAAAGCGTAAGATTATTTGTAGAAAATAAAGAAAAAATAAATATTGAAAATATTTGAAAGCGCGCACGCCGAGTATGCAAGCATTACCGACAAACAAGTGTACATTGTCTACCATTTCGCCTTAACGTCTACGTATTTTATTATCGCTGAAAATTTCGAGATATTTGGATCATACGTACCAAGTTCATGTGCCTTCGCCAAGAGCTCGTCAAAGTCTTCCATAGTGCCGTACTCGTAGTGAATCTTGTAGAAGTTGCTGATGTCGTACCCAAAGTCCACCATGGGGGACTCAAATATTGGCGACATCCATATCGCGTCCACTCCGGCGTCCACGAAATGTTCCAGCTTGCTGAGAATACCTGGAAGTCAATAAATATAATTCAAATGAAAAGTTTTTCTGTTGTGTTGTTGGAGTTTCGGAAGGTCTAAAATTAGACTCCAGATTATCAGTCAGTCCGAAGAGAGAGAAAATTATTTATCTACCTGAGGAATTGCACCTAAACTCTAAGGGGTGAAGCTTTTAAATTTTTCACCACACAAAACATTCACAATAAGCCACTGTTCCATTTATGGAACAGTGGTTATTATTGTGGATGTCCGTTCGTGAATTGTGATGACGATCGCATGCCATTTCTCACACTGGTGTGGTGCAAGACCATCTACTTAAGATACGAACGGGATGGCACGCAATCGCGACCACAATCCAAATCACGGACGGACATCCATAATAAACCTGCAGGCCACATAATCACATGGGTTCTGTATCCAAATAGTAAAACAAAGGTGAGGCTTTGTTGTCTATTTTTCCGTTCTAAAGGTTGTTTGAAAGCTGATGTCGGGTTGAAATTTGGAACGGATGTAGGGAATCATCATCATGTATATCATATCAACATATTATGGCCCCAATGCTGGGACACAGACTTTCTCTCAGAGAATGAGAGAGAGGATGGGCCATAATTCACCATGCTGGCCCAGTATATATTATTGCTAAATGTCATGTCCTTTTTTTTTTAAAGTTCTTGGACATACAGGCATCCATGATGTTGGTTGATGTAGGTAATATTATCCCACAAATATTGCAGAGAATAATTAAAATATGAGAAATTTTTATACAAAAATGTTGAAAAAATTTGTGAAAATTAAAATACATTAGCATGCCCTCAACAAGCAAGTTTTCTTCGCCTTCTGGCGAATTTGTTCATTCGATTAAACGGTTTAACCGTGACCAGTCGTTCTGGTCACATATCAAAACGCGGAAAATGGAAATCATCGTTATTTTACATGATTTGGTAACGATTTTGTAACATTATAATGGCATTATGATGATCGTTCCATGACATGTAGGTGACGCTATGATTATAAACTCGTTACCCACTGAATATAATTATTGTTAGTTTCATTTTTCAAGGTTTCAAGGTTGAATTAGGTATCTATTTTCCAGTAAAGTAAGACCGAACCCACTTAATGCCTTGATGTCGACACCCTGCAAGCTAAAACTGCGACTCATCTCTATGAAATGTAGTCTGTAGATGCATGGAGGGGCGCGAAGTTTTAGATTGAAAAATCAATATACAAGCTTGTACTGTTATTTCCTTTATACTGCATGTATAATGATTCCCGCATATTTTTGTCGCTGCGATGCCACTGGATTGCAGGTTGTGGTCGGACTGTAAGTTCCTATAAACTGATTGTGCTACCTATTATGCCAGTTGTGTTTTTGCCGATATATTAAAAAACCGTAGCGCGGACAATTTATGAAAGCGTGCAATATACTAAGTTGTAAGATGGTGGTGACCTTCGTAAATTGACCGGACTATCTTGTCTCGGGGTACCTCGGCAAGTGTACGGCTGGTTTTGTATTTCTCAGTTACCTCTCAAGTCTCCAATGCCGTCACCGTCGCTATCCTTGAAAGAGCGAGGGTAGATCTGGTAGAGGGCGCAGCGCTCCCACCAGTCCAGTTCCACCAGCTCTGGCGGAGGAAGAGGCTCCGGAGCTTGGTTGGAGAGGACTATCCATGTGATGAATCCTGGGGACAAAAATGATCTCATCACCATCAGCAGCTCGATGTAGCCATTGTTTTCTTCCTCTATTAACGGTAATCTTACCATGCGTCGATCTTATCCAGATATTAAAAAAGATAAACACACAAGGATCAATGTTGTAGGTGGTTTTACTTTCAACTCAGAAGTATTTTGTCCTCAGTTTTGAGCACACATCTCGTATAAGTAAGTCTATGGTTTAATTCATTTTGTTTAAGATCATTTTGCTCTCAGTTTCAGGTACTATTGCTGTACATTTTAGGGAATTTTGTTTTTGTTTTTGGTGCAAATGATTATGATTATGATTTGTTAAGCGGGTATCATAAAGACGAATATAAATCCCTTTACCACAAAAAGCTAGAGAATAGTAAAACATGATGATTTACACACACATGTATATTATTTTTATTAATATTAATCTTCAGTAGATACTTAGCTATTTTGACACTATAATACTTGTGAAAGCTGTTATTCAGGTAGATTATTTACCTGCTAAGAGTCCAAAGATGACGATCGGAAAGACTAAAACAGCTGCGAACTTGAACGCCTTCATGGTGACTGACAGCTTGCACTAACCCCTGACACTTAGCCCTGACTATCTGACGCATGGCTATCATGATGAATGGCCAGATAAAACTAACATTCAGTCTAGTAATTATCATAATTACGATAAACGTCTCGATAAAAAGAAGTCAGGAACAAACTGAATATTTCTAGAATACTTGAACACGATAAAATACGGAACACTCAAAATCTGATAGCTCTATCGGAATGTAATTGTCTAATAACTCACAAAAGACAAAAATAAATATAATGAATTTATTACAAACTAGCTGACCTGACAGACGTTGTCCTGTCTTAGAACTGTTAAACACGCAAATTTAAAATTGTAAATCTTATTTTTTTACACCTTGGGTTACATAATTGGAGTTTTAGTAAGTAACCCTATTTTTTATGAAAATATAATATAGCCTATGTTACCCGGGGATAGTGTAGCATCCCAATAGTGAAAGAATTTTTCAAAACGGTATAGTAGTTTCGGATCCTATTCAATGCAAACAAACAATCAAATCTTTCCTTTTTATAATATTAGTATAGATAGATAGATGAGGAAATCTTATAGGCCAATGTGGTTTGGATGGTTAAGTACAAAATTTCCTCTATGTCCAAAAATTTAATGGTAGTTGGTACAGTCGATCAAGTCAGTTGTGACGTTGTACATCATCTTTGTAAAGTTTACCTACTGCTGAACCGATTCTAAAAATAAATCGCTTGTGGAAACACTGCACTAATACTACAGATGATATATAGTCTCTCTGAGTGCTCTAAGACTTGTTTGATCATTACGCGGGTGGTGCCGCAGGGAAACTACAGTAAAATATGTATTAACGTAAAATGGTGTATTAATTAAACTTTGATGAAATAAACATAATTTTATTTCGACTCCAAAAATAACTGATTATAAATTGTAAATATATAAGTAGGTATGGTAATATATGTATTCTTAATTTCGTTGATTGTCCTCTAATGCTCATTGCTTTGAAGTTATTTAAATATTATTTTCTACTTTTTAGTTTCAGTTTGCAAATGGTGGCATAGTCATGAAGTCGGTTCTTTTTTTTTCTAAAAATTATCTTTATTCTTAATAAAGTCAGACTCCTGTTGCTGGACAAGACGGTTTACACAATAAAACAATTCTTAGACAATGACTACGGATAATAATTTATGTTGATATTTATGGAGTTCTATACCTACCTATTTGATTGTAAATTGTAAATAATGCCCCTATACAGCAGGTTTAATAATTATCTATTAATTTGAATGTGAAACAATTATTATGAACAACAATTTTTAATATGTATTTAAGTAAATTGTATTTTGTTCTTGACGAGACATAGCGTGCACCACATGGGTATTATTGGTTTTAGGCAATAGTATTTAGGAATGTTCGTTGTTTGAATAAATTATCTTATCTTATCTTATACTATTAGGTTGTAAGTTTCCCAAAAATGCAAAAAAAAAAAAAAAAGTTTTAATAATGCCCATGAAGCGAGTCATACAAAAGATAATTTCTAATTTTCATTAGAATAATTTACTTTTTGTTTTTATTTATTTCATCATTAGTAAAAAAGCGCTAATTATATAAAATCTTTTTAATTTTTCTTACTTATTCTTAATCTAACTTAATCTTACCCTTTTTTTTCAAAGTAAGTTTTAGGCTTGCCACCATCTCGTTTGATGTTAAGCTATGTTGTGGTCTACGATTGCGACTATAGCAACCTTATTTTGTGGTGGTTATATTAAAAGAAAATATTTATTAACTTATCAATTATCACTGCTCTAAATAAAACAAATGGCATATTCGAGAATGTGTTTAACAACATTTATTACAAATATTCTTACAATGATTGATAACTCGTCCACTTCACACTAGTAACTAATTCATTAAAATGGAAAATAATCAAACGTACGCAATACTGTCTATTATCTCCGAAAATTCAATTATATGATTAATAACGGGATTTTTACCGTGATAAGGTTGTCGATGCAACTCCCGATACACGGTAATAATCCCCCGTTAATAATAACTGCAGTGAACAGCCGTGATAGTTTAAAACAGTAATTTACGAAAATTTATTTTCTCATACATTTTTGAACTTCGTGATTCAAATAATTTTAATCGTACCCCTATTCTGAATTCCTAGTAACTATTGAAATATTGATTTAAAAAAATCCGCAGTGCTTACCTGCCACGAGTCCTAGGATGGCCACCGAGCCCACCGCGACAGCTACCACCTGCAGCACCTTCATGGTGATGTCTGTATACCACCCACCGCGTGCCACCACTGAAGCCGGCTACCTATCTCGGACCTCCCACCTATCCTCCATTATCTGAACATAATATCTAGATATGAGTGTTATAAGCCTTAGGTATATCCTTCATTTGCGATTAATTATTTGATAACTGCTAATAAACTGTCATTATCTAGGTATTTAATAATATGTAGTTCACTACTGTCACGGCCTTCAAAAAGGCGTTTGAAGCTAACTTAAGAGTAGTTGGCAGATACGAAGCCACGAGCCACGCGTCATGTGACTCCATCAATGCCTTATAGCCGCCAAAGTTTGTATTATACTTTTCTTAAACATATTTTGGCAACACTTCTGGGGTTGGTCACGTATTCTGGATTACACCTATGATTACTTGAAACAAATCCTGGACATAGCTGGAAAATAAAAAATAATCTTGGACATCGATGTTAATAATGTTCGAAAACATTATTTTCAAAGAACAATGGCTTGGACCCAATTTAGACCAATTTGGTAATAATTCCAAGTTTCACGTCATCCTATAAGTTTGATGTGAAAGGAGAGCCTTTTTCAACATATATGTATGCTGGTTACTTCATATATTCTTGTGCACCCCTCGAGCACCACACACCCATACACCCACACGCACACTCACACCCAACTAGGTACAAGTACACTCAACGCCCTCAAAAACAATCTTCGCGCAGTGTTTCGCCAAAATTGATTTTACTCGCATTTTTGTGAAAGCATTAATCACCGGCGTCATGGGTTAATTAATCACTAGATGGGAAAAGGCTGATGGAGGCTGCACTCTGTCGATACCAGCCGCCCCCGGAGCCCCGCCTGCCTTGGAGGGCTGCCCTGAGCCGCCCAAGCCACCCTGGGTCGCCCTAGGCCCGTCACGCGACTCGCATATCAAAATGATAATCGACAGGACGGAGTTAGAACCTGCAAGATTACCTAATTCAGGCACACGTGTTATAGACCTAAGTAACTAAGTGAAACGTACTTGTTCGGGCTTTTTGATCTTCAAAAGACCCGAACAAGTACGCCTGTGCGCTATCCACACAAGAATAACAATCATGCCCAAAGATATACATTTGGCAAGGAGAGTGAGCGGTGAGCGTACGTAAAGCACCCAAAAAACGGCCATTCTACTTAGGTATTTGTCTAATTTTTCCATGCAATTTTAGACACAATATATTTGACAAAGCCCTTTTCAGGGTTGCAAAAAAGATTCGCTATTAAAATTATAAATACACTATAATATGTGTGAGTATATTATTATTACAGTAGCAAGTGATAGAGTCGTTGAAAAATTTAGACTGAGGCTTGACTTTGTTAATTATCGATTATATAGGTTTTTTCAATTATTTTAATAATAATAATTTTAAAAAGTACCCGCGATAAAATATATTAAAAGAGTTTAATTTGAATTTGTTAATTAATATTACTGAAATACAGTGTTATAGTATTTTAAATGTATATCGGGACTTATCACGTATTATTTAATTTAGGTTCAAATATGTACCTTTCGCTCGACGTTTATGTTACAATGGCCGTGGTCACGAGCTAACTGAAAACGGCGGTTTTTACTACTTACGATTTCAGAGTTTGTCCCATAGTAAACATTATTTATAATGATGTGTATTAAGAAGAATACACATCAGGATTTATTTACGTTATATTATTTGAATCAGAACGCTTCGCTGCTACATACCTATTTTCACTGTTTCAGTGATACGTGTAATATTTTGTAAAGGGAATTTTAAAATATCTCCAAAGGTCACGTTTTTTTTATTTATTTATTATCAAGACTCTTATCGAAGGGATTTTTTTAATAGCACCATTTAATTTTCGAGTACTAAGATTTAACTATATTTTTTATATTTTTAGTACGTTTTTGCTGCCGTTTTTAACCCCCACTGACCCCTAACCTTATTCCGTCCCTGACTATCCATTTAAGAACAAATTAGAAGGCTCTCTCGTATAATCGAATCGAAGTATAGAGTCGGCCGACGCGCAAAGCTACGTAGAGCCGGGTGGAGTCATCGTACGTGATCGGAGAGCAGCCTTTATTGAGATATTGCGGTATTTAGCGCTTTCCACGCGAACTACCCGAAACGGGCTGCGTACTAACCAGCTTACAGGTATAAGATATGTAGACTTAACCATTGCCACTCGAAAAATTGCATTAAATTCATCGATAACAGTGAATAAAACTTCATTCTTTAGTCACTGAGTGAATAAAAACATTTAGAATTTGGAACAAGCAGGAATTATACGAATTATGCATTAAAAAAAACGTGCTGAACGTACCTACCAAATAAGTACCTACTTGCTGTCTGAATCATCGTTATCATCATCATCATCATCACCAGCCAGTAAAAGTTCACTGCTGAACAAAGGCCTCCCTGAATGAAGCTATCCAGTTTGAATTAAGAAGAAAAAAAACCGGCAGTTAGTTGCCTTTCTGTGATCGTAGTTGTTTTATGTCATTGGAATTATAAATACTATACTAATAATCATTATAGATTCTCACAGTCAACGGTAAAAAGTATAGTCGATAAAAAAAAAAACCTGGTGAAAAAAAAATCATCTCGGTCCTTGTATCCCTCGTTCCGCTCAGAATTCTCGTCTAGAATCCTTCGCTGCCCTCTGGATCCAACTTGGTTCCTCAAATTAAATTCCCTTTTTTACTTGTATAATCTATTATTTTTTACAAGACCCAATAAAATCAATGTTTCTTCAAGGCTTTAATTAATAGCTTCGTCCAGGGGGGTTAGACAAGACCCACTTTCTGTTAGCCTTACAGAAAATGGGTCTTGTCTAACCCTCCTGGTCTGCATGACCTTTCGCGATTTATCAATATGAACACCCCTTTCGGCTTAGCATATTCTTTCCTTTTAACCCTGAAAAAAAAGTCAAAGCAATCAAACCATATTATATCCGAGTGTCCCACGTGACACACACACGCACGCAGCACACATGGGAAGTAGGTATTTAGGAAGGCGCGGACGTGAGAGCATCCCCGTGTAGTTAGCGAGCTATCGACGAAGCCAGACTGAATTAAACATATGGAGCCTTCCGTATGCGAGAACTGGGCTCCATACGGGAATGAATTCCAATGATATACCTACTCATGGAACGGTACTATGAACTTGGGAAGTAGGGGTTTAATCATCATCAGCCTTCTTGTAGAGGCTTATTGTAGTTGGTAGTGAACCTGCCTTCTGCACTTTGGGGGTGTGGGTTCGATTTCCACCTAGGGCAAACATTTATGTGATGAACATTTGTGTTTGTTCTATATCTGGGTGTTATTATCTATTTAAGTATGTAGGTCTCTAAGGGACCGGGAGCTCACCTCATTTTCAAAAATCTTTCAGAGCGCCTGGTTAATGCGACGCGTGACCATAATGCTGGCGTGTTTCTGGTTCAACGCATAAGCATTGCCATTCAACGTGGTAATGCCGCCAGCATGCTCGGTACGCTGCCACCTGGTAGTAGGCTTGAGCATTTGGATTGTCTTTCGACCTTCAATGGTCTATTGGCAGTCTAACTGTATTTGTAGTGTTAGTTTTAGCTTGTATTTTGTTTAGTTATTAAAGGCACTTGCCCTGAAAAAAAAGTATGTAGGTACTTAAAAATATAATATATGTATGTATATCAGTCTCTGGCAGCCATATCACAAGCTTTGCTTAGTTTGGGGTCAGATGACCGTGTGTGCAAAAATGTCCCGAATATATTTATTGCATTTGGGTATTTGGAAATAATTAGTCAAAAATAAGGTATAATAGTTTTGGTAATGTAATTACCAACATGGAGATACCTTAATATTATATCCCGGGTTATAATACTTTTTGTCTCGAATATCGTTAAGAAACCTTTCGATTGTTTTTTTCATCATCATCATCATTTCAGCCGTAGGACGTCCACTGCTGGACATAGGCCTCCCTCATCGTTCTCCAATAGGGCAGGTGGGAAAGGGCCTGCATCCAGCGTTTCCCTGTGGTTTCTTTCTGTGGGATTGTTTTTTAGTTTGTCAAAAATCTACCAAGAGTTTTGACATACAAGCAAGCAAGCCAATCAACACACTAGTTACATACAAGCAAGCAAGTCAATCAACACACTAGTTACATACAAGCAAGCAAGCCAATCAACACACTAGTTACACTAGTTTTTAAGAGTTTTTGTCCTCTGTATCAAATTTTATGGTGTGAACAATAAAGAGTTAATCAATCAATCAAAAATCATACGATACCGTTAACGATGAGATATTTTTATATTGCTTCCTCACAAGCTAAGATTTTGACAAGAGCTCATAACTGATAGTGTAGTCTGAAGATGGCAGCACCAAATATTACTTATACCCTATTGGCTAGGGTATAAAAAGTCCTTGGACAGCACATTTCAGATTCGAAAAGTTAAAACTGTCAATGACGAAAGTTCATGAAAATAATAGAAACCTCGTTCTAGCCCAAATACAATTTTCCCTTTGTTTCATTTACTCGTCCTTCGAAACACCAAAGGCACTAATAAAAGCGACACCATAAATTGCTACAAGATCTCTAATACTTACATTGTTCTAAAAAGCAAATAACAAACAGACACTGTTCGCCAATATCGAAACAAAACGAAAAAAACATATAATTCCTTCGGTGTTTTCGGCTACGACGCTACGGCGTAGAGGGTCTACGGGGCCTACGGCGCTACGAGGGGCGGGGTGAACGACCCGCCGTTACACGCGGGTCGATACCCTCCGCCCGCCCCCAGAAGATTGAGTAGAAAATCTAAAGAGACGGTTTCTAAAAGTTAAAAAAATAATAATTCCATAGTACATTTAGTGCAACAAACAAACAAAGTAATTTATTTTGACATTTTGACAACATAAGCATTTATCGACGAACGTAAATATGTAAGCTGAGGCATAGCAGGGGCCAACATACGTGAGTTCATAATTCATAAGGAAAAACAGGCCAAGTGCGAGTCGGGCTCACGTACTGAGGGTTCCGTACCACCACAAAATACAAAAAACTTAGTAAAAATTGGTTGAATGATGAGGTCATCCAAATAGCAAAATACGTTGCTTAACTTGGTAATGAACAGAAAGTATTATATCATTATTTGTTGTTATACTTTAGAGTGTGTACTATAATCATGCCAAGTTTGACGCTTGTACGTGTTACCGTTTTTTAATTAGAGCTAATACAAAAATACGTTTGTTGTATGGAGACCCCCCTTCGTTTTGACTTTTTGACTTTTTTATTATTTGTTAGTTAATCCGCCGTAACATCATATATTCTGTGCAAATTTCAACTGGCCATCTATTACGGTTAGAAATATTTAGCCTTAAAACGTACCGAAACGGACGTACGTGAAACGTAACGGACGGACGGACAGACAGACAACGTAGGCTCAGTTATAGAGTCCTGTTTTTACCCTTTAAGTACGGAACCCTAAAATTACCGTAAGGAAACCGGTATGTCCAAGAAAAGCTTAAAGACATAATGATGTTCACCAACATGCACTAGGTGAGCATGGTGGGTTTAGGGCTCATCCTCTCTCTCTCTCTCTCTCTCTCTCTGATAGAAGACCTGTGTCCCAGCAGGGAAAATAATAGACTGGTGATGATGATTCAAACATCTGCCCGGCCGGGAATCGAACCCAGGACTCATGAGACAGACGTGCTACTACTGAGCCAAACTGATGGTCAAGTCATAGTTGAATGTGTAGCTCTGTAAAGATGTTCTACTCTGTGCTGGGCTAAGATAGGGTGTACGTTACAGAGTTCGTTTAGGATGAGTGGTGCTCGTTACGCATTAAACTATGGCGAGATAAAAGGTTTTTAAACGTCTGGAGAGGAGAGCGATAAACGAGAGGCTTTGAGGTGACGTCACACATCCAGGATTGTGTGTCGTACGGTGTCAGCTGGGCTTAGTGTTCTAATACGTTAAACAAGTACCTAGCTAATATACAAATGTACAAAATTGTTTCACCAGAACTTAGAATCTAAAAGTGTTTTTTTTTTTAAATTTATATAAAGTTTTATTTTTTATTTTTTTATTTTTAATATTACACAATTAATACGTCACAATTCCACAAACTACTTAATTCTAATTATAAAAAAAAAAACTAGTCAAACAGCCCGCCCCGGATCGTTTCTGGTGCAAAAGTGCCCATAACACTGTCACTGGCATAACACTGGCACTTAGAATCTTGAAAAATAAATGTTTTTACCGACTTTGGAATGCGTTTCTCAAACACAGTCTCAAAATCAGTCCGAAGTCCGATTTTCAAAAATTTACTTAACTTGCAATGAAGTTTGGCTCAGTAGTTTTTGAACCAGATCTAGTAATAATATGAATAACTAGCTGAGCCCCGCGGTTTCACCCGCATGGTGATGAAAAATGGCGATGATGGTGATGATAAAAAGCCTATGTGGTAATCCAGGGTATAAGCTATCTCCATACCAAACTTCATCTAAATCGGTTTAGTAGTTTCGGTCTTGAATCCAGCCAAACATACACACTTACACACAAACTTTCGCATGATTTGGCAATAGCAGTAATTTTGTCAGAGCACTAACTAATTTTGATGTAAAATTTTTATATTTAGTATTGTTATTTTGTTGTATTCAAGCAATCACGCAGTAGTTTTTTTAACTATTTGTGGCAGATAAATAAACAAAACACGACGCAAAATAAGCAGAGAGCATGGTTATGTGGCAGTGAGATGGTTGACGATATTGTTCATCATTTTAGCCGTAGGACGTCCTGCTGGACATATGCCTCCCCCATCGATCTCAAAAGGGCCGGTTGGAAGCGGCCTGCATCCAGCGTTAATTTATTGTTAATAACAATAAATTGATAATTTTCAAACAGCTGAGCAGATTTTCTTGAATCATTACTAAGAACACTCTCGGTCAAGTCACCTCTCAACAAAAAAAATATTGGTTTAACTGTTTGGGTTGACGTTGCCACAGACAGACATAACACCTTAAACTTATGACACCCCTCTTTTCATCATCATCATCAGCCAGAAGACGTCCACTGCTGAACGCAGGCCTCCCCCTTTTACCTCCACACTGAACGGCAGCCTGCCTTTTGCATCCACTGGATGCCAGCGACTCTGACTATGTCGTTGGTCCATCTAGTGGGACGCTACGCTGCGTCTTCCGGTTCGTGGTCTCCACTCAAGAACCTTTCTTCCCCATTGGATATTGTTGCTCTGTGATGCCCAGTTATTATAGAAAAGACTGATTTGTTCTGAATCTTCAGCATTCGTCTCCAGCACCACATTTCAAAAGCAGATGCTTTCCACATTCTGTCACTGGCATAGCGACTAGAGCTATACCGATCAGCATATTTTATCTTGTGTCCGAGTTTCACTTCAAATAATATAAACAAGCGTGACTCCACCTACCTAGGATGTGCATAAAATATTGTCGGTCACAATTTGGATCCTTTACGATCCATAAAACTGTAACGCCTCGTAAATACGTTTTATTACAAATTTTCAATTTCACAGAGTAAGCGCTATCGGAATAGAGTTTTATCTTCACGTTTTAACTACGCACTTTAGCTTAGATCAAACAAATCACACTGAATGTAAATGAGAACGTTTGTTGATGTCTTAATATTTTGGGATAAAAAAAATAATAACGCAGTGTTAAAATTCAATAAAAATGAATAATAAAACTGAACACAGCTTTTTTTCATAAACCGCTCTAACTCAGCACTGTGCTAGTAAGCAACCGGTGCTGATCTTCCGTTGGTAATATTGATAAATATAATTTCCCCCGTCCTTACTATGTAAGTCAATTTGCACTACTCTTACTAGTTTTAGAATTATATTCATTCACCAGAACAAAATGATCGCACAAGAGCTTTGATAGTCTACCAAACAAAGCCCATATCAAATGCATAACAGAACAATAGTGCCGATCTCTCCACGACGAGTGAGTTGTAACTACAATACATTAACACAATGACCCATAAACAGACAGACAGCAACACTACGTCATCAGCCCCACCCCTCGGATGAATAACCACGGACTTGGAGCGATTGAATCATGAATAAAATACGATAGAGTTATAGTACCACTTTACTGTTGTTGTAAACACGTCCCAAAAGTGGATTTTAGTAAGCAGATAGTTGGTTTCGTAGACCAATTCTTTAAGATTTAATCTTGAAACATAGCAAGCTAATTTTTATAGTTTTGTAGGCTCAAAGAAATTCAAATCAAATTAATTAATTTCCTAGACTTTCTAGTCTAGACTAGAAAGTCTAGGAAATTAATTAATTTGATTTGAATTTCTATTTGTTGTTTTAATTTTTATTTCTATTTGATATTTGATTTTTATTTTTTGCAGGTATAGAATATAGGTCTTAAGTTCAAATACAATTTTTCTTAATTCAAACTTTAAGGCGTGCAAATTGCTATAAATATAGGAAAAATTATATTTAATATTAAAATAATTATCGCTTCAATAAAATTACTCATAATCATCATTATCAGCCTATCATGTTGCTACTACTGGGACACAGACCTCTCAGAGAGAGAGAGAGAGAGAGAGAAAGAAAGAGAGAGAGAGAGGTGGGCTCTAATCCATCATGCTGGCCCACGGCATGTTGGTGAATGTCGTGTCTTTGAACTTTTGAGGTTCTTGGACATATCACGATGTTTCCTTCACCGTTGTTGAGCGATGGCATCCAAACTGCACATAATTTATGTAAGTACTAAATAAGCAATTGGTGCAGAGCCGAGGATCGAACCGGATGTCTTCAGATGGTAAAGCGCACATGCGCTCAAATTACTATAATGTCCATAACTTTTATCTTTAAGATAAGTACTTATCTTGTAGACACTTTATTGTGTTTTAGGCATGATTTATTTATTAGTATGGCTTTTTTGCATTCGTAATTTAAGGAGTAGCGATGTGCCAAAATTGCGGTTTATATTTGTCTTTTCACTTAAAAACAGTCTGTAATTACTGTAGTTTATCGAGGTAGTAAGTTCTCAGTTCAAAACGCATAATGTGCTCTCAGTTCGGAATAGTACATTCGTCCAAGTCAGGTGGTATACTGCCAACGTCATAACCCTCCCCCGTGGGATGGGATGGGACGTTGCAACAATTATAGTGGCTTATTGCACTTGGCATATGATGGATGTTTCATGCAAGCTGCGTTATTGGAATGTATGTCAATATACAGCAAGCTTCAGTATTTCAGATAGGTTATTACTCCGGTAAGACCTGCAGGCCTACCATGTGCGTCACCAATTGGTGGCTTTATCCCTATAAGCTATCTCTTCCAAGCAACCTCAGCATGTAGAGGATATACACATAGACGAAGTAAAGGATGGGGTGTGCAATCATAATGGATTACGTAATAGATATATTTTGCTATGGTGGATTTACTTTGCTTTGATTTTTTTTGCTGTGTAATATCTATTGGTGTGCATAAAACACCTAAACTTGACGACTTTTTTATCGTGCAAAAAAGAGACAGAGTTATATAGAAATGCAACCTTGCCGCGTTCTCGCTTGACAAAAAGTGACAACAGTTCGGGCCTCGTTTGACAACGGGATAGTAAATATCATCATCATCGTCATCATCATCATCAGCCAGAAGACGTCCACTGCTGAACATAGGCCTCCCCCTTTAACCTCCACACTGAACGACAGCCTGCCTTTTGCATCCACTGGATGCCAGCGACTCTCACTATGTCGTCGGTCCATAGTGGGAGGCCTACCTACGCTGCGTCTTCCGGTTCGTGATCTCCACTCAAGAACCTTTCTTCCCCATCGATTATCGGTTCTTCGAGCGATGTGGCCTGCCCATTGCCACTTCAACTTGCAGATTTTAACAGCTATGTCGGTGACTCTGGTTCTTTGGCGAATATCCACGTTTCGGATAGTAAATATACCGGTGTCTAATGAGGTTCAGGCAAGGACGTTTTATATTTAGGGTATAAAACGTCCTTGGGTTTAGTTACTCAAGTGAAGTGTGTTATTAATGTTACTATTAGTGAATCTTTGCTTAAAATTTATGTCAACTTCTCGACGGACATTGTCAAACGATCAGAGAGCTCGATGCGGGGAAGAAAATACTACGTTGACAATCTTTATAGTACCTGCTCAGAGCAACACGAAGAACGTATGTTTATCACGAGACGGGGGTTTGATGGAGTGATTGTTGGATGACCTCCAAAATAAGGGACATTATTTCACACACGGTCATCTGACCCCAAACTAAGCAAAGCTTGTGATATGGCTGCCAGAGACTGATATACATACATATATAGTTTTAAATACATACTTAAATAGATATTAACAACCAGATAGAACAAACACAAATGTATATCTAATTTAAAAATAATATGTCACCCTCCTTTTTACTGGTATATAAATGTGAGTGTATCGATTCCCGAGAATCAGCCTCCTAACATGCCAATCTCAAACAGGAGTTCTCAGAACTGAAGTTTCTGGAAAGCGGCGACAAGTGCTTTGTCTTTCTTCTCATCAAGTCGTACTTACTTGTGAACAGAACTCAAAGTAAAACCCTTCTTACTCGCTACCTCGGAACGGTTTCATTTCCTGCTACAGTAAGTAGTAAAACCAATTGTTCATTCACTCATTCACAGAACTCGTTCGCTTCAACTCTCTGCTTATTTATATTCTATGGCACGAAACATCTTCCATCGGAAATTAAGCGCAGTGAAAACTGTAGGCACTTTAATATTACTGCGCCTGGGATTGGATGAAATACTGAAATACATACCTTCAATGAAAAATATAGAAGATGGTACTTTTGCGAGATACAGCTTAGTTCTTGATATTAGATAGCCCGTTGGTCCAGTTGGTAGTGAACCTACCTTCTGAGCCTGAGGGCGTGGGTTCGATTCCCACGTAGGACAAACATTTGTGTGATGAACATTTGTGTTTGTTCTATATCTGGTTGTTAATATCTATTTAAGTATGTATTTAAAAAACTATATATGTATGTATATCAGTCTCTGGCAGCCATATCACAAGCTTTGCTTAGTTTGGGGTCAGATGACCGTGTGTGCAAAATGTCCCAAATATTTATTTTATTCATATTTATTCATAAAATGTTATTTTACATCTCAAATCGTATTATCTATACTAATATTATAAAGAGGAAAGATTTGATTGTTTGTTTGTTTGCATTGAATAGGCTCCGAAAATATTGAACCGATTTGAAAAATTCTTTCACTGTTGGGAAGCTACACTATCCCCGGGTGACATAGGCTATACTTAATCTACACCCGTGCGAAGCTGGGGCGGACCGCTAGTAAATTATAAATTAACTTAAAATCATACTAATCAAATAATAAATTCGATCAAATAGGAATAACATATACGAATCAAATAGTAAAAAAATCATAGAAAGTCAGCCATAAAAAATTAAAAAGAAAATTTACATTTAATGTAATTAATTAATCCATATGAATTATATTTCCGTTTAGTTCATTCTGAGTTGCGTGACTGCAGGATTTCAATAAGCGTATTTCTCCTAAGTACTTTCGTCAGTAGGTAAAGGTTTGGCCAAACGACCCAAACTCATATTATGATCCCGTCAAATTGTCGAACAACCGTTTATTCAATTAAATTATACATTTATAAAATTCGTCAAACGCATAGAAAGACTGCTCGATCAGCCATTTTTTTGAGACGTGACTTAAAGGAGTGCCGACGGGGGTTCCCACTGGGAACATGATAGGACATTCAACTGGGACTCGGACCTTCTCTCAGAGAGAGAGAGAGAGAGAGATGATGGGCCTTAATCCACCATGCTGGCCCAGTGCATTTTGGTGAATGTTATATGTCTGCCTACATGCTTCCATTACAAGCAATCATACAAACTGAGCAAGTAACTCGCGCATACTACTTACGCATGTAGCTCGCTGCAGCTACTTGAACCGTGTAGAAGCTTGCATTATACTCGATACATTTTCAAACTGTAGTTTCTCCTATTTCTTCTTGCTCTAATAAGAAAAGTCACGAAAAAGCCGGTGGCTGCGTGTAATTTCCGGGCTGGCAATCATTAGGAGCTTACTCGGGCCGCTCGGATGCTCGAAGCCTAATCTTGGAGCCGTCCATCACGCGTCCTGCAATCGAAGTACTAAGGGAGCTAGTGGCAGTGCTAGTTACGAATGTAGAAGTCTTTTATTTTTTACCGACTTCGAAAAGGAGGAGGTTACCAATTCAAGTGTATGTTGTTGTTTTTTTTGTTTTTTTTTGTATGTTTGTTACGCGATTACTCCGCCAATTTAGAATTGTTTTTGATGATTCTTTTTTTGGTTGGTAGGTCATAACTCATAGGTGGTCCCATATTTTTTTTATCGACATTGATTCAGTGCTTTTTGAAAAATCTACAAAAATATCTACAAATTCAATGTACATTGTAAACATTGTACAGTGCCACCAACTTAGCTGTTAAGGTGGGCAACATTGGAACTACAGTTATTTCTTGGTCAATTTCATACTTTTTTTACTTACATATGGGTGTTTTTTTTTACATTTTTGCACACACTGTCTTATTACCCCACACTAAGCAAAGCTTAAGCAAAGCTTTGGGGTCAGAAAACTGTGATATGGCTGCCAAAGACTGATATACATACATGTATAGTTTTAAATACATATATAAATACATAGATATTAACAACCAGATATAGAACAAACACAAATGTTCATCACATAAATGTGGGAATCGAACCCACGCCCCCAAGCTCAGAAGGTACGTTCACTACCAATAGGATAAGTTTATGGCCTTTTTTGGGTCTTGATTTTGGGCCTTGAAGTATAGTGCGCTACTATATGTCACTTATAAGTACGCCATACAAACTACATACCACAGAAAAAAACCGTTTAGAGCATTTTCTGTGCTACATACTGACACTCACTTTGTGGAAAAGAGAAAGTATTCCTTTCCAACCAGAAAAAAATATTTAAACGCTTAAATCTAAAACTTTATAAACGTTTACATAATTTCTTCAATGCACATTAAATTATATCTTTCACTAATCCTATTATGTTTAGCACATTAATTACCAATCCCTATTGCCATTAATGTTAGGTAGCATTACCAAAGTATGCAGTGCACAGTAGTTTTAAAATACACAACGTGAGTGAGACAAATTGGCTTACGATTGATCAAAAATAAGATCTTAAGTATGACTACACAAAGGGGAGAATAAAATAAAGTGAGTGAATAGAACGCTTTTTTAACTGACATCGAAAAGGAGGAGGTTATCAATTCGACTGTATGTTTTTTTTTTTTACATACCTATGGAATTGGTTTACGTTTGGCCATTATCTCACCTGTTGTCACGATGTTGCGGCCGAAGATGAAGTACGTAGACCTGGAAGGTAGGTATTTACTCTGGCCTTGAAGACACCCAGGTTATAGTTTTCAGGAAACAAGGACGGTGGCAAAGTATTCCAGTCCCTAGCGATTCTCATTAAGAATTAAGGTAGAGGCAAACTGGCTAGTTCGATCTGGTGGCATGTCCACTTTGTAGGGATGGTAATTATGAGTCCTCCGACTTGCCCTGTTGTGGAAGTGGAAGGAGGGATTAGGTCGTGCTGTTCAAATGCATACACTCTGAAACGCAGCCTTGTAAAAAATTGCCATGCACGTTACCCTACGCCGATGCTCAAGGCACTGCAGCTTTAAATATACTAGTTTTTCATCGCATCCATCTGTAACGTGAACATATCGTCCATGTGGTCCCCGAATATCGCCTCATCTCGCCAGACTAATTACCCTCACCCGTTTACAGCGGTCGCAAATACGAGCACTACTCTGTGAATGAGCTACGAATCTAGTTACTGCGTCATGAATGCTAGACCTGGACAGCCGACCTGGTATGTCATGATATGTGAAAGTGCAAGTCTCAGATTATACGGAAACAGATCGGCGTTCGTAAGTAAGTTTGCATATTTTTTCAACGATATATCATACTTTATAGTATGATAATATATCGTTATCGTTATCTACAATATTATTGTAGACAACTAGTTCATTCTAAATAATGTTTAAGTTTAAATATGATGTACTCCACCTTAGGGATAGTTACTAATAATATTTCGCCCCGAATTGTGAACTCATGACCCCCGTATCTTCACAACTCATACCATAGACAGATTTGCCTCATATTCGAACCTAGAAATTGTGTTTGCATGAACTACTAGCCTAAAGTTTCATGAAGATGGTGTTAACGGTACGCAGTTTATCGTCGAATAAATATACAATAAAATATCGATCTGCTCCCATCTCAGATGATCGGCTGATGAACGATTTCAAAGGCACTACCGTAACTCAGATCCGTACTTATAGGTATATACCTGATTATAACTACTTAAGTTATGAAATAAATAAAAAAAAGGATAAAAAAACATAACGCGTTTTCTCAAAACGCACTTTTTCAACATAGGTACAGTGTTTTGAAATTACATGGAAAACTACAGACAGAGATAAGGGTTTCTATGCAATCCATGCTGGTATCTCTATGCTAGTCGTCAAAATTCGTTTCAATAGTAACTGTTTCTGTTTATGGAACCCAATCTAGAGGTTCAATGATTATTCTATCAGTGGGACCCAATCAAGGGACCCAATGATAGCATGACGTGCGAACTAGGCCGAAGCCATTAACTCTGATTTGATTTGAGTTGAGCCGAGCCTCCAATGTGCGTTTGTGGGACTTCCGACTAGTGAAGTTATAGCAGAAAATTCTGCTGTAAGTTTGGCCGAGCGGACAATGTTTATGTTAAGGCACAACCAGTGCGACATTTTTTTCAAATAATTTTCATAGTTTATGTTTTACATAACACATGTGTACAGTCGACGACATAGCTGTTAAAATTTGCAAGTTGAAGTGGCAATGGGCAGGCTACTTCGTTCGAAGAACCGATAACCGATGCGGAAGAAAGGTTCTTGAGTGAAAACCACGAACCGGAAGACGCAGCGTAGGTAGGCCTCCCACTAGATGGACCGACGACATTGTCGCTGGCATCCAGTGGATTCAAAAGGCAGGCTGTCGTTCAGTGTAGAGGCTAAAGGGGAGGCCTATGTTCAGCAGTGGACTTCTTCTGGCTGATGATGATGATGATGAACGTATGTGCATGCATACCGTAATTAATAAAATGTGGGATAAGTAGTTTCAATGCACTTGGATTAGATCACCTGGATAATTTACAAGTGAATTAACTTAAAGTACTAATAAATAGATTGTCAACTAGTGATAATGCCATAATGGGGATTAATCATAATCATAATCTTTATTTGGCACAAGGAAAAATACAAACAAAACAATTGAATCCACTGGCTCCGAACTAGTAAAAAACTGTGTTTCAGAAGCCAGTGGCTTCTCCCAGTATTTAAAAATTAAATATTATGTCTTTAATAAAGATATACAATCAAATTTAATTAGTATAAAATTTAGAAAAAAAAAGTATAATCGAAATACAAATATTACGCAAATTTAGTACCTAATAATTTCTAAATAGAAAATTATACAATTATAAATGAACTGTGAGTACAGTACAGTTGTATTATGGCAAAACCCCTCTCTAACAGGGAGGGCTTTGTCCAACAGTGGACGTTTAATGGCTGCTGATGAAACTAATAATAAAATGGATTGGATATAGGAACGGAAATAAAATGCAACTTCCAGTATTTGACTTTTTAATACAAATATAAATAGAAAAGTTGACGATTAACAAAACATTATTAACATTTTCGTACAACATCACCATTCATTACATTTTATGAAATCGGAAAAATGTAACACATACTTAAGAGGGGGCAACCGAAATTTTATGCTAATTTGCCATGATATTCTAACTAAACCAAATATCCGATCACCGTAATAATTGATATATGTGAATTTTCAATTCATTTTCTTTCCGCCATTAAGACAGAAACATAATAGCAAGATATTTACTCGATACTTTAATGTTTTGAAAATGGTGCCTTTTTGCTAATTTTTTTGATTTTACTTGGAAAGTACTTCAGTTACATATCTAAAATAAATACTCACCGAAGGAAAATATAGTTTGTTTTCCAGTGTTAAGACAAAATTTACCTAGATTAATTAGTACTCTCATAATAAATTATATTCGATTTGAGACTTACGTCCTTTAGTTCTAAGCAACTATTCGGTCAAACGGCAAGTCCGATATTCAGTCTTATTCTGTTGCGCTTTGCATCTAAATAGCGAAACATGCTCCGTTTAACCTCAGTACCGCACTGTGCCTCAACGGGGAAGGACGCACGCGCTTGCTTTTCGCCTTGGTTTTATCTTCCGAGTGCGATTATATCAACACCTACTGTATTTTCAAACAAAGGATAATATAAAAAATCGATGGCTCGAACGCGACCACTTGATGCGGCTACCAAGTGGTGACAATGACCTTAGAGCACAGACTAGGTAAAGCTACTACGAAAAAATAACATAGATACAAATAAAATGGATACGACTAGGCCCTAACGAATCCATTATTATGTATGCTCAGTAATATAACTATTAGAGTCGGAGTGTTTCTTTGTGACAGACAAACAGACAGAGAGAGAGAGAGAGAGAGAGACGGAGAGAAGCAGAGAGAGAGAGTCAGAAAGATAAAACTAAAAATTAAATGACATTATAAAATAATTTAGATTCATTATAATTTTATAAAATTAAAATTAAAAATCATTTAAATTAATGTGATGGTTAATTTGACTTGAGAGTTCCATCCACATTTTCTCACGTTTTTACGAGAAGCGGCTTTCTGCAAAAGGAGGAAGGTTCTCAATTTTAACAGACAAAAAATAGCTTGGTAATAATGGAAGCAATAAACATCTTCTAATAAAAAAAAATTTAAATGTGGAAAGTCAAACAATAGGTACTTATGTTTTTAACCGACTTCAAAACAGGGGTTCTCAATTCAACCGGTATAAAAAAATACTAGTCGAATTGAGGACCTTCCTCCTTCTTTGAAGTCGGTTAAAAACATAAGTACCTACTGTTTGACCAGTTGGGTTGGCTCGGGTATGTGCTGGTAAGGGGAAATGCACAATACACTAGCGGGACTACTTACCTTAGTCAAAGTCAAATACTACTTACCTTTTTATCCGACTTCAAATAAGGAGGAAGGTTCTCATTTACCTTAGAGTACCTTCAATTCGACCAGTATTTTTTTATATTGGTTGAATTGCAGTCCACCACTGCGGTGCAACAATGCGGTGCAACACTGCGTTTCAACAGTGCGGTGCAACAGTGCGGTGCAACAGTGTGGTACAACAGTGCGGTACAACAGTGCGGTACCATCTTTAAATATTCTGAATCAGTAGCATAAAATACGAGTTTCTCAGATCAAACGCTAGGTGGCACCACCAGTATTTCAGCAAAGTGAAGTTATATCAAAAAATAAATAGCTATTTTTGAATATTTTGAACTAATTGGTTGGAAACATAGGTGAGTTTTTTTTTGAGGATTAGGTGAGGTTTTGCGTGATTTGCGTCCAACACTAGATGAGAGCATTTATATTTCAGAGAATCTTGACTTGTATCGTAAAATATTTCTGCCATCCTTGCATATTTTAAATCAGTAACGGTGATTATAGATTGTTCAGTTCTAATACTAGAAGACATCTTCAATATTTCAGTGAAGACGTTAAATCAGAAAATATTTCAGCCATCCTTGAATATTTTAAGTCTGTGGCATCGAATAATGGCTGCTGAGGTCTAAAGCCAAACGACGGCACCAATATTTCAGAGATTTTGAGAAGTAGCTTCACTAACGAAATTTCTTTATTTAATTCAAATCCGAAAATATTTTGACCATCACTACATATTTTGAGTTTTATTCAGTGGTAAATGATTTCACAGGGTGAGTATTAGGGAACTAACGCAGTATTTTTCATACATTTTGGGTAATGAGAAGCCACAGGCAAACCACGGCAAAACTTATCTCAGATGGCGCCACCTTCGCTGGTGCTGTCATTTGTGGCTTATTTGAGGTTATAAACATTGCTCTTGAATGAAACAATAAAAATAAACTTTGCCTTTAAACAGTAAAATGTTTCTTATATTTCAGAGAATCATGACTTGTATCGTAAAATATTTCTGCCATCCTTACATATTTTAAATCAGTAACGGTGATTATAGATTGTTCAGTTCTAATACTAGAAGACATCTTCAATATTTCAGTGAAGACGTTAAATCAGAAAATATTTCAGCCATCCTTGAATATTTTAAGTCTGTGGCATCGATTTATGGCTGCTGAGGTCTAAAGCCAAACGACGGCACCAATATTTCAGAGATTTTGAGAAGTAGCTTCACTAACGAAATTTCTTTATTTAATTCAAATCCGAAAATATTTTGACCATCACTACATATTTTGAGTTTTATTCAGTGGTAAATGATTTCACAGGGTGAGTATTAGGGAACTAACGCAGTATTTTTCATACATTTTGGGTAATGAGAAGCTACAGGCAAACCACGGCAAAACTTATCTCAGATGGCGCCACCTTCGCTGGTGCTGTCATTTGTGGCTTATTTGAGGTTATAAACATTGCTCTTGAATGAAACAATAAAAATAAACTTTGCCTTTAAACAGTAAAATGTTTCTTGACAGTGGCGAATCTCAGAAAAAAGTTAATGTTTCCTTAGCTGGTAAAAAAGCGAATCTTTTGGCAAGGTAGGTATGCAATAAAATTATCAATCACTGCGTTGCAACACTGCGGTGCAACAGTGCGTTGCAACACTGCGGCGCAACAGTGCGATGCAACACTGCGTTGCCACACTGCGTTGCAACACTGCGTTGCAACACTGCGTTGCAACACTGCGGTGCAACACTGCTTTACAACACTGCGGTGCAACACTGTGGACCAAGTAGACAGAGACACTAAGATTATACAAGTCGCATTGAGAACCTTCCTCCTTATTTGAAGTCGGATAAAAAGGTAAGTAGTAATACCTACTGTTAGACCGGCCGGGTTGGCTCGGGTAGGTACTGGTAGGTCAAACAGTAGGTATATTAGGCCGACTTCAAATAATGAGGAAGGTTCTGTGAAGGATGATGATGATATTTTTTAGTAAATTGAATTGAATGGAATGGAATTGAATTGCATTGCATTAAATTACATTAAATTAAATTAAATAAATCATACTTAAATAGATATTAACAACCAGGTATACTCGTAGAACAAACACAAAATGTTCATCACATTAATTTTGTCCTAGGTGGGAATCGAACCCACGCCCGAAGCTCAGAAGGTAGGTTCACTACCAACTGGACCAACGGGCTTTCGGGTATTTCGTTTCGCGTGTTTCGTTTAGTATAGTATAGCATAGCGTAGCGTAGCATAGCATAGCATAGCATTAGTTTAGTTTAGTTTGATTTAATGTTTAACGATCTCTGACTCTCTGTCTCAAGCGTAAAATTTTAATTTGAAAATTAATTTAGGCAATTTCAATTTAATTTATATAATTTATTAATTTTATATTGATATTGTAGAAAACTTAAAAATTAAGTTTAAAAATATACAACAAACACAATTTTGAAAATTGAAATAAACAATTTACGGTTTTGCGCGCCGCGACCGAACCCAGCTAATCGCCAAAACGCCAACATTATGCTTATCCTGTGTTTATTACTCCTTGCCGCATGACGAGTTCGACTACGCGAGTTATGTGTACTGGAGCTGCGCGCGACTGCCGCGCTGCCGTGGTTGTGTTTCACACTAATGCGGGTGATGCGAGACGCGCGGGTGAAATCAGAAATTTTCCTCGCTTTATACGCACTCTTAATACAATCAATCGCTACAATATAATCTAAACAATCTATACGTTTATCGTATAAACGTTAAATTTATACCTCTGTGATGGAATACCTAGTCGGGATAATTTTTTTGTTTTGTCTGCACAAATATAAGCACTATTGACATTCCGCTTTCGTGACGATAATTTCTCACGGAAATACTATGATACATGTGCAAGCCATAAAACTTTCTAAGTGTTCGCCTTACCAGAACTGCAACTAATGGGAGTTTTAATTTCTTTATCCTAAGATTGCCCTAACTATGAAAAAACCCTAGCCTGCACAATTTCTAAGATTTTGGCGTCATAAACATGTCAAACGGACCTAGTGGATATTAATTCTAAAGATAAAATGTAGCACGCTGAGTTGCGTAGAACTTAAGTGTCGAACGAATGTGTCAAAAGAACTCAGAACAAAAAGGGACCATTAATTTACTTGGAATATGTATAACAGATGTACGCGTCCTCTCAGGACCGAACGCCAAAATTAGGCGCACAGTGATTGATATGGAGTGAGCGAGTGTAGACGTGTTTACCTATCTAATAATATTGCAAATGGTAAGATTGTTCCATTGCAAGTGAGCTGTTAAAGAGTGTTATAATCAGTGAAGTTCCGGTAAGGACGCCTGTCGGTAAAGTACTGATATTCTATTCCTTACACTCAAGTCTGATCAAACTAATATCAAAAGATAATTAGTAACCTATGCTCAAATGGCCTAGAAGGACCCCATGTGACGGGACCTGACTCCTACCTAAGTCCATGCTATGCAAAGCGTATCACCTGGTGCTGGATCTTAATTGCGTGCGCCATATGGCCCGCTATGTATATTGTATATAGAATCATGAAAGTCTTTTTAAAGCGGTGCTTCACACCTAGAGTCGCTATAGACGTGGTACTGCTACCGCATTGTGCAAATAGAAACGAGCTAAACGAATCAACGCACTCAGAATAATTAATTGATTCATTACGACTGGAAATAAATGAACTTAGAGAGACAAGTAGATTCATTATTCTAATCCAGTCATGTTATCAAGTCTAAATGAAGGGCTTTTGGCCGAATGTATATATCTCTTGCTCACTCAATTCTTGTTGAATTAGAGGCCAATGATTTTATAATGTGCCGCATTTACTTATAATGTATGACTCTCATCTTTTACCTGGTTCCTTTAGAGCAGTAATAACTAATATGATCTTGGAAAGTATGGATGAACAAGTCACTATATTTAAGTTCTCCTGGTCGCTACCTCTTTGCAAATTGTATTACCAGTGAGTAAATACAGTACAGATATCGCTACAAGCGTATGACCGCAAAGGAGAGCCTACCTCATTTAATTGGCGCCAACCAATTATAACAGCATCGCTGTTACCTATATAAATTATGCTCTAAATGAACCTGGGCTGCCTTTATTGTATTACTTGATATAATGTGTGTGTAATTTTCTGATAATTAATGTGTTGTTGTGGTATTTTACGATAAAACTTCCGTACCTTGGCCGTGGCAATTAACTATCAAGATTGGGTACTTCATAGTACATTTTAGCTTAATAATAATTCACATCAGACCAAGTTTCACAATGTAGCCAATAACAGTCAAACCCATTAAATCTAATCTTCTTATCAAATTATATTTCATAAAAATTAATTCTAATAACATTGTGAGAAATCTCTATAAATTATTATAAATCACTACCAAACAGTATTTGATCTAATAATCAATTAATAAACACCAAGGAACGGAGACTAATATAGCTTAATATAGGCTCAATTAAATAATAATTAGTAAAGAGAAGGGCGAACGCGATTTCATTCCTAAGGATTAGACATGTCATTTTCCTCCAGTTTTCGCTTCGGATACTCGCTTTCTGGAAAGGAAAATTACCATATCTTAATGCTAGCCGTTTAGTCGAGTGTCCTGCATTCCGTATTCCACATCTGGGATACGGGGCGTATAAATATACTATGATTATGTTTATTGCAAAAGACGAACAGATTGCATTATTTTCTAACAATAGACGTTAATTACATGATCAAAGTCTTAATAAACCCTTATATCGCCCAAATGATTTGTTTGATTTGCATATTTTATTCTACGAACCCTAACACCTTGATAGGCAGGCAGGGTCTGGCATATAGTATCCCCACTAACGAAGGCCGGTTCAGCTAAACATAAACTAATGGAAGCTATTCCCAAGGACAACGAGTAACTTGTAACGTATACGGACGTTTCCCGAGTCATTCGATCGTAGTGATACTAATATGCCATTCTCATCTCTACAGATCTAAATCTAGGTCTTTCTGATAGACCTCATTCTATTAACGTTCGTACAAGGACGAGCCTAGGTTATCTCTATCTAGAACGCTACGTGCTGCGGCCGGACATCGGCGACTCCGTGCGACGATCGACCACCAAATCTCTAGAACATACTTGTGGTGGGTATTGAATAAGTATCAAATATATTGAACTATTACTTGCACTATAGATAGGGTCCACTATGGCATGTCACCGCTTACCTGATGAGCAGAGACAATGGCAAATGGTAGCTAGACCATAAACATTAAGAGCTCTTGCTCAGAGTCACCGAGTGTCAGTGCCTTAAGCCGCCTTAGTGACAAATAATATGCATATTTCATCTAGTTAGATAAATGTTATTAAATATGCCAACATTGTTTCCCGTGAGGATCTGATAAAGCCATTAACGAACTAAATATCATTAACGTCATCTTGTTTTGGAAGAGTAATGTATCGACTAGGATTTACGGTATCTTGGTCGGTTGGGATAATCATAATATCCCTACGAGGCATAAAGAGTTTCTATGCTCCTTATTAACGTATCTTTAGGTCGGTAATACCGACTCAGCAGGTCTAAATCTTCCGTGCCGGTTTTCTTGTGGCTCTGGCTCGCATTTCACACATCTCACAATGACACATGCTAAGCTACGTGTCGCGGACGTAAGTTGACTTCGGTGGCCACCGAAATTTGCTTTTTAAATCCGGTACTTGTACGTATGGCGTACGAGAAGGCCGTACCCTAATGGTGCCGTCTTGTAAGGCGCGCTCGCCAAACTAACGATCCGCAGAAGCAGTGCTCAGCACTCTCCTTTTAAGGATATAGGCTAGATCGAGCAGAGTGAGCCAATTAAAATGTCAGTTACAGATTTGCACAATGTACCACAAGTCAGTTACTTGTCTGGATAATTATAATACCGCGCTAATTACTGAATTCAGCTAACCTTTAACTAAATTGAAGCTCTAGACTTTCAACGCTATCCTTCAAAGCTATTCTCAGCCGACAAGCCTGAATGTATACTTGTGCAATCGAGTAAAAGCCGTGGAGTTCCCGCTACTAAAGATATGGAATACTAATTATAATTATGTTTAAATGTGCTCATCCTTACAAAGGAATCACCACCTTTAACTGGATCTGTGTCGATACAATACAATAACCTTAATCACTTAAAGAAAAAAAAAGACGATCACTTAAGAAGAGGTAGATTCTGGCGAACCACTAGAATCAGGTATAGACGAATGTCGTTTACCATTACACCTCCTACAACCTACAACATGGGGTTCTTCAAAAGGTGAGTTAATAGAGTCCTTATGGGACGGTAACGTATTTGTGGTGCCTCTGGTGTTACAAGTATGCATAGGCTAAGATGACTGCTTACCATCAGGCGGCCCGTCTTGTTTGCCACCTATGGCATAAAAATATATAATATAAAATCGAATGGAATGAAATAGCAACTGGCTGTTAGTGGATATTTTAAATTCATTTGTACACTTCAAACCGATAAACTTAGTTGGGAAACCAATTTAGAGCTCCGTTTGTGAGCCAGAGTTATAGTTCTGCTATAAATAAGCTTCTAAGCAGTATAATCCTGGCTCAGACAACATAGAGTGGACAAGTACGCTATTTTAAGATACCCAAACTACCCTCGTTTGTGCTACCCTCGTACTGTACCTACTAGACCGCAGACGTGTAGGCTATCTCCGTCGTAGCGTATATAAATACCATGTCTAATTACATGTAAATGTTTCGAATTAGTGAAATTTTCCCGGATAAATAGGTTGTAGAGAAAATAACATTCTGAATTCTAAAATAACAGTAAAGAATATTTTTTTTTAGGGTTCCGTACCCAATGGGTAAGAACGAAACCCTATTACTAAGCCTACGCTGTCTGTCCGTCCGTGCGTCTGTCCGTATGTATCGTTCGAACCGTAATAGATAGCTAATTGAAATTTTCACAGAATATGTAATGCGGATAAACTAAAAAATTAAAAAGTAAAAACGAAAGGGGGTCCGGTACTGTAAACTGTACTGTCCGGTACCGGTACAGTACTGTACTGTACTGTACTGTACAGTACTGTACTGTACTGTACTGTACTGTACTGTACTGTACTGTACTGTACAGTACTGTCCGGTACCGGGTAAAGTATTTTTTACGTATTTTTGTAATTGCTCTATAGTAAAAACGGTAATACGTACAAGCGTCAAACTTGGAATGATTAAAGTACACATTCTAAATCTAAAGTATAACAACAAATAATAAATAATGGCCAAGTGTGAGTCGGTGAGAAATTTCTGTTCATTACCAAGTTATAACTGTTAATTCGGTTACCTGGACGATCTTATAATTTCTTTCACCGAAAAGAAATTCCATATTTTACTAATTTTAAAGTCGCTTTTTTAAATTGATAATTATTGTATTTAGTGGTGGTACGGATAACGGAACCCTCGGAGTGCGTGAGCTCAAATCGCACTTGGCCAATTTATTTTTTAAATATATAGAAAAGATCTACGTTTGGCCACCAACTCGCTTGATGGTAAGCGACGGTTGGCCGAGGATCTAACACGATGATTTTGAAGAAATCTATTCTATCTTGCCTTTATTTTTTTGGAAAGCCTTCTTATGGAGTTTGCACTCTTTGAGAACCGATTGGTTGAGAAACGGTCAAAAAACACAAAAAAGCGCACTGGTCGCAAGCAAGATGTCAAGAGTTGCTTGTCTGATCCCGGGATCTGTGGATACAACCCCCTTGCTTGGATTACTCGTACATACGCAAGTAGAGCACGCGAAAGTTATTTCCTAAATATGTGAAGGTAGTGACGTCACCCACTCGACTCCTTTATCTCTACCGGATAAACCGCACAAGTGGCTCTGCGTACGTTGTCAAAGGCTCAGCTATTTGAGAGAGACCCTTTGAAGTATTTCACTTTACGTGGAGACGGTTTTAATATCTACAATCGACTTTTTTACACTTCACGATTTTCATGGCAGCTTTAAACTGTCGGTAAGTTTACACAAAAGATAATATCTAGAACTTTATGTGTAACTAATATTAATTTAGGCAACTGTATTTGTAGTGTAGGTATTAGCTTGTATTTTGTTCAGATTATATGTATTGTTCAACTGTGTTACAGGGAGAGTGCCTTTATTGACTAAACAAAATACAAGCTAAAACTAACACTACAAATACAGTTAGACTGCCCATAGACCGTTGAAGGTCTAAAGACAATCCAAATGCTCAAGCCCACTACCAGTTGGCAGCGTACCCAGCATGCTGGCGGCATTACCACGTTGAATGGCAATCCTAATGCGTTGAGCCAGAAACACGCCAGCATTTTGGTCACGCGTCGCATTAACCAGGCGCTCTGAAAGATTTTTGAAAATGAGGTGAGGTTTAGTTAATTTTTTTTAGTTAACAAAGGCACTTGCCCACAAAAAAAAAAACACTAAGATTCGGTGTCGGCTTATGTGTAAAATCTGTCATGCAGTTTGAAAACTTTAAGCTCTTTTACCGGGCGCATTTTTTTTATACTGACTTACGCTTTTGGCGAACGCAGTGGGCGTTGGGCCTTACTCGTTTTGGTTTTTTGGACGACTAGCTCAAGGGTACCTTGGAGGTACGAACCTCGGCTTGGGCCGTCGCTGGGAGTGGGGCTTAGACTTGCCCAGGCACCCCAGAAGGGGTGTGCCCTGGAGCCCTAGCAAGTTGTTGAACTAATTGACTATTTGGAGAGAATCTAATTTATCTTCTGACAGTACCTGGGTACAGGGAGCTTAGAAAAATAATTTATTTTATATCACGGGATATTCGGAAAACTGTGGGCAAAATCACGAAGCTCGGCAACTGTTACACGCATGTTTAATACTTGCTGTATGTTACGTTGTAGGTATTTTCATGTAGGTGTTTAATTCGAGGTGAGTATTCCGAACGTGACTTCAGTCAGAACATTTTTCCGTATAATTTTCTTGTCTCATGTTCAATTCTTTGCGATACTCGTGTTCATTCATATTCCATTGTCAATCCTGGTACGTAATATTGTACGTGACAAATGTACTCTTATATAACCAGTATGAGAATGAAAATTTATACTCGTTTATTCATTATCATCTGTCTTCTGTATCTATCGATATTTATGTAAGCAAAATATACACTCAATAACTGTTTGACTGTCTGACTAACTCATTACTCAATAAACCGGCCAAGTGCGAGTCGGGCTCGCGCACCGCATTCCAAACCACTACAAAATATAAACAGACAACATCACGCCCAGGTCACCCATCCAAGTATAGACCGTTGTCGACGTTGCTTAACTTGGTAGTGAACAGAAATGTATCACCAACTCGCACTTGGCTTATTAATTATTATTTGTTGTTTCACTTTAGAGTGTGTACTATAATCTTACCAAGTTTGACGGTAAGTTGTACGTATTACCGTTTTAACATAAAACTAAAACAAAAATACGTTTAAAAATTGTTTGTTGTATGGAGAACCCCCCTTTAGTTTTTACATATTGACTTTATCATTATTATTTGTAAGTTAATCCGCTGTAACATTACATATTCTGGTACAGTATCTACTCTCACATGGTTCGAAAGATAGAGCGGTTAAAAGTAGGACGGATGGACAGACAGACAGACAGCGTTGGTTTAGTAATAGGGTCCCGTTTACAACCTATAGGTATGGACTCTAACAATTACTTGACCTACAAAACTGAAATTTGGCAGGTATATTACTTATGGGGTGTAGAGGTCCGCTAAGAAAGGAATTTGCGAAAGAGCCGAATTAAGCGGAAAAACAGGGAGTGAAAGTTCATTTCAAAGTCTACGCGTACAAAGTGTAGTGTAGAAAACTACTGTAATAACACCTCGCCTGCGATGGTGCCGTCTACGATGGGGCGGTCTACGATGGGACAGTCTACGATGGGACGGTCTACGATGGGGTGGTCTACGATGGGGCAGTCTACGATGGGGATGTCTACGATGGTGTGGTCTACGATGGTGCGGTCTACGATGGGGCGGTCTATTCGGTCTAGTTTTGAAAGTAGTAGTAGATGGTGGCACGCCGAGGGCAGTGATAAAAACTGGAACTAAGCGGTAATTTGCACGGATTGATAACAATTGATGTCACCGTAACGAACCGCGTGTAAACAGCACCTTATCAGCGCTATCTCCACACCGAACGTGACGCGTCGATCAGGATTCGTAAAAAGATAATACAAATGTTTGTTTATCTTTTAATACAGTTTTAAGAACTTATTATCGGTGGAAAATAACCGCTAAGTGCTGAGCATGATAAAATTAATTGTTGCCTTTAAATTATAATTTATTTCAGATCAGACAAAAAAGAGCTCAAGTATAAAAAATTTGCTTACATAATTTATAACCACAGAAATGTACTTCAACAAGCTCAGATAACGAAATACTTAATTTCATTATCGAACTCGTTTTAGACCTATCAGAGCGACTGGTCAAAGCAACTCGTGACCAAAATGCTGGCCTTTATTTTGCCTAAAGATTAGGTAAGCATTGTTATAAAACGTGGCAATGCTGCCAGCATTTTGGGAACACTGCCCAGTAGTAGCGGCTTGTTAGAATAGTTTTAGTTGATTAGGTTTTATTTTACTTGTAATTTTTATTGAATAAATATAATCAGTTTTCAAACAAATTTTAAAACGAATACAAATCTTTTTGAACATAATATAACTATTTATAATTCTGTTTAAAATTTAATGATTTACAAGCATATGGATGCTGGGTATATATACATTTTGATACACTTTAGAAATATCAACAAACTTAAATCCAATATCGTTAAAACGTCCATTTTAGTTAGCAACAAATGTAGACTAAATGCACAGATCACATTAATAGTTACTTAGGTTTTAGTCTACTTTATTGGTTTGGACATTTTTGAGCGTTGAGTCGATATCCTAAACATCTTTGCATATCTCATACGGTGTTACAGAAAGGTAAAGTAAAACTTCTGGGTGTTGATATACCTACCAAATGTGATCATCTTTTAGAATAACTACATTGGAGAAAAAAAATTTTTTGGCCTCTTTCAAAATGACCTAATAATTATGTAATTAGTTTTGTATGTAGTGTGTACTATTTTACTTTAAATTATACACCCCGTATTCAGTAATCATATTACCAAGAAGTAAAATGAAGGTAGTTTCCACTTCAGCACAAGTCTTCCAGATCCACTTCTTCACGCGAAGTCGAACGAAGCCTCTCCGTCAAAATCACATTCACCCACACTCAAAACACTTTCACTTAGTTAGTATATACTTCTATATTCCCGTGACTGTCTGTATGTACGTTGATGACTAGCTGTATTGCGCCGGTGCCGACCCCTGTGCCTGCTATGAGGTCGCTAGGAACCTCGAGGCCTGTAGTGATCCCTGACACCATGTAGGCGAGGACCCGAGGGGTCGGGGCTGCAGATACGGTGATGAACAGGACGGACAAAAGGGTGAAGATAAATTTGTTGGCCCTGGAAAAAATCAAACCCTTAAAATAGGAGTACCTGCTTATAGTAAAGAAAAGTGAGAACAAAACGTGTAATAAGAACTATAGAACAAGCTAAAGTCTGTCAAGTCTTCACGTCGTCCATACCACAGTGCCTCAAAACAAAAATCTGTAATCGGTGTGTCCTACCCGTTATGACCTACGATGCCGAGACGTGGACACTCACGGTTAAGGTTGTCGCTCAGCGAGCTATGGAGAGAGCTATGCTCGGAGTTTCTACACGGGACAAAATTTGGAACGAAGTGATCTGACATAGAACCAAAGTAACCGACTAATAGCTGAAAGGATTATTAAGCTGAAGTGGCCGTGGATCGACTATATTACCAAAAGAACTGATAACCGATGGAGTAGACGAGATCTAGAGTGGAGACCACGTTGAGGCAAACTTAGTGTAGGACAGCCCGCAGTCAGGTGGAGTGACAACTTGCGTAAAACGGAGGGTAAAAACTGGATGCAAAGAACTACCGACCGAACTCACTGGAGTGCATTAGGAGAGGTCTATGTCCAGCAGTGGATAATAAAAAGCTGATGAAACAGACTAAACAAAAGATTTCGGCCAAAACACGACGGGTTTACTGGTAGCTATTGAAGAGTACCACCATCCACTTCCCGGTTTCACAATCAGATCAAGTGGATGGTACCTAGTATATAATCTTTGATGGTACTTATTCAATTGGTACGACGAATAGGTAAAAATTTACTTCCAAGATAGGATTACATAGTTAGTTGGTTACAAGTGAAGCTAACAATTGCTAAAAATGTTGTCAGTGATTGAACAATTTTGATTAGAATTTAATTATATAAGGCCTAGGTAATATTTTAAGCTTGCTTTTGACCGCCAACTCACTTAGGCCCTTACGCCTAACTCTTAACGCGGGCTCGAATTAGCGTTAAAACAGCGCAGTTCGGAAAATCTGCTGAACGTAAACCTTAACGCGCCGAGATACAGTTTGCGGTCGCGCAAATTTTCTCATCGCCTAAACAGGTAGCCGTAAGGCCTAGTCTAATATAAAATTCAAGCACAGAAATTGGGATAGTCCTCTGATTATTCGAGAAGACTGTAAGTATCTGAGTTATGAGATTTCAATTTGTAGAGAATACAGCATGACAAAAATCGTACCATATTTTGGTCAAAATTTTACACTTTACTCACATATTGTACTATGAATTCCGATACACTACTTTAGTCTAATTTCTGCAGTCACTTCCACAGAAGTGACCAAGATCTTGTTTCCCTCTCACACTATTTTCCACATCACTTCAAACGTACTGTACTCCAGCTCAAAAATGCGACTGGCAGAGAGAGGAGAGCAGATAAACCGACATCTCGTTGATTACAGATAAGCCCAGTTATCGTCAACCAGAAAAATTGGTCAGAAAAATCCCCTCTAAAGTAGAAGCAGTAAAGTTGAAAATAGAAGCGCTGTTATCTGAGAAAGGGGTTCGAGCCGATATCGGCTGGGAATGTGATAAGCGGCAAATAAGAATGCCGTTTGTGTTGTAATTTCCTTCTAAATTTTATTTCCATTGATCGGCCGATAATAGGGAGTCGTCTGCAGCCTTTTACAGGATTCAAATGAATAAATCGAAATAAAATTGATTTTATGTTTGCTAAGTCATCATTTCGCTTGATAGAAAGCGGCCATGTGGCAGAGGATAGGGCGGAATCTAAAGAAACGATTTGTTCTAGCCTTGAAGACGCCTAGATTGTAATTATCAGGAAACAGGAAAGACGACAATTCCATTCTTGGGCAGTACGCAACATAAATGTGTACTCAAATTGTAGCGGACGCATTTTTGGAATGGAAAACGGATGGCTGTGTGGACTGCACACAGCCATTACACCACACACCATTCTACTTCTCCGAAAGGTCTCAACTTTCTGGTTAGAATAAAGTCATAAAGCTCTTGCACATACTCGGCAAAAAGATCCCGAAGAAAATAGGCATATTATGCTACTTAAATGAGCTTAAACTCATAGACAGGGCGAGAATGGTACAATTTTTGTGTATTACCCCCTTGTTTACGCTCATTATACACTTGGTGTGGTTGCATTCCATCACAGACTAGGTAAAGCTACTACATTGAGTAAGTGAGACAAGTCAAAACGACTATTCTCGCCTATATTTCAATCATCCCTAAGATCTTATTTATTGTGTGACGCATTTTTAGTTTTTTTGATGGTTCCATGTGTTACGGCGACGGTTTAGCTTACCATCAGGTGAGCCGTCGGCTTGTTTGCCATTGTCATAAGAGATATTGTCAGTATACAATGTATGTATGTATTGTCCCCAGATTATATGGACTCGATATGCAAGGACCATTTCCTCCAGCGGCAGTACCGCAAGATGGAGGGCGGAGTGGTGTGGTCGCGCAACGAGCGCAACCTCGACTGCACGGTCACCTTCCAGACGCACAGCGTCCTGCAGCGCTTCATGCTGCACTTCGAGATGCTGCAGCTGGACTGCAACGACCACCTGTACGTGTATGACGGCGCGCACCCTACGGCGCCGCCCAAGGTTAGTGCCTTTATGAGATTTGTACTAGGGTACTATACATTAGAAGCGTCTTTCAGCTTAAGATTCGTTTGAGAAGTGTACTTCCTATACGCTTATGCTAGCCTAGTCTTTAATTTTCTCTCTTTAATTGCTTACTATCTGATTAGATACTACGATTTAGAATTTTTGTTCTTCTCCACACTGCCCCCTGTAGCATTCTGGCAAGGGAAGTGAGTCAAAATATGACAATTATCCAAACGACTGGGCGATCTTGGTTGCTAATGTATATCTTAGTTTTGTCTTAGATTAACTACACATATTCTAAGAGATTTGTTTATTTTACTTGGTAATTGCTGACGTAAGACTAAGCCGGTTACTCCAACTATAGTTTCAACCACAATCGGCGGTCTTTTTCAAGGAACGGCTGCTTTGCTTTGTTTCAATGCAAAGCGAGAAGGAGCCGCGCGCGCACTCTCCTCTTGAAAAAGACCGCCAAAGGGGGTTAAAACTATAGTTGGAGTAACCGGCTCAATATTACGCTACTTACTTCGTCAATTAAACAAAATGGGTGATAACCACAAAAAAATCCATTAAAAAAAACAACATAATAACATAAATTCCATAATATAACGTAATGGTGTAATATTGTACTGCAATGTTACCTATTGAAGTTATAAAATGAAATTGATTAATTTTCAAGTTCTGGTTGATAAATGTTGCACAAGAACAGAAACATACCAGCTCCACACTCTACTCTCCACTCAAGGCTCGTCGCAGCTTCATCCATTAAGACGCCCCTAATGAGAACAGATATCTCCGGGCTATTGCTGTAGGTAGACGACTCTTTATGGCCCGAATTTATTTCCTTCCATTGTTTAATCGGGACCAGGATTAATTAAAGGTTAATATTGGAGTAGATTGGGAGTTCAAAGTACCTTAGAATTTGAGGTAAGGTTAAAGTTTTAATGGTCTCGGAGTAGACTGGAGTGACTTTGATAAGACTTCGTGGCTCTGTAGGAGATTAATTTGTCTGCCGAAGTAATACAATCCTTCAAGATTTATGAAAGCGAATTTTGAAATCAGCCGAGGCATTGTACCTATTACCACGCTATTTTGGCACTTTCTTCGGGTCGCTGTGCCAGAGTAAGTAGTGAGTATTTTGGCACTCACAATTAGACAAAAGGACTTCACGACATGTTGCTCTAATGTTTAGTAGATAATAAAAAATCTAATAATTCTTATTTTAAGTAATTACATTAATATCTTGTGGGTGACCGCGGGTGAGACCGCAGAAAAACTCTGAATGCAGGCCGCTTCCAACCGGCCCTTTTGGAGATCGATGGGGGAGGCCTATGTCCAGCAGTGGACGTCCCACGGTTGAAATGAAAAAATACAGAAACTTTTTCTGTATTTTTTCTGTTGAAATGATGATGATGATGATGACATTAATATTGTAGGTCCTGTTGGATTAGAACTCATTTACTTAAGAAAGTGAGTGCAGATTAGTTGCTAAGTACCCATTTTTCCAGACAAGAAGTTCTTAAAGGAATCCTCGCAAATTTATAAAAATAATGCAAATCTCTAAATCTCCGCTAATTCTGTATAATTTGTCAACTGAAGAAATGGAGACGCCATTTGAATAATTAAATTCAGCTGCGTACTGAAGTCCAGAGCAATAGACAGCCGTCAGGTGTCGTAGCTTCCAAATAAATTAACACGACGAAAGACGACTTGATGGACGCGACTTGGAAATTCAGAAGCGACTTGGAAATGTAGACGCAAGTTGGAAAAGTACACGCAACTTGAAACACAACTTTCTCGAATTTTAAATTGAAATGGTGCAAGTTGGCGACAAAGGGCTCCTTTGAGTCGCAGACACGGCTCTACTCGGGTTCGCTCCCCGCGCCTGTTTTGTTTAGGCTTTTTATTGTTCATAATGCGAATTGTTTTATTCTTTCGACGATTATATTTATTATTCCGAGCAGGCCCAAAGCTTTATCCAGGAACAAAATTAAAAACTGGATTGTAAAGTTTTAAATTCCGTTTTGTGTCAGGAGAAAAGAATGTGCTTAATCCTGTTTGTACGCGACATTTACTTACCTTTGGGGCCTTATGGCTAGCTGTTTAAAGCAATCCAGTTTCGGCGATGAAAAAATGTTGCGCGACAGCAAACCGTATCTAGGCGCGTTAAGGTTCACGTTCGCGTGATTTTTCGAACTGCGCGGTTTTCTGTCCCTGGATACATAGTTACTAATGATGTTATCTATATAAATATAAAAGCGAAATGCCACTCACTCACTTCATCTCAAATCCTCAAAAACTACTTGATCTACAAAGCTGAAATTTGGGGTTTGAATCCACGGATCCCGGTATCGGTTTGAATTTTGGCAAGTAGATCTCTTACTGGGTTCATAATTTTATTTTATGAAAGGGCCTAATTAAGATGAACAAATCAAAAATTTAAAGTTTCTATTAAAATCTACCATATATTTTAAATAAACATGTCAATGGCAATCTGTAAATTGTTGGCACTAGGCTCCGAAACGAATTTGAATATTTACATGTAGATAGTAATATTGTATTTCACATTACATCGCTTACATTCTCTATGCCACCGACAAAACTTATATAATCAATACCATGTGGAATTTTACTTCCAATGAAATACCAAAACGCTAGAAAACATCCACCACGACCGGGTCCGACCCGCCATAATCACTTATAGAGAGAACAATTTCATCACAGTACTGGAGTTTGCAAAACGATTGACAGGGACGTAGGTGGAGTAGGGCAGGGCTCCTTGCCCCAACTCTGATAATAATTGAAAATATGAAGACTGTAGGAATGACATCGGGGAGCTTCCTTTACACAGTTTATTAGCTGAATTGAAATAATAACTAAAGCAAATTCGTTTAAGTTGACAAAACTGTAGTTAAATATAACAGAAGTCTCGGACATTGGTACACGTGAAGTTGAATTAAAAAAAAATTACAATAATTGAATTTCCATAACAGCTTTTGCACACAGTTTTACAACAAAGGGGAATCGAAGAATTTTCTTGTTGAAAAGATGGGCTCTTCGTTTGAAAGATAAAAACATTGTATTCCGTACGAACTAGTCTTCGAACGAACAAACGAAAAGAACTGGCACAGTGCGAAAATGCAGTTTCTTTTCGTTTAAAAACAATATGTATCACGATGAAACTACATCCTCGTACGTAATTATAATATGGTCTTGTCGAAAACGGTAATGGAAATATAACATAAATCGAATTCAATGGAATGCATTATGAATATATAGATAAATAGATAGAAACTCTTTATTGTGCGCACCAAAAATAAAAGTTACAGATAAAAAAGCTTAAGAACTAGTCCTACAACTACGCTAAAAGCGATCTCTTTCAAGCAACTATTCGATGGATATAATTAACGTATAGGTTAGACGGGTAAAGTAGTAACTACTTAAAATTATACAATAAATTTAATAATAATATATGATACACATAATAAATAAATACATAATAAATATGTTGAGATATATTGAGATGCCCCACGGAGCAGACCCTAGATCCGTCCCCTGGCAGGCAACAGTAGCCAAACAACGTAGCCCACGGGAACTTAAATAGGATAACCGCATCAGTCCCTCACCCTCGACCCTGTGTTTCAGTTCAGTACAGTCCCGTATTTCCCCACAAAGGCCAAACTTCACCTGTGCGGTGGCATATACAGCAGCTTTGTACTAACTACGGACATATTTAATCATCTATTTTATCACACTTCACACTAACATTATATAGATGTGAAAGTTTGTGTGTGAGTAAGCTAATGTGTGTATGTTTGTCCGCACTCAACTCCGTAACAGCTGAACGGATTCAAATGAAATTTGGAATGGAAGTAGCTAATACTTTGGATTAATACAGGGTTACTAGTAATAAATAATAAAATAAAAATAAATATTCGAGACATTTTTTCACACACGGTCATCTGACCCCAAACTAAGCAAAGCTTGTGATACGGCTGCCAGAGACTGATATACATACATATATAGTTTTTGAATACATACTTAAATAGATAATAATATTAACAACCAGATATAGAAGAAACACAAATGTTCATCACACAAATGTTTGTCCTAGATGGGAATCGAACCCACGCCCCCAAGCTCAGAAGGCAGGTTCTCTACCAACTGAACCAACGGGCTATCATGTAAATGACGTACGCAGCCCTAAAAACTAGACATATTTAGCACATAAGTGGACCAGTTGGTAGTGAACCTACCTTCCGAGCTTGGAGGCGTGGGTTCGATTCCTACATAAGACAAACATTTATGTAATAAACATTTGTGTTTGTTCTATATCTGGTTGTTAATATATATTTAAGTATGTATTTAAAACTATATATACCTATATATGTATGTATATCAGTCCCTGGCAGCCATATCACAAGCTTTGCTTAGTTTGGGGTCGGATGACCGTGTGTGCAAAAATGTCCCGAATATTGAACCTAAAACGCTTGTTCTAACGTCGTATAAAAAGTGCGTTCCACGTTGTGGAGACTTGCCTCTTGTCTCGGCATAGTTTGCATAACAAACCCTTAATCCAAGCCAACGAGAGCTGGAGTAATCTGAGAATTTTACACAGAAGAATTTTTAATATCTCGCTGGATCTTTATTAAAGTCGAGTATATAAAGGAGGCGAATAAGAATCGCGTCCAGTGCCACTAACGCCTTTGTGTTGAGGGGGCGGGTGGTAGGGTTGCCACTTATGTGCTAAATATGTCTAGTTTTTAGGGCTGCGTACGTCATTTACATGATAGCCCGTTGGTCCAGGTGGTAGTGAATCTGCCTTTTGAGCTATGTGATGAACATTTGTGTTTGTTCTATACCTGGTTGTCAATATCTATTTATGTATGTATTTAAAACTATATATGTATGTATATCAGT
This sequence comes from Agriopis aurantiaria, assembly GCA_914767915.1. Lineage (NCBI taxonomy): Eukaryota > Metazoa > Arthropoda > Insecta > Lepidoptera > Geometridae > Agriopis > Agriopis aurantiaria. The sequence continues at coordinate 866,180 of OU611982.1, forward strand.
CTCTGGCAGCCATATCACAAGCTTTGCTTAGTTTGGGGTCAGATGACCACGTGTGCAATAATGTCCCGAATATTTATTTATTTTATTTATTTAACAGGCAGGTATAAGTCCACGTTTGACCACTAAGTTGGTGGTAAAAATTATTATAGTACACGAATTGAGTTATTGTTACCTCTACAACCCGATTTTTTACCGACTTCAGAAAAGAAGAGGTTCGTCATTTAAGAACGGATTTGGAAGATTGATTTTTATTTTATGTGAAAGGATTAACTTTCATAATGAACACATAAATTTCATCAAAACCGGTTCAGTAGTTTGGATTTTAAACCAAAATAGCTGGGGCTACAAACTGCAATAAATATATTTTGATTTGATTTGGTTACTTGGATAAAATATCCAAAAAAAATAATTAAAAAGTCGTCAAACCACAAAATCCCGCAACTCATCCCCGGAGATTTTAGTGGTAAACTGCTGAGAGGTAAACATTTTGTGGCGTTACTAACTTGTTGCGGAAAATAGTCATACACGATAACAAAACAGAGCTATTTTAAGCGTAAATAAAGTTTCTAAGCAACGCTATTAATCTGAACATAGTATAAATTAAAGTCGATTTCCGCGTCTGTCTGTCTGTATGGCCGCTAACTCCTAAACCACGCAACGGATTTTGATGCGGTTTTCACAATCAGTTAGATACATTTTCACGGAAGGTTTATTTATATAACTAGTGACCCGCCCCGGCTTCACACATAAATTACACCCGTGCGAAGCCGGGCGGGCGGGTCGCTAGTAAAGTATAAATTTGATTAATTCGCAATAAAAAAAAAGTCTAAGGTTTAACAACCAAGTGGTGACCCTAATGCTAAGGCGGGCGGGTGACAAGCGACGGGTGGGAGGGACATTTTGCAATGCCTCGGCTTTTTAGTTTGAAAATACGGGATCTGTAAAAGCTGCGAACAAAATAGTAAAACCTTAAAGCCTTATATAGCTGTAACACCAAGAAAATACTAAAAGTGGCGTGAACTAAGGACCAATGAAATTGAAGGAATCTAGTGATGATGGTTTTAACGATTATCACCATCATCATTTCAGCCGTAAGACGTCCACTGCTGGACATAGGCCTCCCCCATCGATCTCCAAAGGGTCGGTTAGAATGCGGCCTGCATCCAGCCTTTCCCTGCGGTCTTTTGCAGGTCGTCTGTCCATCTTGTGGGTGGACGTCCTACGCTGCGCGTACCGATTATAATTCCCAACAAATGCAATAATTTTGAGAAAATTGTATTTCCAAAATGCATGCTAATTTGCAGTAAATAATTTAACGGTAAACCTCCGACAAACAACAATGAATTTTGTTACAGAAACTTGTACAGTTCTGAGAGGTTTAACGTGACCGTAAAGGACATAGTTGACTGCTGTAGAGTAACAAAGGCTTCCTTAAAATGACTCGCTAAATACCCGGGGGCTGCCGCAAGCATGTTCAACTTTAACAAAGTATCTCTGAAGAGTAACTCCATCAAAGTCTCCTTTGAGGCAGACCACCTCTGGTTCATTTTAAAAGGTAAGAGTCAACTCAGAGTCATTTCTCTGCGATCAGTCACTACGGAACGTTGCCATATTAATTCATGCTAACTGCATTTTGTGAAGTCCTAAAGATATGGTAATTTTACCTAATAATAGTCATTGTAATAGGATATATTGTACAGATTTTGTGTAATAACAAGTATACATTTTAATTTTTTTATAATTTTCGATAATCTTCAAACGGCTGTACCGATTTTCATGAATCATAGATACGAACAATCTCGATCAAATCAAACAAAAAAAACATCGGTTCATCTATTTGGGAGCTACGATGCCACAGAATTATACGCCTTAAATTTATATCACCCTTCCTATATGAGTTTACTAGCTGCGCCCCGCGGTTTCACCGGCGCAGTGATGATGATGATGAAAAGTAGCCTATGTCACTTTCTGGCTCTTGTACTATACCCATGCAAAAAATCAGGTTGATCCGTTGTTCCGTTGCCGCGTGAAAGAGGAACAAACATCCATACATCTATACATCCATACATACAAACTTTCGCGATTATAATCTTAGTAGGATTCTACGTTCCCAGTAAAAAAAACTAAAACATGTCTTAGCGTTATAATTATATTCCTACCGACTTCGTATTTAAATGTCATAGATAAATAAACAAATAAAAGTATTTTTTAGGTACTTAATTATTACCAAAAAAAATTGTTGTTTTTTAGGGTTCCGTACCTCAAAAGGAAAAAACGGAACCCTTATAGGATCACTTCGTTGTCCGTCTGTCTGTCTGTCCGTCTGTCAAGACCCTTTTTCTCAAGAACGCGTAAAGGTAGCAAGTTGAAATTTATACTAAATACTTGGGTTCACGGTTTCTTTCGGCTGTAAAAAAATAAAAGTTGTAAGTCAACGCAATCAAAAGATATGAACGTTTATGTCGCATATTTTGCGATTTCACAGGAGAACCAAAACCTATAGGGTACTTCCCGTTGACCTAGAATCATAAAATTTGGCAAAAAGCAAGGTCTCATAGCACATATATAGGAATAAATCCGAAAGTTATAAATATGAAGGTATATCATTTAAAAATGATTATTTTGCTATTACAAACTTAGATTTTGTAGTTGGAATGTATGGAAGAACCTTATTGTCAACTACAAACTTAAGTTTGTCTTTCAATATTTTAACTTCAGTTAGTTTTTTTTGTCTCGCGCTCTGAGGGTTCCTTTATGTCGTATATTTTGCGATTTTACAGGGGAATCAAAACCTATAGGGTACTTCCCGTTGACCTAGAATCATGAAATTTGGCAAGAGGCAAGGTCTCATAGTACATATATAGGAATAAATCCGAAAGTTATAAATTTGAAGGTATTTAAAAATAATTATTTTGCTATTACAAACTTACATTTTGTAGTTGGGATGTATGGAAGAACCTTATTGTCAACTACAAACTTCAAAGTTGTCTTCCCAGAGACTGTGGGATCGGCCGATCTGCGAACTAGCATGGAAATCGCTACTAGATACGTGTCCTAGTATTGCAGATCGCGCTCGTATTCTTGCTGTCTCTGTTTGGGAATCGGGACTTTGGTTGCAAGCCATGCCCTCTTTTAACACAGGTAGCCTTTTAGATCCAACCGCATTTCGTCTAGCTGTCAGCTTACGCTTGGGTGCAAGGTGCTGTGAGGCCCATCGCTGGCAGTGCGGTACTGCTGCTGACCAGCTCGGTCACCATGGTCTCTCTTGCTCGAGAAGCGCTGGTCGTATTGGCCGACACGCTAGCCTGAACGACATCATACGCAGGGCACTTTCCACCGCCAATGTCGCAGCTGTGCTCAAACCGAGTGGTCTTGCGCGTGACGATGGAAAGAGGCCTGACGGTATGACACTTGTGCCCTGGAGGTTGGGGCGGCCCCTTGTATGGGACGCAACTTGTGTCGATACTTTGGCGCCGTCACATCTTCCTGAGACACAGGGTAGGGCTGGCGCGGCTGCTAATTCGGCAGAGCAGCACAAGCGTCGCAAATATGCTAACCTCGGCAGTGGTTACATATTTGAGGCGTTTGGGGTCGAGACATTGGGCCCTTGGGGACCGGGAGCTCACCTCATTTTAAAAAATCTTTCAGAGCGCCTGGTTAATGCGACGCGTGACCAAAATGCTGGCGTGTTTCTGGCTCAACGCATTAGCATTGCCATTCAACGTGGTAATGCCGCCAGCATGTTGGGTACGCTGCCAACTGGTAGTGGGCTTGAGTATTTGGATTGTCTTTAGACCTTCAACGGTCTATGGGCAGTCTAACTGTATTTGTAGTGTTAGTTTTAGCTTGTATTTTGTTTAGTTATTAAAGGCACTTGCCCAGTAAAAAAAAACTACAAACTTAAGTTTGTCTTTCAATATTTTAACTTCAGTTAGTTTTTTTTTTGGTCTCGCGCTCTGAGGGTTCCATCTAACGGAACCCTCAGAGCACGAGTCCTACTCGTACTTGTCCGGTTTTTTTTATTACATTTTAAACGGGAAATCGAAATCTGAAAAAATTCCCTTTCTAGTTATAGTAAAAAAATAAATAAATTGTATCTACGTTTCATAACAATCAATTTTTTTGTGAATAGTGAGTACTATGATACGTTTTGTTTCGGAAAATGTAAAGTTCCTGTAGGATATATTTAGATTGATAGGATATTTCGGGCAAAAACTTTATAAAATGTAAGTCAATTTATTTACTCACGGCCGTTGATCAAAACTGTTTGAAGCTAGTACTTTATAAGTCCAGCGAGAAGCTATTTAACCGAGGGTCTGTCCACACCGAGACACGTACTCCCGATTGCTCTTCGTGAGAGATGACGTCGTAACGCCCCCATCGCTCAGTTAAGCCGTTCTGATGAAGGAAATATGGCCCGCGCCTGACGGATCAGGTCGACCTGACACTGCGATCGGCGTTTTGTTATCTATGGCTTTATTTTAGGCTCTTGTGAAGTGAAGGCAAGGCAGCGAAACTCGACATCGGAGGACGCAACTAGGAAATAATTTCTAACTCATACCTACACTTACTTATTATTATTATTAATTTATTGGGCATTATAAAAATTGCCAAAATATTATATGAACCCATTGACTCCGAACTAGTAATAAATACTGTGTTTCGGGAGTCAATGGCCTCTCCCATTAGATGTTACTAACTAAATGCCAAAACACAGACTAAAATATATATATAATAATATATAAAAAAGTTATGACAAAAAAAAATATTACAAAAGTTATTAATTTATACAAAACAAATAAAATACATAACATATACAAATACAGGCAAATTTTAATATAAATAAATAAATAAATAAATATTTGGGACATTTTTGCACACACGGTCATCTGACCCCAAACTAAGCAAAGCTTGTGATATGGCTGCCAGAGACTGATATACATACATATATAGTTTTAAATACATACTTAAATAGATATTAACAACCAGATATAGAACAAACACAAATGTTCATCACACAAATGTTTGTCCTACGTGGGAATCGAACCCACGCCCTCAGGCTCAGAAGGTAGGTTCACTACCAACTGGACCATCGGGCTATCTAATATCAAATACATACACTTAATAAGGCGATAGTATAATACATAAGAATCAAACAATAAAGCTATTAAAAAGTCATATAAATGTTACTTGTACTTATAATACTTATAATAAATGTACTTATATGAGTAAACAGAAAAACATTCGAGCTTATACTAACATAATGACGGAAACGTTTTACGTTATCTGAGACTGGATCAGTCATTATATTAATGGACACAACATTGATAAATATTAAAGAGGCTTTATTAACTTCACTGATACTGTTGGGAAATATCCTGTCTCCTCTGAGTTTTTTCCTTTTATATTTTTTTTTTTCTGAGAAAGTCTATCTTCATTAAATTACTACTTCCCTGCTAAACTTGATGAAGATCGGTGCAGCTGCTTAGCCAGTTTAATGAAAAGAAACATAAAACAGTCATACTCGTATAATGGACCTTTCACACGTTATTAGTAAACGCTCTACTTAGAAAAAAGGCGTTCGGAGGCCTCTTAAAGCGGGCTCAAATTAGCGTAGTTCAGAAAGTGTTTTTTGGCCGCTAACTCACCTGATCTTAAGCGATAATGCGGTGGAGCACGCTTGCCGAAAGTTAACCGATTCACTCTCGTGATTTGAAGACACCCAGATTGTAACTATTGGGGAACACCCATTCAGGCAGCGCATTCCACAGACTAGCAGTTCGCACAATAAAAGTGGAATCAAAGCGCTTCGTTCAAGTTTTCGAGATAGGTAATAGTTACCTGGTGTTGGTTCCAGGTGGATCTGTCATGCCGGAACACCAGGCAGCAGGTGGGCGCACTCTTCACGCGCAGCAACTTCGTCACGCTCAAGTACGTGACTGACAACTGGGGCACCGACGCGAACGGCTTCAAGCTCATCGTTACTGCAGTAAAGGACCCTAGTAAGTACTCGCTGTGGTAATATTGCTGTGGTGTTTTATGGTATTATTGTTTACTCGACGTCGGAAGACGCAGCGTAGGTAGGCCTCCCACTTAAGATGGACCGAGGACATTGTGAGAGTCACGGGCATCCAGTGGATGCAGATGGCAGGCTGCCGTTCAGAGTGTGGAGGTTAAAGGAGGATGCCTATGTTCAGCAGTGAACGTCTTCTGGCTGATTATGAAGCATACTCGCTGCGGCAATACTGCTAGATAAGTAGTATACTCGCTGCAGTATTGATGCGCCGAAGGTTGCACAGACGAAGTTTTAGAAGAAAAAACAAAAAAAAAAACAAGAAAAGTAACTTTTAAACTTTCGTGATTTGAATACATGTTTAGGTTATAGATAGGAGATAATATAGAAGCATTAATACAATACATATACACATATACAAATAAACAAACATACATAATTATCCTTCTTCCTCGCGTTGTTCTCCTCATGTCTGAGGGTCGTGACCACCTCACACCAGTCCCTCCTTAATGATTTTTACGCCATCTTCCCCTATTCTCGGCGACATGCAGTGCATTGGCAAACGATCTCGAGACCGCAGCCCGATGCGTTGGTCCGACCAGATTCGCACCACCTTAGGTGCGAATCTGGTCGGACCAACGCATCGGGCCAACAATCTGGTCGGACCAACGCATCGTTTGCCATCGATAATTTGCTAAGATACCGCTCCCCACCTAAACATACATATATACACCCTAAAAATATTTTTTCCTTCTTGATCAGTCGGGTAAAAAGCAACAACTCTTCCACACAACCACAACACACCATCTGGAAGAAGTTGTTTATTAGCGACTAGAGGGCCTCCTAGAGGCCTCTAGAGGCCTCCTTTCTTTTCTACACGAAACGTCCTTTGTAGTGTTAATAAAGTGATAGTAAGGTGTTAGTGATAGTCATTGTTTTGCATAGTGCTGCCTTCTTTTTCAACCGACTTTTAAAAAGGCGGAAGGTTCTCAAACCGGCTCGTAATTTTTTTTCTTATTATTCGGTCAGGTATTAGTTCAGTCACACCACTAACTCTGCAAAATTAAGCAACATCTATTAGGCAGTTCGTTTAAATTTATAATACAAGAAACTGCCCGATTCCGAATTTTTTTGAATAGCATTATTAGCAGTAAATAGATTGCCAGTCAATCATAACATAACAGAAACTATTACAACAAAGACCCGAGAGAGTAAATTGATTCAATTTTCTCTGCCCCCGACTGAGAGTGTTGGGATAGTTTAATTAGTTTCATAGATAGTTACGCACGTCGGCCTTGTGGCTGACTTGAAGGAAAGCTTGTATTATATCCTTATATGTTATAATCATTGGGATATTCTATATTAATTTGAGTCAATAAGCTAAGTTGTAAACCACAATGATTTTAAACCGTCCAATGGTATACATAGCTAATGGAATGGCTAATGGCTATGGTAATAGCTTTGCTATTATACGTAAAACAACTTGATATTATGAAATACGGATTATATTTATGATTTGTCTGAAATACGGTAGCGCCAAGGTGTACATTACCTGGCTGGTGTTACTTGTATATTTAAGGACAGATAGGACCGATTTTAGCTAATTGAGCTACGGCTCGAGCGCTATACACCAGTAAACTGTCAGAGATAAAAAACTGCAAAGAAAGAAGCATTAGGTCTTTCGTATAAATAAAACGAAAATATATTTCATTGCCGATTGATCAACCGAAAAGCTATTCGAGGCACGTACAACTGTGAAATATGAAGCATAATAGAAAACTGTATAACGTAGATATGGGCTTTACAAATGGCAGTCGTGTTGTTCATATCGTTATCTCAAAAATGTAATAACAACAGCCGATTCGGCGAATGAAGCAATAACACTGAACGGTCCACCGATAAATACAATTTTACAGTAAAAAATTGCGGCACGCGTCCGACCCTATTTCACCCTCTTTAATTTGGCTGAATGTTTATTTATTCGTACAAACAGCCGACAGGGCAGTTCGTTTACACATTCCACCCTTTTATATATATATATTTTTTATTGCGTTCTCTGTCCGGATTCCGTGCGTCCTCGTGCTGACGTTCGACGTGGGAACCTGTTGCGAGGCTGCCATCGTCGCCTCCTTACGTGTCTTCTTTATTGCCTCTTTGTTACTACTTGCTCTGACTATGCTATCTCTATACACATTCACTGTTTCATTGATTTTGTCTTTGTACTGAGCTTTGATATTTCTGTTTTCTGTTTATTTTGTGTTTGTCCAGTAATTCATTATAATTAATATTACTTTAGTCTTCATAAATAATAAGACACCGATGCCGTTTATTCCAATTAAAGTACCTAACTAAGGCATCACTGACGGTAGCGGAATTAATTAAATGCGATATCGCTAACGGAGATAAATTTCGCTCAGACGTTAAAATTACATTCGAATATGAAGCAACAATGAGAGATGGAGGCACAAAGGAAGCAATTAAGTTGTCTAAAAACATTCCCGACGGAAACCTTTGTTTAGCACATACACTCGAAAATGCCTGCGTCTTTGAGCTCCAAGTATCTAACACCAATTAGATTTTCCGCTTCGGTGCGTGGAAAAGTATACTGCAAAGGATTTGCCAAGTTTCAGCGAGACTTACATGAACACTGAGAGGGTTGGCCTCATACACGTTTCCACTTTCATCTTATTTACCTAAATACATTCTTTTGATGTTTATATTCCTTTTATCTGGGTTTTTATGGATATTTAAATATTGAGGTTTTCAAATGATTGTGGTACGAAAACACTCCCTTGAGGCATTCTTGTGTAAATCAGACAAAATGTAATACTATTATACATCAAATATACTTGGCTGTTTTGAAATGTTATCCATCATATCCTTTGTTACAGAAAACGTAATTATTCAAACATTTGATTATATCAGAGTTATAAGTTCTAAGAAGTTATATTGTCAAACGCTTTGTCTAAGACAAATATTTTTCTTTGTGTCGGAGTAGGGGCCAAGCAATGTGATATCTGATATTATTGGCAATTCGTTGGATTGAGTGACAGTTATCGACAAAGTATGATAGTAAAGAAGGGTCATTAGAGATATTCACACTGGATGAGACGTCGCGTCGTAAAATTTTTATATGCGGGCCATTAAATCAGTAGCATTAAAGGGTATTGTGTTTCATAAGAGGTTGTTAAAACGCGATAAATGGGATCACTTTCTTTACATTTATTTTGTCATCGTCGAAGAGTACCTACTTTGTTAGTTGAAATACAATTTGTTTATATTTTGATAGTACATATATTTTATTTCAACTTGGCGTAATCATAAAATTACACATTTTTTTTAATTCTAAACTGTTTTTCTCTTCTTCAGCAATAATCTGTAGTTTAAATCTAAAACATTCCAATCCCCCGAAAACCGTAAAATCTTCCCAACAACGAAGTAGCCGCCACTAATAATGCAAAGTCGATGCAGGAAGTTGTGGCCGATAATAGGGCCGGCGAGAACTCTCCCCATTAAGACATAGTTCGCAGTTCCGGAGTTCCACCATTTAAGATGAAGTTCCGGACGGCGGCGCTGCTGTGGACACTCCGTGCATACTTACGAGAGATTGTTTATTGTTCACAGTTTTTGGGGTTGTTAACTCCATCTATTGAGTATCTATTGAGTCGAGACTAGCTTTGTTTTCAAGTTTTTAAACTTTCGTTTGTTTTTATACCGTTGGTTCAATAAGAGTTTTGATTCGCGTTTTTATGATATGGGAGCATCACCTGAATTCCATTTTTCAAAAATGCCAACGTAGTCGTGCAGCTTGTTTGAAAAATTCCTTGTCAACGCGAGAATTTGCTCACAAAGTACAATATACTCGTATTTACCGCACATGCCATTGAATTATGCAACAAAAACACGTCGCACACCCCTTTGGAATAAAATTTTAAACAATACATGTCTCCCCCCGTGGAAAGCTTTAGAAGCGAAGCGTACCTGCGCGTCAATGTGTGGCACAGGGAGAGAAACACCCTCCGACCAGTGTTGAGATCAAAGCAGTGTCTCTTGTCCCGAGTTGCTTCGTGCGCGGCTTACTCTAAGTTTGTGTGGTTTTGCAATCCGTCTGGCGGGTCTTCTTGTTTAATGAGGTTACGTTTTGTAGAGCTTACTTGGGGCCGTCCTTTTGAGTTTGTTCAATCTTGAGTTGTATGTCATTTGTTTGTTACATTATGATTACAGATAATATTGTAGCTTTAGCTTCTTGATTTAGCTAATTTGATAGCCCGTTGGTCCAGTTGGTAGTGAACCTAACTTCTGCACTTGGGGGCGTGGGTTCGATTCCCACCTATAGGACAAACATTTGTGTTTGTTATATATCTGGGTGTAAATATCTATTTAAGTATGTATTTAAAACTATGTATGTATATTAGTCTCTGGCAGCCATATCACAAGCTTTGCTTAATCTGGGGTCAGATGACCGTGTGTGCCAAAATGTCCCGAATATTTATTATATTTATTTATTTAATTAATTTAGAAAAAAATATACTCTTCCTTTGCATAACTGATACCTTTTGTCCTTTAGATTCGAGTGTTAACATTAATGAAACCCTTTCAAGTCAAACTGTTTTGAGTACAAAGCTGTGCTTCGCACAGGGCCACAGTCCAATTCATTACATCTAAATTGAGAAGGATCAGAGACCAGCGCTTTGTTTTTTTTAGATTTTAATGATCATTAGCGCACATTTTACCAGAACAATTACACTAGGGTTGTCGCGCCGGTGTCAAACCACAGCCGGCGGATCTATTGTTCGTTTTTTTGTACATTTTCCCGACATTTTCTATCAGGATGAAAGTCCAATTATCCCCTCTGACACCGCGTCAGCAGTTTTATTGTATGGCTTTTCGAATAGAAGTTTGCAGGGTTTGGTTTTGATTCAATAACAGCTATATATTTTTGACGCTGTGTCACTGGTAAAGTGGATTTATGTTTATTTGATAGTCCATTTTTACTCTAGTGCCCATTATTGTATACCTATTGGACAAATTTGTGTACCTATACTGTTATTAACCAAAAAAATATTAACATTGGTGTTACAAACTTTCGTCCTCTGTAGTGTTTTCGTACATAACTTTTACGATAAAAACTTTAGTTACCTACCAATGATGATCCGTGCCTATCATAAATCGTCAATTTCATAAATACCTCATTAGATATTTAGTTCTTATTAACACTTACAATGACATCTTCCATCGTTTAATTTATCATGAGCATACCTCACGATGGCCTGCCATAAAACGAAGTGCCACTTGCCCTCACCACTCACCGTACCGTGGTTATTTTTGCCCCCTCTCCCCACTGTTCCAGAGCACGGGTGCAAAGACTTCCGGTGCAAGCAGCGGGAGTTCTGCGTGCACGCAGACCTCATGTGCGACGGAGTGGATCACTGCGCAGACGGCTCCGATGAAGACAGCGCAGCGCTCTGTCCCGGTAAGCATCCTACCAAAAGATACCTATCTTTTAATTCAATATTAATATTTAAAGTTGTCTCAATAATCTGCCGCAGCAGATTGTTCCTACACACGGGAGTGTGGATCTTGTCTCACAGCGGTCATCTCCTTTCACAATTTACTAAAGGTTTATTTATAGCATTCTTGCCGGCGTCTACTCAAGCCACCCCAGCTCCTTGAAGGAGCATCAATTCACGGCCCGGTGGTACTGGCGTAGTTAGAGGTGGATATGGTGAAATAGCTCAACATTTTTCAATGCAAGTTCCACTCTTGGTAATCTAGATGTATTGTTTTTCCATATCAACGTTTTGCTGCGGAGACACACTCCAAAGTAGTCGTAGTGATGCGCCATCCTCCAGCTTAAGTTACTGAGACAATGACGATGCTCCCTGCAATGCATTAATCTGGTATATGCTTTGCATGTTTCTTCTTTTAATGTCTTAAATGTTCGCTGGTTCCAGACGGCACAGGTGCAACAGGTGGCGGGCCATGGGTTGCCGCGGTAGCAGGCTCAGCACTGCTTGCCGCCGCCGCCGCCGGGGTCACCGCCTGCTGCTACTGCCGCCGTCGCGCGCGCAACCAACGCACCCATCTACACTGTTAGTATACGGGGTACATAGGAGCTTGCAGACCACTGGCTTTAGTTGCGCTCTTTGATGATGATCACATTGAAGGATCACATTGGGAGAAAGAGTTAAATAGTTTCAACTTATTTTAAAGAATAGTGCAAGTTTCAAGAACAACTCAAATAGAGAGTGTGATCCGATCTGGCTGATGTATTGTGTCTGAGGTTTTTATCAGTATGTTGTATATCTGCAATCTGTTTTCCAATATCTTTTCAAGCCATCAATAATTCACCCGATTCGAGTTGCTTTAAAAAGTGAAACATATGAGCGAGTCCTTTTTACAATTTTACTGTGCCCAAAACTCATCTCAAGGGCTACTTACAGCCAGTGTACTTACTGCTCGTTATCTCATTTAAAAGGTCCAGGCTAGACCCGTGTTTATATTAAAATAAAATAGCAATTATACTATCGGCCCGATCCAATTTTAATAGAAAGGTCTCAAATATAAGAAAACACAGAGAATGAAAAAAATATATGAAGAAAAATTTAGGAACTCTGAATTAAAGAACCTCACAGTACCATGTCGAGAATATTTCTAATATCTCCACCACAAAAAACACCTCATCAAAGTGCCTACCTAAATATGCCCGTAAGTTTTCAAGCTCAGTAGGTACCCAATGTGACTGGATTTTTTCCTTTTTTCTTTGCTTTGTGAATAGCTTTATTTTTATTTACTGGCAAATTACCCGCAATGTTATACCACACACTTGAATTATGGTTTAATAAGGTATTGAAATGAAATATGAATGCCACTAGCTATCATTCGTACAATATCAGTGTCATCCAGTGTACTCAACGCTTTGAAATCATGACCGTTTGAAATCCAGACGTTATCAGTGTCTATCGTTTTGCTACGAATATAGAAGTGTTTTGCCACAAAAGCATACTGCAAATTAATTTGTACTCGCTACCTATATAGTAACCTATAGTGTAACTCTAGCCTATCAACGATCCCTACTAAGTTAGTGCCTTTTATCACCCCTGTCTAGTAGTGTCATCTAGTTTAGTAAATAAACTTCTGCCAAATAGGGAATATGCATGTGTTTTTTTTATATTTTTAATTAACTGTTTACATCGTTATATCATAGTAAAAAATATAATTACAGTTGGAAATGCTCAAATTAATTTTTAAAATAATATTTAAAACATTGAATAAATTTGAGCTGTTTGAACGCCGCAATTTTTCGCGGGCCTTGGATGACGTCATAAGCCACGTTCTGTGTTTGTTTACTATAGACGATACAGTTATTTCACACAGATTTTCAGTTTTATTGATATCCAGACCATGGAAGAAGCTAGAAAACATTTTTATAGGTATCGTCTTGTGCCAAAGTGTACAAACACTATTAGAAATACACCCAATAAAGTGTTTTTTTCCTATTCCAAGAGATGCGAAAATACGTAAACAATGGTGTAAGGTTATGAGAAGAGATGAAGTATCTCCAACATCATGTTTGCATTGTCGTGAAGATCATTTCAATGTTAGTAGTTATATTTTGATAGCATGGTGTGAGTTAGAAGTATGTTTAGTATTGAATATTATGCACTCAACAAACAAACAATAATCATAATCATAATCATAATCATATTTATTAATAACAGTTGTTACAGGTCATGTCTATTACAAAATGGGTAAAAAATTAAATTATTAGTCTCAATATTGAATTGAGTACCTATATTGTACTATAATCGAGTATTTATGTCTAATCTCCAGTAGAAATAATAATATAACACAAAAAATACCGAATTAGAATTAATACAAATTACTATTAAAATATATTAATTATTAAAATAGAATAATAGTATGTCAAATACAAATTTAAAAATATAAAAATACAAAAACAAGTCAAAAAATAATAATAAGAACACGACACATCATACAAAAGATATCACTAACAAAATGTAGGTAATAAAATAAAATTATGTGTGTCAATAATAAAAATTTAGGATTCAAATTGCACAAATTCATCATAGCTGTAGAACGTTTGCTCGACAAGCCAGCGCTTGAGCCGTGACTTAAAACTGCCCATCGTGGGCGCAGACGTGATATGAATCGGCAGCTTGTTATATACTGTTGGACCCATAACATGTGTCGACTTTGCCGACCTCTCCAGCGCGCGAGGCACCTCCGCGAGTTTGTCCCTGTTGCGGGTGCTGCTGAGCATCTTGTAAGAGGCCTGGTTTAATCTGACATAAGTAGTTACATTAAGTATTTAGAGTAAACAGTATTCACATTTAAAAAAAAACTTAAAAATTCACGGAAAATTACGGAACATAAGTAGTGTTAGGTATAATTACTTATAAATTATTATAATATAGACAGTAGAGCAGCAAATTCATAAAAATTTTAATGACCAATGATTATGAATAGGTTATGAATTATGAATAGGTTATGTTTTGGTATTTACTGCCGAGTGCATTTATGTGTAAAAACCTATGTAATGGATTAAAATATATCATGGATTATAACAATTACCTTGCCGCTTTCAACTTCAACTTAACTGTAAAATCTGGATTTGATGCAAAATATGCTGTCATTATGAATGCATCTAGATATTTTTGGTAGATTGTCCGAATGTGCTTTGACAAAACCAGTCTCAGTCATCGTCGTAAATGATCTCTAGTCTCACGAGAATGCTAAAATTACACTAGCTAATGGAAAAAACTACAGGAACTCAATATAAAACGATTTTTCTCTCAAACACTACTAAAACAGTATGAATATCGACGCCGCTAAAGGCAATGTTGTGGCTTTTGACGTCATATTTCGTTTCGACCAATGGTGAAGCGTTTCGCAAATTTGAATTTCCCTCTTATATTTTGCACTTTTTATTTAATATTTTAAGCAATTAAAATGTAAATAAATGAAAAAAAAATCTTTTAGATATAAAGTCAGAACAATAAAGATTCGGAAAAAAAATATTTCAACCAGATTTAAACCACATGCATATTCCCTATTGTGGTACCACCGCTTTTTGTTTGGCAATAATCTGGTTAAATGACTTACTTATCACCCACAACAGAACGGAGTTTGTGAATGCGTTTGGTATTAGAAGTTGTGTGTTTGTTACCAACTTTATCAAAAACATCTGGACTGATTTAAATTCCTTTTTATTTGAAAGCAGATTTCATTTTAGTGGTTCGCTATGTTAGATCAAATCTGTCCAGACAGCGCGGTTCATAAGCTATGAGTTCGTTTCCGAATTGGTCGTGGGTTTTAGTGGTATAAATAAAGCTTTTATTATACCTTACTTTGCGTTTCTTTTTAATTTTTGTAGTGGAATGTGCATTAATTGTAAGATCACAATAATTATGATAATAAGTCTTGCATTTTTTCCTAAAACGAATTGATTTAGATACAAGTTGGCTTGGTTTTATTAGATTGAACCACTTTCACTAAATTTAACTATTTTTGTTTAAAATTGGCTTGTTTTTATTCAGTTTAATCACATAACTTTTACCTAAATTCACTTAGAATCGTAGAAGTGATCTCCGTAGCACTGTTAGCAAGTACTTGCCTCAGGCTGAACGGAAGATATTTATCGGCTTCTGACCACTTTAATAATGTTTGGCTCTGACTGTAGCGCCACGTCAGCGTGCCAGTAGTTAGTGTCACGTGCTTGCTGGCGTGACGTCACGCTGTCTCACGCCTCTTGTGACGACACCTCACCATGCACTAGCTTTGTTTTGTTCCAGTACCCATTGTTTTTTATCGCCGTCTCGGGGGGTGTGACTAGTAGACTATGGTATGGGTGAGTCTACGACTTAATACTCTTATTAGTCTTTTTCTCAAACATGCGATTAATTAATGTGTATATTATTTGAAAAACAAACCTAAGGAAAATTTTCCTTTAAATATTATATTTATTCGAGACCTCTATTCTCTATTTGGTGGCGTATTTTTGTTACTCCAATATCTTGTTTTAAACTATCACGGTTGTTCACTAAAGTTATATGATTATTTACGGGATATTTACCGTGGTAAGGTTGTGGAATGAGCTCCCGATATTACCACGGTAAATATCCCGTAAATAATCATATAACTCCAATATCTTGTACGTACGTATTTTTGCTATTCCAATGTCTTGTAAATTGTACGTATGTAGTTTTGCTTCTTTGATGCAATGTACGTACGTGTTTTTGCTACTCTGTTACATTGTACGTACGTATTTTTGATCCTTCGATATTTTGTACGTACGTATTATTGCTCCTCCGATAACTTGTATTTATTTCAATGTACAAAAAGGTTTGATTACGTTTTCCCACTACAAATACTAAATGTATAGAGGCTGTTAGAACTAAGACAAAAAATATTTGAACTTTCCAGGTGGTTATGGCTGTTGTCTTGTGATTGGCTCATACTCTCATAGCCACCTGGAATTGGCAATAGGCAACCGTTTAGGCAATTTACTGTTTTACAACGAAATCTAAAAATTACTCCAAAACATACCATACCTATGGATAAAGTTATGCGTAAATGTCCACGCAATGTTTGAGAAAAGTACTACACAAACCTTGGCGGCAACAGGGCATGTATGTACTCACGTATGCTGGTCTAGGCAACACCTCGCCGCACATTTTAACGTTCGTCCGTAATGTCCCTGTCGTCTGCCGATAGGTACAGTATTGCATGTACCTGTTATATTAAGAGTCTATGACTTGTGTGCTCTATACCGCTCGCGCGTTTTAATATTTTGAAGATTTATAATTATCAAAAGTACTTGTATGTGAAATCTAAGCAGAATCAATCAAGAAAATAACATGAAATATTTAGTAGAATTTTCATTTTTTATCTATATTTATCTATACTAATATTATAAAGAGGAAAGATTTGATTGTTTGTTTGTTTGCATTAAATAGGCCCCAAATTACTGAACCGATTTGAAAAATTCTTTCACTGTTGGGAAGCTATACTATCCCCGGGTAACATAGGCTATAATAATCTATACCCGTGCGAAGCTGGGGCGGACCACTAGTAATATTATAAAGAGGAAATATTTGATTGTTTCTTTGTTTGTTTGCGTTGAATAGGCTCCGAAACTACTGAACCGATTTGAAAAATTATTTCACTGTTGGGAAGCTACACTGTCCCCGGGTGACATAGGCTATAATAATCTATACCCGTGCGAAGCTGGGGCGGACCGCTAGTAATATTATAAAGAGGAAATATTTGATTGTTTCTTTGTTTGTTTGCTTTGAATAGGCTCCGAAACTACTGAACCGATTTGAAAAATTCTTTCACTGTTGGGAAGCCACGCTATCCCCGGGTGACATAGGGTATAATCTATACCCGTGTGAAGCTGGGGCGGACCGCTAGTAGTCTATAAAGGTCGGTAGCGTATCTGTGATGCCCCTGGTGTTACAGGTTGGCGGTGGTGGTGGCGACGGTGATCGCTTACCATTAGGAGGCCCGCTAGCTTGTTTACCACCTGCCTACATTAGGCTACATCATCATCATTAACACCAGGCGAGGTAGAGGCTAAATACAAGCCTATAAAAAAAAAAGTTTTGTATTACTTATAATCAGTTGTTGTAAAATTATTTTTCTATTCAGTTTTTATGTTTGAATATTAAAAATGTAATTTTATTTATTGGTTCTGTTCAGATTTTACATAAGTAAATTCAATCATTTTATAGCTTAGAATAACTACACAAAGAAACCAAGTACATTCGCAAAATTTTAGCCATTCAAATTGTGTCATATATGGCTCCAAAAAAAATATAAAATTTTTACTATGACAATTTGCGCGGTGAAATCGTACCACAACAAATCAGAAAAGCAGCATAAGAATTATGGTGTGACATTCCACAGGTAATCCATAAATTTTCTTGCTTAAATCGTTTAAAATACCAATCGAAACGTTAAGCTACAAAGCGAATTTGTAGCTTACGTTTTGAGAAGGCGTTGTTTGGAAACCTACCTTCTCTGAGTAGTTATTCTAAGTTTCGTAGCTTTAAAAATTATGAAATGCGCGAGCGAGATGGAAGGCGCACGATGCGTTGACTTTTAATTCAGGGATTTATGTTGTCTACCACTAATTATATCGAATTACAAGACTATGGCCATTGATTTATATATACAATAATGAGTCTTGCAGTGGGTGCTGGACGGACAAAAAATAAAGGCCGCAGAGTAAATAACCTCGCCATTCCAGGCAAACTGGATGGTCGGATGATAGCACGGTTGGACCCCTCCAACCGTGCTCCATCATCCGACCGTAGGGGAGACTTATGCCCAGGGTAGCAGCATAGGTTTGAAAAAACAGTGGGTCAAGGAATATTTTTGGGGGATAGTTTGTTTCTTTGCATTGTAATCACTAAACCACATAGAGAAATAGACTCCCTGATCTCGGATACATTCGTTTTTATTAAAAAATATTGGCTGACGATAGATATTTTTTATAAATGTGATTAACCTTCATTTGCCCTCTAGTGACGTCATCATTAGCATAACATCAAGCTCTTTCCATGTCATAAAAAAAACTGCAAGCATCACAGGCAAGCATAATCCCAATAATGACATTGACAGTTTTAGTTTTTTTTACAGTTTTGGCAAAGCACGTTATGATATACTATCGATGCTGACCTAATCGCAAATATGTTTGAAATATTAAATATTTTTCAAAATTTTTAAAAATTAATTGTCTGTATACTATAGGTATAGTACTTAGTAATATTTGTACAAAGTTTCAAAACTATTGGTTAACAATACAAACTATTTTTATTACAATTTTATGGTCAAGACTATTGATTTAAAAGTCAATGGGTCATGGTATCAAACTTATTTTAAATATTAATTATACCTATATTTTGCTGAGTTGCATGGTTTTTGAACGCTGATTGGTCCGCTCGAAGTCACGACATCAATACTAGCGTGCCAATGGTAGCCGGATTACTACCTACCGACATCAAAAAGAGGTTTTAATTCGACTGCATTTTTTTGTTGGCAATTCTGTGCAAATGTCTTGACTTTGAATGAAATACCTATCCCATAGACACAGCCCCCTTTGGAGCGCAGGGCAACACGGGTGGCAATACTCGCAATAGGCTACGGACAGATGATTAATTTGTTTAAAAATAACAGGTTTAGTGAAAAATATAATTAAAAGTTATACGTATACTAAAGAAATTATTTAAATCGGCTTGTAAAGTTCTGGGATATAAATATAAGCGTTTGAAGTTTTTGGTCACATTACAAAAGAGTAGCTCTGTCCCTTTCCCGCAAAGTAAATGTCAGTGTGGAGTTTGTATGGTTTACTTACATGTGACGTCATTTGTGAGCAAAGTTCGCTCTCCGTCTAGCAAGACATTAAAATGCTCACACATTCCTTAATTTTGGACACATTTCGTTTTTGTTTTTGGTAATCGGCTCTATTTATGGTCAGGTTTTCTATAATATACTAAAATAATACCAGACCGAGAAGGCACCACAAATTTATATGTGGTTCATGGGTACTCCATGGCGCTCAGACGTTAATGTCAAGTGTTTGCCCCGAATCGAAAGAGCAAGGACCCGGGCGAGCCACCGTACTGAGTGTCTGTGGGGTCGGAGGCCGGTGGCGTTGTAGTGTTGAGGTGCTACATAGACATTTTCCTTTATAAAAACTCCGTCAAACAAGCTGACTGGTGGTAATCAAACCTGAAGGCACCTTCAGACACCTGTAATTCACAAAGAAGATTTTTTGTAAAGCTCGTTGACGCATGTGTCCGTGTAGTAGTTAGGTAGAGTGGAGCGAGTGGTGAGCGTGCGTGTGGTGCGGTGTTACAGTGCAGCAGCTTGGCGCGGCGAGCAGCAACGGCGCGGGGGCCGGGGCTGCGGCCGCCGCCACTGGGGCCACGTCGCTGCCGGGAAACTGGGTGCTCCCTGCGGGCCCGCGCGGGTACACGGCGGCGCGCCCGGGCCGCCTCCGGGCGCGGGCGGCGCGCTGAGCGCGGCCCCGCACAAGGACGAGTGGTTCGTCTGAGGCGGCCCGACGGGCCCGCAGGGCGGGGGCCCCCTTCGTACCGGCCCCCTTCCGCCGCAGTACACGGCGGACGACTGTACACTATCTCCTTTATTCACAAACGTTCCATAAGCTATATAATCTGTGCTCCGACGTGCTCCGTCGCGTTCTCGCTGATACAACGCACGTGGCAGTCACGCGCGAGGACGGGACAGAGCGCCTCTCAGCTAACGCAGCCCTATTGGACGTTTCTGAATAAGATCGTATATCTATGTATGTCCTACCTGGTTTAGCGAGGATTTTTTTAGGTGAATTTTTACTCGTTTAGTGGAAGGCGCGTCGCGCCGCACGCGTGTCGTGGGTGTCCAGTTTTTGGTGTTACGATAAACGCAATGTAAATTTATCGATATAAACATTAAACATTTTTGGCTTATTGTTCGTATGTTATTGGTTTCATTTATGAAATCCGAACTCCTGTTAGGCAGGTTACTACTTACTATACCAAATATATATACATATTGCATTTAAAAAAGGAACAAGTACGACATGGTCTTGTTTCATCTTCGACCACATCTTCGCTTACCAACAGGCGAGTTGGTAGTCACACGCGGACTTATACACGTCGAAGATCTTCTGAATACTGATCATTCCAATTGTTAATAATGATCTACTACCAAGACTTGCCTGATGATGACGATGATGATGATGACAATAAACGAGCTACTATTAATACAGCTGAAAGAAAACTTACCTAACTTAATTATTCTACAATTTGTTTTTACAGCAATTAAGGATGGCTAAAACATTGACACATTGTATTAGAGAAATAAGGGATGTTATAATAAAAAATTGCTATAATAAATTGTATTGCCATCTCGCGGTGAGAAGCTGTACTCCGTGCGAAAAGCTCATGGCCAAAATCCCCAAAAAGGCGATTTACAGGTATGCGTGACAGCGAACTTTTTACATGAGCTTTTCATTATGCGACATTTTTATTCTTAAAATAATTACAGCGCCATCTAGGGACGAGTAGCTAGACTACGTACACTACATGAAAGCTCACAGTAAAACTAAAGCTTCCAAGAAAGCATCATGCGTTACGGGTTCTACGCAACTCGGAGCTTGTAGCTTGTACGAAAATTTGTAAAATAAGCTACAATATACCAATATCGTGTTGAATACTCGTAGACGCGATAATCTGATCTAAATCAAGATATTATGGTAAAGACAGCGCTTTTCAATTATAGTTTCCATTAAAGTTCTTTCATAGGAAGCGTTGTAGCGTTCATTTGTTTACTCTGTCGGCCGGTGACCGGCGAAGTCGCTTGACCGGTGATCGTCACATTTCTTTCACTGTTCAGTTCAGTCGCGTGCAGACCACGCTGTATTGGTGTCGTGTGTCGGGCTTTCCGAGCTTTCGAATCGAACTTATTTCCGTGCGGAAACTTTCAAGCTGTATTAAAGTGCTCGACTTTTGAATGAAGTGAAATTAATTAACAATAGTGATGTGCTGTGAAGTTTTTCGCGGTATTATGAAGTTGCAGTTTGTTGTGCTTCACTAAATAAACGTTTAATTACCCGGTAGTGGTGAGAAAACTAAATATAAGTTTATATAGAGTAGGCATTTATGACTATTATTATTAAAAAGTTTTACTTATAAATTGTATTGTTCTTAAGTAACATTAAAGAGGGTTCTTTGTTTAACGGGACAAAAATCGATTAACCTCTACGATAGAAATATTTTCAATAAACATAAAATTGAAAGTGAGTGTGGATGAGAGTGAACTTTAAAAGGAATGAACCTATCAATCTATCAGGTACTTTTCTATTTTGAGCTATCTGAATGAAAGAGGAGTGAACTGTTCCTATAAAACTTGAAAAGGCTAGGAGAGTAGAAAGACAGTTGGTGGGATAGTATTGTGATGGTGCAGTGAAGTGGCGGCAGGATGAGGTGGTGGGTCTACCTGGCAGCGCTGCTAGTGCTGGCTCAGGGGAAGAAGCGAGCAAGGCATCAGAAACCTGGTAAGTTTCAGTTACAGCGTGGCCGATTGATTTTTGAACCTAAAACGGCGCACCCATCCATAGCATGTGTACCAAAAGCGGTAAAAAGCTATGAAAGCGGCCACCAAAAATATTTCATGGATATTAGACATTTCAATGAAAATGTTATTTTTAGATTTAGTAAAAAAAAGTTCCTCTTTATCTAGAAAATTGAGTCTTCGACAGAACCCTTTTTTGTGCCGTTCAATTCGGTTGCAAAAAGACGAAAAAAATAAAAAAACTTAATTTACTTTTATGTACTATAACCGAAGTTGGTCACTTAGAGACTTTTTGATCCGCATATAGGTACTATCTATTTTTTTTTTCAAAATGCTAATCAAAATGTCTCAAATATCAATGTAATGCCTTCTCAGATCGTTTTCATTCAGCTGTAACGGTTAAGGTAGCTTATTACTGTCACTATCAAAGTTTTCACCCTGTATATATTCTGTGCTACGTGCTACCACAACTCCATAGAAATAAAGTGCAGTGATTCAAAATAAAAATAAAATAAAGTCATGGTCCAAAGGCCACTGTATCCAGACCAAAATACCCAAAAAAAAAAACATCTCCATAGCATGTTTTAGTGGAGGAGCAGTTGTATCTGGAAAGCCCCCTCCCTTTCCAATTTTTTGAAGAATCACCTTAGCTATCTAACCAAACTGAGCGGGAATTTTAACGTTAGCAGGTGATTAACTTTTTTCAATGTGGTGGGTAAGGCAGCGTTTAGTCGCCCAATGCCAAAAGCGCAAAATGACAAAAATAGCAGAAAATCTGAAAACCTATGAATTAAATTGCTAAAAAAATGTTTCATCACTTATAAAGTGGACAATTTTATAAGTGATAAAACATTTTAAAAACAAACCGGGCCGCTCTGTGCATACATTACCATACCCTAATATGTTAACATAAGTGTCACCTATAACCTATATATCTATAAGGTTGCCTGGAAAAGATCGCTTTTAGCGATAAGGCCACCAGTTGTTACACTAGTTTTTAAGAGTGTTTCGTCCACTGTATCAAATTTAATGGTGTGCAGAACAATAAATAACATCCTTTTCTGTGTCTATTTAGCACAAAGGGTAAAAAACGACCTTGATTTAGCATAATACAATAAATGATTTGACGTTGACAGAGGGTCGAAAATTGTCAAAAGAGCAAAATGTCCAAAAAGGTTAACCCTTGTTGGGTCCAAGGCGTAAAATGACCAAAGCTCATAAAGACCAAAGATACCTACGTTCATAGCGCGAAATGTCCAAAATTCCAATTATACTGCGATTATAAAAAAACTGCAATAATATACCTACAGCGTTTATTTTGATGAGTCAAAACAGTAAAAAGAACTTTGAAACTTTCAAATACTTATGTACTTATATACTTATCTACTTATATACTTATATAATATTTACAATATGAGATAATCACAGAAAAGAGAAGTAAATATAACGGAAATGAGAAGGAAAATCTGTTACCAGGCACTATGAGTGAACTTTGATTGAACATTCTTATTTAGATCAACGCTGATTTCGAATGACTGACGTTTCGTTTATATGGGTGCAACTGGCTACAACATATTTCTTACAAAAATGCAATGACAGCCGTTCTTAATTAACAATAAAAATCTTATCTGTGGAAATAATCATCAATGGACGGAAAATGGTTAAAGGTAGTAATAAAATAACACTTGTGAAATTAAAACAAAATCTGAAGTTTCTAGAAAGTGAATCCCAAAATAAGTTAGCTGCAGTTGTTGCAGGAATACTAACTTCCTACATAATAATTTGAAATAAATTGCTTTTCAAATTGCTTCTGCGCATCCAACTGAACATCGGGTAACCATTCGATATGCTAACTGCTTCACACCTGGACGCTATCCAAGCAGCATTCTCAGTTCATTTTGAGTAATTTGGCCTCTTCTCTCCCTTCCTTATGAAGTGTCAGTAGTCAGTACTAATCCGAATGTATTCTAGGAATGGGTTACTGCCACAGACTAGGTAATTATACAGGCGAAGATCTTAAAACCTCCACGATCTTAGATCTTCCACGTGTGCTTTCCAGTCCAGCTTCTGATCAATAGTTAAGCCTAAAAATTTCGTTGTTGGCAGATTATTTAGATGTTTGCTACCGTACATAACATTAATGCTAGTTATATTGCAGGCCGTTGAGTAAAAGCATTAACTGGTGTTTTATTACGATTCATTTTTAAATTATAATTTTCTAGCCAATGTATTATCGAAACTAAAGCTCTATTTATGTCACTGATAGTGTTTTTTTCTTACAAGCCACTGATATTGTGCTATCATCAGCAAATAGGGTCTAATAAACATATAGGATAGAAGTAATTTGTCAAATACTAGCTGCTTCTCGTGGTTACAAATACTAGCTGCTTCTCGTGGTTACAAATACTAGCTGCTTTTCGTGGTTACAAATACTAGCTGCTTCTCGTGGTTACAAAGGAAACATGATTTTTTCCGAAGTTAAATGTAGTAATTTTATCAAAAGTCACCAATTCGAGGGAGCGCGCGTATTCCTTGGTGAAGGAGCTCTAAGGGCTCTAAATCATATAACGAGAATGAAAAACATGAAAAATATAACGAGAATGTAAACCGTTTCGTAATAATTTTATATGTAGTATATGTGTTAATCCAGGGTACCTATTAGCTACCTCCATACAAATTTTTATTTAAATACTAGCTGACCGGACAGACGTTGTCCTGTCTAAGAACTGTCAAACGGGTGAAGCTAAAACGTTGGTAAGAACAGATCTAGTATATCTGTGTTGATAAGTTTTCAAAAACTTCCACAATTTTCTTAATTTTTCTTTCCCTAAAAACCTTCTACAAACTACTAGAAAACTTTAAAAAAAGATGAATGATATCGGTAAAGTCGTTCTCCAGTTATGGCGTGACCAAGGTAAATAGGGATTCATTTTTATATAATTATATATATAGGAGATAGATATGTGTTAATCCAGGGTACCTACCTATTAGCTACCTCCATACCAAATTTCATTTAAATAAGATATGTCTAGCTTTTAATAATTTAGCTTCTAATTCAATGTTACAGTAACTATAACATGGGGTTCTTCAATAAGTTTGCCAACGTATCTGTGATGCCTTTGGTGTCCATAGGTGACGGTGATCGCTTACCATCAGGCGGCCCGTCTGCTTGTTTGCTACCTATGGCATTAAAAAATGTTACAGAGATGTTTAAGCAATCATGAAATTTGTTTTTGAAAACCAATAATAATCGGTTCAAAAATTTAGGAGGCCTAAATGATCTGTGTTTTTTAATGTAAATAATACTGGAAATAAACTTAAAAATATTGTACTTGAGTTGGTATATTTGGAGTCAAGTCACAATTAGGAAGTGTCGAAAATTGTTCTTCAATTAATTACTCAACCAATATCAATTCCGTTTCAAACCATCTCCATGTCTTGTTTACATTTTACATTCACGTATTCGTTCCATCGGATCTTTGTTTATATTCACCCAGTCCCTTCCCTTCGTCGATTTAGAAGCCGTAACTTACACCTCAACCATTCTAATTACGTTAATGAACCGAACTTTAGAGATCTGTGCGCGATGTGGATAATGAATCCGTACGTCCGGGTGTCCGGTGACCGCGTCACGACGCTGCATTCCAGACGGGTCACTGCCGGGTACTGAGCGACCCCGGGGGCAATCGTATGGGTCCGAACTCATTGGAAAGTAGTCTGAATTTATAAATCGAAGCCTAAACTAACACGAGGCCAATAATTATCTGTCTAGTTCAGAATACCCTGGATACCCTTTGCAAAGTATTGGAGTGAGGATATACGTTTGTAGGGCAGTTGGCAGTGTCTGCGGAAGCCTAAAGCCGACGACCAGGAGAAAGACGGTGTCTTGGGAGAGCATTGAACCAATACGAGCTGATAATCATGATGCATTTCAAGATAAAAGTTAAAACCATGATTTATTGAAGTTAATTCTGGCAACCGGTGAGTCTTTTCAGCTTTGGGTTGCCACTAGAATTGCATAAAAACATTAGACTTGACCTTTCCACGAAGAGTAGGGATGGTCAGGAATTATCTTTGAAAGTTAAGTCAGGACTGGCCTTTACATTTCACGTTAGAAAAGAGCCTAATTAAGAACAACAAGGCTTTTATCTGCCTAAAGTTTCTAAAAAAGTAAGTTCTCATTGACTTAGTGGCCAGCCTTAATGTCAGTTTAGTTAAAGAAAAATGTATGAGAATTGGTTTAGGTTCAAATTTACTGGAAAATTAATCAGTTCTTCACTAATCAGAAAATTAATTAGTTTAAAAAACATTTCTCGTTATCTCGTTTTATTAATTTCTCGTTAGTTTCATTAATGATCAAACATACTGATTATTGAGTACCTACCCAAATTGATGTACACCACCAGTTCGCAAAATGTTTGAATATGCTTAAATCTTTGAATTTCGTCCTACGAAATCGCATAGTATGTTCGTGCAATTGATAGCTTGGACGCTGCCTGATACTAATTGTGTGTCTTAGATTAGAAAGACAATACTTCAGCGTTTTTGGTAGATCTAAAGATCAGCAGTTCACCCATATCGTATGTAAATAGCGCAAGTAGACCGGCTGCGCGCGCATCCGACGTGCATATTTATAGCGGCGCGCGGGAGATACCGTGACAATGCGACGATGACTGATTACTGGGATGTAGACATATCAGCTACTAGCTGCGCCCCGCGGTTTCACCCGCGTAGTGATGAAAAATGGTGATGATGATGATGAAAAGTAGCCTATGTCACTTTCTGGCTCTTGAACTATCCCATGCAAAAAATCAGGTTTATCCGTTGTTCCGTTGCAGCGTGAAAGAGGAACAAACATCCATACATACAAACTTTCGCGTTTATAATATTAGTTGGATTAAGCCCCCGTTTTTAAAAATTTTGGTCATTCTAGTTTTCGTCATGGTTAGCTTAAAATTATAAAAAAAGTTTTCATATTAAAATTTTATGTTTTATCTAAGGAACTGTAAAGACCGAAACACGATTAAGGTCATTTTACTACATAGAAAATTAAAAAAAAAAAAAAACTACCACTGATTTGTGCTTTTCTCCCTGTTCTTTTTTTGATTCAAATACTTATTTACTAAATGATGTATACGATAATCGTTAGCGTAGTGCGACATAAAAAGAAACAGATTTCATAATTATGGTGGGCACCGTAAATTAAACCAAGCGTGAAGTCTCGCACATCATTACCATTAGAGAAATCAAATAAGGGTTTTTTATTTAGCCAACCCCGATGACGAGACGGCATCTTCACGGGACTCTGGCTTGTAGTATTTACTCTACGACTCGGGGTAGGTGGCAGGCAGTTTAATACATAGTTGCACATCAGGGCAGGTTGCAGGTAGGCACTTCTCCGAAGTCGCATTGTTTAATACGATTAAACCCTAGCTCGTATTGTCTATTCTGTGACCGGAACAATACAAGTTGTAGAATTAACAAACTAGAAAAAGGACAACAGGCCCCCGAATCTACTAAACAAATTTTTTTCAAATTGTAATTGTTTAAATTTTAATTTTTAAATAATAACCTCAAAATTGACTGTTTTTATATACTTAGGTATTAATATTGGGTCGTGGTATTTTTCTAGTATTTTTTTTTATTAAAAACTCAATTTTGAGGCAATTATTTAAAAATTAAAAATGAAACAATCACAATTTAAAAACAATTTGTTTAGTAGAATCGGGGCCCTGTTCTCAAGCACCTGAGTTTGTCTGTCACTCTCAGGCACTATAACAAGTGTACTTACGAAGTTTCCATTATAATATTTATGTTTGACCTCTCTATAATCCTATAAGGACTAAGAAATAAAGAAGGAATAAGCTAAAATGCATAACCCTTATAATCCAAGCCTTAGTGTGTTGTAGTTGTAATATTATTTAAGTATCCATAGGCGACGGTGACTGCTTACCATCAGGCGGCCCGTCTGCTTGTTTGCCACCTATGGCATTAAAAAAACCATAGTATTTATAGGTCTCAAAATATCTTCAGTTAAAAAACCCTCTTGACTCTTATACTAAAGCAGAATTAAATTACTAGATTAAGAACCAGTTTTATAAGTATATCAGCTCATAACTATGTAGTAAAAGGAGCAATAGACTTTGACTTGCAACACTTGAGTGCAACTGTCAATCGTGTGTCAATTGTCTGTCAAACAGCTGTCACAATATCAAACTCCGTGGCAGACCGAGACGCAGGTAATGAAACGAAACGGCGCGAAGTTAACAGCTACATTTTGTTTCTTTTCATCTTTTATCCATCACAAAATTACTATTTTAAAGATTTTGATGTCACGAACCAAACAATAAGAAGTGTGATGCTCCTTTAATACACTGCTATGAACAATACAGCGACGGTTTTAATTATTGTTAACAATAACTTTTAAAATCTATATCATCCGCAGCAGCCTTACTAGTCCACTACTGGACATAGGCCTTTCCCAAGGCATTTTCGCAACAAGGCATTTATTTTTCGGCTTTTCCTTTCGTATATAGTTACTTCATCGAGTTTCGAGTAGTATAGCATGTAAACAGACGTCCTCACGTCCCCACAAGCATAGACAAAAGTACTAACACTTTTGTCTATGCCACGAGATAGAGTATTAAAATCCATGCACGGTAGAGCTACCGGAAGTTAACCAGACGTATCCTGGGCAGAGTTATGATTTCCCCCGAAGCCGCGTTTTGCTCAATGGTCTGCTAATAGGGGAATGTATAGCATGAAAATGTCACAGTACATTCGCTATCCAGTAAGATTTTAAAACACAATAACGTAGGTTTAGAATCCATATGACTCGATGGAGTGAAGAAGCAATTTTTTTTAATCTGTAAATTTATCCTTTAAAATATTTTTTCCCCAAATCGGTTTACAAACGGATCTTACTGGTTTGTTACCTCAGAATTCCGTCATTAGACATTGAAAAAAATAATTGAGGACCCCTTCTTTTTGAAGTCAGTTCAAATAATTATGTGCGTATGTCATACTATTCACTACTTCTATTCACTGTGAAATCACTGAGAAAAGGGGTAGAGGGGAGCGGCATTAAATATAGACTACGCCTTTGTCGCGACTGCTCTATCCATCATTCACGTCAACCGACTACCAGCTTTATGCTAATTATTTTAAAGCGCCAATTTAGTTTCGTCTTCTGGAGGAGATATGATAATATTAGATAATGAATCACCGGTCACTTACCCGAGTTGGAAAATGATTCCGATTTTATTTGTTTCAACGAGATAGTGGTCTGATTTACTGCAGATGGCACTCTGATGTCGATAGCTCGCCAGTAAACTTCGACGATCATTCAATGTAGAAGTATTCAAGTGGGACGAATGATAATAAATAAAGCATATTACGATATGAATGTAGTTACATAAGTACGTCCCGATTTGTAGTCCTACAGGAATTGTTTTATTATTGTTTAGGATATAGATTCACAGAACTAGCAGCGCGCGGTTTCATCAGATATCTTAAAAGAACCATGATGTTTTCCTGCTTATATTGTATGTGCTAATACATATCCAAGACAAGGTGGAAAGTTCAGGGTTACGCATATATACTGTACTAAGCCGAAAGGAGGTCATTATACTTACCACTATGAACAACTTTTACAATGGACCAAACCTGAAACCGCGAAAAAAAAAAACTGATGTTCCATATAAAACGGTAATTGACATTCGACAGAATATATGGAACAGCTGATATTTTTACGCGATTTCAGGGTTGGTTCCATGGTAAAAGTTGTTTAGAATGATGAATACAATGACCTCCTTTCGGCTTAGTACAATCTATTTGCATAACCCTGTATAAAAAAGCGGCTAAAAGAGGCTGATGGTAAGCGGCTGCTATGGACACTTGCAGCACTAACTGTGTTGTCGACGCTTTGCCAGCTCGGAAGATGATTGTAGATACCTTTTTTAAAACGCCTCATGTTGAAGCTCGGCGTAAAAACATCAGAAAGAAAAAGAAAGAAGAATAAAAAAAAATCTTTGTGACCAAATTAAGTTTTTTAAAATAGCTTATACACACAAGGTTTAAGGTCACAAATCGGCTCCAACTCTGCATAATGCCGGCTATTCAGGGAAATCAGGGAAAAGACATTCCACGCGTTGGGTCCTCGGAAGAAAGGAGATGTCGTGATAAAGGAGATCAGAGAAAGCAAGGTACCATAGTTAAAAAATTTATAGTCCTAATGTCAACGTTTTATGGCAGCCTGAACGTCTACGACATTGCCAGTGGTTAAAAAAAACCGGTACAACATTATAGCTACATTATGTACTAGCTGGCTGATGTCTGCTATTTCGTACGCGTAGACTTGCATATTAATAACTTTTAACCTCCATTTGCCCCTTAATTCAGCCCTATAGGAAATTCGTCTCAGCGGGCCTGTACACCCCGCAAGGAATTCAACTGCCAAATTCCAACTTCCTAGGTCAAGTATTTTTAGACATTTCATGATGAATTTATATGATTATTTACGGGATATTTACCGTGGTAAGGTTGTGGAATGAGCTCCTGATATTTCGGCGCAGTTACATGCACCATGTTCACGGGAAGACTGAAGAATGCGGGTGGTTGGAGAACAGTTAAAAAGTTAGGTGCAGACATAAAAAAATAAAATAAAATAAAAATTTGCGTTCAAAATGTGTTCAAAATACTATACGCAGTGATACAGTGTGTGTGTGTTTTGTCGGGACTTAGGTTCGAGTTCGAGTTCCAGTGATATCCGTAGCAAAAGACTAAGAAAGAGGGTAGATCGTTATGTCTGCACCTAACTTTTTAACTTTTCTCCAACCACCCGCATTCTTCAGTCTTCCCGTGAACATGGTGCATGTAACTGCGCCGAAATATCGGGAGCTCATTCCACAACCTTACCACGGTAAATATCCCGTAAATAATCATATAACTTTAGTGAACAACCGTGATAGTTTAAAACAGTATTTCATGATGAGTCAGTCAGTTTGAATGAATTAGTATTTCGCTTTTATACCTATTTACAAATCCTGTTCATTGATTTACAAATATCACGCTGTTTGTATAGGTAACCTCTCTCGAAATTCTACGTTGAAAATAACAATTATATGACAAACATTAGTGTTATCACCATCTCAATCAGTAGAAATGTACAACAAATGGAGATTTACAACGACATTTGCACACAATCATTATGTAAAGAGGTTTATTATCCCCAAAAGTATCAATAAAATTGAGAGCGCTGCCACTTGCCAGCTGGTGGCGGACACACTGGGAGATTCTAAAACAAAACTACCACTTATCGGAAACATGTTTATTTTTACAAGCTTTTTAGGGTTACGTACTCAAAGAGTAAAAACGGGACCCTATTACTAAGCCTACGACGTCGGTCTGTCCGTCTGTCTGTCCTACCTACTAAAGGCTGTATCTTTCGAACCGTAATAGATAGCCGGTTGAAATTTTCACAGAATATGTAATGTTATGGCGGATAAATGAAGAAATAATAAAAAAGTCAAAAAGTAAAAACGAAATAGGGATAGAATTATTTTTTACGTGTTTGTGTTAGCTCTAATGTAAAAACGGTAATACGTGCAAGCGTCAAACTTGGCATGATTATAGTACACACTTTAAAGTATAACAACAAAAAATAAATAATGGCTAAGTGCGAGTTGGTGACAAATTTCTGTTCATTAAAAGTTATAATTGTGTTATACTCAAGCGCCTGTAGCAAACTGCTTAGCAATAACTCCAACAAATTTTGGAAGGCGTTATAATAACTGGTAATTCGGTTACTTGGACAACCTTATTGTATTTTGTGGTGGTACGGAACCCTCAGTGCGCGAGCCCGACTCGCACTTGGCCGGTTTATTGGGCAAAACAAAATATATTGCAGCATCTCCCTACTCTACGATGTAGAGTATTGTTCCTTCGAGACACGCCTATTAATAGAGCACTCGAATTCGGAACACGCGACTCTGTCGGTGACTCACTCACTAAAGTCACTAATGACTAAGTGCACCCTGATTTAAACACTTGGCGCTTGGGACTACGGGAAATAAATTGACAGGAATCAGGTGATCAACGGAAGGAAATAAGGATGTCTCTCTATCGAAATGAGTTTTAATTAGATAGATATATAGAAACTCTTTATTGTGCACACCAGAAATAAAAGTTACACACAAAGAAAGTGCCATAAGTAAGTTTTAGGGTTATCGCTTAAAGCGATCTCTTCCAGGTAACCATTTTGGATGGATAGAATTTACGTATTTTTTTATATTTATTTAGGTAATAGGAAATCGTAATTCGATACTGCCAAATTAATTTCTTTCTGTTTTTTATTTAAGAGCCCCCTCACCACAGAAATTTCGCTCGCACTTTAAACGTATTTTTGAAGATAAAAAAACCAAACATGCCTTTAAAAAAAAAAAAAGTTAAAAAAAAAAAACGATTGAGCATTATCTGTATAATAACATTGCGAACGTTTTTAAACTATTTTTTATTTAGGTAGGTAGTATTTAGTATATTAGGTATTTTATTTATGTTACACGGGAATTACTCACGTAAGATTAAGCTGGTCACTCCGACTATAGTTTCAACCGCATTAGGCGGTCCTATAGGTATATTAGTTATGTTTAATTTTCTCGGAGGAGATCGAAAAGTAAAATGTATACACCTAATGACAATAGCTTGAAAATTGTTCTAAATGTAATTCTAAAGATAATACTGATTCGGGAAGTTAAATGCCGATTTTGCTGCGCCAAAAGGCTTCACGAGCACCAAAGATTTATAAAGATATATGATTACTTATTTACGGGATATTTACCGTGGTAAGGTTGTGGAATGAGCCCCCGATATTTCGGCGCAGTTACATGCACCATGTTCACGGGAAGACTGAAGAATATCCCGTAAATAATCATATAGTTTGAGTGAAAAACCGTGATAGTTTAAAAAAGATTTATAAGTATAAAATAGTTATGTAAAAATGAGTACAAACTTACCGAAATCTATCATGTCTGTTCTAATCGTGCGCTCATCTAAGTGAGTAGTACCCACTGATATACCTACCTATATGTACTCTACCTACATGTAATGTTGAAAGACTAACATGCCGCCTCTGAAATTAACATCACCATTTCAATCACAAATGTCTATCCATCGTCAGATTCGTCAGCCGCACAAGCAAAAAGATACCGTATGACATCAGATATAAAGCAAACTTGATTTAAGTTTTCAATTATAAAGCCCCAAATGCCAGTAATTTAAAATGCTGCGACACTCGTAACGTAGCGGTAAACACAGCACTTTATTCCAAAAAGTTCCTAATTAATAAGAAATGCACGAATAATTCGTGTGTTTTTATTTAACAAGAGATCTGGCCACACGTGCGTTAATTAGAGAGGGGCAGGCGACGATGCAGTCACGGACTCTGACTCCATTACACTCTGTTTGGTCAGCAAACACTCGTCTTGGGTGCTGGACGGCAGCGGGACTCTGGTGCAAGTGATAAGATCGAACGCATAAACTAACGTTTTAGTCAACGCATATCGAGTATGCACTGCGAGTATGTTACTCTAGAATTATAGAAAACGGTCACTCATACTCGACATCATCATCACTCATTTCACATTTTGCAGGTTGAGGCAAGAAAGATCGTGTGAATCGCACAGTGTGCAAATTCCACTGATCTATTATCTGTGGATGAACCTTCAGGCGGTGGCGGCTAGTGCGATGATAAAACCGTGAAGCCGGCATCAGATCAAACAGTTCTTCAGAACACTCCCCGCAATTTGTAATCTACTTGCGACCATGGACGTTATTATACCCTGTTGCACCCTTGCTTGCGACATGTTGGCCATGTTTGCATACCTGTCAAGTGAGCTGTCAAAAACAATGAACACCCCTAGTGAGAGGCGCCACTTAAGGGATAGCATCAACGTACCTGAAGTCACGTCAGTCTTTAGTTTTCTATCCTCATAATTCTAAGAAAATCCTTTCGTCACTATTTTGAAAGCTCGTATAGCTAAAATGAGCATATCCGATAGTTCGTGATCAGCTTGTCTCTTGCACCACTCGCGTGTCTCAGTGTGCCTACATACCAGCATTGCCACCCGGCGTCTGTTACCTGTCCATTACCGATGTTCGTGAGAACTGGACTGCTTACGAAATACCTTACAACTATGTCACTTTCTTCAGATAAAGTGCTATCTTGGAAAGGAATAGAGCAGTGTAGGGTACAATACCGGACGCTTCAGTCCAAATATGGTTTGACTTTCTATTTTGTGTTTTTAGGTGACGCCAACTTTATTCAGGGCTGTGGGACCAAAGGAAAAAAAAAATTATTACACAGTTTTTCACAGTTATATATGTATGGTATGGCTTTGGGAGCAAGTGGTCTCATGGGTAAAGACCAGTATCTTACCAAGATATTCAAACACTAAATCCAGATTTGCACGTATGGATATCTACAAATTTCGTAAATATACAAAGAAAAATCCCTTCAGATGACACGTTTAACGGAAATGAAGAAATCATAACTTCTTGATCTACGAGTACATTCAAAATTAAACGGGAGCTTTTCATCCTTTGAATCTGTGTTAATTTAAAACCCTATATTTATATAGAGTGAGGAAGCCGACAAAGACTTTCCTGCTACCTTGAGAGCGTGGCTGCCCAATTAGCCAGCTGAGGAGGGGGAGATGGGGGGTAATTGGGCCGTGGACCGGTTCCACGCACGCCGCGGGCCGAGGATGTGTGGCATAGCAAGACTTAGGAACCCGAGCTACTTTGAAGACATTTGAACAGAATTTGAAATGGAGGCGGTGATCTTTAAACATTGTAGGATGAAAATGAAAACTTATGCTTCAATCATGGAAGTAAAATAAATTATCATTAAAAAACCGACTTCAAAAAACTTCAAAACACAATCATTCTGAGTTAATACGCCACTACAAAGAACACAATATTTTTATACGGATTTTGAAGTCGGATAACAACAACAAAATATTTAAACAATATAAATAATAATAACGCAAACAGATCACAAGCAGCCATACTAACCAACTCCTATGACTAGATCATTACACAATGATACATGTAAAAATTTAATCTACTTATTTTGTAAACTTATTGATCCTTTAGAAAACATTATATAAGCTATCTGCGCTAAATAAAGTTCTTTGACAACTTTGTGCTGGTAAAAATATACCACGTAACACGAGACAGAGTGCATTATAGCTTTTTAGTCAAAAGTTAGAACAGGAAACGGTGTTAATAACAGGAAAAGGTGTTAAAAACAGGAAAAGGCGTTAAAAACAGGCAAATTGTATGTAAAACAGGAAAAACGTGTTTAAAACAGGCAAGTCGTATTTAAAAGTAAGTATAAATACAAATTTTATTAAAAGAAATGTGAAGATTTGCTGCAATGTATCCATTACAACGTCAACATTTTTAACAATTTCCTCGAGTTTGGAAACACTTGTAACTTTGAATAACAAACCTATGACATCACTATCACTTCACTTCACTATCACTATCACTACATAGTATAAAACAAAGTCGCTTCCCGCTGTCTGTCCGTCCCTATGTATGCTTAGATATATAAAACTACGCAACGGATTTTAATGCGCTTTTCACCATCAGTTAGATAATTTTTCACAGGAGGTTTATATATATATGTAACAAGCGAACCGCCCCGGCTTCGCACGTAAGTTACACCCGGGCGAAGCCGGGCGGGCGGGTCGCTAGATCTAAAATAAAATAAAAACCCGGAAATAAAGTCAGAGCAGGAACTGCTATTGTTTAGCGTGGTAGAGTGTCAGAAAGAAGAGGATTAAAGGATTAAGGTAACGGAACCCGAGTGCGCTGTCTCAATGGAAACCCTACAAGCTTAGAATAACTACTCAGAGAAGGTAAGTTTCCAAACAACGCCTTCTCAAAACAAAGCTACAAATTCGCTTTGTAGCTTACATTTCGATTGGTATTTTAAACGATTTAAGCAAGAAAATTAATGGATTACCTGTGGAATGTCACACCATAACTCTTATGCTGCTTTTCTGATTTGTTGTGGTATGATTTCACCGCGCAAATTGTCATAGTATAAATTTTATATATTTTTTGGTTTCATATATGACACCATTTGAATGGCTTAAATTTTGCGAATGTACTTGGTTTCTTTGTGTAGTTATTCTAAGCCTACAAGTGTTATCTTTTCGAACGTTGTAATTTTTTGCCTATTGTGAGAAAATCATTAAACTTATGCACATCATCTTATAACTGAGAAATAGTAGCCTTTAAATAAAAAACCTAGCTTAAAAAACTAAAAACATGTCTGTTAAAATATACCACATGACCAATTTACTAGTAGCTATTGAAGATTTCCACTATCCATATTATAATTATACTTTAGCTACCCACCCGGCTTCGCTTGGGTATAAGTTTTATTATAATTATATAAACCTTCCATGAAAAATTATCTAACTGATGGTGAAAACCGCATCAAAATCCGTTGCGTGGTTAAGGTCGAGTTAGCGTATATACAGACAGATAGACAAACGCGGAGAGCAGTGATGAGCAATGGTGATGATGATGATAGCCTATGCCTCCAGCCTTTAAACTTTATCCATGCAAAAAATCAGATCGATCAGTTGCTCTGTTGCTGCGTGAAGAGGAACAAACAAACCATTATTAATTACAAGTAAGTGTGAAAACATAAATTTATTGACCTTCTCACAATTTGGGTAGTATGTAAAATCATCATCATCATTTCAGCCATAGGACGTCCACTGCTGGACATAGGCCTCCCCCGTCGATCTCCAAAAAGGCCGGTTGGAAGCGGCCTGCATCTAACGTTTCCCTGCGTTCTCTTTTAGGTCGTCTGTACATCTAACTCTATATATTTGTCATATATATAAAATAGAAACTTAATAATTTTTCATAAATTTTTATAAATACCTACTACTTTGATTATGTCATAATCAAAGACCTACTACCGATTTTGATGAAGAACAAGATAAAAAATTAAAGATTTCATAAAAAAAAATAAAAAAAATATTTAAGTGTTTTTTATATTGATTTGAGCTTGCAAAATTTGACCAACAACAACAACATTTTTTGCAAAAAAGTTGCAACATTATGTAGCCTTCTAAAATGGCTAATCAAGTCTTGGGGCTTTGCTCAAGCATAATAGAGATTATCTCGGTCACTATCTTGTCACGTCATGTTATGAGAGTAAGAATAACCGAGATAATTTCAACCGTGCCAGAATAGAATATAATTTCCCTTGCTAGATTGTCCCCGTGTACTGCTGCTAGTTAATAAACACTTTCTCAAATTATCGTTCATTATAAGGAACCATAAAAGGACTGGCAGAATGTAAACGCAACACTGGATTAACTACTGTTGCTTAACTTCTAGTTAAACTGTCGTCGTACGCACAAACTGCGTCTATTTTAAACTATATTCTCTTAGTTATTTCAGAAGCAATAAGGGAACAAACCTAATAAGGAAGAGGAATATTCTCATAAGAGTATGGTATTTCAAAGAGTATGAATCATAGAATTAGGATCAACTTTACTAGTATGGATATCCAATCCCAAAAGCTGGGTTAAAAGCCACTTGAAAGTACATTTTAATATTCAAGGAAAACATAAAACTCTTGCTTTAATCCTATAAAACATGCATAATAGTAAAGCGAGAAATATTGATCAATTATAACAACTATCGATATTTTAAAAGTTGCTATTAATTGCTATAAAAAAACTGATACGTAAAACACACTACGGCACTTTTATTAATTATTAATAATATTTTAATCGTTTTATTTCAATTAAAAGTTTAAATACTTTTCTTTCATAAAGATATAAATGATTAAATTTACCTACATCAAACCAAAAAATTTTTTTCTATGAATCCCATGGTAACTAATTCACCTTCGTTTTGATTACAGACAGAGTCATAAATACTCTCCCTATGCATTGCCTGACACATAATTACTATTCCAAGTATTACTATTTTAATGGCCACTAAAATTTTAAATAAAGTTGTAACTAATAACATGCATACATACATTTTATTTTTATTGTTAATGAAAACAAGGACATTTCGTGACTAGAATAATTGTTGTTTAGAGAATTTTAATGATTATGAATTCTCAACTTTCACTTTAGGTTTATAGACATTTATTCTCATATATAAGATGTTACATCACTTTCATGAGAACACTGAGATTTTTCGGTGTGTCTTGTTTTGAATCAAGTAGGTCATCATCATCATCAGCCAGAAGACGTCCACTGCTGAACATAGGCCTTCCCCTGTAACCTCCACACTGAACGACAGCCTGCCTTTTGTATCCACTGGATGCATGCGACTCTCACAATGTCGTCGGCTCATCTAGTGGGAGGCCTACCTACGCTGCGTCTTCCGGTTCGTGGTCTCCACTCCAGAACCTTTCTTCCCCATCGGTTATCGGTTCTTCGAGCGATGTGGCCTGCCCATTGCCACTTCAACTTGCAAATTTAAACAGTGTTCTGTGAAAAGTAGTGCCTGCCAATTAAGTAGTATTGTAGATAAAAATTTTCACAGCTGGGAATGGAGGCTATGCTCAGAGTTCCTTTGCGCCATTAAATCCAGAACGAGCATATTCGCCGAAGAACCACAGCTGCTCATATTTGGCTGCTGGCTATCTTGTGGGTGGACGTCCTACGCTGCACTTACCAGTCCGTGGTCTCCATTGGAGAACCTTTCGGTCTCATCGGCCATCTGTACTGCGTGCTATGTGCCCTGCCCACTGCCACTTCAACTGATAAATGACCGGTAGATGTATCATCATTTCAGCCGTAGGACGTCCACTGCTGGACATAGGCCTCCCCCATCGATCTCCAAAAGGGCCGGTTGGAAGCGGCCTGCATCCAGCGTTTCCCTGCGGTCTCTTTTAGGTCGGTAGATGTATGGCCAGTATTAAATAATACAGAAGCTATAGTGTAGTTACCACAAGAATTCACTGAAAGGGAATCATTCCTCCGGATGTTTAACGAGCGACGACCATCAAGGAGTTGTCCCATCGTAACTCGTCCATAAAAGGTAGCCATATAAACCAGCCACTACCTAAAGATTTTAAATATGCTCATTAAAGGCTAATGGTGGGCTTACGGTCAAAACGCACGGGAATAACACAAAAGACTTATTACAAAATTAATGATTTTATCTGTGTTAAAGCCTCTTTGCGCAAATTGTGTTGGGACTGTAATGATAAGTAATTAATTCTATGGACATAGATTATAGCCTATGTCACCCGGGGATAGTGTGGCTTCCCAACAGTGAAATAATTTTTCAAATCGGTTCAGTAGTTGCGGACCCTATTCAATGCAAACAAACAAACAATCAAATCTTTCCTCTTTATAATATTAGTATAGATAAATTATGCTCTCTTTCTTTTCTAAAGAACTGTTGTGGCCAGTCCAACAAGAGTTAAGATTTGTCAATTATATGATCATAATAATTATTATCTTCAAAAATGTCACTTGTGCTATGTCAGTGATCATTATTGACATCTGGCGGTCGCGGTGTGGTTTAACCACTCCGTGGTCGCATTGATGTTGATTTAAAGCACCACAAGTCCATCAGTCAGATGAAAGTTCGGCTGGAGCCGGCTGTAAAACGCGTCATAAAACTCTCACAACGGATAGTTTTGTAATGCAGAGGAATTGATAGCATTATAACAACCTAATATAGTTCCTACTTATACTCTCCACTTCAAACGTGTGAAAATAAACCAAAATGAAATAATTACCGGCAAGTAAGTACTGCAACTGAATGAATAAAACACTTTTAGTTGCAGATGTTCGGTTCTCCATACAAAGAGACTAAACTTGGTCCAAGGGTTCAAGCATTTGTTTGCTCTGACATCTGCAATAACATTGTAAAAAAACTGAATAAACGCCTTTTTAAATATATTTTATTGCAATGCCTGCTTGTTGCCTGCTAACCTGCTACAGTTTACGTTCAAAAACCTAGCGAAAGATGTTGTATTTTTACACTACTTCGTGTATTTTGTGATGGTACGGAACTCTCAGTGCGCGAGCCCGACTCGCACTTGACCGGTTTATTTACAATTAATTTTCACGTCATCGAATACGCAAAAACAGTGACAGCCAAGAAAAAAAAAACTGACAGTTGCTAGTGGCTTTGCACGTACCGCGCGTTTATACAAGGCTCACACAGACCAAAGGCGCGGAAATTCAAATGCGCGATTGGCAACGAATAGGTATTAAAAATCAATTACCTACTTATTAGTTGGAATGTATATAAGTATCAAGTTTTTTTAAATCAACTATTGTATATCGTTTATATATCAATCGGTAACTGGGTATCAAAAAATCATATAAAATACATCAACGCGAGCCAATTGCCCTCAGTTTAAAAATCTGCTGAAATCAAGCCAATAAAATACACCCGTCTTTATAACTTCATAAAAACACAAGTATGCAATTTACGTAGTGTATTACTTTAAATAATATTTGTTTTGTATCAGAAAATTAACCTGTTTTTTGTTCCTTATCGGCGTGGCTCGTGGCAGATACGATGTTGACCAAAACTTTGGGCCTACTTTGAAATCACTCCCCGTATGCTCCCCGCTGACTCGTGCGTCAACGATTTTGTTTTAGAATAACACTAAAATGACAGTGAATTATGTTGAAAATTCGTGCATTGATCGGTAGTATTAGACCCGGGTATGTCCTAAAACTGCAACCAGAACCACCAGAGGATGGGCAGCAGCGTCCTATTAGTACACGGTGAACGTACTGCGATTCCCAAGCCGCCTGCCAAGCGTGGGGATTATGGCAACACCCCTCTCTACGAGGGAGGCCTTTGTTCAGCAGTGGACGTTTACAGGCTGATGATGATGATGATGATTAGTATTGACAATTGATATCATTTTGAACATAATTGGTGATTAAACGATCTTACCTTAGTGAAGTTCTGTGTCATAATTATATGAAGCACTGCCATTCAGTGTGACTGGCAACATTTTGGTTACCTTTCCTTCCATCAAGAGATATTTTTTTATTTTTTTGTTACCGTAGTTTTATTTTATAATTTTAGTTCTATATTACGGTAATTAATATGTATTGTATACAAATATCTATAGTGTTACTTGATTAATCCCAAATTCCTATTAGTACTTAAAGCGACGTAGAAGCTGAATTACACTAGATATTTGTAACAAAAACAGTTTTGAAGATGGACTTCCGCAAAAGTAACGCCTGGTTCAATGAACTATGTATTGTATTTTTTTTTGTAAATAATCAATTTTCAATTATACGCACTTGATCCGATACTACCTTCGTCGAAAATAAAAGAATGGACGGGCCATAACCATTGAACTTGTTCAGTTAAAACGAGTCAAAACCGTCGGACATACACTACATTTGTTACAAAAAATAGATAGCGTTTTTTGTTGTGTACACTTCGGGAAAGCACACGAAGGCATAATTTTGTCAGATGCTTCGTTATCATGTAACAATAGTCTTGTGTTGCATTTCCTACGGCTAGAGACCGACTGAAACGAAGTGAGCGCCGGCGTTGCGCTGGCATTTTATAATCATAAAAAATGCGCTTCTTCTGGGCCCGTCCATTAGTTTCATTTGGTCGAAGGATACTTCTAGTAGACCTAGTACAGTTGAGCGTATGATTGTTATTATTTTCTTTTGATACGGTTATACTGCATAAATACAGCATAAGCTATCGTCGCATAGGCCTATAAGTCTGTTCTATAAAATCAGTATAAACAGCAATATCTCGGAAGTATAATTTCAGAGTAGAACCCCTGATTGTGATGCAGAAGGGACGGTATAATTATGTGGTTTCGTTGGTGTTTTGGATAATTTATTGGTCACGCAGCGGGAGTCGTGGTGATAAGCAATAAAATATTCCAAAAAGTAATGTAAAATATTTGGTAGAGGTTTGAAAAATCTGTTCAAAACTTTATGATGCATTTTGAAGTGTGCATACTTACTACACGTTATATTGCATTTCTATGAATAAAATTCATATTTTCTGAACCTCTTTTAAAATAGAGGTTCTAATATGACTGTATTTGTGTGTTTTGCGATTTATAACTGTTTTAATTATTCTTTTTTTTCTTATTTTGTTTTTATTTTTTTATTTAACTTGCAATGTTTTCATAGTTTAGGTCAAAGCTGCATCAGAACCAGTTCCTTCTAACGGATTTTGCTGAAATTTTGCATACACCATAAGTATTAGTGCCACTATAATATGCAATACCCATTACTATTATTTTTCAAAATGGCCGCCAAAATAATAACAAAAAAAAAAAAAAAAAAAAGACTCATATTTTTATTTGTGTTTCAGTAAATATGGGATATTTTTGTTGGTAGGTAGCACACACAAAAAGTTATGTGGCTTACTACCCGACTGCGCAGGACAGGAGGGTAATAGTTTAGCCTGTTTTTTTTAAAGCTCTAATTTAAATATGTACATGAAGCGATCGTAAAGTTAAGCACGAACTCTACCGTTGTGTCGTAACGTAACCACAACTCGAAGAACTGGTTGCAAGCGACGCCGGGCGCGGGAGGGTAGCAATCTGATCGCTATCTACGCCGCAGCTAAATTATGTATCACTCGGAATAATTGCTAGGAAGTTTTCTGATACTTCGTTACGAGGTGGAAAATGTCCACTTTTTCTTTATATAAAGAGGAAAAATTTGATTGTTTGTTTGTTTGTTTGCATTGAATAGGCTCCGAAACGACTAAACCGATTTGAAAAATTCTTTCACTGTTGGGAAGCTACGCTATCCCCGGGAGACATAGGCTATTATATCTATACCCGTGCGCAGCCGGGGCGGGCCGCTAGTTCACAATAAGAGAAAACTTACAAAGAATGTACAACTAATTAGTAAAAATTCAGAGCACCTGTCATAGTAAATGCATAGGAAACTAACTAACCTATAATTAGAAAACAGAAATGTAACCTTTTATACCCGAAAATACGAGTTCCTGGCTTAGGTGATCTGCTCCCCAACCCGAATAACGATCGTTCTACAACTTGGTGTCTTTCATTTATTTCCTGCAAATGCAGGCACCCATTAGAATTAGAGCCTTTACTGGAGCTAACCTGAATCTGCTTTCCTCTGGGAGTAAGATCCTTACGTGTTAGTGCTGATCCCGCTGCCCTGAAAGAACGAGCTAGCCCAGACTTCCGTGGACTAAATCAACACGCCACGGGACAGAAACCCCTTATGCGTAGGTACCTGTAAGTTGTGAATGGCTTACCACCTTCGGTTTTTCCTCTGAGGTATAATTTGAATTGCTTCAAACGAAGGATGAATAGAGTCCTCAAAGGTAGGCAACGCACTGAAAATGCCCCTGGTATTGTAGGTGTCTATAGGCAGCGGTGACCACTTACCATCAGGTGGCCCGTAGCTTGTTTGTCACTTATTCTATAAAGAAGCTTTTTATTATTTTTTATTTTAACCTGTATTGTCCCACTGCTGGGCAAAGTTTTCTCCCAATTTCTTCCACTGGTCTCTGTCCTGGGGCAGCACCGACCAATCTTTTTTAAAAGTTCCGACCTTTCGCGCCATCGGGTCCAGGGGAGACCAGCCCCCCGATTCTACTAAACAAATTGTCTTTAAATTGAAATTGTTGCGATTTTAATTTTTAAATAATTGCCTCAAAATGTATAGTTTTTAATTTTTTTATACTAAGTTATAATAATAGGTGGTTGTATTTTTCTAATATAAAAAAATATTTAAAACTAAATTTTGAGGCAATTATTTAACAATTAAAATCGCAACAATTACAATTTAAAAACAATATCTTTAGTAGAATCGGGGCCCTGGGGGTCGACTGTTCGGTTCAAAACATAAAACTTAGAAACTAAACTAATTGGAGATCGTTTATGTTGTTAGTAACAGTTTTAAAGATAATTTGAACATTGATTGAATCATCACGTAACATATAATTATAATAAGACTACGGTATCAGAAAAACAACGGCCTGAGGGCAAGTAAAAAATCCTTTCATTTAATCTTTTCCTTTGCCTGTGTTTTGGTATAATTCACCTCGGATTGATGTGTGTTGGGTTGTTGGGTGGTATTAATTATTTTGACAGTATTTTGGCGGGTTTTTTTTGGCCT
This sequence comes from Agriopis aurantiaria, assembly GCA_914767915.1. Taxonomy (NCBI): domain Eukaryota; kingdom Metazoa; phylum Arthropoda; class Insecta; order Lepidoptera; family Geometridae; genus Agriopis; species Agriopis aurantiaria. The sequence goes on from OU611982.1 coordinate 910,463, forward strand.
TGAAATTCGTGTAATTGAGTAAACTGTATTACAGACAGCTGAATTGAGTTATAATAACCTTATTATGGAACATTACGTGGCTTTAACAATTTATTTTTATTTTGTAACCCATGTAAGATTAAGCTGGATTGTGAAATAAATCAAAGCGATGGTGGCCAAGCGGTAGCATGTGCGCTTTACAATCTACGGCACCCGGTTCGATCCTCGGCCCTGCACCAATCACTTATTTAGTTACTAAATAAATTATGTGCAGTTTCGATGCCATCGCTCAAAAACGGTGAAGAAAACCGGTATGTCCAAGAACCTCTAAAGTTCAAACACACGACATTCACCAACATGCACTGGGCCAGCATGGTGGATTTGAGCCCATCATCTCTCTCTGAGAGAAGGTTTTGAGTCCTAGCAGTGGGTGGTCCCAGGCTCCAGGTCCAAGGTCCCAGGACAGGCTAAAATGATGATCAAACCCCGTAAAAATAAAGCTAGGAGTACTTTGTACCAATTTTTATTCCCCTTTCAATGCTGCCCTATTTGTGCGTCTGGATTATTATATTTTATCATAATAGTGTGAGAAATGAATGGCTTCCATACAACGTATGGTTGCAGAGTAGAAAACTAACAGAATATTGCTTAAGAGCGCAAAACCAAGCAACAATGAACTATGCTGAGATCAACTCACATGGCCGCACATTTGGTTCTCTTTAGCCTTTCAACGGTCTATATATTCTTAGTGTTAGTTAGCTTGTATTTTAACATTTTTGCACACACGGTCATCTGACCCTAAACTAAGCAAAGCTTGTGATATGGCTGCCAGAGACTGATATACATACTTTTTTAAATGCACACTTAAATAGATAATATTAACACCCAGATATAGAATAAACACAAATGAGCATCACATAAATGTTTGTCCTAGGTGGGAATCGAACCCACACCCCCAAGCTCAGAAGGTAGGTTTACGACCAACTGGACCAACGGGCTAATAAAGGCACTTGACTGAAAAAAAACTCTCATGTATGCGTATCCATGTCTGTATGGACTAGTCCGGATACAATTAAAAGATGACAACAATTTTTATTGCAGCAATGTCTGAGATTGCACCGTTGTGAGAGTCTTTACACCGTATAATTTTTCGATGGTGCATGCACACATCGCTGCAAATGTAGAGATTCTACTTCGTTTTGAACTTTTCGAAGCTATTTCTTCATACATTTTCTACTCGTGTGTGGGAGCAGAGAAGCCATTAGTGAGGCGGCCCTTTTGTCTGGAAAAAAAGAGTAAGAAACACCATTATAGTGTCGTTAAAGGGAATTCTATGGCCGAAGAGTTCTTATTTGTTTTGAAATGAACTGGTTGGTAAAACGATGGGGAATGAGTGATAAGTGATTTGATGTGGGAGTCTTAAAAAGCTGGATGGGAACTTATTACGTACTTAAATAAAATAAAAAAACAGCTGATTGCGAGTTATACCCGCACCGAGGGTTCCGTATCACTTAAAAAACAGGCAACGTATATTTTTAAATTGCATCACAAATCCAACGCAGGATCTGCGAGACTAAAGCTTGTGCGTTTTAAAGTGCATTTAAACCATTACACCTATTAGCAAAGTCTTTCTTACGTTATAATCAGTCGCATAACTTGCACTTGGCCAAATGTTTATTATTTGATCTTTTACTTTAGAGTGTTTACTATAATCATTCCAAGAATGACGCTTATACGTAATAGTAGTACGTATTATAATTTTACACTAGAGCAAACACAAAAAATACGTTTGTTGTATGGGGACCCCCCTTATATTTACCTACCTGCTATTTGTTCCAACCTGGTAGATGACTGGTAGAAAATGTTTAGCATTAAGTCCTTCAATTGTATATATCTTAATATGTAAGTGTGCAATAAAGTATTGAATAAATAAATATATAAATATTAAAAAAAATTATTTTACTGACGTTGATTGAATCAGGCGTTACTTTGCGGAAGTCCATCTTCAAAACTGTTTTTCTGACGAATCTCTAATGTTATTCCGCTAATACGTCGCTTCAAGTACAATAAGGAATGTGGGATAAATTATTTTCATCATCATCATCCACAGCCTTCCTTATCCCACTGCTGGGTATAACCCTCTCTCATGCTATGCCATCTGCTTCGGTCCTGTGGTTGTGCGTGATATGTGCCCTGCCCACTGCCACTTTAGCTTGCTAATCCGGTGGGATATGTCGGTGACTTTTTGTCTACGGATCTTTTCATTTCTGATTCAAGATTAGTGTGACATAGTAATTAATAGCTTGCCGTAGTGGGAAAGTATTATAGCCAGTCTCTGACTGGTAGCCTTTACGCGATAGGTACAAACGTTGAGACCCCATCCATTAAGAAGCTGACTAACCAGCAATGCTTGGAATTCTTTCCTTCCATTACTTTTGCCAAAGCCGTCGAAGGAGCCAAAGCTGACATTGCCGGCGCCAAATATGGCAGCTCTAACGAGCACCCGTGGCCAAATCTGGCGAGATGTGGACACGTAGAACTGTGGATGCTGGGATGTATTGAATTATTGAACTTGTAGATAGTTTGCTAGTTTCCCATATTCTCAATCCAGTACATTAATTCGTGTTTTAACAAGCTATATCACAAGCAGGACATTTTGAGAATCTAGACGTTGATTGTCTCAAGGTAAGATCGACACAAGAGCAAACTGACCCTTTTTTATTTTTCGTCGTTCTGATACACTTCACACTATTTTGGAATGTACATTTTTTCTTCTTTTTTAGACCAGTGACCAGTAGTGGCGTTTAAAACTGGCTGCTACCATGTTCCAGAAGGTACATTTAACTGCAAGTTTTAGCAGTTTGTCATAGAATAAACAGTCGTCATTTTTAAACAGCCCAAGAATTAGAAAGCTAGAATGTATTTGGGACAGCTTTTCAACGAAACCTATTGCGCCTTAATCCAATAAAGGATCGATTATACAATAACATCACAAAGCCCGATGCGGTATTCATTCTGTACTCAGCAGATCACCTTATAAGGAGGTAGGGGGCTGCGCGGGCGCAAGAAACGCCTCAAATGAGTGCGTCACAATACCCTCGTTATTTGAGATGATTCGAACATCGACAGGCTTGTTGACCAAAAAGAACAACCTGCTAGTTTGTTGTGCATAATCAAGTAAGTTTCTGAGAATGTTAGTAACTTGTCTCATTAACTTTGTGAGATGAAAAATTGTGTGATTTACGGCCATAGTTTTGCTGTAAATTTGTCTTTATCCTCAATAGGCCTGTATTTCATTTGATGATGGGTAATGATCCAGGATGTGATAGGATACAGTGCGTATAAAAGAACGAAGACCTTCAAAAGATCTTTGAGCTTGTCAGGAATATTTGACGAAAAAGAAAATTACTAATACATATTATAAAAAATAAAATAAAACTTTTTTTCAGGCATGGAACCCATATTGTTACACATAAATTCTACAGTTAAGAAAATTAAAATTATAATAATAATATAAGATTGTTAAAATTCAAATTTTAGTTAAAATTACCATAATAACACAAAATTGTTAAAATTATGATGATACAATTTCGTAATAAAAAATTAAAATATCAGTCATTTTCGGTTCGCACTCTGGTTGCAGCGTAGGGAGGCCTCCCACTAGATAGACCGACGACATTGTGAGAGTCGCGGGTATCCAGTGGATGCAAAAGGCGGGCTGTCGTTCAGTGTGGAGGTTAAAGGGGAAGGCCTATGTTCAGCAGTGGACGTCTTCCGGCTGATGATGATGAACCTGGTGCACTGTCAGCCATGATTTAAAAATCAGGCTACCAAGGTAGTCCCTCGTGCACTGCAATATGCCGTTCTTCGAACTCCTCAGCCCTACATTACAGCATTATACCTACATTGAAATCTAAAAAGAATTTCATTTAGTGAAACCATGATATTGACATAGAACTATCTTACACTCAGATACCCAAATAAAATTGTTTTATTAATTGTGTAGTTTTATCACTTGTATAAAAACCAGACCAGAAGCCATCGATCCCATCATCCCATACGGTTCATTTAAAACAGGTTTAACCGCACTTTAACTACGATTCCTAACTTTAACTGGCGTTCTGTCCATAACTCATGATTAACCAACAATTGGCTTTGACAAACCATGTCGTCAAAGTATCGGTTTATGAGTCTGTGGTAGATACGGAATCGTTGTGAGCTTGAGAACTAATTTTACGAGCAGTTCCAAGCACAGAGTAGACAACCATATCTAAGTGTTGTAAGCTGTTTATAGGCCAATCTAAGGGTCGCTTGCTTATCGTTCCGTCTTTTTTGTTTATTAATTATGTTCAACTGCCTAAAGACATTAACATTAGTGATGGTAAGCTGTTTACACGTTTGCATGACACGCTTCCATCCAGTTCGCGTGCATCCAGTGGATACAAAAGGCAGGCTGTCGTTCAGTGTGGAGGCTAAAGGGGGAGGCCTATGTTTAGCAGTGGACGTCTTCTGGCTGGTAATGATGATAATGACATGCTTTTCGATGCTGTTTAGCAAAACGATTTTAGCGTGTTTGTACTTTGTAAAACAGCCTCATGTTGTGCTATTATGTCTTCTGTGCTTATGCGTTCCATTCAACGCGCTGAGTTGAGCGCTCAGCGTGTCAGACGGGCAAGCACACGAAAATTTGTATAAACTTTTGCCTAATAAGGAATATTAGTTGTCAATGTCAGATTGTCGTTTTTTTTTTGTACTTGAGAGTTTTCGTGAAACCGCGGGGCGAAGCTAGTTATAAAAAAAGATACGCAGCGATGCTTGAAGACGCCTATCATCTACGCGTAGGGTTGCCAGATCCTGGCTTATCAGTTCCTGGACATTTCTGGGGTTAGGAACGTCAACTGGGGTCTGCCAAATAGTTGATAGGTCTTTCCAGGAAAATATGTGCCTGTGATGTGAATTTATTCGTTTGGCCTTCTGTGAGGTTCGGCAGCACGTGCGTAGTTTTTAGTCCAAAAGTTAGTAAAAAACCCTAGTATTCGCGAATTCCGGGACACTAAAGTGAAATTACTGGACACTGGACAAGACACCTCATTCCGGGACTACCCCAGATATCCCGGGTGTCTGGCCACCCTATCTACGCGTCGGACTTCTAAGACTAGTCTCAGCCTAGGTACGTTGCGTCCGTCGTCGCCCGTGACGCCCCAAAAGGCCCACCTCGCTGCGCTTGTATAGGTACTAGTTTCTCTGTACGTGTTCTATTCTGTGGTTTCCACGCTTGAATGGTGTGCTGCAGACAGTGTTGAGATGTGTGAAACATCGCGGCATGGGTGGACTTAGATTACTCACTTTTACTCATACACATGTCTCTATATATGATCGCTGTACTTTTTGTTAGTAAGTAAGTTCATGTACCTACCTACCTAGGGTTTCTATTTCAACTTAGGGCGATGGTACACCAAATCCACATAGCAAAATAATTTACAAAACCTTGGGTCTTGCTGCTGCGCGGTACTGAGCGCGTGCAAATTCTCTCGAACTTTTTACGCTTTTAATTTCACAAAAAAACTAAACTATTCACTATCGAAAATCTAACCAAACCAAAAAATTTTGAATAAGATTGCCTTTCAGTATATGCAATTTCTAGGTTGTTACGAGCTTTCATTAGAGCATAAACCGAAAAAAAAACAACTAAATCAACTTTGTTTCAGATTTTTTTTTTTGATCAAGGAAAGTTTATTCTATCGTGTTTTGAACCAAATCATAAACTCAAACACAGATGTATCTGTGACATGTATTTTTTTTTCAGCTCAAATATTGTAATTTAACTGAATAAAATTGATTTAAAACCGTCAAATTTGGTATAAAAAGCCGTTAAAGCTATCCAGTTTAGGTGATGAAAATAATATGTTGCGCGCCCGCAAACCGTATCTGGGTGCGTTAAGATTCACGATCGCGTGATTTTCCGAACTGCGCGGTTTTAACGTTGTTTGAGACTGTGTAAAGAGTTGGCCGTAAGGTGTCGGCGGTGTGCTGATTTTGTAATGTTCTTGAAATTTATCGACACAAAAGCATCATGATAATAAACTGGCGCACTAGTAGGTAAAAACTTGAACCCGCTATTTATTATAACTTTGTATCTTTTGAATGTGTATTAGTGTTGATGTTGCTTTGAGAAAGAATACAGAAGTTTGACATTATCTATACTAATATTATAAAGAGGAAAGATTTGATTGTTTCTTTGTTTGTTTGCATTGAATAGGCTCCGAAACTACAGAACCGATTTGAAAAATTCTTGCACTGTTGGGAATCTACACTATCCCCGGGTGACATAGGCTATAATCTGTACCCGTGCGAAGCTAGGGCGGACCGCTAGTTTCGAATAAAAAAACCTGGTTCGTACCTTTCCTTGATCCGTAAGGTTTTACTACATAGTGAGGCCGTATACTATTCACTCGAAACCAGCATCCTAGACAAGTCGGTGTGGTCTCGGAACAATAAACGTCCAGTTATTTTACAACGTGTTTTACATCCCATACTAGTTAGGTATCAAAGGGCGCCGACGTCGATCTCTTATCAATCGGCTGTTTGGGTCGTTTTAGTGAGCATTTGTCACAGGCTATAACGTAGGAGCCGGCCGGTGGCGGTCAAAGGGCCGCCAACCATAAATTGTTAATGAAATGGCTGTTAAAGGCCCGTTAAGGCTCGAGAGGTGGTTCTGAAGCACCCTCGCAGCAGGGTTTTCGCAGGTACTTGTTCGTTCATTGTATTGTTTAATGAGTTTAAAATGTTAGAGGGAACGACAATGGCTACATTTCTGCATAAGTAGAATTTTGCATTCACGTTTAGTTTGGATGACAGTGCATGGTTAGCTAAGTGACGTCATTGTAAATCCAATATGGCGGACTCCCAAAGATGGCGGACCAGTTATTTTTATACACCCCCATGATATGGGTATCAAATGAAAGGGTTTCCTGAGATAAATACGAAAAATAAAATGACATCACACTAAATTATAAGAATATGGCGGACGCCCCAAGATGGCGACCAAAATTTTCTTATTTATTATCATGATATGGGTATCAAAATGAAAGGGTTTGATTGGAAAAATACGATAAATATAAAAAGCTTATTTATAGTTTGTATATATAAAGACTTTACATAAAATTAATAATTTTATTTGCAAACTTACATAATTATTGTACTGGTACCTATACGAGACTACATAACGTCATTAATTAGTTATCTGATTTTTAGGGTTCCGTACCCAAAGCTTAAAAACGGGACCCTAATACTAAGCCTACGATGTCTATCTGTCCGTCCTGTCCTGTCTACCTTTAAACAGCTGTATCTTTCGAACCGTAATATATAGCTAGTTTTCACGGAATATGTAACGTTACAGTGGATTAACTAACAAATAATAAAAAAGTCAAAAAGTAAAAACAAAACAACAACAAACTTATTTTTTTAGGTATTTTTGTATTAGCTCTAATGTGAAAACGGTAATACATAATAAGCGTCAAAATTGGCATAATTATAGGACATGCACGCTCTAAAGTATAACAACAAATAATAAATATAAGCCAAGTCTGAGACAGTGACAAGTTTCTGTTCAATACCAAGTTATAACTGGTAATTTCGTTATTGAATTTTGTGGTGGTACGGAACCCTCAGTGTGCGAGCCCGACTCGCACTTGGCCAGTTAATTTACACATTGTTGGTCAACACCTGGCATCTGAACTTGGCAGACTCACAAAGTTACGTATAACACCTTCCTTTTAGTTTTGATTATTAAAACCCGATTCGTCACGCCACCCTCACCAATTTGACTACAATACAGCCTCTCTATTATACTCTCCGATACCCTCTGGTGTAAGTGCCACAATAGCGTTTGTTTTTTTCCTCGGAGCCTCACATAGATACTTACGTGCGTGCCGGCGCCGGCGCCTGCGGCCGAAGCTTGCACAATGCGCAGACGCAACTTGTGATGGCTACGTGTTTTATTGAGCTGGGTCTGAAACGCAACTGGAAGATATTACTACCCGACTGCCGGAGCAGGAGGGTAGTGTTTTTCGAATATTTTATGTAGCCCGTTGGTCTAGTTGGTAGTGATATAACAAGCTTTGCTTAGATAGTTGATTGAATCAGGCGTTACTTTGCGGATTTACACTAGAAATTCATATACACATTTAAGCTTTGCTTAGTTTGGGGTTAGATGACCGTGTGCAAAAAAATCCCGAATATTTATTTATTAAGTAATGTTTGAATTCATGTGTCTACCAGGGGCCTTACGGTCAACTCCTTATGCGGTCTCAAACTAACGTTAAAACAGCGAAGTTCGGAAAATCACGCGAACGTGAACCATAACGCGCCCAGATACGGTTTGCGGTCGCGCCAAATTTTTCATCACCTAAACTGACAGCTAGCCGTAAGGCTCCTGTAGCCAAAACGGCTGGTCTGAGTTTGAAACGGTGAGGAGTTATTAGGTTCGTCTCAATATTTGAAGTGTCATAAATTAATAGTAGTACCTATGATATCAACGCTAATATGTACTAACGACACAAAAAATCAAAACCTATATTTTCCGGTCACCATGTTAAGTAGGTAAAATAAAGAAAATAATTTAAAAAAGTCGGGTTAGTTACACCATTTATAACTCAAGAACGGCTGAACGGATTTTCATGATCTTTGATTTGTTGAATTTCTCTCTGTCCCGAATCGGAATAAGTATAAAACATCGAAAAAGATTACGAAAAGATTAGATAAATTAAATTTATTTTACATACATTTTCTATGGAATGGCTAGTATTGAAATCATTTGACAATAATTGACTTAATGCTAGTCAAATTTCAAAAACTGGTGTCAGTGTATCGTCAGAAAATTTAGTAAAGTGCAACCAGTGCTCCCAGCCACGTTTCTTTAAAGGCAACCGCGGCCTCAAAATTCATATTAGTAAATCTCACCGTTCGACCCAAAATTTCACAAATGAGTTTAATGTTCCTAATGAGAACATACAAGACTTTGGAAAACTTTTAAGTAACTGCAAAACAAATCTGCCGGTAATAAAAAGAATTCCGCGTGGTGCACGTATTAGTGTAGCCAAATGTCTTGTCGACGACATTAGGAATGTAATTTTACACAACTCTACTCAGGCCTGGGAGCATTTATTGTCTTTTCCGTTCAGAATTCTTCATGTTTCGAAAAACCAATCTGATCAAAATTCCCTCACGAGTAAAATAAAACAAAATTGTAAACAAAATTCAAGCTGTCCTGATATCTCTTTTGCTTCAACTAATCAAGATCGGTTCGTGCCTTCCTCCACGTCTTACCGTCTAGTAGAAGACAAACTTAGTGAAGGAGATATCAGAGGTTCAGCTAGACTATTATTTTCAAGCGATACACTGGCACCAAATAATCTGGAAACCTTGTTGGCACTGAGGGAAAAGCATCCAGCCTCAGCTTTTAATCCAGATCTTCCTTTACCTGATGGCATTACTGAGGAAGATGCTGTTACCGCGACTGTAGAAGACCTTTCGTCTGCGTTAGCATCCTTCCCCAGTGGCTCAGCAGGTGGCCTCGACTCTCTTACGCCGCAACATTTGAAAGACTTGACAAGCGCAAGTTGTGGTGAGATCGGGGATTCCTTGCTTAAAGAGCTCACTTCGCTTGTAAATTTAATGCTAGCCGGTAAAGTAAATGACGGAATAATTGAAATATTATACGGGGCTAACTTATGCGCCCTTCTTAAGAAGGATGGTGGCATAAGGCCGATAGCTGTCGGTACAGTGTACCGTCGCCTCACAGCAAAAGTTTGTGTAAAACATATCAAAGAGTGCCTCTGTAAGGAGTTCCAACCATCACAGCTCGGATTTGGATCGCGCGGCGGCTGTGAGGCGGCGGTACACGCCCTAAGAACTTATTTATACCATCAGAAATGTGAAGTTCTGCTGAAGGTGGATGTTAAGAATGCCTTCAATTCTGTTGATCGAAACACCCTTTTGGCCCAAGTTAAAGACAAAATTCCATCTATTTACAATTTTATTTGGCAATGTTATAGTAAACCCTCCAAATTAATGTACAAAAACAATTTGCTGTCTTCAGAATCTGGCTGCCAGCAAGGTGACCCCCTCGGACCAGCTATTTTTGGCTTAGCTATCCACCCTATCATTCAAAAATTAGAATCCAAATTTAACGTATGGTACCTAGATGATGGTACTCTAGGAGGGGACTTAAACACAGTATATAAAGACCTGCAAAATTTAATCACGGAATTTAATGCAATAGGTCTCGTACTAAATTTTTCCAAATGCGAACTCTTTATTCCAAATTCGTTTTCAAGTCAAAAAAATGAGACAGTAAATCTTTTTGAACAAATCGCGCCTAATATCAAAGTGCTAGATAATCGCTCACTCCGCCTTCTAGGGTCACCGATCCTAGATGAGTCAATACAAGATTTTATTGACGAAAAAATTCAAAATTTTCAGTCCGTTTCGGACCGCCTCCAAAAAATAAACACTCACATGGCTTATTTTATTATTCGATATTGCCTTTTTGTTCCAAAATTTATGTATTCTCTTAGATGTTGTCAGCTTTGGAATCATCCTTTACCTTTACAACAGCTTGACAACATTCAAAGGGATACACTCACCACCATACTTAACACACCTTTCGACGATCGTACTTGGAGGCAAGCCTCATTACCTGTAAGGTTTGGAGGACTCGGTATTCGCAAAATTTCTAGTGTATCTTTGCCAGCTTTCCTGTCGTCAGTTTTCAGCACTCAAAAACTGGTAAACACTATTTTATCGCCTACACTACAAAATTCAGAAATCAGTTACCTTACTGACGCATTGGAAAGCTGGAAAATAGCTTGTCCGAACCAACCGTTGCCCAAAGCTCCGGCTTCGCAGAGACAGTGGGACGGGCCGCTCTGTGAGATAGAACGTCAGAACTTGTTTGATTCTGCAAGTTCTTCCACAGAGCGCGCTCGTCTACTTGCTGTTACGCGGTGGGAATCGGGGCTTTGGCTACATGCCCTTCCTTCCAAAAACGTTGGCAATCTTTTAGATAATAATACTTTCCGAGTAGCCGTATCCCTCCGTATAGGTGCCCCTTGCCAAGTCCCTCACCGCTGCTCTTGTAGTGAAATGGTGGACAGGCACGGCCACCACGCGCTGTCTTGCGCTAAGAGCGCAGGGCGCATACCGCGGCATGCCAGCCTGAATGACATCATCCGTCGGGCTTTCGTCAGCGCCGGCGTCCCGTCAGTTCTAGAACCTAATGGACTGATGCGGGACGACGGTAAGAGACCCGACGGGATGACCCTCATCCCATGGAAGATGGGGCGGCCTGTAATATGGGACGCTACATGCGTCGATACATTGGCGCCGTCTCATCTTCCTGGGACATCTTTTCAGGCTGGAGCTGCCGCGACTAAGGCTGAAAACCTCAAACGGCACAAATATAGATTTTTAGACAGGGTGTATATGTTTGTGCCGTTTGGGGTCGAGACCTTAGGACCGTGGGGGCCGGCCGCCCATGATTTATATAGGGACTTGGCCAAACGCTTGATGGAGGCGACATGTGACCGGAATGCTGGCGCCTACTTTGGTCAAAAAATTAGCATTGCCATCCAACGTGGCAATGCTGCCAGCATTCTGGCCACTTTTCCCTCCACCGAAGGGCTTTTAGATTAGTATTTTAAATGATTTTGATAATTTATTGTTCATTTTAATTTGTATATAATAATTAGGTAGTGATAGTTTTAGTTCTTATTATGTAAAATTATATTATTATTATTATAACATATTTTTTTTTACATCTTCGTCAAAGGAGGTTGCTGTCGCTAACAAGGAGATTGCTTCAAGGAGGAATAAACCGCGGGCGCAACTAAATATTTTTATTTATATATGTATTTTGTATTGTTAGTCCGAAATTAAAAATTTTACAAAAAAAAAAAAAACATTTTTGCTGTCGCTACCAAGGAGGTTGCTTCAAGGAGGTGAGTATATAACGCGAGTGAAATCGCTGGGCGCGTCTAGATTGTTTTATTAATTTTTTCATTGTTAGTCTGCACTTGAAACTAATATTAATTTAAAAATTAATCTTAATTTTTTTTTGTAGTGTTTTTTCGATTTCTTCTGTCTGCGGCCTTACGAGTCAACCAACGATTCCGTGAAAGAGCCACATTATAGTTTGTCTCGTATAGTTAAAGCAATAGTTATAACCGATAACCGATGGGGAAGAAAGGTTCTTGAGTGGAGACCACGAACCGGAAGACGCAGCGTGGGTAGGCTTCCCACTAGATGGACCGACGACATAGTAAGAGTCGCTGGCATCCAGTGGATGCAAAAGGCAGGCTGTCGTTCAGTGTGGAGGTTAAAGGGGGAGGCCTATGTTCAGCAGTGGACGTCTTCTGGCTGATGATGATGATCAGTTAAAACAATCTTGATCCTCTCGTTGTTTGTCACGCTCAATTACTCGTCCATTCCTCGGTCGGCTGCACACGGCATTGTTAGCGCCGCGCCGGGTCAGGTAGGCGCTCGTCACCATTTCGGGTTAGAACTATGTACAAAGGAAAATTTCACTTCTAAAACTGCAGTTATATGATTACTAGTTTCGCCCCGCGGTTTCACCCGCGTTGTGATGAAAAATGGTGATGATGATGTTGAAATGTACCCTATGTCACTCTCCGACCCTTGAACTATACCCATGCAATAAACCAGGTCGATCCGTTGTCTGTTGCTGCAAAGAGGAACAAACAAACCAACAAACAAACCAATTGAATCTGCCTTCTGCGCTTCGGGGCGTGTCGGTTTGATTCCCATCTCTGGCAAACATTCATGTGATAAACATTTGTATTTGTTTTATATCTGAGTTTTAATATCTACTTAAGTACATGGGTATTCCAAAATATATTTATATTTATGTATAATCAGTCTCTGGCAGCCATATTTCAAGTTTTGCTTAGTTTGGGGTCAGATGACCGATGACCGTATGTGCAAAAATGTCCTGCATATTTATTTATATATTTATCAATGTTGATAGTTAATTTTTTTTACTGGGCAAGTGCCTTTAATGACTAAACAAAATACAAGCTAAAACTAACACTACAAATACAGTTAGACTGCCCATAGACCGTTGAAGGTCTAAAGACAATCCAAATGCTCAAGCCTACTACCAGTTGGCAGCATACCCAACATGCTGGCGGCATTACCACGTTGAATGGCAATGCTAATGCGTTGAGCCAGAAACACGCCAGCATTTTGGTCACGCGTCGCATTAACCAGGCGCTCTGAAAGATTTTTGAAAATGAGGTGAGCTCCCGGTCCCCAAGGGCTCAATGTCTCGACCCCAAACGCCTCAAATATGTAACCACTGCCGAGGTTAGCATATTTGCGACGCTTGTGCTGCTCTGCCGAATTGGCAGCCGCGCCAGCCCTACCTTGTGTCTCAGGAAGATGTGACGGCGCCAAAGTATCGACACAAGTTACGTCCCACAAAAGGGGCCGCCCCAACCTCCAGGGCACAAGTGTCATACCGTCAGGCCTCTTTCCATCGTCACGCGCAAGACCACTCGGTTCGAGTACAGCTGTGACATTGGCGGTGGAAAGTGCCCTGCGTATGATGTCGTTCAGGCTAGCGTGTCGGCCAATAAGACCAGCGCTTCTCGAGCAAGAGAGACCATGGTGACCGAGCTGATCAACAGCAGTACCACACTGACAGCGATGGGCCTCACAGCACCTTGCACCCAAGCGTAAGCTGACAGCTAGACGAAATGCGGTTGGATCTAAAAGGCTACCTGTGTTAAAAGAGGGCATGGCTTGCAACCTAAGTCCCGATTCCCAAACAGAGACAGCAAGAATACGAGCGCGATCTGCAATACTAGGACACGTATCTAGTAGCGATTTCTAGTAGTATCTAGTAGTTAATAGGTATCGCCATCGTCATAGGTCCATGCACTAATTGATGACACTCTAATCATAGTCGCAAGACGCTTTACGATTCATAACTAGGAATCCGCGGAATTAACTTCAAAGAGTGTGTATTCCCCGTGTGTGGAGAGGAACGCTGCTTGCTGGAGCTTTTTGTTGTATAACCGTTAATGAATAAGGAAGTACTTAGTTCCAAATAAAAGTGGACCCAATTTCCCCGAGTTGTCGGGCGCGATAACAAATGGTGATTACATTTGAACCGGTACTCGTCTAGCTATTCATCACCCCGTAATCCCATTCGGAGCCGGCCCCATGTGAGTGCATCGCATTCTATCCTCGTACCTGGCCACTGAGCGTTATAGCCTCATATAGGATCTGTACCCTGTCGGTAGGTACAGGTACAGCCAGCATCAACACGTCAATACAACTTGTAGATAAGAATGGCCTGCGATTATTAATTACGTAAAATTAGATCGTTTTGAAATATAGATATACATAATATATTTTTTAAACTAAAAAGGATAAAAAGTCAAAAAGCTTTAGGTTCCCAATTCGGTCTATTTTTAAGCTTCATACCCAAAGGGTATAATCGGGACCCTATTACTAAGCCTACGATGTCTGTCTGCCTGTCCGTACGTCCGTTCGTCCGTTCGTCCGTTCGTCCGTTCGTCCGTTCGTCCGTTCGTCCGTTCGTCCGTTCGTCCGTTCGTCCGTCCGTCCGTCCGTCTGTCCTACGTATTAACGGCTGTATCTTTCGAACCGTAATATATAGCCAGTTGAAATTTTCCCAGAATATGTAATTTTATGGCGGATTAACTAACAAATAATAAAATCTAAAAGTAAAAACAAAAGGAAGGTATTTTTTTACGTATTTTTTTTAATGATTTTTTTTATCCCAGAGAGCCTTCTGAAACGAATAAATAGGGAATTAAATAGCAAAAATTTATAAATTGTTGAAAATCACTAATTTTATTTCTAGCAAAAAGATTTATCGTGTGGATGGTGATTGCTGCTGCTGTCTGTACCTTAACCGCAGTTCAGTTATATCTCCTTGTGTACGCATCAGACTTGTATGGAATTAGATCTCCGCCAGGATAGCGCTGTCGTTGATCCTCGCCACTCCCTGATGCGATTACACGAGCAGGGGTGGCACAAGGGAAAATAAACATTATAAAAACTTTAATAAGAAACGCCTGACAAATGTATGTCTCAAGACAAGAGTGAAGCGGGCACGCGTGCTTTATCATACACCTAATTAAAACAACAACAGTAGAAACAGAATTAAAGTCTATAAAAAAAAATAGCCACATCAAAAATCAAAGAAAAGTAAAATTGTTAATTATACACTGTTTTAAACTATCACGGTTGTTCACTAAAGTTATATGATTATTTACGGGATATTTACCGTGGTAAGGTTGTGGAATGAGCTCCCGATATTTCGGCGCAGTTACATGTTTTACTTACATTACATTACAGTTTCCGTCAACGAGAAGTTGACAGCAATTTGAAGCATTGCTTAACTTTTAAGTAACGTTTATAAGTAAAGCCAAATGATGTAATATTTGCCGGGATATTCGAGTCTTCATGGGACTGTATAGATAGCCGGTAGAGATAGCCTGTTGGTCCAGTTGCTAGTGAACCTGCCTGCTGAGCTTGGGGGTGTGGGTTCCGTTCCCACCTAGGACAAACATTTATGTGATGAACGTTTGTGTTTGTTCTATATCTGGTTATTAATTGGTAATACCTATTTAAGTATGTATTTAAAACTATATATGTATGTATATCAGTCTCTGGCAGCCATATCACAAGCTTTGCTTAGTTTGGGGTCAGATGACCGTGTGTGCAAAAAGGACCGAATATTTATTATTTATACTGTACAAGTATAAAAACTTTACTTCATTTAATCATTTTAGCCAATAATCAACCATAAGTATAAGAAATCCTCATAACTATAACATGATTCAACCATCATACTCCGTCCCAATCACAACATTCCCTCGTAGGGTGACCACAAAAACTGCGGCTTGTGCCATATTTGGCAGCGGCTAATGAGCTAAAAGATCCCGCTTGGGCGCGCGTTCCCACGTACGATGGCTTTTTGCGGGACTGTCCGTACTCGGGGACCTTATTTGAGGACGTTGGCTATTCCCGGACAAAGATAATGTGTAGCTACCTAGTACGTAATACAGTATAAACTCTTTATAACGAAAAAGAGACTGTGGTATTCACAATGTTTGAGAAGGCCTAAGCTCCAGCAGTGGGACCACGATAGGCTGATGATTATGATAAAGATTCACAATAATTACCTATGCAGTTTCTCAATGTTATTTACTATAGATGTATGTATGTTATTTACTCCAATTTCGCTTGCATAGTGTTCAACGTTAGCTGTCCACTGTCATCGTTGCTCTGGCATCGCGCGGCGTTGTAGTCGGATTGCTGTTACTTTGTAACTAACCAAAAAGTCTGCGCAATTCGTAGCGTACGTCGAGTTTTGGTTTGGACATTTATTTGGCACGATTGTGACTCCATATGTATTGTATCTCGATGTTACCAGGATAGCACTTAAAACAAATCGTTAGTAGCTTTGTTATCTAAGTCAGGAGAGGATTGACTGACAGGATGCACTGCACACTCAAGCTGCTCCACTTGTAGGGAAACCTGCCTACAGTTATAAGCTGACTTTCTGTAAAACATTCTACTGTGGCGTCACTGGGTACAATAGTTTCCACAGTGCGACCAACTTATCTGTGGAGTCGAATCGGGCACCACCATCGTAGTTTCTGAAGAAAGTAATAACTTCGCGCGGAAAATATTAGTTCCCATATATGACCAACTCTTCATATAAGTTTGTTGGGTTGTACGTGCGTTTGTATTGTTCAGGAGGTTATAAAAAGTGTCGATTTGTCCGGCATTTATTGATGGACACGAATTTATTCCATTATGCTAGGAGTTATTGATTCCTTTTTGTTGTCGTGTGCGCCAAGAGATTAATAATATGATTTGTGTTTTTAGGGTTCCGTACCCAAAGAGTATAAACGGGACCCTGTTCACCTGCCAATTGTTGTTAATTATCCAATATATTCAGGCTTTACCTTTAAAATGAAAGGGCGCTTACAGACGATGCCTAGTAGACGTAACAAGTAGAAGTAGCAAGTGCCTACTAGATATCGTCTGTAACGTTTTGCTTATTGCAAGTGGCAGTGGAAGTACTACTAAGCACTACCACTGCCACGTGTACCTATTAAGTAAAACGTTGCAGAAGACGCGTAGTAGCTACTTACAACTTCTACTTGTTATGTTTACTATATACGCATCGTGGGCAAGCGCCCAAAGGAATGCAATAATTCCTGAATGCAAGTTGAAAGAGCGTGCGGTCCACAGGGCATGTCACGCCAGCACTGGGTACTGAGGACCACACGCGAAGTCTGCAACACCTGGCACGTGGACACAGATTGTATTCAATTTGCATACAGATGCTGGGATAATTGAAATGCGGACAAGTGAGAGCAATTCGCTTCACAATTCTAGTGAGGAACTGTGTTTTCTTTGCGTAGAGTTGTTTTCGCGGAAAGGTTTTAATTAGTGTTCATAAATAAATAAATATTCGGGACATTTTTGCACACACGGTCATCTGACCCCAAAATAAGCAAAGCTTGTGATATGGCTGCCAGAGACTGATATACATACATATATATATTTATAAATTCATACTTAAATATATATTAACGCCTAGTTATAGAACAAACACAAAGAGTAAGTTTGAGCAAGTTCCCTGATAGCAACTTTATTACCCTAAAGCAAGATAGATATATAGAAAGAAGCTATTTATTGTGCACACAAGTGATAAAAATTACTAACAGATAGAAAACACTTACGAGCTAGTGCCGCAAGTGGCGTCCTTATCGCTACAAGTGATCTCTTCCAGGCAACCATTGATTATAAAGAAGAACAAGTTGATTATAAAGAAGATTAAAATACTGAAACATTGGTGTATGTACCTATGTTTTATTCCTTGGTCGAAACCAAAGCGAAAAAGACGTCTTCTTAATTTTTCCCTTTTTATGCAAGGTATAATACTGTGTGTGAGGAAAACGCTTCCGAAGCCAAAACTCTACTAATATACTATCTAAACACAATCGAAGTTTGTCTAATACTTGTTGTTTTATTGGTTTAGAATTTTGCAAAGCAGCAATGTAAAATATACAAGCGTACGTGGCGCGTGCGGCGCAGGTCGTTCGTTGACCTCTAGCGTTAGCTGATATTATATTTGCATTACATTGCAATTTTTTTTTCTTTTATAGAACAGCATGTTTTGTCCAGCACTATCATTTGTTACCGGGAGCGTTTCCCTTACATTCTGTAGACAATTATTTTTAATTTTACTTTGAATCACTTCGTTATTCCATTCGATTGCAACTCTCCATGACTACAGCTTCTAGCTATTCGAGTGATCCACATCGTTCTCCGACGCTGCATCTCATTTGCATTGAAATGCCCTCCCTCGCCTTCAATGTGTGAAATTCCGTGTGATGATAGGAACGAATAAAAAATACGTTTAAAAACGTTTGTTGTATGAGCCCCTTTAGTTTTTTTTTTAATTTATTATTAATTCTTTGTTAATCCGCTGTAGCATTACATATTCTGTAAAAAATTCAACTGGCTATATATATTACGGGTCAAAGATACAGCCGGTTAAAGGTAGTAAGTAGGTAAAGTAATAGGGACCCGTTTTTACCCTTTGGGTAAGGAAGGAAAAAAGTAAAAGTACCAAAGAGATTTGAATCAGTTCGAGTTATTTTCAACCATCACAAAGAAATTTATTGAAATTTGGATAGGACAACGTCGCGTTAGCTAGTATAACATAAAACTAATGATTTTACAAAAGAAATAAACATTATGCATTGCTTATCACTAGGTTTCGTGTCACTGAGAGTCACGTGCTTATCACTGAGAGTCGCGGGCATCCAGTGGATGCAAAAGGCAGGCTGTCGTTCAGTGTGGAGGTTAAAGGGGGAGGCCTATGTTCAGCAGTGGACGTCTTCTGGCTGATGATGATGATGATGAGGTTTCGTGTTAGCACCGAACACTTCAGCAATAATAATTGAACGATGGTTGCGGAACGGTAGCATGTGCGCTTCACAATCTTACGGCATTCGGTTCGATTCTCGACCCTGCACCAACAACTTGTTTAGTATCTACATAAATTGTGCAGTTTCGATGCCATCGCTCAAAACCGTTGAAGGAAAACGTCATGATGAAACCGGTATATCCAAGAACCTTAAAAGTCCAAAGACATGACATTCACCAACATATGGGATGGGCCAGCGTGGTGGATTACGGCCTATCCCCTCTCTGTGAGAAAAGGCTTGTGTACCAACAGTGGGAATATGATAGACTGAAATGATAATGATGATGAGTAATAATTGAACACTACTGCTTGTCGGTTGAATAACGGGCAAATAAATGGTACTTCCCGGGCGGAATCTGCAAGAGTCCTACCACTACAAGTTCTAATGAAGTGCGATAAATTTCTCATCCTTTTCAATGTTCACGTATCTTGAAAAAGTAAAATTACTTGGTTACTAGTTGAAGTTGTGGTTAGAGACTGTGTGTGGTCAGACCTTGACCGCACACTGACATTACCCGGGGCTTTGACCTCACTGTAGGAAGTGATGAACTTATATTTGAGGACTTGCGTCTATGCACAATGAAGTACCTATGGCCTAGGGTTAGGGTACTAAAGTAGTAAGTTTCTATCGGTAAATTTTGGATTAGAAGAAATAGAATTCAGATAAAGTTATATGATTATTAACGGGATATTTACCGTGGTAAGGTTGTGGAATGAGCTCCCGATATTTCGGCGCAGTTACATGCACCATGTTCACGGGAATTTAAGACTGAAGAATGCGGGTGGTTGGTCGAACAATTAATCGTGTCGTCATGAGTGAATTGGTTTCTTCTAGGCAAGCGTTCTCCACGGTAGACCGCATCATCGCTTAACATCAGCCGAGTTGGCAGTCAAACGCAAGCCTATTATTAAATATAAAAAAATAATAAGAAGATAATCTCCACCTTATTTAATTAACTTTTACTCTTATTGCTTCTTTCACTGAATCTTCAAAATGAAGAGTGCAGCTGGACTGTGCGACCTGTCTAATTAAAATAAGACCCATCCTTTAGTAAAATATAGTCTTCTATTTAATTTATTTCTGGTCCAAATTATTAACAATCTAAGTAAGACATTTTCAACACACACGTGCATGTACTGGTAGACATTGTGATCACGTCGCAGACACCAGAAGCTTTCAATCGACACTTGTGCCGGGTAGTGTCGGGTTACCGTCAGTAGTTTCTAAACAAGCGTTCATATAAACAAACGGCTATACATCTATACCGTGGTAGTGTAGCAGATTATTAATTTAAGTAGTTGGTATAATTTTACATTCTGTTCATAGTTCTCTTCGAAGTAAGTTTTGTTGAGGCAGAAAAAATATTGCAGAAAGGACAAAAAGCATTTATATCCAGCAGTGCGTCAATACAAACTGACAATAACGATGATAAACGGTCTGGTCACGCTCTGGTCGAAAATGATAAACACACTTGGATTGCAAACTGGCTCTCAAGCGAGGCTGCGTTAGGTGGCAACAGATTTAAAACTAGAGGGTGGTAGCTAGCCAGCCGAACATTAGAAATGCTTTCGTTTCTTCTCGATGTTTTACTTCATCGGTAACTCAAGCTCAAACTTAAACTTACGCCTGTAGGCCGTGGAAGTCAAATGCATCAACCACTGACACACACAACATTAGTCATGTTAGACAAGAAAGTGAAGGCAGTAGTTTGCACGGCGCAGAAACTGTGGCCGTTCCGTAAACACTCCAAGCAGAGGGATACTTGTCTACAACGAACAAACGATCTGTACAACAGGTACTGTACAGAGCGCGCATCTGTGCGCAGATACCCTGAGACAGGCGAAGAGCATGGGTTTACTAGACGCAGTAAACGCCTTCGTTAGGACTCGCTCGCTTCCGCCTTGCCTTACGTGGTCATGACCTAGGCTCTCGGGTAAGAGATCCGTACGGCCGGTATCGTGATGCCAGCTGTATGCCACAATCCGTCATCATCGTAAGGTACACAGATCTAAATTGATCATCACTCGATAACATGAAGACAATCTTAGGATGAGTGACTGCAACGACTGTGGCAGTTGAAGTGGCAATGGGCTAACTATATTTGTAAAAGAACAGATGCCTATAAATGTTTAAACAAAAGAAAAACACCTAAGCTTTTACAACGAATAAGCAGATGAAATCGGCAGCCCTAGAAGTTAGTTGGTAACATAAAACTGAAGCTCACAAAACTCAGGAAGCATGGTTATGTAAACAAGTACGAGGAAGCCACTAAGTGGCGAGACGTGACGACTCGAGGGATGTTTACGTCGAGCACCTGATGCTGGGCACCATTGTGTGGACTATTTTTAGCGGCGAAG
Organism: Agriopis aurantiaria; assembly: GCA_914767915.1. Classification (NCBI taxonomy): domain Eukaryota; kingdom Metazoa; phylum Arthropoda; class Insecta; order Lepidoptera; family Geometridae; genus Agriopis; species Agriopis aurantiaria. Next base: position 931,863 of record OU611982.1, read on the forward strand.
TTCATCGGGAAAGTGCCGCGGTAGGTGGTGATGTACTGGCCGTATCTGACGTAAACTAACAGTTGCTTGGAACAAAAATAGCAGTATGAAGCAGCATGATTATTTTAGTTGTCAATTGCAATCACAATGAACCCATCTCGTCATCTTTTACAACCACGAATTGACACAAATGGAAAACCGAGTCGCGGGTTGTGGGAATGGCAATTTAACAAATGGGTACACTGTTAGTACACTGTAGGTACACAGACTGCAGCAGTCGAATCGTCGTCGTAGGGTGGCGTACCTATCATTTGGACCATAATTAAAGTGCAGAATGCTTGTGTAGTAAAACGCTTGTTTAGTGTGTCACATTCCACGAGAGTCAATTCACACCATCCTACCAACTGCAACTACCGATCAAGTGGTATCCTCAGTTGCAACTCACGCCCAAGTGCAACCCTCTACCATGTTATTAACAGCTTTGCTGAAAGTATCGCCTCTGCCAGAGACTAGTTAATACTCTATCTATACGATACCAACATAACATCACAGCTCACGTGGACAAAATAAGAACTAACTTATTATAAAGTAGGGCCAATTCAATAGACCACATTACACAGACCACATTAGTTCAATAGAACAACTTTTTTTTGTTTTTTTTTGTTATAAATAGGCCTGCGCTTATTGGACCCGGGTATGTCCTAAAACTGCGACCAGAACCACCGGAGGATGAGAAGCAGCGTTCTATTAGTACACGGTGAACGTACTGCGATCCCCAAACCGCCTGCCAAGCGTGGGGATTATGGCAACACCCCTCTCTAAGAGGGAGGCCTTTGTCCAGCAGTGGCTGTCGAGCAGGCTTGCGCTTGGCAACTCGATGATGCGGTCTGCGATGGAGCACGCTTGTTACTAGCGCGGGGTAATTCTGCCAGTGTTTTGGGAAACCTGCCGCACGGTGGTAATTTCGCCGTCGTTTTTGTTTTGTAGTTGTTTTAGTTTGGTTACATAGTTATCATTATTTTGTATTGCATTATTGTAAATATCCATGATAATATAATATCGTGATTGGTAAAAGATAATTCGTTTTAGAGCTTGTAAATAATTACTTGTGTTATTAATCTTTGTGTAGCTATATCATAAAGTAATTATTAAATAATTTTTTGATATACAAATTTCAATTTGCATATAATTCCATTATTTATTTACGTATTTTAGGTACCTACGTAACGAATATTCGTACTTCCCACTGTAGTATAATCGATCATTAATTTTCTACTACATATAATAATAATAATAATACGACACCGCGTACCCCGATTCCATGGGTCTAAAACCCCAGAGACCCAGACCCCTGGCTTGCCTTAACCGGCCGTCTGGGGGTGGAAACCGCAAGAGCTAAAAACCTAAGCTCCAGGGTGGAAGTGTTAAAGGGCATAACGCCGCTAGTAGCTCTTAGTGAAAGTGCAGCACACCTCTCGACACCCTAAGCCACCCACGTCAATGTTGCCCTTCCGGTGCCAATATGCGGCAGCCATTATGGGGGGCCCATTTAGTGAGTGGCAAGTCATCACCTGCCTAAGTATTTTGAAATGAGGCATAATTGGCAGGTGCCGTACCTCATACCATAGATCAGTTATCCCATCCACAAGTTGTTCACCTCAATAGCCTAGACGTTTTATATCCTATACTGCACAATAGTTTTATAATCCATTTTATACACATTCAATAATATTGTATTTTATATTCAACGGGGCCTCTTGGTGTTGGCTTCGGCCCCACCAATGCCTACCAAATGTCCGGGCTAAACCCGTGTTTATATTGAAATAAATAATAATAATAATAATATTTTTGGGACATTTTTGCACACACGGTCATCTGACCCCAAACTAAGCAAAGCTTGTGATATGGCTGCCAGAGACTGATATACATACATATATAGTTTTAAATACATACTTAAATAGATATTAACAACCAGATATAGAACAAACACAAATGTTCATCACACAAATGTTTGTCCTACGTATGTATGTTTGTCGTACAAGTGTATTGCATATTTTTCTTAGAAAGAGGTTGGCATGTTCGAATCCCAAGCTGCAGGGCGTGGGTTCATATCCCGAAAACGGACTTGAGCTGCCGTAAAAGGAAACAATGTGAGGAACCATCGTGGTAGGGTATTTTCTAATGCTTGGCTGGCTGAGTTAAAAATCTCTCGCCTAGCATCTAACGGGGTGTTCCGGTAGCACTGCAGCACCACTTCCCCTTCCAACCAGGCCTGTTTACCGTTTTCGACCACACCGTCACTGTATATCAGGAGAGTTGTGGTCAAACGCCTAGTTGGTCAAAAAAACTATACTAGACATTAATAAAATGCACAGTTGTACACTAATAATAACGTAGAGTCTCACACTTGAACATTTATTCCCGACCCCCCCCGGTTTGATAATGAAGTGGCCATTACTGAGACGGCCACAGCCAATATTGCAGTAGGTGATGTTGGTGACGAGAACATTGATTATCTCAAGCATTCTACTTGAATATCATTGCTAATTAGGACAACTATAGAAAAACTTACGATCTGGGTAAACACCCTAATTGATCTAGCCACTAAGCTACGATACGCTTTGCTGTCAGCCTCTAAATACCTAATTAAACTGTATTTGCAAATAATCTAGGAGTTGGAAAAAATTTAAGCATGGAACTTTTTAATTCAGTAAATTACTTTCAAATTATGATAATGTTAGATCTTTTTATTATTTTATTTTAATTGTTGTATTGTTTTTTATATTTATTAGAATTAGAAGGCCAAAATCTAGTTTTTGTTAAAAAATGTGAAAGAGCAGCTCTTATCGGTTTTTATCGCGTGTGTTTTGCATTATTAACCGACTTCAAAAAGGAGGAGGTTTATCAATTCGACTGTATTTTTTATTTCTTATTTTGACGTTTGAAACTATACAAACAAACTAAAATATACGTGATAAAGTGTCTTAAAAGTGTTATAAATTTAAATATTTGGATACTGTTAACATTGCACTGTGTTGTAGCAACCGTGAGAGTGTCCCGCTTAACGCAATTACACATTTCTACTTCTACAGAATGTTAGGTACTTCTCTGATTTGTTGTGATAAGGTATTATTAGTTTTCCATCTCTTTCCCCTCTCAAATGAAATCTGAGACAGCTACATGAAGAAATGTTTCCCAGGAAACGGTAAAACGTACGCAGGAAATTATGTAACTTTTTTATTTGTTTATATCTTTGAAATCTATTTTGGTCGATGTGTCATGATTATGTGTGTATGGATAGATAAGTAAATAGCCTATTATCGGATTATGCGTGTAATCTATTGAAAATAATTTAGGAAAATTATAAGACTTGGGGGACCTTACCACTATATCACGGAAATTGGTCTGGCCCTCGTCAGTAGAAAGTACAAAACAAAGTTCATGTAAGATTAAAACGAAAATGCTTTTCAAACATGCTTTTTAGGGTTCCGTACCCAAAGGATAAAACGGGACCCTATTACTAAGCCTACGATGTCTGTTTGTCTGTCCGTCTGTCTGTCCTACCTATTAACGGCTAGGTATATCTTTCGAACCGTAATAGATAGGTAATTGAAATTTTCATAGAATATGAAACGTTACGGCGGATTAACTAAGAAATAATAAAAAAAGTCAGATAGTAAAAACAAAAAGAGGGGGGGGTGGACAAACGTATTTTTTAAACATATTTTTGTATTAGCTCTAATGTAAAAACGATAATACATACAAGCGGCAAACTTGGCACGATTGTAGTAAATACTCTAAAGTATAACAAAAAAAATATATAAATAATGGCCAAGTGCGAGTCGGTGACAAATTTCTGTGCATTACCAAGTTATTATACTCGAGCGACTGTAGCAAACTGCGAAGCAAATTACTCCGACAATTTTGCAAGGCGTTATAATAACTGGTAATTCGGTTACTTAGACAAACTTATTGTATTTTGTGGTGGTACGGAACCCTCAGTGCGCGAGCCCGACTCGCACTTGACCGGTTTATTTCATTATCTCTGCTGTCGACAAAACGAGACCCACAACATTATAAGCTAAGATCAAGTGGTTGCGGTAGATCCCCAGATCTTTTCTCGATGTAAAAGTATTTCTCCAATAAAAAGTTGCCTCAACAAACGCGTGTAATTTGTGAAACAAATACCCATAATCAGCGGTGATTTCCTGGAGCCAGGTGGTCCCTAATTGAGAGCCTGTCGAGGCAGGCTGTGGGGCCGCGGGCGCTGATAACTGACAACTGACCACTTAATTACCGTGATCCAATCTACACTCTACAGTGTGATTACGTTAGCTGCCACTCGCAGTCATAATCGTGTCATCCTGTTCATGCGCATGATACAAGTAAGATGGTATAAGCGAGAAGCCGAAATTACGATTGCAAATAGATGTAATCAGATTGCTGGTCGGGCTCGATGTGGTCAGGTAATGAGGTGAGATCATGATCTGACAAGGTACCTACTTAATTACTCTGATTCAACAGGTTTGAACGTCCATGTCGTCCACACGGACGTCCACACTGTGTTAGGAGGGAAAAGCTGGTGAACATAAAATGATAAGCGGCCACCATTGCCTAAAGACACAATGACAAAAAATATTATCAAGGTTCCAACATGGTATCAACTAGACTCTATCTGAATGTTTAACTTTCAGATAAACTACTCCTCTCCTCTTCCAACTTCTTTTTTTTGCTTCTTCTTGTTAAGTGATTTTTTTAACATTGTAGGCGTATTAGAGACATTACCAAAAAAGTTAAAAAGCTGTGTACAATATCATCTAAGATGAGCAAATACTTGTCTATAATAATTAATTTTATCTTTAGGTAAATGCATAGTTCAATAAATTAATTAAAATTAGAATAAGGGATATGTACCAGCTAGATCTAAGCTCTTGTCGACATCAAGTTTCAGCTAAGCCGTTACTATAAAGTCCAACACAGTCGTCTTCTCTCATATTTTGCCACAGTAGACCGTAAAGTCTGCAATTTATTGGTACCCAACGTGAAGACTTAACTTATGAAGTGTTAAAGCATATGCCGAGGCAGTACGCTTGCAGATTTAGATATTTTATAAGCTTGTTTGGCTTACTTGGTGCCAGTATGAAAAAGATTAAGGAAATGGCATCAAATGGTTACGAAATGAACATGAAGAACAATCAACACGTGGTTAATATTCTCGCTGTACTTGACACAACTCTTGCCGAGCCATCAACTGATGCGTTAATGTTGATAGAACAATACGAATTTAACTCTCAGGACTGAATCTTGAAACTCACAAGATTACTAAAAACATAATCTACAACTAATACATTTTCGAAACTTCTTTCTTCCGTGGTTCCAGTAGACTTGGAGACCTAGGCGTTACACAGTCAATAATGAGTCTCTTAGTGCTGTCAAAATTTCATACGCCCTACTCGCTCCCACCCATAGATATATATTCTACCTAACAATGTAGAGCGTAATTATGATTTTGAATTAGCCTCACCTGTCGGTAGCCTGTCGATCCTCACTTTCCGCTTGCTATTTAAGTATAAGCCTCTAATCAATCTGATCAGGTATTTAGGGACTCCCAAGTCTTGAAAATCTGCCCACAACTGCTTCCAATCCACACAGTCAAAAGTCTTAATGAAGTCAATAAATTCAACGGTATAGTCAATGAAGCACATCATATTGAATTCAATGAGTTGCCTAAATTCTATATCTGCTCGCGCTTACCCTGCCCTTTCAAATCGGCATATGATGATGCACATATTATTATATTTATGAGATTATATATTACGTAAAAAGAAAATATGACTTGTCAGTAAAATTGATAGTCTTGTATACAATGTAGTGTTGTACCTTGTAACCTTAGGGTTGCCTGAACTCAACCCAAACCAGCTAGCCAGAAATGCCCGCGGTGCCGGCTGCCAGGCGGTGGCGAGGCGATCATTTATTCGTGATTGGATGTGGACGCGAGCTTCAAGTGTTACAACATGGCACGATAATGTTACAGCGTGTGTCGGTGCATTCAGAAATGGTAACATTTGTAAGGAAGTTTGTGGAAATCTGCCAAATCTGCAGATGTTTCACATAATATATTGAGGTTATATTTTACGTAAAAAGAAAACATAACCCTGTCTGGCTTTCTGAAATGGCGTTTTTGATTTTAACACGATCTGAAGAGTGTTGATAACAAGGTGGACGGTGGAAACTAAATATTTCTCGAGGAACACCCAGGTGGACAAAGGTGAGCCGTTGTAAAACTTTCCACGGTTCACCCAGATGGTCTCAGGAGGTGGACGGTAGGGTTTAACTGGATTAAAATTGCTTTACTTTATCATTAGAGTCTTACAAATTCCCAGTTCTGGGATACATCTCAGAGAGAGAGAGAGAGAGAGGATGGGCTCTAATCCACCCTGCTGGCCCAGTGCATGTTGGTGAATGTCATTATGCCGTTGAACTTATGAGGTTCTTGGACATACGCGGATTCCTCACGGTATTTGCCTTCACCAATTTTGAAAAGGTGATTGGTGCAGGGCCGATCAGCGAACCGAGTGCCGTCAGATTGTAAAGCGCACATGCTACCGCTTGGCCACTATCAGTTCACGTTTTACTTGTAACTGCCTATGTAAACAAATCTTGGAAGTAGATTTTAACTCTAGTCCGGTCAAGCTGTAGAGGCCAACAGTACAAGTCAATATAAAAAAAATATATGATTTTAACCGTACTCTTAATTGCCATATTATGTAACGTGAAACGTTGTAAGCATTGTAATGCAATGTAATTCGTGCAACAATACAGTAATTTGGTGCCATCGAACTGACCTGATGATGGAGCTAGAAGGTGGATAGTGGAGCCCTTGAATAGTTACTAGTAAAACCTCGGGATTGGACTGATTTGGTTTGTTTTAAGCCCCTTACTAAGCCGACTGTCCGGCTCCATCATCAGAGGATTGTCACCAAGTGTATAATGGGCTGCTTAGGTTTGTTATAACGAGTCACATAAATATGTTTTTTTAACAGACGAAAAAAAGAAAGGGATAAAACAACAGCTATTCCATAAATTTTGTCCGGAGTAAATGTTATTTTTTTTTTGTATGGAACAGCAATGTTTTCGTGAATTTCTAAGTAAAACCTCACCCCGGGAAAACCGCAGATATCTTAGTGGGAGGTTCAGAGAGGTGTACGGATTAAAAAATATATTTTTGTCAGGTGAATCATAATGCAAAATTAATAGGTAGGTAGTTATGACACACATGATAACTATTCAGTTATCTTTATCGTCTCTTATCTTTCTCTTATCGTATCTTTATCTTTATCTTGAATCGGTAGACCGGCGTGCTGTTCGTCTTATAGGCGATGAGAAGTTAGTGGCTAAGAAACTTCTCAGTCTAGAACACCGCCGTAAAGTAGCGAGTCTGTCAATTTTCTACAGGATTCATTTTGGAGAATGTGCATCAGAGCTACATGACCTTATCCTGCCATCCCCTTTCTACTACAGGACAAGTAGGAAAACGGCCCACATTGTGGATTTTCCTTGGATACGTACCAAACGTTTCGATTCTACGTTTCTAATCCGTACGGCCAAAGTTTGGAACAACCTGCCAGCTTCCTTGTTTCCTGAGAGATATAACCTGGGCCTTTTCAAGGCCAGAGTGAATAGGTATCTTCTAAGTCTGCGTGCTTCATCTTCGACCACATCGTCGCTTACCAACAGGCGAGTTGGTGGTCAAACGCGGACTTATCTGCGTTAAAAAAAAAAAAAATCGTTATTATAAACACACAAATTTTAATAAAAATCGAAAATATACATCTCTCTATGAGTAATACATAATAAAATACAGATTATATCAGCTATAGCCAATCTCCAAGATAAGTAACTTACGCACCTACTAAGTACCTATCAACTACTGTCATGTGTACATGCTTTTTTAACCGACTTCGAGAGGAGGTTATCAATTCGACTGTATGTTTTTTTTTTTTGCATGTTTGTTACGCGATTACTCCGCCAATTTAGAATTGTTTTTGATGATTCTTTTTTTGGTTGGTAGGTCATATCTCATAGGTGGTCCCATAATTTTTTAATCGACATTGATTCAGTGCTTTTTGAAAAATCTACAAAAATATCTACAAATTCAATGTACATTGTAAACATTGGACAGTGCCACCAACTTAGCTGTTAAGGTGGGCAACATTGGAACTACAGTTATTTCTTGGTAAACCGACTCCAAAAATAACTGATTATAAATTGTAAATATGTATATAAGTAGGTAATATATGTATTAATAATTTCGTTGATTGTCCTTTAATGCCCATTGCTTTGAAGTTATTTAAATATTATTTTCAACTTTTTAGTTTCAGTTTGTAAATGAAGGTATAATCATGAAGTCGGTTCTTTTTTTTCTAAAAATTATCTTTATTTCAATACAAAGTCCTTCAGTGGGTATAATAAATAGGTTTACAATGTATTAAATAACGTCAAACAAATCATAGTCAGAGTCAGCGTCAAGGAAAGTAAATCATGGTCAAGACATGCCCTAGTAAAGTGGTGGAAACTTAATAGAGGTTCTATAGAGTTATGGAAACAACGAAAATTCATGTTTCTACGCATTATATCACTTGCCTACACTCGAGCACGTGCTAAGGAACCCTTAATAAATAATAATTCATCATATATTATAAATGAAACAAAAAATAAACACTTGAAATAACACAAGTTTAGGAAAATAATACAATGAGGCAACAAGTTTTTTCGATGGCACCAAAACTCCGTTTTTATTTTGATGAAAAGGAATGACTCCAATCTTAATTTCGATTATAATATTCTCAAAATCTCATACTCATAAAAACGTATCTAATTCCAATAAATTCTCTCACATGGCGTCATAATTTCCATATTAGAAATATAAAATGGTAAAAATGTAACTCGTAGAGATATGAATTGCTTTAGTAAATTATTACAAAATTTTGTGTCTACATAATACGCAATTCAAGTAAAAAAAACTTTCATAAGAATATTTATTTTGTCAACAGGCCGAGCGCTTCTCGACCGCCTGGTCAGCACAACCCTGAGCGAAGTCTCCGTGGCGAGCGAAACGAGCAGCAGTCTGCTGCCCGCTCCGCTCGACGTCGCTCCCTACTCCAAGATCAGCGCAAACGCAACCTGCGGCGATTACGGAGAAGAAGAATATTGTAGGGAAACGCCGGGCAAGTAAGTTGACTTAAATATTGAATCATTGAATTACGAAAGAAACCCTAACCACCTTCAAACAGAGCCTTACATCCAAGTGTCCGAAACGAAAGAGCTTGACTGCTCCGCTTGATGTCCCTGTTGACTCCAAAATCAGCGGAAACTCAAACTGTCGGATGAAACCTTTCCAACTCGTCCGCAATGAGTCAAACAAGCACCAGCCGGCTGGTTCAAGATTAGATCAAACCAAAGATTAATGCAAGAGAACTCTGAGCAAGTAAACAGACTGATGGCCGATGGGGCCGAAAGGTTCTGGACCAACAATATCTAAAAAAGACCGCAGGGATACACTGGATGCAGGCCGCTTCCAACCGGCCCTTTTGGAGATCGATGGGGGCGGCCTATGTCCAGCAGTGGACGTTCTATGGCTGAAATGATGATTATGACTAATTTCACTGCGTCCCGAATGAAACTCTATCAAATATACTGTCAGCGTCAGTAGCGAGCGAGCGAAACAAGCGACAGCCTGGGCAGTTATAGTGGCAGTAGCTCCACTCTATGTACTTTAAGATGATGAGCAACTCACAGATGGCAAGCGCGCGTTTTCTATGATGGACCAGGTCATGCATTATACAAATGTAGGGCTGCGTCATCATTTGTTGAAAACGTTTACAATGTAGACGATGACGTCAGGCCTTACTTGGAATTTTGATGCTAAGTTGTCTGTTTTGGATTTCTGTGGGGAAAACATGTTATACTTGTAATTTTCTGATCTCATCTTCACCTTCCACCAGACGCGGCGTGGTGTGCGATGTGTGTGAGGGTGCAGGCGGCTCGTCATCCCGGAGACACCCCGCGGCGCACGTCATCGACGGAGACCCCGGCACCTGGTGGCAGAGCCCCTCGCTGGCCGCGGGAGACTTCCACCATGTCCATCTGACGGCTGTTCTGCCTGATGTAAGTCAATAATTATATATTTAACCAACTTCAAACAAAAGGAAAAGGCAAAAGGGGGTCGCATTTCAGGTGTTTTTTTTCTGTATGTACCTATGTTACGAAATATCTTAGCAGAATGTGAAACGATTTCAATGTTTTTTTTTTTTTTAATTATGTAGGCTATATTTCTAGGATGGGCCCATTTATATTTTGAAGAAGTTACTCCACCTATAAGTCCGGGAAATTAAATTACGAATCCCATGTATAGGGTATTGAAATTTTCTAGTGAAGTAGTTTTTACCGACTTCAAAAAGAAGAGGGTTCTCAAATGAGTTGTACGTTTTTTACGTTTGTTACCTTGGAACTGTGTCATTTATAAACCGATTTAGAAAAATTACTTTCAAGGACATATGTACTTTCAGATTGGTCGCATAGAAATTTCATCGAAATAGGTTCAGTAGTTGTTCTGGAAAAATATGTCGGTTAATTCTCGTCTATTTTTTAGTTTCCCCCAACGCGCGCCAGGAATCCATGTTGCAACAGCAATCACTCGCAGCAACAAGATTTCCTGTCAGCTCCGCTGGTCTTACTTGTATGACAGGTCTATGCAGGGCCGGATTTCGCGTAAGGGGCTAGGCACTAAGTGCTCAGAAAAAAAGTTATAATGTACTGGTGTACTTACCTAAATAAATTTAAAAAAAAATTTTTTACTCTCAATTTCAAGTCCATGGAGGATCTGGGTCCCTAAATCCGGGTCTGTTTATGTGTACGGGTCTGTGAGACCGGTAGCTGTTTGTTGCTAGCTAGTGACCATGTTTGGTCGAACAGACTCGCCCACGTGTTTAAGTGCCTTCAACCATCAGGCGGTGGCGGTTCAAAAAAACAATACTAGCTGATCAGTGATACAAATTTTATGAAAAACGAGTGTATTTTGCTGGGTTGCCAACCTATCCCTCTCGGGGCTAGATCTAGCCTGTTTTTTGCATGTTTAACCCTGTAAATAATGATTTATCAATTTAGCCCAAAATTCATCTGTCGAAAGAACGACTGGACTGATTTTGACGAGACTTTCACTGGTGGATAGCTGATGTTATAAGGAGGGGGTGAAACCGCGAGGCGCAGCTTGTCCAATATATTTAGTAGATTTAGTTTCGCTACTCGACACTAGATGGCGCACGGCGCGGCACATCAAGATTCATGTTCCTGAAACCCATTTTTGGCATATTTTCAGATAAACCAATTTTTGTTTCCAATACCTTAGAAAGGTTCAAGTTTGATATTAACTGCAGGAAAGTAGCAAATAATATTTACATGGGTGATTCATATTACTTTATCGATGTGATGTTGCGATATTAAGATAATTATGTATTATCGTTCATGTCTCACTTTTAGAGAGCAGTGGTAAATTGTATTATGTTTGATGAATCATTGCGCACTAGTATATTATCAGCCAATACTCGTGCCACTAAGAGTACCTACTTAGAACTACCTACTACTACTTAACTTACCGATATCATACAATAAGGAATACATATTATAATATTTTGTTATTTGTAGATTTGATATGCATTGGATCTGCAAGATCTAATTCCCATTCTGCCCATTTTTGTATCGGATGGCGAGGGCGAGCACGAAAAGGCGACAACGTTTCATAGTTTATATTCCGAGAAGCCGTACGAAGCGCGTAAAAGTGAAAAGAAATATCTTTATTCTGTCGGCCAACTCTATTTGCCAAACATTGTATCTTATTATGTTTCTTATAGTATATGTCCATTGTTTTTGTTTTTTGGCAATAAATATATTTTATTCTTATTCTTCTTATTCTTATTTGCGGCATTCTTACAACTCAGAATTACCCATTTTCCTATCAAATTAACACGTGTTGTTGCGGCACCGATTGAGCAGACTGATTTTAGCAGAACTCAATTCTGACGATTAATCATATTTGTATTGGAAATATGACATGCAAGGTAGGTCGACTTGTGGCACCTACTTGGATATAGATAGGTCTGTGTCCCATACGCTTTCAGAATGACTATGACAAAGAAAGAATCCTTATGAGTGCTAGATAGTCCTACAGTTTCACTTGATAATCTGAGAATTTGTTTTTACGCTTACGATACAATATACTAACAGCTTACTTTTCTCTTTATGGTTGTTGGAATGTAACTCTTTACCACATCGTTATTAATGATTATTAATGACCGTGCAATATAAGTACACACGCGAAACCCAGTGTTTATCGAGTATTTATGACAGTTTAAACTCCGGTAAATGGCAATTTGATTGCGATCATGAAATATGTGGCTACGACGTTAACGAGCGTGGAGTATACCATAATCAGCGTTTTAATAGTCCACTGCTGGACTATTACTACCCCCGAAAGGGCGGTTTGGCCATTATCTTAATATATAAAATTCAAAGTCCTGACAGTGACTGAAATATCAACACACAGCCTAAGCCGCTGGTCCTAGTGGAGGTAGTGTTCACAGTACTGGCGTTAGGGTAGGTAATGTTCATCCCAAGGGTTAACCCCTTGGTTAAAGGGGGTCAAAGTTTTAAAAAAGAACCTCAATTTTCCGACACCGTTCATGCTATGCTACCGGCGCTGATAGTCCTTGACTATCAGCATTAATGCTGAGACGGACCCATTCGACATTGATTGTATCCTGTAGATATAAGTTTTTTGTAATGGTGTCGAATAAAATTTATTTTCTTTCTTTCTTTCTTTCTTTCTATGCAGTTGACATTTGGAATGTATAATCTTGGGATAGGTATGTATAAACAAGGATTCAGGATTTTTCGAAATATTCAAAACCAAAAGGTCAGGGTCAGTTTTTCACCGAAAATAAAAAAATTATATGAAAATTTTGATATTCTTCTAGTTCTAGTTCCTAGTTCTCTAGTAATAATATATCGTTAAAATTGTGCGGTTGTATTAGTTGAAACGATGTCATTGTAGTTCAAAGCACCCAATTTTTTTTCGATAAGACTAACCCTCGAAACGCGAAAAAAAATTACCTGTTTCAAGGAAATTACATTCACACTTACCAAATGTTTGCAACAACAGTAAGTGGTCCTATAAGGATTCTGAGAAAAAATATTTATCTCAATATATATTTGTGATGCTTATTTAAGGTTAACCTGAAATAAAATATTAATCACATAAAAGATAAAAATTAACCTAACCTAAAACTATTTTTTAAATTATTTTAATCTGTAACAAAAAAATTGTTTCAATAATTTGTACTAATGATATTAATTTTAAATATTGACTCACAAAAACTGGACTTCCGCTAAGTGACGCTGATTCAATCAACTATAAAAGTAAAAATAAAAGTGGTACCACCGTTCCATGTAGCCCTGTATAATATTGTGATTAGTTTGGAAAAATCTCGTAATTTTTATAGCATTATAGTCATCCTACTCCGCCGCGGTGTTCAACCGGCTGAATTTATTGCTCTCCTAGCGATAAGCTATCCCCGACCGATGGAAGCGCGCCTCCATATCGCTCTAATAGCCAGTGCGATACTGGGCCTAAGGCCTGCCGTCCACCGAGGAGAGAGATGAGATCTCCGAATATTCAATAACATTTCAAGCAGAGGGGTGATAGAACCAATACTTTCTCATTTTACACACACTAAGAACATTTTAGTGACTTAAAATGTTCATTGGTGTCTACTACAAGTTTCTTTGATTCGTAAATATTGAATGTGACGTCACAGAACTAAATTAAAGACTTAAATTTTGCGGCGAAAACATAATAATAGCTAAACATTAGCGCTTCTATGAAATCTAGTGGTGAAAACTAGTCTTAGTGGTGGTTGCCAAATGCTATTTAAAAAGGATAATTTTTTATAGTCAATGTTGATTCTGACAACAATCAACAATTTTATAATTTTTATAATTTAATTTAATAATTTTTAATTTTTATAATTATTTTTATCGTACAGATAAATTTGGTAGCTCAATCTCGATTCCAAACTTATAAATTGTGTTTACTTCTTCCCAGAAACTACAGGGCTTTTATTCTTTATTTATAATTTATATGACTTTTTAAGCATTCATTCATACAGTGACCTGCTGTACAAAAACTCAGTTATGTATCATAGTTTTAGAGTTCAGAAAACTAAGGCAAATTAAAGTGGCTTTATTGTTTGTGTTAAAATATTACCTATTAATAATTACGTTACATCATAAAAATTCACATCTTAATTATAATATTTACTCGTTTTTAAAATCATTTCCTCTATTTTTTTCTTAATCTGATACTGATAAAGAAAGTTTTCTCGTTTCAGTTTGTTTTTTAGGTATAGTGGCACTCTGAGTTACCCTGTCCCCTCACTCTGCTGTAAGAGTAACTCACTCTTTGGAGAGAGAAGTCAAATGAGAGGAGTCATTTGTCCACTACGCTCCACGTCAATTTTTAGTTTCTTGTAGTATTCAAACCGCGTGAAGCCGTACTCCCAATACGCAAAAGGTATCTGACTTTTGCTGGCATTGACAAACGACCACAGACTCCAGAGTAGGTGACTGACGAGAGCGAACGCGTCCACCTCTTTCTGCAGTTGGTTAACCGCGTCTTGTGTCGGGGGAGGGGGGTTGCTCTCCTCTGAGATGTTCGCTGCGTAGTGCCTTAGGTATTGCTTTATGAATAAGTCCTTCTGATCGAGAGTCGGCGCGTATTCCTCCAGCATATAGTAGAATGGGTAATCCGGGTTGGTGTAGTCGAACAGCCACTCCTGGAAGTAGTTCGCAATGTCGAACCCCCGGTAGTTGTACGCGCAGTACTCGAAGTCTATTAGAAACAGGCGAGGCTCTCCTGAGTCGCTCGTGTTTGACATCATACTGTCGCAAATGTCACATTCCTCGTGCGACAGCTCCTTGTTGTCGTTATCGTATGTTTGTACGTACACGGAAGATTCGTTCATGGATAAAGGGATGTCTTCCTCTCCGATTGGCACTGCATGTATAACCAAGGGCGTGTCTTCTAGGATTAGAATATTGCCTTCTTGCAAGTCGTTATGACAGAACACGACCATCGAGTTGTACGTTTCTATGTAATTCTTGAGCCATGCCACTTCTTTATCGAAATCGACGGTCTTAAGTTCTTTGATTATACGCTTCTCTTCGTTGGTTTTAGGCTGATAGGTCGTAGAGAGCCTCTCTTCTTTCACGGTTTTCATCCACTTGCTGAAGTTTTTCCACAACCAGGTGGGTTCCTTGTTCAATGGCACGTTCATTGAATGTATGGCTGCCATTTTTTCTGCAATTTTCAATGAGAGAGCCGGCTCGCCTAGTTCTTTTGTCAACAGGCACCTGGCCGGTATAAACTCCTCGATTCTTCCTCCGCTAAATACGCCATGCAGTTTCGGACCCAGCCGCCTCTCCGAAAGAAGTGTGAATATCACAGATTCGGTCACTATTGCGTCCATCGCTCGTTCGCCATGCACTTGGCCGTATATTCTCAGCAGCACATTTTTCGGTTCCTCCACAACCGAGAAGGAGCTGGATCCTTGCGCATTCTCCGGTTCTGTATTCACTATACACTCTCGAGCGTCTCGAGCCGTGCTGTCGAGTTTACTGAAGTTGTCTGGTAAGGACACGTAGTATATAAAATTTGACAAGCCACCGCATATTCTTCTAAACAGCAGCGTGCTGGGGTCCACAGTTTTCCATGCGCCGTGCAAATAGTTCCTACAGATTCTGGCGGCTACCTCACGCCTTTCAGCCTCCGTTTTGCACATTTGGAGTCTCTTAGAATCTGCTAGTGTTTTGTGTGAAAGTTTCCTGTTCTTCTGTATTATCGCCGAGTAGTTGCTATGGTTCCGCCACACTATTTGCCTTTTTTCTAGCAACTCCAACCGTTTCTCCAAGTGGGTGAGTTTAATCTTAAAGTCGTGCGCGATACAGCGGCAAAGGTTCAAGGATTCGCCGAATATTTTCATTTTACATTTCAGTTCGTCAAAATCACTGCGGAACCTGCTGATAGAAGAGGTTAAAGATTGCTTTGAAATGGAAGTGCTTGTATCGGAGGTAGATGGCGACAATATATGTTCAACCTTGGTCCTAGGCCTGGCGTGCTCCTGGTGTGAGTACACGGCCGCTTGCTCGCTGGATGTCGAGCTGCCTTCATCAAATACCTTTATTTGAGGATTTGAATTTATTAGGCTCTTCGCTCGACGCATCTTTTTGGTATTATTTTTGTGTTTTTCTATATTTATTTATGTTTTACGGGAATTTTGACGTAAGACCATAGACTGCCATAGACCAAAGAGACAACTATATTTTAGATTAATAGATTGCAGCAAGGTCGTAGTACTTTTGAATAGTAGCTAACAGACGTGACGGACTTGGTTGACGGACCGCCGTCCAACCAACGGGAGAGAAAGAGAAAATGTTCTCTTTCTCTCCCGTTGGTCAGATGGCGGTCCGGCGTACCCACAGGTGGGCGTACCAAGCCCATATGTCTGTTAGTACTATTACAGTCAAATGATATAATATTTTTCATTGTCATAAGGCACTGTCATGGCCACACTTTTGTCTATCGTTAATGTAGCTTAACCAAGTTTGCATACCCTACTATCACAGATCTACTACCTACTATGGTATACAAAGTCCTTGAGCTTAACATTGGAGTAATAAGGTTCCTTGTTAATCAGGAGAAAAGGTGGTCAATCGCAAGCCTAAAAATATATATAAAAAAACAAACACGTCAAACATACAAACCAACAAACCAAGCAAAGAGAATAAAACCAAGTGTCAAAATATTTTTACTGCCTACACCACACATTGATGTAAGTTTTAAAACAGTCATTGTGCCTCATAGGCCTTTCTCCCTCCACGTTGTGCCTACATTCAGCTTTGTTAGATTTTTATTATAGAATTATACTTTTTAGTCGTGCTCGTGTAACAAATTACGCTAGTTAGACCTCGGTACACTGTTACTCCTAGCGGAGAGTTAGACTCAATAAAAATTAATAATAAAATTAATAGAATCAAAAATATTTACACAATGTCACTTCATAAATGTAAAAAATGTATATTAACATGGTTAAAGCAACTTGATTACGAGCAAACGGAACACTTACTCAGTCATTGACATAAACACATACACGCACATTAACCACCCACTTTAATTTAAAACTACCCTACATAATTATAAACTGTTCTGAAATATAAATGTGAAATTACGATGTAACAACGAAAGAGCGGTCTCTCCTAACACAGGTTGTCAAAACTTAACAGGAGAGGCCAAACACCTATGTTTTATAAAAATCAGTTAAAATCAGTTAATAAAGACTGTACACTGTACCTAACATATTTTAAAGAGAGTTAAATTTTTGGAATTTTGCTTAAAAAAATCATAATAATTACGAAAAAAAGTTAGCTCTGGTCGCAGTGGAAAGCAAGCTTTAATGCAGAGCTATGCGATCTAGCTGGATGCAAGATACCGGGATACTATTGATGAGGTATGCGATATTTAGTTAATGGGCATCGGACTTCGTTGATGCTCTTATAGCTAACTATCTGGAGCAGTTAATTCCCGTCCCAAGTTACTCTCAGCGAGTTTGTTTTAAATACGATGCCTCGTATTACGAGCCTCCGCGCGACGAGTTGCGATCTTACACACACAATAAGCGACAGACACAGACTAGGTAAAGCTATTGTTTTGGCGACAGATGACACATTTCAAACGACATATTATCGCACGTTTTTCCAGAAGAGATGATTCATTCTGAGAGACAGATTCTTTCAGAATTGCTAAAAGCCGCAACTGCCGACGCAACTGCCGAGCAGGTGCGGCTTTTAGCAATTCTGCTTAAGAAGATTAATATTAAGTACTAGTTAATATTAATCTTCTTAGTAGTTTAGTAATTTATAAGTATTTCACTTCAAACCGCAGAGTGAGCAATCACTTCGTGTTTACGTACACCAGGGCTCTACCAGGCAACCTTAAGTAGCTAACAGACGTGACGGACTTTGCTAATGTACCGCCGTCCAACCAGCGCATTATAAGTAGGTAACTTATGTGATTTATAATTACTTAAGGAACATACCTACTACGTGTTTACGTACACCAGGGCTCTACCAGGCAACCTTAAGTAGCTAACAGACGTGACGGACTTTGCTAATGTACCGCCGTCCAACCAGCGCATTATAAGTAGGTAACTTATGTGATTTATAATTACTTAAGGAACATACCTACTCGTATTACTTACATAACACTTGCATAGATAAATTATTTTTACCAAAAATACTAGCTCCTGCACTTGACTCGGTCGTATAAATACGTACAAAATATTAGCTTCGATCTGTTAAATTTCTGATCGAAGTATTTTAGGTAAGACATTTGTGAGAAAATATTTTAAATTTTATTCAAATTATTTTATTTAAATGTTCAACTGCCTGGTTACCCTAAGCAGCCATATTGACCGCCTTCATCCTCGACATAAATGGCCAACTTTTTTCAAGTAGCTCTCCTGGTTACCTTATCGACATCAGGTTGCCTCCGATACGGGGGTGGTACATAAATTACTCTTTATTGTGTGCTAGTGCATACCGTGCCCACAAAAAGAACACAAGAATGTTTTGTAATAAAAGTTAGAGCTTTGGACGAACTGTCTTCTTGTTATTTTTTTATATACACAAGAGATTTAAGGAACAAAAAAGGATACTCGAATAGTTTTACTAATCTTTTTATCATAGAAATAAACTTACGCATTGTTTTGAACATCTTTGCTTTTAATTATTTTTTTGGGTTCCCTAATATACTTTGCCGTGTACGACTGTACGTACGTCCATCACGGTTTTTTAATTTGATGTTTTCCTTTGTGCTGGTAATTTCAGCTTCGTAGGTCAAGTGGTTTTCGAGAATCCTTAATGAATCAGTCAGTAAATGAAATAGGCATTTTGCTTTCACTGTTATGCAATTTTATTGAATAGCATAATTCAATGGATAGTTTTCGGTCAGTTTTTCTTACTCAAATCGCACACAAAATTATTTACAGTTTTCGGGGCCTGTCCCATGTATTTATAACTTTATATTAACCCTATACGTATCTAATCCAACTGTGGTTAATCTATACCAGCTAGCAATTAACCTAATTGAAATGCGTTCAGGCGCCTCTTCATGTCAATTAACGCAATTAAGTTATCGCTGAAAACGCTAACATTATGCAATTTGTGCATACACATGTTTAATACCAACAAGAATATATAATATATTTTATTATAGAAACTGACGTAGTTTTCACACATTTTATTTATATTACACGGGAATTACTCACGTAAGATTAAGTCGGTCACTCCGACTATAGTTTCAACAGCATTAGACAGTCTTTTTCGAGGTGAATGCACGCGCGCGGCTGCGTCTCGCTTGGCAATGCGGTTGAAACTATAGTCGGAGTGTTACGTGATTAATTCCCGTGTAATATAAATAAAATATATAATATAGTTTTGGCGCCAACATGAAAAAAACATGTCTCGTATTATTTTCCTAAACTTGTGTATTTCGAGTGATAATGAGTATAATAATGGTGGATTATTATTTATTAAGTGTTCGTGGACGTGCTCGAGTGTGGCCAAGTGATATAACGCGGTGAATCGTGAATGTCTTTGTGTTTCCAAAGCTTAGAGCATGACTTTGACTTCACCGTAACTATGCGTAATTCTGACTGTGACTGACTTGTTTGGCTACGTATATAGACACTCTGTCTACGTTTGACTACATTTCATCGAACGTAATTGAATACTTAACACTGGTTGGCAAATACAAAGGAGTGCGACACCAAACTACTCAGAGAAAAACAAAATATTTTCTATAATATCTACCACAAACTAGATAAAGCTACTAGTAAATCCACAAGTAACTCAGTAGATACTTAGTCATGTAGGTTGAGGTCACATGCAGTTGAAATAATTATTTTCAACCGACTCCCATGCAGAAAGGAGATTTTCAATTTGACTGTTTTAATACCCGACCCAAAAAGAGGGGTGTTATAAGTATACGTGTGTATCTATGTGACTATCTGTAGCATCGTAGCTTCCAAACAGCTGAACCAATTTTGATTTAGTTTTTACGTTATTCGTTTGAAACGTGACTTGATCTATACTCCGTTTTTTAATCTTAGATATTTTAAGTTTTTTTTTTTTTTGTTAAAATCTTTATGAGCTTGGATTCAATGTCCTTTACTCGTAATATTAAACAGTTCACTTTGTCTTAATAGCGTCAAACAAATCATAGTCACAGTCAGAGTCAAGCTAAGTAAGTCACGGTCAAGTCGAACTCATGCCCCTGTAAAGTGGTGGAGAGTTTACAAGAGGCTCCTATGGAGTTTTGGAAACAACACGAAAAGACACGTTTCACCTCGTTATATCACTTGCTCACACTCGAGCACTTTTACGAGCACTTAATGAATAATAATTCACCATTTAGTACAGATATTTTATGTAAACAAAGGAGTTACCAGTGAAAAAAATATCTTTTGTAATAGTAGTTTACAATATTTGATCAAAAAGATATTTTATTAAGTTTTTCTAGTCGTAATATGATCAATGTAAGTAATTTTAATAGCCCGTTGGTCCAGTTGGTAGTGAACCTGCCTTCTGAGCTTGGGGGCGTGGGTTCGATTCCCATCTAGGACAAACATTTGTGTGATGAACATTTGTGTTTGTTCTATATCTGGTTGTTAATATCTATTTAAGTATGTATTTAAAACTATATATGTATGTATATCAGTCTCTGGCAGCCATATCACAAGCTTTGCTTAGTTTGGGGTCAGATGACCGTGTGTAAAAAAAAAAAAAAAAAAAAAACATTAAATAAAAATCGTTTTCTACTATTTATTTTAGCGTAATATCTGTCCTATACAATATTATGATTAAAAAAAAAAACAATTTTTGATAGAAAATATTTTATTAGACTGGTAGGACAGTAGTGGTTCGAAACATTTCTGGCCAACGTTTGATTTGACCTCTATTCCCACTAACATAATAGTCAACGCCATCTATTACAATCTTTTAATAATGTTTTTTATAATTTTTTTGAACTATCAGATTATCCCCCATTGTACCGCGCGAGAGCAAAGCCGAAGAAAATAGAAAGTAAAATATTGATCATAAGAGAAAAAAGTTTTGAGCAACTGGCATTTCACTTTGACACTGATTTTTCGTGACATTTCTTTGCTTACATAAAATATCTAAGATTAAAAAACGGAGTATAGAGTTATTGACTATGATTCAAGAAAATCTTATCAGCTGTTTGAAGATTATCGGCTCTTTTTGAGGGTTGAAAAAAATAATTATATAATTATATTTTACATAATATATAATACATATATCAATGAACTTGGTAAAATTCCACATGCAAAAAGGCGACAAGGTCGTCTGCAGGTATAGCTCGGTTAAAAGCATGAAGCCTGATTATGGACTGGTGCGTTCGCACACGCCATCTTACCATATCTCCCTTGTTCGTCTGATCTGAGCGAGTAGCGATATTTTCCAAACTCGTCTTGTCTCCAACCTGACGACCTTGCCCCGCCCGCGTGGGAGTCGCAGCATGGCCTCAGTGCCTCACTGACTCAGTGCCGTCAAAACAAAACATTGTCATACTTTCTATATCCGTATGTCATAAATAATATCTTACATTATAAGCTTTTTACTACAGCGAACTTATAGAAAAAACAAGTGTGTGTCGCTACACGTAGTACACGGTTCCGTAGGCTTATCTGGTACACGTAGGTACATTTTTTTGGTATAATTAATTTATTATAACACTGTTTTAAACTATCACTGTTGCTCACCAAAGTTATATGATTATTTACGGGATATTTACCGTGGTAAGGTTGTGGAGGTTTGTGTGTGGTCGCCTCTCTAATATGGAGGCCTTTGTTCAGCAGTGGACATTTACTGGCTGATGATGTGAAGGTTGTGATATTTCTGTGGAAGACACACACACACACACACACACACACACGTCTTCCCGTGAACATGATGCATGTAACTGCGCCGAAATATCGGGAGCTCACAACCTTACCACGGTAAATATCCCGTAAATAATCAGATAACTTTTTTTTTGATCCAAAAATAAATGTCAATAATATTTTATTAGAAAACTTTAACGAACTAAGCCTAATATACGAGTACATATAAATTTATTGTTTGTATCAGAAATTGGCTGTCGCCCCTACTAGTAATCAAACTATGCTACAAGCGCCACCCACACCCCGTCCGTAAAACGGCAAATAAGAACTGGATGCAAAGTACTGTCCAGTGGCGTGCATTATGGTCTATGTGCAGCTGAGCAGTGGACAATGGCCGATGATGATGATGATGATGGTGCTAGAGCCCTCCACGTTGACCACTATTAAGTTTAGTTGTCTATAATGTATATGTACGAGACTTTCGTCCACCCACGTGATGAACAGACGACCTAAAAGAGACCGCAGGGATACGCTGGATGCAGGCCGCTTCAATCGGTCCTTTAGGAGATCGATGGGGGAGGCCTGTGTCCAGCAGTGGACGTGCTACGGCTGAAATGATGATGAATGTATACCTTAGTGTACCAAATTTCAGCACAATAGGCTCAGCTTCAAGCTACCAGCAAGAAACTTTATGCTGCGGCTGGTGCGTTGAGGAGGTTACGTAACTTTCTCCCTACGACTACTAAAATTGCGCTGGTGCAATCCTTACTGCTTCCAATCCTTGATTATGCCGATGTTTCTTACCTAGATCTTACTGAAGAACAATTTAACAAGCTTGAGCGCCTTCAAAATTTTTGTATAAGGTTTGTATTCGGCTTACGTAAGTATGACCGTATTTCTCAATTCCGCGCTAAACTCAAATGGCTCCCTGTTCGTCTTCGCCGAAATGCGCACATCCTGGCACTTCTCTTCAATACATTATATAATCCCTTCACCCCGTGCTATCTCAAAGAACGTTTCAAATTTTTCCACGACCCTGCTTCTTCTCGTTCTCTGAGACAGTCAACTCTTCTCTCTCTTGTTACTCCCAAACATAAAAGTACTTTCTATGAAGATGCGTTCTCCGTGAAAGCCATACGGTTGTGGAATTCCCTTCCGGTCTCCATTAGACAATCCCAATCTATCAACATTTTCAAGGCTAGAGTGAAAGACTTTTACCTTTCCCAAGTCTAAAACTGTTCGTTACTGTTGGAAGAGAGTTTTTGGACATACCTGTTGCTCCGAATTCGTGTTGGCCGTTATTTGCTCTTTCATTGTGTGTGTTCCTGGCTGCCCTTGCATTGTGTGCTCATAGTGCGAAGGTACTCCAGGGACTTAGGGTATAGTATGTTCTTACTTGTCGCGTCTGTATTATGTGTGTTTATATATATATATATATATATATATTATACTATGTATCATTTAGTAGTATTTATTTAATGGTATCATTAAAAGTGTTTTAGCATCCCCCGTCGATTCTGTTACGTAAATTCTTTCCATCCAATGGTTGCCTGGAAGAGATCGCATTTAGCGATAAGGCCGCCACTTGTGGCACTAGCTAGTAAGCGTTTTCTATCGTGTTGTAATTTTTATTTCTGGTGTACACAATAAAGAGTTTCTATCTATCATTCTATCTATCCTGAAAGTAAGTTCTTACAGGTCGGATCAAAATACCAGAGTTTTAAGTCGTATTGAGGTCTTTATGATTTCCGAGTACAATACCACAAGATACAAGTGGACACGGTAAAACTATGAGGGTTCCGTTTTGCTATGGAATGGAACCCTAAAAAGTAAGGAATGTTGACTCTTTCATTCCAATGCGACCTCCAAAGTGGTGCGTGCCTACTTATTTATTTTGATTAGTGACCTATTTTCGAAAAAAAAGCATCTTAACAATTACGTTGTCCGAATCGCGGTCGGTGGTCATCCGCCCCTTACATTGACAACCGATAGATAATCTCATGGTATAATAATATACTCCGCCGGGTATAGCGCTCCGAGAAAAAAGTCACGAGGGCGTCCCGCAATGATGTCATCAATGTCATGGATACACGTACACGTGCATAAGCAAGAGCAGAATAAGTAATTTACAACAAGTTCGAGAGAGATGACGATACACGAAATAATGGCGGACTCTCTATGATTTTCTGTGTTAACAGTAGCGTGAAATTATAACTCCCCAATATTCGTATATTACCTCTGGGAATCCAATAAATCAATGTGGTTTTGATAAAATTGTGTTAAATATATTCAATTCGTGCTTAACTTGCTTGAGCGGACAAACCAAATGACAATTGAAATGCTTTTTGTATTTTATTTAATAGATTATAAAAAAAAAACCCAGTATCTGTTTGTTAGAATAAAGTGTCAATTGGATAGTGACGTCATTGCGGGACAACTCCCAGAGCGCTAGACCTTGTTTTCTTGGATCATGGATAATCTATGAGTGCACTTCTTTTATAATTTTATTCAGGACAAAAGGATAATATAAATTCTCTGCGTTTGCGTAAAGGACAGCCATACACATGTCCAACAAATTGTACATGTTGTTTTATTTCGCTAAAATATCGAGGTAATTAATTCAACTGTATCTTTTATTTTATCGTGATTATATTTCGTGATATTTCTCCGTCATTTGTAAACAGCGCAGTATAACTGTCCATTGTAAGATTATGTTTTTAGGGTTCCGTACCCAAAGAATTTAAACTGGACCCTATTATCAATCCTACGCTGTCCGTCTTTAACGTGTAATTTACACAAAAAATATAAAAATCATCAATCAATGTTACGGCAGATTACCTATTAAATAATAATAACATCAAAAAGTAATAAGGCTCCATACAAGAGACGTATATTTTAACGTATATTTTGCCTTTGCTCAAATGTAAAAACAGTAATACCTACAAGAATAAAGCTTGGCATTACTATTGTAAATCATCATCATCATCAGCCCTGAATTACCCACTGCTGGGTATAGGCCTCCCTTTACTTATACCACTCTCCCGGTCTCTCACTCACAGTCGCATCCACTCGTTCCCGACAGTAGGTACTTTTGATGTCGTCAGTCCACCTCATCCATAGCATATACTCTTAAGTAAAACTATGATTAATAAACACTGGCCATGCGAGACAGGCGCGCGGTAAGCAATCCGAACTGAATAAAATAATTTTGGGTGCAGAACCCTTGGTGCGCGAGTCTGAGTCACAATTGGTCGGCTTTTATTTTTAAAGTTCTATAGGTACTAAACGGAACGAAACTAAATGGGCAAATATGGAAACTATATTTTTTTGAGATTTTCTATCGAATACATGATTTTGTTGTCTTTTTGTGTTTCTAATACAGTGTTGTTGCATTGTGTGTAACAAAGAGTTTTCGGTAATATTTATTACATAACAAACGTCATTGTTTGTTGTAGAAGTTCTGTTGAGTAACTTACATAATTTTGCATATGACCTGGTGGACCCTTTGCGTTTTATTTTTTCGGTTTGGACATTTTGCGTGTTGGTCATTTTACGTTTTGTTATGAGAGAGGTGGCAGATTAAAATTGTTTTTTTATTGAACTATACTCCTCACGGAAACCCTTACATTAAAAACGCAGTTCGTACCATTTAAAACAATCCTGCATCAAAACGTCGCTTATACTGGTACTTAACTGTTTTTTAAAGGTCAGCTTTTGGGATTGTATCGTTGTGATTAATGACAGAGAGGTATAACTGGAATTAACTGGATATAGGCAATATACTGCAGCCTGGTATCCTTCGGGGTAATGAATGTTGAAATATTGATACCTACGCTGAGAAGCAATCGCGGGTCTCAAATCGGAGGCTAAATGATCTTTATTACGATCTTTTCTTTAGACCTTTTTTTTTTTTTTAATTGAGAAATTTTATTCTTGGATAACACAGATCTACTTTGGATAAGAAACCAAATAGCAGGTCAAAACGCTCTTGGCCATATATTTGGGCCAAATTTTCTTTTTTTCTAAATGTTTCAAATTGTTGTAATTTTTTTCTAAATTTCATTTTTCTTTCAGCCGTTACGGAACTGAGTGGAAACAACACAGACCTATATTAGTTCTGTGGGAAACAACAATACATAATATTATAGGGAAAATGTGGAAATAAGGTCAAAAAACTTTGACAAGACTGCGTATCTAGTAAAAGTATAATTGATACAATGTATGTACAATGACGCTCGGACATTTTTTGAGTGTTTTCACTGAGAGATTGTGACTCTATAGGAATTGTATCTCGATGCGACGGGTGCTTGTCTTACATTATTATACGCTCATGTACGCGTAGTATAAATAGGTACAATGTCAGCTCCTAATAAGGATACCAACTAAGTTTTACGCGGCACAGAGCAAGCGTGACGTTTACTGTCAGGTGAGTGACTTGCTCGTCCCATCACCTTATTGCATAAACACTTTCACTACCCCTTCGACCAAAATAAAAGGAATGGACGGGCCATAACCATTGAACTTCTCAGTAAAAACGAGGCAAAACCGTTGGACATATACTTCAACACTTAATTATAAACATGTACAGGAAATTTGTTACAAAAAATTTATAGCGGTTTTTTGATGTGTAAATACACTTCGGGAAAGCACACAAAGGCAAAATTTTGTCAGATGTTTCGTTATCATGTAACAATAGACGCGTGTCGCACTTCTTACGGTTAGAGACTGACTGAAACGAAGTGAGCGCCGGCTGTCATTTTGTAATCTTCAAAAATGCCCTTCGTCTGGGCCCGTCCATTAATTTTATTTTGGTCGAAGCACTACGCTACAAGTCATTACAAAAGATTTTAATAAATTAACAATTAACAAAATGCTGGCAATGTGTAACTAGGAAAGACGTCTCATTATCAACACGTCCAATGAGTAAAACGGCAGGCTTAATTATCAGGCGAGATTAGATCTGTGGGCGAGATGGTGGATAAATGCATGTCTATTATTTATTTTAAAAAAAACGCCCAACTGGTGAAGAAAGGTTAAAACTGATAAACAGAAAGTTGAAATGACTCTGATAACTATGGTTAGGTCAAAGATTTTTCATACTACGTATGATAGATCGTTGGGTTAGGGGTTACGAAAGGATTCGTAGATTGAGAAATTATTGGAAATAAGAAATAACTATATACTTAGTTATTGTGCAATGCGTACGAGTAAGTATTCCAAATGTTTCTTAAGAGATAACACCTCTCGACCCTCTCGTACGAAGCTGCTGAGATATCAGATCCAATCGCAGATAACGGTCGTTATCGTGAATGCCACGTTGTCTTCCTCTGCATTACAGTGTGGGGAGAAACAGAGAGTAACATTTGGATTTCTTTTCTGAGCAATGATTTTTATGAAATCCTAGCAATGGCCCACGGTTTCTAAGCCCGCTATCCTACTGGAACTACAATACTTTCCGGGATGTATAATAGTCTATATTTTAATCCAGGTTATAAGCTACTTCCATACAAAATTTCATTTAAATCAGTTCAGTTACATTCACATTTATAATATTAGTGAGATTCGTGTGATCATTGCGAGAAAGTGAGGTGTGGCAGGATAGCAGTGGACAAGGCTGTATCAGGAACGGGAAAAATGGCACGCTAAAGATAGACCTATACTCACCAGTAGGAGGGAGTTGGCTGAGGATGATCATTATGAGAATCACGTCAAAGGATGCGCAGGACAAGTGCATAGGACAAAAGCAAAACTAGTTCTTGGTGATCGCACACAAAATTGCGGATCAGGGTAGGTGGCAAACCTTCAGAGAGGTCTGGGTACGTGTGAGCAGTAGTGGACTGATCATAATTAGGTATCACAAGCTTGTGATAGTGGTTATGATAATGACAATGCCGATTCCGCGTGGAGCGTAGGACTTCCACCCACAAGATGTACAGATGACCTAAAAGAGACCGCAGGGAAACGGTAGATGCAGACCGCTTCTTACCGGCCCTTTTGGAGATCGATGGGGGACGCCTATGTCCAGCAGTGGACGTCATATGGCTGAAATGATGAATGACAATGCCATAACAGTTTGGCTAGTCTATTTGGTTCATTTATTCCTCTTGAATACTTATAACGATAAAGGAAACAGGTTCACTTAGACCTCAGGTTATACGACAGACTTTTAAGTTATAAGAGGTACATTTATCTAAATCGAGGCTCTGGACAACAGGTCATTTCTAGACTTTTCATAACCGATAATCCGACCCGATCACGATAAGGCCCCGGTCGAACCACGTGGCCACAGTCGAAGGAGCCTTTTGTACTTAATATGTCATACTACGTGGTGCACTGTATACTTACGGCTGTTGATACTTTAATTACAAAAGCGTGAGAGTGCCGCGCGTGAAATATTTATTGGATTTTTATTAGTTCTGGTTTTATTGGTGTTAAACCTTGACTTTAGATAGATAGATAAACTCTTTATTGTTCACACCACATATCACAAAACACTTACAGACTTGAGGTAGATGTTTTAAATATAGGTATGTATACCACACATTAGTCCTGACTCAATTAACATATCTTTGTATTTTGCTTCGACCAAAATAAAATGAATGGACAGGCCCAGTAGAAGCGCATTTTTGAAGATAACAAAATGAGCGCCGGCTCTCATTTCGTTTCAGTCTGTCTCTAGCCGTAGGAAGTGCAACACATGTCTATTGTTACGTGACAAGAAACATCTGATAAAATTATGCATTCATATGCTTTCCCGAAGTGTAATTACACTAATAAAACCGGGATCTATTTTTTGTAACAAATATACTTACATTTTTATAATTAGGTGTTGAAGGATATGTCCGACGGTTTTGACTCGTTTTTACTGAGCAATTTCAATGGTTAGGGCCCGTCCATTCATTTTATTTTAGTCGTAGGTATTTTGTGGTTTTTTGCAGGCACAGACCAAACATTGTAGGCAAAATTACCTATCTACTTATTTAATTGCTTACTTGATTTTAAGTTTGCGTAAAGTGGTCAAAACAATAAAGCGAACGATAATACAAATTGATAAGATTACATTATTTGTTAATTATTTAGATATCATTTTTGTAGGTAACTAACGAGTTTGGTGCCGGTTGCGTCCGGCGAAAAATATTAGAAATACCGTGCTTATTCAATCATTACTAAAATCAGATACATTTTAGACGTGTACTTACCACAATACTTATGTATATATAGTACTGCCAGTGACAATATGTCTTCGTTTGTCTTCTTTAGTCCTGTCCATCCAAAGGTTGCCTGGAAGAAATCGCTTTAGGCGATAAGGCCGCCCATTATACTGCCGTATATTTGTTTTTTGTGTTAGTTTAAGTTTCATTTGTATTTTCGGTGTGTAATAAAGAAATATTGTATTGTAATATATTTAAAACTAAATTAAAAAACTCGCTCATTGAAAGATTTTTTCACACCATTGACGACCTTCTTAAAAGTGAAAGGAAATATTATTTAAATAACTACGGACGCAATGTAATATGATCTTTAATTTCAATGAATGAATGAAATTATTGATTGAACTATAATTGTTCACACTGCTATCAATAAAATTGTTTATCTGTTTATCTGTATACCTAGCTCAGTGGCGTAGCTATCGGAGGGCTAGGAGTGCCATGCGATGGGGTCCTCAAGCTCAGGGGGCTCTCGGACCATGACCAGTAAACCTCAAACTGAACTTGCGAAAATTTCTCCCACCTTCAGAATACATATACACATACATGTACCTAATAAGTAGCTTTGCACCTTTAAAGTATTTATATAAATTTATATTTATACTTGACTAGCGACCCGCCCGCCCGGCTTCGCACGGGTGTAATTTACGTGCGAAGCCGGGACGGGTCGCTAGTTATATATACAAACCTTCCTTGAAAATGTATCTAACTGATGGTGAAAACCGCATCAAAATCCGTTGAGTGGTTTAAGAGGAGTTAGCGACAGACAGACGCGGAAAGCGACTTCAATTTATACTACGTAGAGAAGAGATAGAGATAAAACCTAACCAGTTCAGATAGTCCCATTTTTTTTTTGCACAATTTGTTTGCCTTTGGTTTTTTAGCTACGCCACTGACCTAGGTATAATCTCCGAAAACCTCAAATTGTCGGATCTACGTTTACCTTCGTTTGGGCGTAAGAATGGATGCGTTCGCACCCGCCAGGCTACCACGGCATATCTCCCTAGTTTGAATGATCTGAGGCCCGTGCACGCTACTGGGTTGCCAGGGCAAGTATGGTTCCCGACTCCCAGTGACAGCTCAAGCTGAAGCTCTTACCTTAGAGGTGCCCTGCGTTAGTTGCCTCAAAAATTTTAGACCCGCCCACAACCAGATAACGCCTTCTATACTTTTCCCAAAAGCAGTCGTTCATTTTTTAAAAAACCTATGACAGCGTCACCTCGTGTGTTTCCACCAGGATGGTGTCCATCTTTCTTTCTTCACCGAGCACACCACATTCGACATTTTGAAATACGTATGTAATTGATAAATTTATCTGCAATCTCAGTTAATAAAACCAAAGAAGAGATTAAACTGATACGATTGTCACAATCAATCGAAATTGTAGTTTTGATACCTTTCCGAAATTATTAGGTAGCCGCTGATATTTATAATAAATCAGTGCTCCTAGCAACACCGATCACAGATTTTTAACCGACTAAAAAAGTAGGAGGTAAGTACCTACTTATTAGACACTAAAAAGCAATACAACTTTTTCATGTCAAAGTGTTGGGCAAGGGACTTTTTATCGTTAGAACAACAAAACATACATACAAGAAGATAAACATATTATATTAACAAATTCACAATAATGCAAATTTGTCTACATAATCATTATGAATAAATTTTACTTTCGGACCAACTATGAAATAACGAAAAAAATCAGCTGCTTCATACATTTTGTCGAGTGTGAAATGTGTGAATGGCCGTTTTCTATTAGACATTGTTACAAAGACACATCAAAACTAGACCTAGCCTATTTTCTATTTTACGCTGTAGGCCTGAAAGTATAAATTTCATTACGTTGTATTGAATTCAGGCACACAGCACAGGTGTTTATCACTGTGACGTGTTGGTTGATACGATAATTTGGGTATCTTATCACAACAATCGATTTTATAAAGTTATATGATTATTTACGGGATATTTACCGTGGTAAGGTTGTGGAATGAGCTCCCGATATTTCGGCGCAGTTACATGCACCATGTTCACGGGAAGACTGAAGAATGCGGGTGGTTGGAGAACAGTTAAAAAGTTAGGTGCAGACATAACGATCTACCCTCTTTCTTAGTCTTAGTCGATTTTATACATCTTTTTAGTTTTGCAAATACTTATATTCCTGTACTCACACTAAGTAGAGTATCGTGTAAGCTTGCAACTCTCTTTTAAACCTCTTAATTCGGTCAGTCCCATCATAAAATCTTATATTAGCGGATTCCTACGCCTAGTAAGAAATATATCTGCCAAGGTTCAGCGTCTTAGGCATCAAGATACAATACTTATAGTCAAAAACGTCCAAAAAAATCTGAACCGATTTTTTTGTTATTTGTAAGGCAAGCGCGATCCGACTACAAAACCACGTGATCCCAGTGCTACGATGATATAGCTGACAAGCGACTTTGAACACTATGCAAGCGATATAACGTCTAAAGCTAGTGTGCTACGATAAAATTTGTTTTTTAATTCCATCTCTAGTGTGGTGAGTCCGCGGTGGAAAGAAATATCCGTAGTACCACCAGTAGTATACCACAGGTCATAGCAGTGGGACCCCCACGGGAAAACCCTCTAAATTGGAGTAAATGTGGCATTGCGAACTATATAATTGATGTCTAGGTATGTGCAATGACGGTCGGACGATTTTTGACTGTTTTCATTTTGAGGAGATTGTTTTGACTCTATAGGTATTCTATTTCGATGGTCGTAGAGCAGTTAGTTTTTGGAATTAGACCTGATGACCTGACTAGAAATTTAACCCTTTTTACGCACAACTCACACTTAGGTGTATACAGCGTGTGCACCATATTTGGGTGCCTTTTCTGGAGTTTACCTACTACTGTCTTTAGTGAATGGTGATACCAACTAAAATAGCTTAAATTTGTAAATAACTTGATTTAATATTATAATATTTATGTTAAATTAATTTAATACTTAACTTACTTGGAATCTTGTTTTACAAATTAACTAAATAGCGTATAGCTACGGTAATACATGTTTATACATCTTAGTTCACACTTAAGTAGTTAGTTATTTTTATAAAATGTATCATTCTCTACATTTTTGTATCACGACCAGCGTAGATCAAAAACTTTGAATTAAAATAATATATTTACAATACTAAAACGTATTTACGTTTCCTATCGCTATGAGAGTCCATAGAGCTAAATAATCCAAAGAACACCTTTTTTAGTCCCAGCTATAAAAGTTATAAATTTTCGTTTGATAATGGCATCGATTCCGTTGCACTCTAAACTAAACTAAATTTGACAGCTCTAAAATTGTTGCCATCCTTCTCTCACATATTAAAATGAAAAGAGAGGCAGATAATTTTATTAATTTAAGTTTTGTCCTGTCAGATTGGGTTAGTTTAGTGAGTGGTAAGACAGATTCGACGCCAATGTTTGGAAACTTTTTAGCACCGCCAAAAATTTGATTGACAGTGGTACTTTTTAGAAGACTTAGTAGATTAAAGCAGATTAAAGTATGTAAAGTATAAAATATTTAGTAATTTTTAAACTTTCGCGATTTGAACACATGTTTGAAATCTATATTAGTAGATGTTTCGAGACCTATATTGAAAAGTAATTTTATAAAGAACAAAACCACAAAACCATGACACCAAAAATATTTTAGGCCCAATAAATTTGCGCTCAGTTTCTGTTTTTTTCTTTCTTCTATTGTTGTTTTTTTAACTTTGGCTCAACACGATCAGTGTATTTTGCTCTGTCAAATAAAATAATAATTTTTTAATAGCCTCACTTTCAAAATATAAAGCAGTATTTAACTAGAGGAAAACAATAGTATTTCACACAATGTCTCTACTATTAGAGTAACGCAAAAATATACGTGAATTTCAGACTATCAACTACAGAGAACATGTTATAACTTTGTACATGCCCTGTTACTTAGGCTTAGTTAACTAATTCACTTATACAAAAATGACCTAACTTCAGGGCCCTCTTAAGGCGCTGATAAAATCCCCAAGTTAGGTAGATTTTGGAATAAACTACTCTTTCAACCGCTGAACCGAGTATATGCAGCTGCTTTCTTCTTAATCGGGCGCAATGTGCTGCCTTGTGAAGATGGGTCCTATGACAGTGTTGTCGTCTGCGTCTCGCAAGAGCAAGGATACTGTCAGGCCGATCAACGCCCCCAGCAGGATGCCTACGGTGATGGCCAGCACTCTCTGGGTGTAGGGCCATCGGGAACACGCCCAGTACTGCTCTCGGTACACCCTGGAACAATAAAACAATGTTAGTATTGTAAAGAGACGATAGAAATAAAACACTTATACCCAGTTTCTGAAAGCCTGTTGAATTTAAGGTGGTACTTTTCACCCATTTGCCGGGAAATTCAAATTTCAAACTGTTTTTTTTGTTCTTGTAGGGTGGTAATTATTGCAAACTATCAAAATGTTTGCACAAATTGATTATTCTTTTTTACTAAATCATGTAAAGCTATTTATCTCTAATGCACATAATTACTTACATTTGCCAATAAACCATTTTTTGCTGTTTCAAACGGTTTATTGACAAATGTAAGTAATATGATGCGTTACTGGTAAATAGCTGTACATGATAATGTAAAGAACAACCGACGATTTGCGCACTCTGTCATTTTACAATAATTACCCGACTTAGCGACAAGGACAAAAAAACAGTTTCACACGTAGAGGGCTGAATCTATGGTTTCACACGTATCAAAAATTTACCACCTTAATATACTGTCAAAACTCATGTCAAGTGACTTGATTGGCTGTTGTTTTTTCGTTCAACCAATCACGTCAGTCGACATAAGATTTAGCAACGTGGTAGTTAATTTTTGTGTTGATCAGCCTTTCAGAATCCGGGTCAAGTCAAGGCTAAAATAATGTTTTAATGATCATCTATTTAGACTTCAAAATTACTAAGCGCTCGTACAAAATTATAGATATGACCAAATCAACAGCCACTCGGACAAATTGTAGAGCTGGTTAAAAACTACGGAGCCAAAGTAAATGAAATTATTGTGGGATCCCTTCAAGAGCTTTATTACATAACACAAAAAGAGTAACTTAAATCGATTTCCAAATGTCGGAGTAATCGATAAATAAACATAATAAAAAATAAAGAATGTCCCCGCTGAAGTCGGTTAAAACGGATTGAATTGAGAACCTCCTTAAGTTGGTTAAAATAGAATGCCTTGGCAGATGTTTTAGTGTGTAAAATTTACTAATATTAAGCCTACCGCACGTCTTTGGATCTGGATTAGTGTTATTATTTAATTAAATTGTTTTCAAGCGAATCGCGTCCATACGAAACTGACTCTGACTACCGCTGACTGACTACTGTTTTGACTTTTACCCCGACGCAAAAAGAGGGGTGTTAATAAGTTTTTCGTTTATTTGCGAGTCGGTCTGCATCGTAGCTCCCATCAGCTGAACCGATTCTGATTAAGTTTTTTTGTTGAAAAGGTAACTTTATAGAGAATGTTAGCTGTGATTCAAGAATATCTATTCAGCCGTTTTAGGATTATCAGTTTTTTATTGGCAGTGTTTGAATTGTTTCAATTAATATACTTGTTTACCAAGTTTAGTGTCCAATATCTTATCTTTTGTTCTTATGTGCTTATTTTGTACGCTCGTGTTGGTGCCTATCTCAAAATATCAAATTATTGCAACAAACAGATTCTAGGAAAACTTTCTTCCGATATATAAGATTCTAAGTCTTGAGCATCGACGTAAAGTTGCTAGTCTATCGGTTTATTATCGGATACATTTCGGAGAGTGTGCATCGGATCTGCACGATCTAATTCCCTCCTGCTAATTTTTCTATCGGACCGCCAGAGCGAGCCCGAAAAATCGTCACCGTTTTATGGTTGATATTCCGAAAACCCGTACGAAACGTTTGATTCCACATTTATTATGCAAACTGCTAGTCTGTGGAATGCGCTGCCTGAATGGGTGTTCCCCGATGGTTACCATCTGGGTGTCTTCAAATCACGAGTAAATCGGTTTCTTCTAGGCAAGCGTGCTCCACCGTAGACCGCATCATCGCTTAACTTCAGGCGAGATGGTGGTCAAACGCAAGCCTATTATAAATTTTAAAAAATAAGCTACAAAAACAAAGCCACACCTACATTGTGAAATTATTG
Organism: Agriopis aurantiaria; assembly: GCA_914767915.1. Classification (NCBI taxonomy): domain Eukaryota; kingdom Metazoa; phylum Arthropoda; class Insecta; order Lepidoptera; family Geometridae; genus Agriopis; species Agriopis aurantiaria. The sequence continues at coordinate 967,288 of OU611982.1, forward strand.
GTTTACAAAATTGCATATCCAGGGTTACTCAGCCGAAAGGATGATGTTGATGTTTAATTAAAGGACGTAGCGGTCTACCCTTTTTAGCCGTTTGTATGAAAACCACATCATCACCATCATCATCATTATCAGCCTTTCATGTTCCCATTGCTGGGACACAGGCCTTCCCTCACACAGAGAGAGAGAGGGGATGGGCCCTAATCCACCATGCCCAGTGCATGATGGTGAATGATTTCTTTGAACTTTTGATGTTATTGGACATACGGTTTCCTCACGAAGTTTTCCTTCACCGTTTTTGAGCGATTCCATCGAAACTGCAAGTAATATATTTAAATATCCGTGCAAAGCCGAGGATCAAACCGGGTGCCGTCAGATAGTAAAGCGTACATTTCAATAAAAGCGAGAGCGGTAGTTCTCGCTTTTATTGAAAATACTAGCTGCGCCCCGTGGTTTTACCCGCGTAGTGATGAAAAATGGCGATGATTATGAGGATAAAAAGCCTATGTCACTCTCTGTCCCTTGAACATACATTGACATAGGCTATTTTTTATCATCAATAAATCATATGATTGGCCATAATATCATTGGCTAAAAAAAAACATGCAAAAAATCAGGTCGATCCGTTGCTCTGTTGCTGCGTGAAAGAGGAACAAACAAACAAATCAACAAACTTTGCGCATTTATGATATTAGTATGAGTCAGGACTTTTCAAATGTTGATATGGTAACCCTATTCACATATACCTATGTCTATGTGACCTATGTCCTCTGCTGAACACAGGTCTCCCCCTTTAATCCCTACACTGAACGACAGCCTGCCATCTGCATCCACTGTCCACATTGCCGCGTTATATTGCAATACTGACGCGTTGCGCTTGATACCGGCCAGTATTTTGGTCACGGGATGCCACGACCAGACTTGTAAAAGATAAATACATACATATCATAATAGTGTAATGAAGTGGTAACTGCTATATCAGCTTATGAAGAAATGTGGGAATCCTAAGCAGGTGTAATCCTTACTAATATTATAAAAGCGAAAGTAACTCTGTCTCTCTGTCTGGATGTTTGTTCGCTTTTCACGACTAAACCGCTAAGCCGATCTTAACGAATTTTGGCAGGATGATAGTGTACATCATATGGACGGACATAGGGTACTTATTCTCCCAGAAAATGCGGGAAAATTGGAAAATCGCGGGTAGGATCGCGGGATTCAGCTAGTTATACATAATGTAAACTCTTGTCATTGAGCTGATAACAGCTGTTGTTTACTTGGCAATCAAAGAAAATGAAAGTCGAAACCAAAGATACTTAAAACTGTGGATATCGGACTAGCGCACAAAATTACACGAACCAATAATGTGGGCTAAATCAAGAATAACCAAACAATTGTGTGTGCATTTAGAGTACAATTGTTGCAAGTCAAACTAGACAGTATTGTAATGAGATAAAATTGAAATTAGTAGAAAATCCTAAAGACCTTTTACCCTTTTTTTGCATGAGGATTTTTAGTTAGTTCATTGGTATTGCTACAAGTTTGCGTTGACACTAATAAAATTATATGTGAGTAAGTGAAGTGAATATAACATATAACTAAACACAACAAATACTGAAATGTTTTTTTTATTGGCTGATAAATCTCTGAGATATGAGCGTTTAAAGTTTTAGGTGGGGATAGAGAAGGGGGATACTCTGTCCCTTTCTCGCAAAGCGTGTGTTAGTACCATATAGCATTTGTATGGCGTGCCTGAAGCGTGACGTCATAACTCAGTATAGTGCGCTCTCTGTCAGGCATGAAATTAAAATATTAATAACTTATTTTAATTTTGTTTTCGTTGATTTCGTTGTCTATTTAGGATCAGATTTTTAGGAGGAAATAAAAAAAAATTGCCGTCATGCCTATTGTTCAAGCTGAACGATAATTGTACTACTGCGTCTCTCTTGTTTGTCTGATCTGAGTACTCAGTAAAGTGGACTGTTAAAGAGTGTAATTAAAAGTATATAGTTGACAAAAACAAACACTAACTCTGTAATGGGCGCCGCGGACGCAGCTGCAGTCCTATTGGTCCTTCGGTTCTCGCTCGCACTGTTCACATTAGTGACACTGCCCACAAACGCAGAGTTCACATACACAAACTCACTCTCCCTCGCAGAGGACATTTTTCCATTCTTCACTTTCTTCCCATCTACTTTAACTTCGGACAAACTTGGCGTCTTCTCCACTTTCACTTCGGAGAGACTTGACTCGCGTGGGTTAGACATTGTACTGAACCAATCATGGTAGTGTTTGGCGAATAACTGAGGCACATCCTTCTGTTATCGGCGTGATAACGTTATCTGATAAGCGCCAGGTTCGATATTATTGTTGGTAGTTTTTATTTTATGGCCGCTGCTATATTCGAGTATGGATGTGCAAATGGTTTATCATCGCCGTGAAATATGATTTTTATTGTGTTTTTATATCCAGTTGTATATTTTCAATTTATCTATTTCAATAATTACCCAAGTGATTGTTTTGCTTACTGGGGCAAGAGCCTTTATTAACTAAACAAAATACTAGCTAACATTACATATACAGTTAGACTGCCCATAGACGGTTGAAGGTCTAAAGACAATCCAAATGCTCAAACCCACTATCAGTTGGCAGCGTACCCAGCATGCTGGCGGTATTACCACGCTGAATGGCAATGCTTATGCGTTGAGCCAGAAACACGCCAGCATTTTGATCACCAGGCGCTCTGAAAGATTTTAAAAAATAAGGTGAGCTCTCTCTCTCCCAGTCCCCAAGGGCCCAATGTTTCGATCCCAAACGCCCGACGTTGCGCGCGGTGGTGAACAGAATTTTGTCACCGACTTGTTTTGGCCAGTATTTATTATTTTTTGTACTATAATAATGCTAAGTTTGACGCTTGTACGTATTACCGTTTTTACAATAGAGCTCATACAAAAATATGTAAAAAAAAATACGTTTGTTGTATGAGGACCCCCTTTCGTTTTAACTTTTTGACTTTTTTATTAGTAGATTGGGGTAATTGGATCGTAATTATAACCACCCGCATTCTTCAGTCTTCCCGTGAACATGATGCATGGTGCTGTGCCAAAATATCGGGAGCTCATTCCACAACCTTACCACGGTAAATATCCCGTAAATAATCATATAACTTTACCAATAAAGATAATATATTGATACTGAAAAAAAAACTTGATAGAACTACGGGCAACAAACGCTTAAAAAACTTTTCAGACGGTACAAGTGCGTATGTAAGCGTTTGTTGCAGTCCGCCAATCACTCCGAACAAGGAGCAGCTTCCAATAAAACAATCTCATTACGCGGGAAGGGTCAGACAATGGTAAAAACGGTAATGGAAAATGATAAAAACGTCTCGAAGCGAGGCTCGGCGTCCCTGGTTCATTAGAAGCGCCATATTTGGACCCTGGCGCATGGTCCATGCCCGCGCGCCATATTTGGACGACCTCCAGGACCTCATTTGGTAGCATTAACCGCTGCAGAATCAATTCTCAGGAGTCTTCTTACGTTTAAACTTGCTCTTGATGTAATTTTTCGTCATCGATAGTGTTTATATTTTTCTGGAGACAAGATATCATTATGTAAGTCATAAGTAAATTTAATAATAAAATGACAATTTACAAGGAAATACACTTTTAACTTAAAAAGTAAGAAAATATAAAATATCAAATAATAAAATAATAATCAATTGATTGAATTACAAACAAATTAATTAATTATATTACAAAAATAAGAAATGAAAAAAAAATACAAAATAATAATACAAATGTCAAACAATAGGGAATATGCATGTGTTTTTTTTATATTTTTAATTAACTGTTTACATCGTTATATCATAGTAAAAAATATAATTACAGTTGGAAATGCTCAAATTAATTTTTAAAATAATATTTAAAACATTGAATAAATTTGAGCTGTTTGAACGCCGCAATTTTTCGGGGGCCTTGGATGACGTCAGAAGCCACGTTCTGTGTTTGTTTACTATAGACGATACAGTTATTTCACACAGATTTTCAGTTTTATTGATATCCAGACCATGGAAGAAGCTAAAAAACATTTTTATAGGTATCGTCTTGTGCCAAAGTGTACAAACACTATTAGAAATACACCCGATAAAGTGTTTTTTTCCTATTCCAAGAGATGCGAAAATACGTAAACAATGGTGTAAGGTTATGAGAAGAGATGAAGTATCTCCAACATCATGTTTGCATTGTTGTGAAGATCATTTCAATGTAAGTATGTTATATTTTGATAGCATGGTGTGAGTTAGAAGTATGTTTAGTATTGAATATTATGCACTCAACAAACAAACAATAAGTAGGTACATTAAGTATTTAGAGTAAACAGTATTCACATTTTTAAAAAAAACTTAAAAATTCACGGAAAATTACGGAACTTAAGTAATGTTAGGTATAATTACTTATAAATTATTATAATATAGACAGTAGAGCAGCAAATTCATAACAATTTTAATGACCAATGATTATTTATAGGTTATGTTTTGGTAATTACTGCCGAGTGCATTTATGTGTAAAAACCTATGTAATGGATTAAAATATATCATGGATTATAACAATTACCTTGGCGCTTTCACTCCTTTGATCTCAGCAACTGTAAAATCTGGATTTGATGCAAAATATGCTGTCATTATGAATGCATCTAAATATTTTTGGTAGATTGTCCGATTGTGCTTTGACAAAACCAGTCTCAGTCATCGTCCTAAATGATCTCTAGTCTCACGAGAACGCTAAAATTACACTAGCTAATGGAAAAAACTACAGGAACTCAATATAAAACGATTTTTCTCTCAAACACTACTAAAACAGTATGAATATCGACGCCGCTAAAGGCAATGTTGTGGCTTTTGACGTCACGTTTCGTTTCGACCAATGGTGAAGCGTTTCGCAAATTTGAATTTCCCTCTTATATTTTGCACTTTTTATTTAATATTTTAAGCAATTAAAATGTAAATAAATAAAAAAAAAATCTTTTAGATATAAAGTCAGAACAATAAAGATTCGGAAAAAAAATATTTCAACCAGATTTAAACCACATGCATATTCCCTATTCTATAATTTCATAGTACATTACGAGTACTTCATACTTCGATTCCTATGACTTCATACTAATAATTTAAATGCGAGTATGCGAACGTACGTTTCTACTGAAAATGACTGAGATTACTAAGATGAAGAGCACTAGATACAGGTAGCGGCATCGCATATCGTGTAAAAATCTGGATTGCGGGCCGTATCTTTATGGTCAGCATGCGGCCTGCAGGCCGTCTGTTTGACATGACTGCTCTACATAATGCATGTTGAAAACAATGGGGCTCGAATCGTAACTTTCTACAATAAAGACGAGGAGGGTCGTCTATAAGGTGAACCCTTTTAACTCTGATTGGCTGCTGTTTCGATTATCCTAATAGATACTTGTAGATGTATAAGATTTACTGAGATGACCGTTAGACTGTGCACTGCGCTGTCCAAGTGAGGTTTCCCCGATAGATAAAATCTAGGTTTCTTCAAATCGCGAGTGAATCAGTTTCTTCTAAGCTAGCGTGTTCCTAAATCTATTTAGGATTAAAATAAAAATATGTTTAGGCTCGGGTGGCACTAAAATTGAGCTGATCGGAACTGTGTGGCGTTGACTTATCTGCACAGTAACATGACGTCACGTAGCTCTTTACTGTGCACTTTTATTGGTCCACCACCAAGGACGTTTTATACCCTAATTAAACTAGCAGTAGAGACAAAAAAACAGCTTTTCCATAGAAAACAGTTACGCACACTCGACAAAATGTATGGAGCAGCTGATATTTTTTCGCGATTTCAGGGTTGGTCCCATAGTAAAAGTTGTTCGTAATGATAGGTATTATGGACCCCTTTCGGCATAGCACACCCTTTCCGCGTAACCCTGTATTAAAGAATAAGGTACTTAGTTGTCGCTAGGTGTGATAATCTAAATCATTAAACGAAACGAAATCACTGAAAGAATTTACTGGTTTCCGGTTGTTATCTGCCATCGTCAACTAGGTACATTTACATAAAAACACGATAAATGATTCTTACAACTAGGTATGTCTTTATGCAGAAAAGAAAGAAAGTACTCGTAGAAGGTATAGCCTGGTATATTTTTGTGCAGAAGTCAACATTTTCACATGGCTTCTCCCGCTAAGTGAGGAGTGGGTACTGGGTAATACCGTAAAACCCGGATCTCTATTGTAGGTCATCATACGAATGGTTTAAATAACGCCTAACATTAATCTATACTATAATAATAATAATAATATTATAAAGAGGAAAGATTTGATTGTTTGTTTGTTTGTTTGCATTGAATAGGCTCCGAAACTACTGAACCGATTTGAAAAATTCCTTCACTGTTGGGAAGCTACACAATCCCCGGTTAACATAGGCTATATTATATTTTCAAAAAAACAGGGATCATTACTAAAACTCCAATAAAGTAACCCAAAGTGTAAAAAAATAAGATTTACAATTTTGACTTTGCGTGTTTGACAGTTCTAAGACAGGACAACGTCTGTCAGGTCAGCTAGTACTAAAGCCTGACATTGTTTACTTTTACTTTTATGGAATTGTAGTCTTTGGATTTATTATTATTGTTGCTAATTATTATTTTTCTGTGTTACTGTGTGAGGTAAATGTAATTGATCATATCGTTTTTATCTCAATAAGGTATGCGTTTTGTTTCTTTGTTCCTGTTTCTCTCAGTAAGAAGTGTTTTAACTTTATTTATTTATTAATAGGACCGCCTCAGGACCGCGTTTGACTACCACCTAGCCTGATGTTAAGCGATGATGCGGTCTACGATTGAACATGCTTACCTAAAAGAAACTGAATCACTCGCGGCTTGAAGATATCCAGATTGTAACTATTGGAGAATACCCATTCAGGCAGCACATTCCACAGACTAGCGGTTCGCATAGTAAAGATGGCGCGGATCAAAGCGCTTAGCACGGGGTTTCTATACAAGCGTGCTCCATAGCTGATCAGGCAAGTTGGTGGACAAAAGCAAGCCTAACAAAGATTGAAAAAAAAAACAAAGAAACTGTCTATATAACTTCCTTTGTAAGTAGGTATATTATAAAAAGATTAATCTAGCGTCAATTTCCAGATAAGATAATTTGCTTGATTTCTCTGCAGTAAGCTGACGACATGAGCTAACTGTATAAGAATAAAGCCGTAAGCAAATCACAGTTGGCAAACTATGAAAAAGATATGCATGTACTAACCTATATGGGAAAGCTCACTTTTTGAACATTTTGGATAGAACCCAAACATCTATTTACTTCTTTCATAGCGCGGCGTACTGGCACTATATAGTGGCTTGCTCAAGAACTCGTCTCACATTCTAATTTAAAATATCCCGCGCCAAATTATTACTTCGATGTCTATCAGTAACTGACTGTGCCGTTTAGAGCTGTACCATGTAGACGCTTTCTACAACAACGTGCACTATCTGGCAGAGAGTAGCAAAACAGAGTCTGTCACCTTCTCTTCCATATCTCACGTCAGGTTCGCCCAGTGATGCCAGACCTCCGCTTTTCCATCATTAGAAACATCTATTGGCGTGCCTTGGCAGTAAAACCGACTCGTGTGCCGTGACGGGAAACGATATGACGGTCTCTCATGCCGCCAATTTTTTTTAAATCGCATTTTTTTGAATGATTCGACTATCCGGTTTAAGGTTTAGCGTATCCCGCTTTTTACCTGAATGACCAAGAAGAAATGTTGCCAGATGGAGACCTGGTAGAAATAGCGGGAAAGTGCTTCAAAAATGTGTTTTTTCTACAAAAGTGGAAGTGGAAGCCACTATTGGTACTAACGCTCTAGCGATTTGAATTTGAAGTTTTTCCTTTGTTAATTTCACTGTGTACCTACGTAAAATTCTACAATACTTAAAGTAACTCACAAACTGTTATTTTTTTCGTCAAACTCAAAACAAATAATTGAGGTGCAATATTTTCTTTATTTCTTTCGCAGAAAATGGAACTTCTCCACGTGATCATCAAGTCAGGCCCTTCACCACGTCCTCTCGCGTGGTCTCTAGAAGTATCTTCCACTGATAGCGGAGAAGACTGGAGGATGATTAAGGCGTTTGGAGACAGGGATCACTGCAGGAAACTCTGGGACTTGCGGCCGGAGAGGAGAAGGAGAAAAGCCAGGGGTGTAAAAAGAACAAGTAGAGCTGAGAAGCTCATTTGTTCTACGCAGTTTGCTAGTCCAAGACCGCTGGAGAACGGGGAGGTTAGCATCCTTTCACAAGATGTTTTTTAGAATATACGCAGAAGTAAAAGAGTGTTAATGATAATTAATGTATTTTTGTGATGCAGTGACTGGACAAGTTAGAATGCTATGATTCCGAAGCCTTTAACTGTGAAAAGCCAGCGCGTTATGTCGTGCGGCTTAAGCATTAACAATGACTGCAATTGTTCAAGGACATATTTAGATAAACTTAATTATGCCTAAAATAATTTGATTGCATATTTCTCTACTTTAGCCCTCAATCTGCAACAGCTACAGTTGAATGGCCATGTGTCAGCATTTTAAGCCATTCTGACTCCCTTTTGCACGTGCTCTAACTTTCATTGTAGTTTACTTTTTGGACCGTATACTGGTAATCATTCCTCTTCTGATTTCAGATGCATGTAGCGATCGGGGAAGGTGTGACGGCGCGGAGAGTCCGCGTGTCGTTCCAAGCTGCGCACGCGTCTGCGCCTGGCCAGCAGTACTACTCAGCCCGCGCGCTCACTCTAGCAGCACGATGCTTGTGTCACGGACATGCTACCAGCTGCAGTGTTGATACTGAAGTAAGTACACATTTCAATCGGTGAATAGAGTTCTGGCATGAAAGTTGTAGTGGCATGTTGGTATTTTCTCTCTTTTCTTTTATCTCTACCGCGTAGACCACAAAACACATAGACATAATATAGAAGACATCAAGAAGACATCATTTATTTGTGGCAAAAAAATACAGTATTTATATTGGAACTAAAAACCGGAAAAGTAGTCGGTCTCGTGCTCTGAGGGTTCCATTGGACGGAACCCTCACAGCGCGAGGCCAAAAAAAAGGTAACCGAAGTTGAAATATTGAAAGACAAACTTAACTTTGTAGTTGACAATAAAGTTCTTCGATACATAACTACTACAAAATATGAGTTTGTTTTGTGTTTTTTTGAGTTTGTTTGTTTGTTTGTTTTGTTTGTTTTGTTTGTTTGTATGTTTTTTAATATATTATAACTACAAATCATCAACTTTCAGATTTGTTCCTTTATATGTGATGTAAGACCTTGCCTCTTGCCAAAGTTCATGATTCCAGGTCAACGGGAAGTACCATATAGGTTTTGATTTCCTTGTGAAATCGCAAAATATGCGAATATATGCGACATAAACGGTCATAACTTTTGATCGCGTAAACTTACAAGATTGATTTTTTCACAGCTGAAAGAAACCGTAAATTTGAGTATTTTATATAAATTTTAATTTGATATCTTTTCGCGTTCTTGAGAAAAAGGGTCTTGACAGACGGGCAGACAGACAGACAGACGGACAACGAAGTGATCCTATAAGGGTTCCGTTTTATCCTTTTGAGGTACGGAACCCTAAAAAACATTAAATTTGAACAAATCTTAACAAGAGCTTATTATATATTTTTTGTCACAAATCGGCTCCAACTCAGCAAGACGCTTAACAGCTGCCTTCGGGTCTTTACACCTAGCCCGGTAGATGCATCATGTATTCCATTGTAAAATGTAGCTTTTTTTTGCTTTGAAATCATCGTCATTATGATTTCAGCTATAGCATGGTATAATAATATACTCTGCCAGGTATAACGCTCCGAGAAATAATGTGACGTAGGCGTCCCGCAATGATGTCATCAATGTCATGGATGCACGTACACGTGCATAAGCAAGAGCAGAATAAGTAATTTACAACAAGTTCGAGAGAGATGACGATGCACGAAACAATGGCGGCCTCTCTATGATTTTCTGTGTTAACAGTAGCGTGAAATTATAACTCCCCAAAATCCGTATATTACCTGTGGGAATCCACTAAATCAATGTGGTTTTGATAAAATTGTGTTAATATATTCAATTCGTGTTTAACTTGCTTGAGCGGACAAACCAAATGACAATTTAAATGCTTTTTGTATTTTATTTAATAGATTATTTAAAAAGTTGTTTCCCAGTATCTGTATTTGTTACAATAAAGTGGCAACTGGACAGTGACTTCATTGCGGTACATCTTCCAGAGCGTTAGATCTTGTTTTCTTGGATCATGAGTTATAGGACGTCCACTGCTAGACATAGGCCTCCTCCATCGATCTCCAAAAAAGCCGTTTGAAAGCGGCCTGTATACAGCGTTCCTGCGGTCTCTTTTAGGTCGTTTGTCGATCTTGTGGGTGAACCACGCTACGCTGCGCTTACCGATCTGTGGTCTTTGTAATGCCTGAAGTTAACAAACCTTTTCCAGGGTGCCAAATGTGAGTGTCAGCATGGTACGTGTGGCGCGCACTGCCACCGTTGCTGCGGGGGCGGCCGCTGGGCCCCGCACAGAGCCTGCGAGGAGGGCTGCGACTGCGGCGCGCGAGGGGAGTGCGCTTTCGACCACACCGGCGCCGAACTCTGTGTTAACTGTACGGTTGGTACATATCCCCTCCACACTTGCTTCAACTGGCAACCTTATTTTCAAAAGACATTTAGACTGCATTTTATACGTACATCTTCTAGTGGTGGTTGATGCTACTTATATCTTCTTAGGATTTCTTTTCTACCTGAAGTTGGCCAACGTAGCCTACCTGACAAAATACAAAGAGCCGCTCAGCATGCGCAGAGACGTTGGGTCTCTTTGTATCTTTTATCGCATTTACAATGGGGAGTGTTCTGAAGAACTGTTTGATCTGATGCCGGCGTCGCGGTTTTACCATCGCACTAGCCGCCACTGCCTGAAGGCTCATCCACACATCATAGATCAGTGGAAATCGCACACTGTGCGATTCACCCGATCCATCTTGCCTCACACTTGCAAAATGTGGAATGAGCTACCTAACGTGATGTTTCCGAAAAGCTACAACATGGGGTTTTTCAAAAGGAGAGTTAATAGAGTCCTAAAGGGCTGGCAACGTATTTGTGATGCCTCTGGTATTACAAGTATCCATAGGCGATGGTGACTGCTTACCATCAGGCAGCCCGTCTGCTTGTTTACCAACTATGGCATTAAAACAATGTATTGCTCTGAAAGAAGCTGAGAGGCTAAACTATTAGATATGTCGACTGGAATGGCTTAGTTGGTAGTACGGCGCGCGTCGGACTTCTGCGCTGGGGGTATCGGGTTTAATTCTGGTATTCTGGGTTAATATTTGAATGGTGAAATACATGCTATATAGTCACAAAGTTTGCTAAAAAGATTTGAGTGATAATCAGGCTACTTCGTCGATCCATTGTGTTATTATCGATTGCACCTGCCTACAAGATAACAAGTTATTGCATTTTAGGTAGGCGGATCAATTGAACGTTGCCCGTGTCACTTAAATCACTCTTGACGTTGGAAAATACACGATTATCATGAAATTGTGCGAACGAGCCAGAAGCTTTTTTTATTATTATCTTAACAGCCTGATGCTATGCGATGTTTTTTGTTCTACACACGGTCATCTGACCCCAAACTAAGCAAAGCTTGTGATATGGCTGCCAGAGACTGATATACATACAGTTTTAAATACATACTTAAATAGATATTAACAACCAGATATAGAACAAGCACATATGTTCATCACATAAATGTTTATCCTAGGTGGGAATCAAACCCGCGCCCCCAAGCTCAAAAGGCAGGTTCACTGCCAACTGGACCAATGGGCTATCTGACAGCCCAGCGATGTTGAAGCCTACGATAGGGTATGCTTGCCTAGAAGAAAGCGATTCACTCGTGACTTGAAGACATCCAAATTGTAACTATCGGGGAGCACCCCACTTAAGTAGCGAATTCCACAGTGTAGTGGTTCGCACAATAATAGTTGGAACCAAAGCGCTTCTAGAGTGGAGACCATGAATGGAAAACGTAGCATATCTAGCATACCCTGAGACTGATGGAGCGACTACTTAAGGCAATTGGCAGTGACTGAAAACGAATAACTGAAGAATGTCTGGTAGCGCGCCTTGAGAGAAAAAGACCCATGTCCAGCAGTGGAGTTATGTGGGCTAATATTAAACCCAATATAAAATGAGATTATCGTTTCAGGAGAATCGAGCTGGACCTCTTTGCGACCACTGTCTGTCCGGCTTTTTCAATGCGGTGGTCGACGGCCCCTGCCTGCCCTGTGACTGTGACCCTGAAGGATCTGATGGTAAATGGCCAATTATTTATGGTGAATAGAGTCCTCAAAGGTAGGCAACGCACTGACAATGCCCCGGGTATTGTAGGTGTCTATAGGCAGCGGTGACCACTTACCATCAGGTGGCCCGTTGCTTGTTTGCCACTTATTCTATAAAAAATAAAATAAAAATATAATAATCCACGGAAGCATAAACGGTTCCTGTAGGATAGCGGTGAAACCGCGGGGCTCAGATGTTTGCAATATATTAACAACATTACATAAAGCAGGCTGGTGCGGTGATCTTCAGCACAGGCCATGTGGGGTTATACAGAACACCCGTTCTGTATAACAAGTACAAGGAGCTTCTGGCAGCTTAGTACACCCGTACCAAGCCGCCAGAAGCTCCTTGTACTTCTCATTATGAACAACTTCAATAACGAGACCAAACGAAAAATTCTGAAAAAACCCTGTTCCACAAAAAAGGTTATACATACTCAATGAAATGTATGGAATTACTGTTTATTTTCTCGCTGTTCAGGGTTGGTCCAATAGTAAAAGTTGTTCATAATGAGGAGCTCCTTTCGGATTAGTATCCCCCCATAGTATAGCCCCCATTCTGTCTAAACCTTCATAATTGCAAACTACCAAAAACGTATCCGTTATTATCAAATTAAAAAATTCATTGATTTCGCTTTGAATACTTTTTACAAGGTCTAATATAACTTTCCTTGTTAGTATGGGTCTAATATTGTAGCTGAATTTTAAAACAGTTATCCCTAACCAACCGAGTAAAAATTTTGCATACACGTTTAGTTTGCATGGCAATGTATGGTTAGCTAAATGACGCTATTCAATAAATCCAATATGGCGGACTCCCAAAGCTGGCAGACCAGTTATTTTGTATGCACTCCCATGATATGAGTATCAAATGAAAGGATTTGCTGGGAAAAATACGAAAAATTAAATGTCATACTACATTCAACATGGCGGATGCTTAAAAACTTGTTTTAAAAAGTTTAATTTTTTAATTTAAACTTATATACCATACCTTGTCATTTTAACTTGGTATCTGTATTCAATCTCTAAATTCCAGGATCGTGCAAATGGGATAGAAAGCACCACCGACCGCAATGCAACTGCTACCCCGGTGTCTCGGGGCACCTCTGCGACTCGTGCGCAGATCCCATTCTGACGTTTCCGAGCTGCCAGGCGCCAGCGTGCAGATGTGACCCGCGGGGCATACTGGACCCCAGCCGAGCCTGCGATGACCACTGTGATTGTAAAGTTAGTTGCCATTAATTTAATCTAGATATACCTTTTGTTAATTAGATAAATGAAATTATCTTATTAATTCAGGAACTTATATCGTCCACTACAAAAATATCTCGAATGTTGTTATTCTGGTCATGGTTCAAGGTACAAGAAAAGCGTCTTTTGAGGTGCGTGTCAAGGCAAAATAAGGTCTCTCTCGGGATGACCCTTCTCGTTGATCGTTAAAATTCAATAGCATCCTCAACACAGGAAAATCTAGCTGAATGTGATAAACTATTTTGTTATTAATCTATTGATAATTTTGATCCAGAGGGAATCACAAAACTAGATATATAAAAGAACTTTATAGTACAACTAGAAATAAAAATAACATACAGATAAAGAAACTTACAAGTTAGTGCCACAAGTGGCGGCCTTATCGCTAAAAGCAATATCTTTCAGGCAACTTGACCAGAAACCATAGATGGAAATAAATTACGTATGTTACCAGTATAGACGGGGAATAAACACTGCACATAAGTTGATAGATGTAGTGTTAAAGGACATAAAAGAGTGTCAAAGACGACGATATCAAAGATAGTGTGAAATGGAAAGCAATAAAGACGAATACCCCACCTCCATAGGGGACGCTTAGCCAGAAAGAGAGAGAAAGAGAGGTCTGCTAATGGTGCTCTTTCTTCAAATTAATTCTGTTACAGGCTAACGTGGTAGGCGAGAGATGCGACGCGTGCGCCCCCGGGCACTACGGGCTGAGTGCATCCCTGTCCACCGGCTGCCGGCCCTGCTACTGTTCGCACATCACGGACTCCTGTGTGCTAGAGCCAGATCACACCATTAGAGATGTGAGTTCAATATTTTTCGAAGATTGTTCCCTTTCTAATCTCGACTCACGCATTGACGATACACCAAAACATTTCTCTGACATTTTTGTTGTCTTCATACATTCGGCTTTTGACCCGTCAGATTTACTTAAAATACTCTAGAAATGAAACTATTAAAGTTAGATATTGAAATTGAAATCCAGTATTTCCTGAGCGTTCAAGTAACTTGGACAAGTCAAAAACCGAAAATATGAAAACAGACAAAAAATTCTAATTGGCGCAGGCATTAGAGCTCGGTTCCATTTGAAGTTTTTTAAACAGCTTCTGGCTAATACCTGCTGCTGAACCATTTCTAAAGCTTTTTTACTTGGAAGGTTTATTTCTACCGACTTTTGTGTCGATCTTCCTTTGTATTATGCGATGATTAAGCACTCGTTTAGTTCGTAGTTCTCATAACCTCATGATTTTTACTTCAGATTCCCCTACCACTTGGTGAAGCATGGCTGGTGGCAGACTCTCATGGTAACGCAACTGTAGAACCGTCGGTTGATGAGCAAGAGAAGCCGTTTGTTATCAGTTTCGAGGTGAGACTTAGATCGGCCGGATACGGTCGGAATTTTTCTCATTTGCGCAGAAATTTTCTCCTGTACTCTTAAAAACTTGCTATGACTTTATAAAAAGACTAGTGACCTGCGGGCCATTAATGATATGGTAATTTTATGGTGAGGCGAGGTGTGGTTAAAATTTTTGATTGATTTGGGACTGACCTTCGTCCGGGCTTCATATCTGCGAAGCCAAAGGCTGAGCAGTACTAAGTCCTACGCCCATATAACTCCCATTTGAAGTTGCAATCATGACTTTCATAATTAACTTTATTCTCTTTATTTTTCTATTAAGTATCCTTGTTTTTTCTATCTTAAGTGGAAGTCAAGATGAGAGGAGACAGGTCTTTTTTATATTTACTCTTTTTATGTATATTCTCCTCGGTCTCTCTTTTTCTTTTATTATTTGATCTCCATTTGACCATCATGTTACATTTTTCTCCACTATCCTCAGGTAGAAGGATGGGAGCATTTCTACTGGCTGACCTCTTCATTCAGCGGAGAGCAGTTTCAAGCATACGGTGGTGAGATTAGAGCCCGCCTGTTCTGGGGCATTGTGAGGGGTGACACAGGAGGGAACCCTACACATGGACCCGACGTTGTGCTTATTGGAGCCGGTAAGCCTTCCATCTATGCGATTCTCGTTTAATGAGGCTAGCTTTTCGACTAGGTATCGTGAGGATCACCCAAACGATACCCTGGAGACTGAGTCACTCTCATCCTTGAGGAGGCACCCTTTTTCCTAAGCCCAACAAGTAGTCCTTGGGTGATGTCAATTAGGTGATAACATACTGGTGGTAGGCATTGGCTGCGTGTCACTAGTCACGGTTAGTGACTACCCTCCAGACAAAGTCACGCTGCCAAGCGACTGTAGTGTTCCGGTGCATTGTCTGAGTTGAGTCAGTGCGTCCCTGCAGTGGATCAAATACGACGATGCACATTCAAATCACATTATCGGGAGACTAGTCGTGGAGGGTGGCGGGATTCTCGAATTATCTACCCTCCACGACTAGAATTTGGGCACGATGTATCGCGGACCAGTACGAAACATACCTGTCCATTTCTACTAACATTAGAAGACGTAACAAGTAGATAGATGAGTAGATGATTTACGCACCCAAACCTGTTCTGAAATTAAAAAAAAATAACTTGATTAAATGTTCATCTATCACAAAGCTAAAACATCATTCACAAAACTATAATAGGCAGTAGTAAAAATTACACATAATTAATTTGGTAAATCCATAAATTTTACTAAATAACTTCGTATAGAATGACTGGCCAGTCCTACTGTCAGCGTTCTTAAAGCTGTAGGCCTCCGACTTGTATACGACAAACAACCATTTTTATTTTATAACCTCAATTTTATTTTACAGATGGTACGAAGCTAGGATGTGCTAACACGAGTCACGAAATCCCAGGACCGTTGAATATTACAGTACCCATCTTAGAAGGCAGCTGGTATACAATGGGTGAGGAACCAGAGCCGGCCACGAGAACACAACTAATGGATCTGCTCGCCGACTTGAAGGGAATGATGATCAGAGCGCATTACCATTTTGATCAGGATGAGGTAAGTAGATTCCATGATATAGTTGTTGTTTGTGGACACACCATTTCACAAGGGATTTTTTTACTATTGACTAGGCATGCGTTTAAGATCAAAATCTCACTTGATGGGCAGCGATGATGTGGTCGAAGTTGTAGCTAGGCAAAACCTTCTTAACAACAGCATAGCACTAAAAGCTCTCAGTAATTCTGCAGTGGGTCGGGGTAGCTAAAAATAGCTGTAATCGGCTAGATAAACGTCTTATTTAAGACAAAATCCATAAGCTCCGTTTTTTGTCACAACCCTGTTATTTAGGACCAACTACAGGCTAGGCGTAGTGAGTGAAAGACGTTCTTTGCTTACTTTTTCGGGCTATGCGGCTCATATTTTAGAGCGATAGCATATCACAAGGACGACTTATGCAGGATGTCTTGGCAGCAAAACCCTACTAGTACAAACGATGTATCGTGAAAATGTCTATATTTGAAAACAACCTTTCGTTATTATAATTTTTTTATTTTTTAGGTCCACCTTGAAAACGTGGAGATCCTTGGTTCCCCTGTGCCCATTGGTGAACAGTGCTTATGCCCGCGCGGGTACGCCGGTGCGCAGTGCTCGCAGTGCGCGTGGTCGCACGCACGCGTGCCGCACGCGCCACGCGTCGAGTGCGTGCCGTGCGGCTGTAATGAGCACGCGACTTGCGATGCAGGTCAGTACCTACAGTAGTGCAGGTCAATCTACTGTTAATGCTGAAACCTAATTCATTTATTCCATCATGATAGTTTTGGCAGCTTTACCAAATCTCTCACTCAAGATCCGTAATTTATCAAAGTTGAACTCGTAACAAAAGTGTGATTAGATCCTACCTAGATCACTTTATTGCAAGATAGTCTAACATCAGGCACCACATTGCGTCGGTGTTATCACGCGTGTGAGTTCTTTGTTGTCTTAGTAACCTTTTTTCGTGGACTGAATAGTCGGGCAATTTGTTAGGCTTCTAAAAATGCCAGTGCAATTTTAACTTTTCATTACAGTACAGTGATTAGGGTTCCCGAGCCCATTAGAGATGTTAAACGTAGTATTTGTTATACAGTAGACGGTCCGTGCGGACCATGCCAGCACAACACGACGGGGCCCACCTGCGAGCGATGTCTGCCGGGACACTACGGGAACCCTGTACAGGTAAGACTCTTGTTAAACTTTTCTCCTTTTTTTCCGGTTGGACGCAGATGGCTTTTGGCCTAACTTGTTGAGTGACAGCTCAAGGACACCTTAAAGGTACGTATCACGGCTTGGGCTATTGCCGAGAGGGGGGAACCATACTTGCCTTAGCACACCAGAATGGGTGACTCTTGTTCTGCAATATAATATCAATATCCCCTCTCCCCTCATGCATCTGGTGTTTGGTGTATGCTGCATAAGTAGCAACTTTTATCAACTTTGTGTTTTCAGGGTGCGTGCAAGCCCTGCGCTTGTCCTCTGTTCCAAGCTATGAACAACTTCAGCCCAAACTGCATGCTGGCCTCCGCTGAGGGAGATGAGTACGTTTGCACTCAGTGCCCAGATGGATACAGCGGGGACCATTGCGAGAAGTAAGAATAATTATACTACTATTAGGTTATCGAATTGACTGAATCTGTTGATAACACTCGAAGATATAAATAAGCTTATTAGATAACTAGTAGACCCTTCGTATTCCAAAATCTTTAAAACTATTTAGGGTACAGGAGGTCACACAGAAACAAACTCATCAGGCTTACATAATTATATCTATAGTAGGTATATTAACGATTTTCGCGCCTTTTACCTGAATTGGCTGAACTTGGCGGAGAATAGAGTTGCATGGAAGGGAATGTGGGATGCTTTTGCCAAGTAGTGGGAAGCGACAGGCTGTGAAACGAAAAAACTCCTTAAAAATATAACCCTACTTCTGGATAGTTTGATAAATAAATAAACTCTTTATGGTTTACACCCAGCAAAATATTATTTCACTGTTCACACCACAAATTACATACGTAAACTAGTGCAACAATCAGCAGCTTATCGCTAAGAGCGATCTCTTCCAGGCAACCTCACGATGGAGAATGCAGAAGGTAGGAGGTCAAACTATGCACGCCCCGTGCATAGTTTGGTGAAAAGTAAAAAGAAAGAAAGAAAACATTTTGGAACACATTGTGCTTATTTATTGTTTCAGTTGTGACTTTGGGTACTGGGGTTCCCCCACCACCCCTGGGAGTTCGTGCAAGCCGTGTGAGTGTGGAGGGTCACCGTGTCACCCCACCACAGGACTGTGTCTCACTTGTCCCGCTAATGCAGAGGGCGCCAGGTGCGATCTTTGCAAGGTAATTTGTTGGTGCAGTTTCTGTTGTTTTCACGACAAAAACTGAGAGGTTCATTGGGTTTTTAGAACGTACTGTAGGTTTATCCTACGGCCTTATTACATTAATTTTCTTGTAAGCTATCGCTTTCATGTAACCCAGACTGGATTTCATGCCAGTCTAGGTTCCGTAAAATTCAATCTGGTGCCGGGGCGACAGAATACGGCATTGCCTGTAACAAAAGTCTACTAATAAAGACCAAATGGTCTTAACCATCATGACTAACACGTAAGCGTATTTCGCCAATTTGCGTGCCCAGACTATGGGCGAATCTTCCAATGGACACTGAGTCAGTGACATAAGTACACGACTTTCAGTTCCTGACCGGTCGCTGGGCAAAATTGCCGCTATTACCGACGGTAATAGCGGTAGTTGGAAGTGCCTGGAAGCGAAAAACCAAAAGTCTACCTGCCTTAGGAGATGCCTACGTCTGGCAGTGGACTAAGTTGGGCTGATTATTTATTTATTTAATAATAGGCAAGCAGGATAAGCTGCTGTGCCCATATCCCAGTGTCGAAATTTAGTACCTAATTGTCGTATTCATCTTCTCGTCTAGTTTGCTTATAAACCCATTTATCGATTTTAAAGATACAATATCCACGTGCAACTTGATCCAATTGTAATCTGTCTGTATTGCCGAGGATGTTAAATGCAGTGTTGGTCTATAATGGAGCACGCCATAGTAAGGTGTCATGATTCGATGCCTGCTATCTCTCATATTTTATTTATTTGTGTAGGTATATTATGTCACTTAGGTCAAAGAAGTGGTATTAAGGTTATGATGAGGTTTGCCTTACGACGCCTTGCGATTATGATGGAATCAAAATATAACATTGTTGGCAAGCGAATGATTTAAAATCTCAGAAATTATAACTAGATACTCAGTCTATTCTAACTTAATTTACAAAATCCTTTTTTACTAAACAGGAAGGCTTCTGGTTCGGGCCAGGAGGGTGGTCAGGCGCAGGATGCGTTCCATGTGCATGCGGCGCGGGCGCATTATCCAGCGCATGCGATGCCAAGACTGGCCAGTGCGCATGCCGTGAGGGCTGGACAGGACGCGCTTGCGACTGCTGCAAGCAAGGATATGGAGGTGAGGATAACTTATTACTCACTTGTTCTTCATCATCATCATTTCAGCCATAGGACGTCCACTGCTGGACGTAATCCTCCCACATCTATCTCCAAAAGGGCCAGTTGGAAGCGGCCTGCATTCAGCGTTTCCCTGTGGTCTCTTTTTGGTCATTTGTCCATCTTGTGGGTGGACATCCTATATACGCTGCGCTTACCAGTCCGTGGTTTCCATTCCAGAGCCATTCGGCCCCATTGGCCACTTGTTCTTATAATAGATCTTGCGTATAATATACTAATGTGACAACTTTGCAATGATGGTAAGCTCTCGATAACTTTTCGAGCTATCATGTACGTCTACTTGTTCGTAATAGACAATTTTTCGCACTCATACCATTATTTTTTTTTAAATAATTAATAGGCTTGCGTTAGACCACCATCACTCCTGATGTTAAGCGATGATGCGGTCTACGTTGGAGCACGCTTGCCTAGAAGGAACCGATTCACCATAAGTCCCCAATGTTTTTTAATTACTTACATTGCTTACTTTCTTAATTATTTACCTTGTATCAGGTGTAGCAGCCGGCTGTCCACCATGCCGCTGCGGAGCCGGTTCAATCTCTTCCATCTGCGACCCGGTGACTGGCGAGTGCGCTTGCGCAGCGGGAGCGGCACCGCCATCTTGCGACAATTGCCTCGAACTGCATTACGGCATCGATATCACTGGCTGTAAAGGTAAGTGATTCAAGTGAAGAGAGTTAGATGGCGCTCATTTAAAATAAATAAATTATAATCCTTAACAGACAGATTGAATAACAACTATTTCAGATATATAATTATAATCTTTTTCATCGTTCAGATAAACTTACCTACCGAAGGATATGATTTGCAAAATGTCTTGTTTAGACATCAACTATTACTAAGTATGTGTTTAATTTTCATTTCAAATGCTTATGATATCTCTTTTCGTAAAGATGATTTCTAAGAACTTACTAAGAAGAAAATATAAAATGGCATCCTGAAGAAGTATTTTCGTTACTGGACGTCTATACCTATAATTTCTTTTGTGAGTAGATATATCTGGTTTTAAGTAAGTACAAGTTACATACACCCGGACCCGGGTATGCTTATGTCCTAAAACTGCGCCCAGAACCACCGGAGGATGGGCAGCAGCGTCCTATTAGTACACGGTGAACGTACTGTGATCCCCAATCCGCCTGCCAAGCGTGAGGATTATGGCAACACCCCTCTTTAACAGGGAGGCCTTTGTTCAGCAGTGGACGTTTAATGGCTGCTGATGAGATGAAGTTATATACAAAATCCTGGATAAAATATACATACGAAAGTAGAAGTCTAAGTTGTTTTATTGTACCTGTAAAGACAAGTAAAACAAATTTCAATACCTACAGTATATGCAATAGAAAGTGCATCAAACCCCCACACAAACTGCGATAGGAAAGCATATAGATTCATATAACTTTGCACACATTTTTGCAAGCATGTTGAAGTGCGCTATGCACTTTATATGCTAGCTACTCCTTATTTTTGAACAATAAACCATTATGAGACTGATGAGCAGATGCACTACTGACGGCCATTACAGTGCCTTCAGTATATTTAGATAATTTTCTCCTGTATGATCTACAATGTTAGTTTATAAGGCATGTTGTTGTGTAAGTTGTGAAATTAGCAAGCGATGTATGCATGACTACGGGCAAAGTATGGCGGCTAGGGCTGTCTGTCTTACAATGTTAAACCCGACCCCAAAAAATAGGTTATAAATTATTGAAAGTTTTGTTTTGTAAATATGTTTTACGATATTCGTAAGGTGTGACCGACTTTATGATTCTTTAAAGGTATTTATTTGCACCTCTGTGGTCTATATCTATCTTCGTACACGACATAATATATTAGTGATTAGAGACGGTTTAATTATGATAATTATAACTTTCCAAGGAAGTAATGTTTTTATTCAATACGGAGTTATACCCTAAATCATTATCTAATAGGATAGACAGATAAAAGCACCCGAAACAAAAATAACATACTGATAGATAACCTTTACGAGCTAGGTGCCACAGGTAGTGGTATAATTATTCGGTATATAATATAAGTCAATAAAACAAGTCTCCCTGAAAACTCAGCTTAAAAAACAGCCATACATTTTCAATGAACTTTTTCTATGGAACAACTGTTTAAATATAATACATTATATACGGATACACACATTTGTGGCGTGCTAACTCACGCACCTCGGCACAACCAGTAAATATTAAATTTATTTAATTTTAATATTTACTGATTTTGCCGAAACTTATAACACCCCTCTTTTTGGTTCGGGGGTTAAAACCACAAACGACACGTGGAATGTGACTGATGCTGGTGTCAACCCTGCACCCCATGCCCTGTAGAGCAGTTCGAATTAAGGCCCATCATAAATTACGTAAATTGTAGACCGCGAGCTCTGCGAGTACCCACCTCAGATCAGACAAACAAGGGAGATATGGTATGATGGCGTGCCTGGCGAGAACGCATAGTGTAATGAGAATTTAAGCAAATCGGATTTTTTCTTATTGGTATCTAACTGTACCATTTTGTAATATGTAAGAGGCCGGGCTCCAAATATAAGCGTAGATCTAACAATCAGAAATTAGTTTTTGATGCTTTTCTAAATAATAAGTGATTCAGTGGTCAATCACGAAACTGGATATATATTGACCATTTTCTAGAGTCGAAAAATCGTAGATCAGAAGTTGTTGTACGATGTAGGGGATGTTTTCTATACTTACCAAGTACCCTCTTTCAACTTTATATTTTTTATATACCTAGCCAATATCGGCAACCAAACCGTTTGGCAGTATTTGAAGGTTCAGTTGACAGGACTCTTTTTTTGGCAAAGATTATGTTATCTACGATCAAAGGCATATCGTCATTGGTTACCAACACCTTACATAATTATACTGCGTTCAAAAATACCATTTATGATATTGTTTTGTGGGGTACAGGCACTGTGTGCATCCATCTATCGCACGAATCACACTGCACCCAATCTGTTATAATAGAATAGAATTGAATTATTTATTGGCCTTATAACTAAATTGTCACATTAGGCAAGTCTTATTACAACATTCCAGCATAAAAGATATATATTATATTATGGAACAATAAAATAAGTAAGTATTTTCATTTTTGTAATCCTAATAACAATTAATGCCACGAAAGAAATCTAAAATAATAGCTATAAAATTACGTTTTGTTTTTCTGATGTCATACGAATGGTGTTTTTAAAAGTTTTGTTTTGAAGTATGTCAAACAAAATTAAATTTTGTGCGCCCAAAGGTACAAAAAATTGCGGATTTTTGTACATTTAGGTCTTTTGGGTCATATTTCGTAGTATTCTTTTCTAAACCATAATTTTGTTCGAGTTTGTTATTTCTATTTCTTTAAAAACATTCTGGCAACTCGTTTAATCTGTCAGTTAGATAAATAATTTCCGTGTTTGAATTCTTAGAGTTTGCTACATGTCATCTGTGCCACATTTTGTGTTGCGTACTATTGTTGTTGTTATTTAATTTTGCACTTTGACCCATTGTGACATTTTCCAGATACCATATGATTTAATAAATTTTTTAATGTGTTATTTTCATGGTGAAGAACACATTCTGGCAAGTCGTTTATATCGTCAGTTTAATAATAATTTTCCGTGTTTAAATTTGAGTTTGGTACATCTATAATTCTATATCAAATATTGTCGTTATTTAAATGAACATCAGATGTGACATTTTTCCAGTCATCAGTCGTCAGTTTTGTTGTTCTTATGATTTTGATTATTTAATGTTTATATTTTTATGAATAAAAATGCATTCAGGCAAGTAATTTAAATTGTCAAATTTAAATAATCAATTTCCGTGTTTGAATTTCTAGCGCTTGCTTACATCTGTATCACATTTTATGGCAACATTAATTGTTAAATTAATGCCATGAAAGAAATCCAAAATAATAGCTATAAAATTATTGTATTGGTGTCAATTATACTATTCTAATCACATAAAAATAAAGATTCATTTGGACGCATTTTCATAATTATATTCATTTAGTGTGTAAAAAGGGTTCATCTCAAAGAAATGTTTTATTTTCTCTTGAAATCATTGGCATGTAGTTTGGTTATATCTTGCGGCAATTTGTTAAACATACAGATTTTATTGTATATCCCACTGAAGAGATTTTTTTAAAGTTTTTTGTCTACTTCTCTTTTCTGTGGTATATCCCTTGTTTTTGTACTTTCGTTAATCTGTTCAAAGGTTTATACAGTTCATCATAAAAATATAATGTCTATTTGGGAAGATCCATGGCTACAAAAAGTGCATTGAATAAAATTTTCATTAGCATGTTTGTTGTAGCAAATTTTTATTGTCTCTTTAAATGCTCTCCATCGAAATGACTAAACCCTGTTTACTTCTTTTGTTTCATTGTTCTTTTTCACATGATTCTGATTTTGATTATTTTCTGCAATGATTTTTGAGTCTGCTCTTTGGAATTTTATTTATATTCTCTTTGTAGATAGCCAACACTTCAGATCTTAAAAACTGTTGAGATTCTTTTGTCCGCTAAGTGCTAATGTTTTGAGCTGACCGAAATAATTTTCAACAAGCGCATTACTAATTATTTTTTCTTTTAGTAGATTTGTCCAAAGAGGTGCCAGCTAAGAGTATTTTTTAATAAAATAAGCCATATCTCAGGACAATAAAAATATATTATTTTCGTTTCAGATTAATTAATAATAGCAAAATAAAAAGTGAATAGCAGATTCAGAAATGTTTTTTGTCGTTCGTGAAAATGACTGTTTTGTTACTGAACTACAATCGTATTTTCTTTTAAAGGGTTTGGTCAAATTAATTGGAATTATGCATTTACTTCGACAAATGTCATATTTTCTAATGCACTTGCAGCATATTCATCAAAAGATTTTGAGCTTGTCAAAATAAATTCATTTTTGACTAAGTTGTCATTCTGTCATTTTACCTACAATGTGAATTGGGCAAGAATATCCTTTAATTTGCTTTTTTTAACTGTGCAGGTTTTTCAACATCATTTGTCATCATTTTAATAAAGTGACATCAATAAAGAAAAAACACGGCTCCAAATAAGAGTCATATTTTTTGTTTGTTAATGTCCTTATAACGTTTGAGTTAATCAATATCTCATAACACTCATTTAAATATTCAATCAAATCACATCTGTTAACAGAAATGACGTTTTTTTTTCTTTCTTCATTTTTGTGCACCTAAAGGATTTAGATATGGCATGAATTAATGCCAACGCCATATCTATCACGACGCCATTAAATGCCGGCCAGTGTCCATTGATTTCACATAAATTCCGGAAATCATTTAACATTTTCGCAATGCAGTTTCTGTCATGTTTTTCCGACAGCGTGGGGAAAAGCTCAACCTGTTGGTAGTGATATATTACACCTGCATAGTACAAAATCCTTTTTGCTTTCACAGTCGGATCAATATAAGTTCTTACCACACTCCCTGTCGCATCAAAATGTAGTAAAACGGGACCAACTCTTTTCAGGTTCTCCATTTGCTCCATGCTAAACATTAATGCAGAATGGGAATCTTTTTTATTGTATGTATTATTTATAGTCTTCATTATGCAGCAATAGGTACATCAAGTACGTCACTTTTCGATTTGTCTTTTTTGCACACAACCTCTGACCAATTTTTTCTGAGAGTATACTCAGATTTGATAGTCTCTAAATTTTCTGTGGCTTCCAATTTGGTGTCATAATTTTTTTAAAGTTGCGTGTTATTGTATTTCTTGGGTTTTTGTATTGGCAAATTTTGTTTGATAATGCCCCTGTTCACTTTGAACACTGGCAGTGTCAAATTTTCACCGTGGCAATAATTTTAGTTGTTACTAGATACTGACACATTATTTCTATTATTTCCTTTGGTTTTTTTATGTTTGCATCGGGATGCAATCGAAATATTGGTATTGTTTTATATTGCATACTTAAACATCAACAGACATGTGTTGTTTACTTCCGAATGGATTTTTTTCTCAACGCGTAAGGATATGTATAACCGTTGAGCTTTTCACCTATAAATATTTGGCGTGATACTTTAACTGGAAATGGCCTTCAGTGCAATTAAATCTTTGCGATTCGTCTAATTTATTGAAGTTTTCTGTCCCCAAAGGTAAAATAATAGTCAAGTTTTTGGCACTACAAATATTTAAGATACATTTAGGAACGTTTTGTTTTTCTGATGTCATACGAATGGTGTTTTGAAGATAAGATAATAGATTTGTTTTGAAGTATGTCAAACAAAATTATATTTTCTGCGTCCAAAGGTATATAAACTAGCGGATTTTTGTACATTTGGGCCTTTTGGGTCATATTTCGTAGTATTCTTTTCTAAACCATAATTTTGTTCAAGTTTGTTATTTCTATTTCTAAAAACGCATTCTGGCAACTCATTTAAACTGTCAGTTAGATAAATAAGCCTTTATCACATATTGTGATAATATTGACATCAGGTATGAAGAAATTTTATTATGCACAACTTAAAAACAGAAAATTAATGAAAACCTTAAAACTAAAACTTAACATAAGTAAATAAAAACTTTAACTAAAAGAGCATTAGTGGAGGGAAAGGTCTCCAGAATGCTGGCGGCATTGCCACGTTGATCAGGTGAAATTTTTCCAGTCACCATATAATTATATTATGCATTTGTTTTTTTTTTCGTTTGTTATTTTAATTTATTTTTTTCACTAATACCGCTAAAAACTGCACGGCTCGCTAACTCATTTTTACGCACACAAAGAAACTTGCAGTGATACCAATGAACAAATTAATATTCACATGCAATAAATAAGGGTGACAAGGTCGTCTGATGGGTGAGTTTGAAATTAAGCCTGATTTAGGCCAGATGCGTTCGCACCCACCACGCCACTTCACCATATCTCTTTTGTTTGATCTGAGATTTAACAGTTGTAAAGCCAATATTCTGGCAGGGCCGTACATTGCACAAGTGATGCGCGCGCGCAGCCAGGTGCCTTTGATGGTGAATGGTGTAGGTAAACAAACACGAGAGCGGGATTATCGCGCCTCATGTTTATTTGTTCTGCTGGTGAACTGTGTAGAATCGAATACCAATTTATAGGGTTTCTATGTATTTCGCAACCGTGACTATAACATCTTTCATCATCATCATCAGCCAGAAGACGTCCACTGCTAAACATAGGCCTCCCCCTTTAATCTCCACACTGAACGACACCCTGCCATCTGCATCCACTGGATGCCTGCGACTGGATGCTGGGTTTGCTCACAATGTCGTCGGTCCATCTAGTGGAAGGCCTACCTATGCTGCGTCTTCTGGTTCGTGGTCTCCACTCCAGAACCTTTCTTCCCCATCGGTTATCGGTTCTTTGAGAGATGAGGCCTGCCCATTGCCACTTCAACTTGCAAATTTTAACAGCTATGTTGGTGACATATTTATTGATAACATCTTTACGTTTTATTAACTGACGTGTATTTTACATTATCTTAATTCCTGACGTTTTAAACACTATGCAGTGACCATGATCACATGTAGACTAGATTCGCAGATGTCTATAGAAATGGTATGTTATTAGTTACAGTACTTTTACAAACCATTATTGTCATTAGCCCACATAGATCCATTGCAAGTCTTTCTAAAAGCACGTCAGTTAGCTCGATTTTCTCGAATTAGTTAATGTAGGTACGAAAACATTCCGAATGCTCAATATAACAACTAACAATGTCAACAAAACGAGCAGCGCAACAAGTGTCAATGTTCTTGTTGTGACTATTCCGGTCGCGGCAGAACGGATCCGGACATACGGCTCGCGGCCGGCGCAGACGCACGGGCGCTGCCAAACTGCGGGCTTTACTTACTCAGTAATCGTACTTTCTCATTGTTACCTTGTCAGACCAATTCTATTTATGTGGACTTTCATTGGGATGTATTTTGTCCATAGATTCAGTATAGTACTGAATCTATGATTTTGTCTGTCTACTAGCGATGCTGTCTACGCTCAATTGTCAATTGAAGCTCTGTGGAAAAAATTCACTTGTTTAAATCAAAACAATTTTATTTTTTTATATTCGTTGTGTTATTTTCTTTATCCGTTATACATAGAACATCCGTTTTACATAAAATATTTCTAATTCACCTAAAACATTTTAGACATTGGACATCAGTAGTGTTAATGTATTAATAGTAAAAATGTAACCTTATACCAAAGGTTACATAATAGCGTGAACTTAACTGATAATCACAAACCTAATATTGAAGTATAATTTTTATTTATTTATTTAATAGTCGACAAACAAGCGACGGGCCACCTGATGGTAAGTGGTCACCGTCGCCTATGGACACCAACAATACCCGGGGCATCGGCGGAGCGTTGCCTACTTTTGAGGACTCTATTCACTCTTCGCTTGAAGCAATTGAGGTTATATTTGTTGGTTACTGTACTTCACCAGCTATAACTTTACATTTTTTATTTATATTACACGGGAATTACTCACGTAAGATTAAGCCGGTCACTCCGACTATAGTTTCAACCGCATTAGGCAGTCTTTTTCAAGGTGAATGCGCGCGCGCGGCTGCGTCTCGCTTGGCACACAACCACAAAAAACCAAAAAAAAACAAAACCGTTTTTGTGTGAAAACCACGTCAGTTTCTATTATAACTTTACATTATTTATTATTTTATTATTATTTTATTTAGCGTATTTTCAATTATTTTTTGTTACCTTTAGGACTTAATTTCCATAGTACATTCAATCCTATCAAATTCAACCGAAATTATTACTTTTTAAGGCATAAACGCTGTATCAGATCTATGTTTAAATTAGACATTGAGGCCTATTCTGTCATACCACTCACTAAACTAAACCAATCTGACAGGACTAAAATTATCTGCCTCTCTTTTCATTTTAATACGTGAGAGAAGGATGGCAACATTTTTTGAGCTGTCAAATTTAGTTTAGTTTAGAGTGCATCAGAATCGATGCCAATGGCGGCGATTCTGTCATACTACACTAAACTAAACCAGTCTGACAGGACTAAAATTATCTGCCTCTCTTTTAATTTTTATATGTGAGAGAAGGATAGTAACAATTTTAGAGCTGTCAAATTTTGTTTAGTTTAATTTAGAATACATCAGAATCGATGCCAATACTGATGGTTGCACGCCTTATTTTTCTAAACTTAAAACTCGTTCACATCCTTCTCTAAAATAATGAAAACTGTCATATTCTCGAAAACTGATCCAAAATTATTTCGCCGACTATGCTAGAGCTATGATCGTGTTGTCGTTATATTTTTCCTACGATTCATAGCAGAGAGCGTACCTACAAAGTTTAAAATTGATAACGAAATAAATCATGTTTAGTCAACTTATTGACACCACCCATAAAGCTCTCTACTAACAATCGATTTTAAATTCAAACAGACTCCAATGAATGTTCTCGATTAAATTACTGATGGACTCTGTTCGAACCGAACATTGATGATAAATGACTGAAATCAACAAGCGTTTTACTCGACTGCGCAGAAGGAGGATCATGTCCAAAATCAAATAAGTATCTGACCAACCAGTTGATTTGATTGGAACAAAACGCTCCATCAAGTTCCATTCTGCACAACTAGTTGGTCCGTTCAGTTGGTTGGAGTGGAATGACTGGTTTTTGGTACGTGCCTATGTTTGTCTGTTTTTGTCATTTATTTACCACACAGCTCAATCTTGATCTTTTCGTTTTCAGTCAAAAAGATGGATGTTTAGTCTAGCACAAAATTTACGAAAAGGGTGTAATATGTGTTTTCGTTACACAATGTCTAATTAGGCAAGTGCCTTTCTTAACTAAACAAAATACAAGCTAACACTAAAACTAATAAAACAGACTGCCCATAATCGTTGAAGGTCTATAGACAATCCACTGTTAGTTGGCAGCGTACCCTGCATGCTGGTGGCATTACCACGCTGAATGGCAATGCTTATGCGTTGAGTGAGAAACACGCCAGCATTTTAGTCACGCGACATATTAACCAGGCGCTCTGAAAGGTTTTTGAAAACGGGGTGAGCTAACTTAACTTGCAACAAATGGAAATGTAACATTTGACTCTTCTCGAATTCAAACAAATGGAGACTAAAAATGTACAGAAATTTACCTAAACCTTTTAAGTTCTGAAAGGGTGGCCTCACAGGCCGCGCGGTAGTAAATTTTTACTGGAAAATCACCGTTCCCCATGTGCAGTTTACTATTTTCTTGAACAACCCCGAATTGTACCTGTTCGGAAAGACTGGAGCAGATAAAGAGTTCCACAACTCTGCCGGATGGTTAAAAAAAGTGGATCGGAAACGCTTATTGCGTCTGAAAGGTCAATAGTGCAAACGGTACATCAGGGAATTTCCACCATAGGAAAGTGTCTCCTTGTGTAGTTATATAAAATTTCTTGTATCATTGAATAATGTGCCAACTGTTTTAAACTATCACGGTTGTTCACTAAAGTTATATAATTATTTACGGGATATTTACTGTGGTAAGGTTAGGAGGAGGAGGAGCTCCCGATATTTCGGCGCAGTTACATGCACCATGTTCACGGGAAGACTGATATCAGGAGCTCATTCCACAAAATTACCACGGGATATTTACATCCCGTAAATAATCATATAACTTTTTGTGCCAACTGGTGCTACATGGTCAGTTACGCCATTTCTTAATTCAATATTTTTTTGATCTTCTAATATTTCGCGCAAAATCTCAGGTTTTGAGTTCATGTCATTTACACCCTTTTACCTTAACACGGCAGTATTGTTCCGTATACAGTTCATGCAATTTGTATTAATCGTATATATACAGTTCTGTAAATAGACCGCACGGTTTCACATGAACCCTTTATATACATATATATAAAGGGTTCATCTGAAACCATCCGCTCAAGAAATCGGCACTGATAGTACTTGACTTTCAGGATTAATGCCGAGACCCATTTGACACTGGTTTTATTAAAGCTATGTCGAATAAAATTTATTTCTTTTCTTTTCTTTTTTCGATAGTTATAATTTTTCTCCATAATCACTTATCGATATAATTTTTAAACACGCCAGCTAATTATGCGGTAGAGCCTAATTACTGAGTCCAGGGCCGCCCCCGTTTCGGACCGTTGTTAATTTAACAGTAATACATCAAATTGCATCGCGCGGTCGAATCATTGCCTCGATTGCCGATTTAATGCTGCTAACTGCCCTGAATTTCTTTAACAGGTTATTTTTGAACGATTCATCATCATCATCATCATAATCAGTGTATTTTAACTCCACTACTGGGCATAGGCCTCTCCCAAGGCACACCACACAGCTCAATATTGAGCTTTTCGTTTTCAGCCACAAAATTAACTTGCGCTATTTAGTATTCACTGGTGTTATCTGTTAGAAATGATTCCAATTTATCTCTCATCAAAGTTTTCTGAGAACCGCACTCTCCGCTTTTATCTTTAGGTAACTAAAGCACATCTCGACGAAATCATGCCGTACCTTCATCTATTAACTGCTTCACACCCATTCAAATATAAACTCTATTGACAGATGAAAAGACTCAAAAGTAAAACAAGAAAGCGATGCAAAAGGAGTTCACTAGCAGAATCAAAAATAAATGAAAAAGGTGAAAGCCGATTCAAATGGGAATAAATTGGAACAGCTGTGCGAAATAATTGCAAAACAAGAATTAGCTTAGACCTTGCACTAATGTTATGTTACTAGTATTTATAAATTGTTTTTTAAAAAGGATAAAGATCTCCATATAACTTGAATTCTCTCAAATCTCGCATAGAATTTAAAGTAGACACAAACAAAGCTGTCAAACTATAGAAGATGAAATAAAAAACCAACTGAAGTTAAAATTCAAGCCTAGGTAAACAAAAGAAAAAATAAAAGAAAAGAACGCCCTCAAAAATTCAAAGTCATTTAGGGTATAAAACGTCCTTGCATTTATGACATTCACCAACATGCACTGGGCCAGCATGGTGGATTAGGGCCCAAACTCTCTCTCTCTCTCTCTCTCTCTCTCTCTCTCTCTTTCTCTGAGAGATGGCCTGAGTCCCAGCAGTGGGAACATGCTAGGGTGAAATGATGACGATTATGAAATAAAGTAATTACTAAAAAACTGACTGCAAAATGTAATCTATGACACTGCGGAGATATTGAATTAATGACGAATTTAACTACGTACATCCGGTACATCACACAATTTACACACCATAAAATCTGTCAAGCCATTTAGGCTACAAAAGGTTACATAGAAACAGACATACATTCTTTCTCACATAAATACTCCCGAAAAACATCACCTTCTTTCAAAGGCAGTCCGGTAGAAACAGATAAAACTACAGTAGATACAATATCTGAATCGTTGAATATGCAGTAATGTCATTGCAGTGGCAATGACAATCCCGTAGGCGAAGCGTTAATGATATGGAAATGGAAAGGAGAGTGATTTCTTAGCCTCAAACGGATTTATGATTGCGTGCGTGTTATTTGTTTAGTTAATTAATTGAGCCTTGATTTTAAAATAATTTGCTTGGTGAAACAAAGTGTTTGACATAAATATGTTAAAGCTCACTTTACGATTTTGAATCCAAGAAATTAAATTGATGATTATGAATGTTGCCAGTTTTTTTTTGTCAAGCATTACTGGCTCCAGTTTACGTTCTATAAATATTCATGATATCATGTTGCTTTATAATTTTTTTATGTAAAAAACACACATTTTCTGGTATCTACGAAATGAATACAGTGCACCTTAAAAACTTACTTACTTTGTTTAAGTGAAGTTTTAAAATGCATTCAAAATTCGCTACCCCGGTGGCCCAGTTGGTAGTGAACCTGCCTTTTGCGCTTGGGGGCATGGTTTTGATTCCCACCTAGGACAAACATTCATGCGATAAACATTTATCAATAATTTTTTTGTGTTTGTTCTATATCTGGGTGTTAATATCTATTAAAGTATGTATTTAAAAATAGACACATGTATATTAGTCACATATATATTAGATGTGTATATTAGTGTTAGATATGGATATGTATGTATGTATGAATATATTATATTAGTCTCTGGCAGCCACAGTACAAGCTTTGCTTAGTTTGGGGTCAGATGAAGGGTGTGCAAGAATGTCCTGAATGTTTATTATATTTATAAATTTTTTCTGCTATCTATCTAACCATGAAATAGATAGAACAATATTGTAATCTGGTCGATAAAAATCAGTTATTGCAACAGCTGTAGGCACCAACGATATGCTAATGAGCTGATGCTGCAGCCAAGTGATGGATGCGACAGGTTCCTAGGAAGCCTCGCTGTGTGTGCCCAGATCGAGGACAGTAAATCTGCTTATTTTGATGTATTGAATAGAGTTTTATGAGGATCGGTAGATAAAACTAGGTTACAAAAATAAAGTCATGTCTTACTTTTTAGTTTTACCCCATAATTATGGAAACAAATATCAAACTGCAAAATTTTGAGGAAAACATCTGAAAATTAGGAAATATAGTCCGAACTAAAAATACTATTTCTCACATGGCAACGAGCCTGCAATAAACGATACTTAGAGAATCTCATAAAAAAGTTTCAACATCGCAATGCCTATGCAACACTGAGATTGTAGACATAGCTGACTACAGAGAGATGGCAAACTGGTAGAATCTGTGTGGCGGGAGGTGCGGAAGCGATGCGACCACCCGCGCGTTATCACGCGTATCAGAGGCCATCTCGAGGCCTCTAGTGGCCTAATTAGTAGGCTCGCGTGCCACTCGTCCGACAGGTAAATGCAGCCGAGAATCTGTACTGCAGGAGTTTATTATAGTCAGCGTAAATAAGAAATTGTATCTAGCTTATATAGAGAAATAGGTGCTTGCTGTGTGCCAGGTATGTTGACTCAAACATTTTGTGTATTGCTGGAATGATGAAACTGTTTTGTTTTGACAATGGGAAGGAGTTTGTTGCGTTTGAATATGAAAAACTAATAAATTTTGGTTATTGCTTATTAGTATTCTTTTTAAAACTTAATATTATAGTTGCTTAACAGAAAAACTAAACTAAAACAACTAACTAAACTAGTTTGGATAAATTGATTTGCTTTAAAGCATTAAATTCTGCCTTTTTCTATACTTACGCCTATCATTCACCGTGTAATTCTTAATCACAACCAAGTTTTACCAAGTTACAACAAAACAAATCTTAAAATTGAAGAGTGCGTGTTCCTGCGATCTACAGTCTACTTCACAGACAGACTAAAGACTAAGTAACTAGTGGTCACAGTCGCGGGCAGTCGTCGTGTCTGTGCCGGCGTGACCACACGCCTTGTCTGCAACCTCTCGCCTCCTCTCTGTACCTCACGTAATCCCATCTCGATTCTCATCCTCGTGAGGTGAACGCCTGATAGCTGATAGTGGATCTTGGATTGCTGTGCTGTGTTAACTACCAACAGAAACTCTGAGAAAACGTGATTTTTTTCGTGTTTTGGAAGTTTGGCCTTTTTTTTGGTTCCGGTGTTTTATACCAATTAGTATGGTTTAGAATGTTACGGTTATTTTGATTGTTTTATTTGGAGTTTAATTTAGATGTACTTTTAAAGCTCGAAAACTAATTGTGAGAAAAGTGTGGAAAATTAAGTACTTAGAATAATAACAGTGTTCAAATAAATCGCAAAGTGAAAATGTGAGCTATTCTAAAGTTAAATAAGGAATGTTAATAATGTTGCCACAACCAATACAACTGACAAATAGTAAAGTTGCCAGATGAACTAGAGATGCGTTGGAGTGTGGTGGTATGGTTGGCGGTGGTGACTACAGTAGCCGCCACCGCCACCACTGGGCCCCGGAGGTGCTCCGGTCGCCTGGCCCGGGAGCGCCTCAAGGCGGCCGAGAAGATCCGAGACAAGAGGTACTTCCTCCTGTGCTGTACCCCAGCCTGTGCAACTCCAGCGCAGCGCAGACCCACACTTACTACCACTAGGAGATACCAGCCCTACCACAAAACCTGGTGGGGACTAAAATACGGTACGATATTATGCCACATAACAATTTAAACTAATGATAATGCCCTCATTTTTCCGGATTCGCATACATGTATCGAGATAAGTGTTCCAAGAAGTCGAACGACCTTTCGACCACCTTAAACTCGTCCAAAAATTCATAACTGTTCTCGAAAGTTTTTAAATTACACGGCTTATCGGAAATTAGCGTTTACTCGTATCGAACCTTCCAATATACCTGACTGCGGCCATTCCGCACCTCTGCAAACAAGGTTTATTATCAACAAGCAATTTTATGCAAATGGTAAGAGACCGCGGTGCTGGTTGGGATCCAGATCGCGACCTTTAGATCGGGGTCGCTGCTTCCGGCCACTTCCCGACCACGGCCTCCGTACCTTGGCAGGAGTCTCGGGTTACGTTGAGAGGGCCCATTGATTCAACTATATGTTTATTATAATGAACTTAGTTTGGGGTCAGATGACCGTGTGTGCAAAAATGTCCCGAATATTTATTTATTTATTTATAATTTTATAGGCTACGAGAGCAATTCCGGGTGCGAAGCTATGCCTACTATAAAACTACTGTTATTAGGATTTGAAATGCCTAACTACAGCCTCTTACCCTTTGAATGGCTATGTAGATAGAAATATTATTGTCTGATAATGATAAATCCAATTCATCTATCATCTGAGTCATGATTGATTGCTTATAATAGAAGTTTAGCAACATCCTCAACTTCATGTATCCATTTTGCGAAAATTTACAAAACGGCATACAATATCAATAATATAATGTTTTTTCTAATCACCATGCTTCACGGATATCACAACCACAAAAATAGTGTCACCCTTTTCAAATATTGAAATGAGAAGAAAATAAGATAGAAGAGAATAAGTTTTAGTGCTGTCAAATGATTAAGTTTAGATAATGGTACGACATTTAATGTCATTGGCCACTCGAAACTAGAAGGTACTAGAAGGTTGAGGTTTGCGAGTCTGGTCCAGTCGCACCTTCCATTTTCTCTGGAGGCACAATACCCTTGCGCCCTGCCTCGGCAAGGAGGCTACTCTTGAGGTTGATTCCCTACCTCCGCAATACAGCGAGGAGAAAAAACCTAATCTACTTGCTCGACAGGAAACACTTTGATGCTACCTTTCAAAATGATTCAGTCTTGCCAAAAACAATATTTGTTTTATCAGTCAACGTATATCGTTATTTCCAGTTCCCAGAACAATTTATTGCTTGCGATACGTCAGTTGATTACGAAAATTTCATTCACGAGTTTCACAGCCGTCTTGGCCCGCAGGTTATCAGCTCAGCCACGATCGCACGTCGCGTCGTCCATCGGTTCGACGACCGTGTTGCCAAATCTCTGAAAGGCGTTTGATAAGATTGCTCTAACTGTTAGCTGGACTTCCTTCGGTTTTTAGGTCAGCGGAACGGATTTATAGATAAGCTTGGTCAATGCGTCACGTTGGCTGGGAGTGGGTCAGATTGTAAATAGAGTTTACAATTTTGCAGCTTCAATTTGGAGGCGTCTCTCAAGGGACAGTTTTTGGTCCCTAACACTAAAATATCTTTATAACGTCTGTACCCCACCCTCCTTCTATTCCACCTACCACCTCCACTAATATTCCTCCTACTATTTAAAGGCAAACCCGGAAAGTCCTGTATTTTGATTATTTACAGTAAAATCTACGAAAATTACACATACCTATTCTTAAGCAAACATTCTTAAGGCCACGCTCATCAGACAGAAGAAAGAAAAAATTACAAAAAAGAATGCCCAATCGCTTTTTTAATTCCACTGGCCTTAATGCTGTCTGACATACCTACATTTTAACTTAATTTGACATATAACAAATACACACTACAATCCATGACATAGAGTTCAAATCCACGCACTCGGTACTTCGTTTCGAGTTACGGGACGATAACTCGATCTATCACTCGAATGCGGCCATCCATCTCGATTGCGCGATGCAAATCCATCGAACAATGCGACGTGTCCTCCATCGTGTCACGCAACGGGACTCGGTACTTCCCGAGGCAAGTAACGAACTAGCTTCGTAATGAACGTTTGAATTCTTGGCTCTACGATACATTCATATCGATCAAAATAGAATGGGCCACAATGATGATGAGAATGTCTTACTGCTTGCTTACCAAAGCTTTTGTATGTTTTTTTTAATAATTTTATAACCTACTCAAACCTCTGAATATTTCTCCCTTCCAAGATAGCAGAAGAGTTGTTACTCACTGTTAGCAAATGGAACTGAAAGCACTGAGGTACACAGATACCGCATTAATAAAGGTGTAATCGGCCCCACAGTATACGCACATTTTATTTCAATATCAAACGATAATCCAGCATCACTAATGACGACGCATAATATTGTCATCGCGTTACCGCAACCCGATAACACCGTAATAATAGCCTCGGAATTAAAGTCTCAATCAACTACACGCATTTATCAATCACTCCACCTATATTTACGAAGCCGGAGTCCGCCATTCCGGAACCGGTACGGCCGGACCGGTCGCTGTCACAGCCTGACCCGGCTGAATCACTCAACGGGACCCATTATCGATGCACCACATCACTATTGATGCATTGTCTCAATCGGCGAGCTAGTGCGGCGCGGTGTCGATAAATCACGCGCGTCGATTCATTCATGTCGACGTGCATCGGCGAGTGGTCAATAACGCGCCGGCGGCTCAGCGACCATTCATCATTGTTCGTTACACTAATTCAAATAGGATTGTTGTTTTGCTTTATTTTGTCCGGAGATGGTCGCGTCACGGTCACGCGCGTACACAAGACACTGTGTTGATAGCTCAATCGAACTGAGTCCGAATTCGAGCTGTCTCTGAGGTTCTGAGACCGCGCGGTCTTTGAGTCGGTCCGGTGAACCGCGACCTGCGGGTCAGTCCTATCCACAGAATCATTCGGTAATTTCCTCGGTAATTACACAACAAAGCGTTCTGATCGTGTAGATAAGCGGAAAAAAATGAGGAGTGGATCCGTTTTGACAGGACCACCTCCTGCCGCGAGGTCAACGCTCCAGGAGCGAGGCCGCGCTAGACGCGGCAGGCTGCCGGCCGGCGGCGGCTAGCTGGCAGGTTCTCTGGTGACGTAACTCTGTATAATCGAACACGAGCCTCGCCGCCGATTATATCGGCAAATTGAATTAGAATCAAATAGTGTTATGAAGTCATTAATTGAAATTCATTTTTTGTCCATTGTCTTATTCGCATCACGAGTTGTAGATTGTAGACCGAATTCCATATCCAGTCACGATTCTGTTACGACACAACAAGCAATAAAGTTCTTTAAACTATTCGTGAAGCAACAATGTAAACATTTCTCTTATTCTCCAAATGATAAGATACAATAGCGTCTTTACCTCATGAATAATTCCTCGCCCATCGCGCACATCACACCATATCCAGTATCGATTTCCTTACTTGATTGATCGATTTATTATTCAATCGATTTCGGATATTTGCGGCGTGAATCACTAATTCCAGTTTGTAAAGTTAAAAATCGATTTGTTTATCGAACACTTTGTAATTCGATACATGTGAAAAAAGTTAGTACGCATATTTCAATTTAAGCTGCACTTTAAAAGTTTTCTTCATTATTTGTTTTACAGAAATCTATAACTTTATTTAATTAAAACTAAATGTACCTACACAGATTAGTAGATCTGTGTGTACCTACGACCAACCTACGACACATAAATATGTTTCTGTCATCTATTTTAATG
This sequence comes from Agriopis aurantiaria, assembly GCA_914767915.1. Lineage (NCBI taxonomy): Eukaryota > Metazoa > Arthropoda > Insecta > Lepidoptera > Geometridae > Agriopis > Agriopis aurantiaria. The sequence goes on from OU611982.1 coordinate 1,006,179, forward strand.
TTTATATTATGTTTCGAATTTGTATTCTCTGATGTAAATTTGTACAATAATTTAAACTATTTATTGAGTAATAATTTGCTTAAATTCAGGGGTTTATCATAGAGCTCAGAAAGATTTAGTAAGCAGAACTATATGTCTCTGGATTAAACAAAAAATTCAAATATCGATATACACATACATACATATATCATACATACACCTCTTATACACATCATCTTCATCATCTTCTCTCATTTCTCATCTCTAATCTCTCTTTAAATATATTTCTACATTAGGGTTCCCAGAAAATATGTTCTGAGACAAAGCCACTAACTTCGATGTGCCCAAAAGAATGCCAAATAAGAAGCAGTTGGGTATTCGTAAGACTGACAAATTTTGGAAATATTCACGACACAGATCATCGTTTAAACAGATAACCATCTCCTCCAGCGAAATTACGAAATAGCATACCAAATCCGTACCTCGTTGTAACATGCTTAGTTGCTCAACAAGTTGGCGCCTCATTGTAGTCCATACAATGTCCCATACAGAGCTCATACAATCTCGTGTCATTTGTTCTTTTGAATGGCCGCTCGCAGATCATAATGTAAAGGTATAAAGTTCAAAATAGTGCGCCTTTATGATAATAGTAGTTTTGAAGATGGCACGTGACAAAAGTCGCAAATAATGATGGTGATTTTCAGTAAAACTGTAGGAAAACAATTTGCTTCAACATCATCATCATATCAGCCATAGGACGTCCACTACTGGACATATTATAGGCCTCAACGTCGATCTCCAAAAGGGCCGGTTGGAAGCGGCCTGCATCCAGCGTTTCCCTGCGGCCTCTTTTAGGTCGTCTGTCCATCTTGTGGGTGGACATCCTACGCTGCGCTTACCAGTCCGTGGTCTCCATTCGAAAACCTTTCAGTCCCATCGGGCATCTGTTCTGCGTGCTATGTGCCCTGTCCACTGCCACTTCAACTTGCATACTTCAAAAGGAAGTACTTGCTACAATTGATTTGAAAAGTATAGTTTCGAATAAGGTCTTCGATAATATTATACCCGGCAAAGATAGAGCGCTTAGGAAATAAACCCGGATAGAATATATTCGAATCTTGCCGGTCGTCTTTTCTTTTTTATAATAATGTTATACAACATTTAATAAATACTGAAATGCGAAATAACACTTCAAATATAAAAATTAGTTTAGCTGGATTGTTAACTGGTTTTTTATAAACACGTTATCACCATGAAACCATGGGAAACGTAAACGGTCAGTAACACCGTGAAATTAATTTCTACGGAAGATTTAATGTCTGCAATAACGCGTTTTACTGATCAAACTTTATTGTTCTAATCAGACAAACCCTTTTTTAGGGTTTCGTACCCAAAGGGTAAAAACAGGACCTTGTTGCTAAGCCTACAATGTCTGTCTCCGTCTGTTTCTCCGTCCGTCCGTCTGTCCTACCTATTAACGGCTGTATCTTTCGAACTGTAATAGATAGCCAGTTAAAATTGACATTTAATCATTGACATTTGTCAATTTTAACTGTTGTAACATTACATATAATAAAGTTATAAGATTATTTACGGGATATTTACCGTGGTAAGGTTGTGGAATGAGCTCCCGATATTTCGGCGCAGTTACATGTACCATATTCATCAGGTTCCATGTTCATGTTCATGTTCCATGTTCGGGTTTTTTGTCCGTCGAGAGCTCATTCCACAACCTTACCACGGTAAATATCCCGTAAATAATCATATAACTTTAGTGAACAACCGTGATAGTTTAAAACAGTGTATTACATATAATGTAAAAAATACGTTAAAAACGTATTTTTTTAACGTATTTTTTACGTACAAGCGTCAAACTTGGCAAGATTATAGTACCTACACACTCTAGCAACAAAGTATAGCAACAAATAATGGTCAAGTGCGAGTCGGTGACAAATTTCTATTCATTACCAAATTATAACAGGTAATTCCTTACGTGGATGACCTCCTCATTTCACCCAATCGAAATGCCATATTTTATTAATTTTGAAGTCGTTTTTTTTTTATTGATAATTATTGTATTTTGTGGTGGTACGGAAGCCTCAGTGCGCGAGCCTGACTCGCACTTGGCCGGTTTATTGTTAGCCAATCGAAGCGAATGCATATTCATTAGAAGCCGATAATCAAAGTAATCTCGAAGTAGTTAATCATCACGAGATAATAACAAGGTACCATCCGTTGATTGGTTAACTCACACACTGGCATTAATAGCCATTGCAAAATCTGCAAACACTGTTAATGTGTTCGTTTCACAAGCATCTAAAGCTTTTAACCAAGTTTATGTTCAAGAAATTGATAAGCAAAGTTTGATACAACGATTATAAACAATTGAGAAATGTAGTACCGACTGGTAATCTATACTAATATTATAAAGAGGAAAGATTTGATTGTTTGTTTCTTTGTTTGTTTGCATTGAATAGGCTCCGAAACTACTGAACCGATTTGAAAAATTCTTTCACTGTTGGGAAGCTACATTATCTCCGGGTAACATAGGCTATAATATATTTTCAAAAAAAATTGGGATCTTTACTAAAACTCCAATAATGTAACCCAAGGTGTAAAAAAATAAGATTTACAATTTTGACTTTGCATGTTTGACAGTTCTAAGACAGGACAACGTCTGTCGGGTCAGCTAGTGAATTATTAACTGGTAGTATTTAAACAAGCGAATATAAATTCAAAGATATCAAAAATACTGAATATTACTTACTGAAATAATAAGGGGGCAAAAGGTTGTGGGCGAATATAAATGTTGAAAATGGCTGACATTATTCAACATTTTGTTTATATTTTATTTCAAGAATGCTGCGTTGTATTGTATCTTAATCAAGGTAACCTAACTGACATGATTCGAACATGCCCTGATAGAGGGGAGGGAGGATTTTGCGTTGTTATAAAAATCTAGCAACGCATCCCAGCTTCGCACGGGTGTAAGTCTTATTTTTTACACCTTGAGTTACATTATTGGAGTTAAGGTAAGGATCCCCATTAAAAAAAATATATAGCCTATGTCACCCGGGGATAGTGTAGCTTCCTAACAGTGAATTAATTTTTCAAATCGGTTCAGTAGTTTCGGAGCCTATTCAATGCAAACAAACAAATAAACAAACAAACAATCAAATCTTTCCTCTTTATAATATTAGTATAGATTATTATTATTTCTCTTTATTTCTTAAAGTTCTCGGGTCTAGCCCGGACATTTGGTAGGCATTGGTGGGGCCCAAACCAACACCAAGAGGCCCCGTTGAGTATTGTACAAAATTTACAAAAATGGGTATAAAATGGAATATAGAACTATTGTACAGTATTGGTTTTTTTTAAAACTGGGCTATTGTGTTGAATTCTTGATGGTATGTTCCTGGTCTATGGTATGAGGTACGGCACCCGCCAATTATGCCTCATTTCAATATATGTTGGCGAGTGATGACTTGCCACCCACTAAATGGGCCCCCCATAATGGCTGCCACATATTGGCACCGGAAGGGCAACATTGGCGTGAGTGGCTTAGGGTGTCGAGAGGTGTGCTGCACTTTCACTAAGAGCTACTCGCGGCGTTATGCCCTTTAACACTTCCACCCTGGAGCTTAGGTTCTTAGGTCTTGCGGTTTCCACCCCCCCCAGACGTCCGGTTAAGGCAATTATTATTAGTAGATAACCACGAAATTCTAACGAAACAGGATCCAGATCTGTCCTGATATTCAATACAGTATACTGAGTATAGTATAGTAATACCCGCCGTCACCTAATCGCAGGGCTGGTTTTCTAATGCTCACCTTACCCTCTATTTCTGAGCAAAGGGGTATGCTGAAAACCAGCCCTGCGTGACCCTTCGGGACCTCGCAGTACAGCGCTGAGCATACCCCTATTGCCAAAAGTTGTATCTCCTTATGTTTCTTATAGTATATGTCCATTGTTTTTGTTTTTTGGCAATAAATATATTTTATTCTTTTATTCTTATTCTTAATACTCAATATTTGATCAGTATTTCCAGTCGGCCACTTGGATTTTTAATGTGCATCATGGATTTACAATTGGTCATATATTGCTAGATTAGTAATAGGGCCCCGTTTTTACCCTTTGGGTACGAAACCCAAAAAGCTAAAAAAACAGTAAATTCGGATCACGCTTACTAGCTTTTTGAACGAAAGATTGTGGCAGGTAGACAATATACTACAGTACAATATTTAAAGAAAAGTTTACATTCAGATTTTCACAATGTGGCAGACGCATTTTCTCAGCGGCCGTACTGTAATAGAATGGTCAACATAGGTTACCTCGCCTCGCACCTCGATGTATCGACGTTACTTTAACCTTCAAATTTGACGAATCGTCATCACGAATATTCAAAAGTAGACCTTTTAAATCGATTAATTGACATTATTTCTTTATGTTTAATAAATGTTCTTCAAATATTTTATTCGTGTATGTTCACCGATACACGATTAAAGAAATTTGGCTCGATAGAAAAATTCGTAAACTTTCCTAATAAACACCCGTTTTTTACGTGTTCAATGGATTGAATCAACTTCATTCGATTCCATAGAAAATATTTTTATCAAAAAAAAAAATGTGTCTTATCCTAACAATCATAGTGGTCGCAGTTTTTTGTAAGATTATTTGTAGAAAATAAAGAAAAAATTAATATTGAAAATATTTGAAAGCGCGCACGCCGCATTACCGCATACAAGTTTAGTGTACGGTTCTCTACCATTTCGCCTTAAAGAACACACGCTCCCTTTGAATGAAAAGGTCATCACGATCCAGTAGTAGCTAACTCCAGTAATTACATTCATGCGTCAACTGGCAACCCGCGGCCCAGCCCATTTGACAAATTGCAATGCGTTGACTTCATTATACCTCATTGCTATGTTTCACAGGAACTGACTCTGCGTGACTGAATTTACTTTACCTACTGTCGGGGATCACGTCCCCGAATAAAAACTAAGCGATGGTGGCTGAACGGTAGCATGTGTGCTTTACAACCTGACGGCACCCGGTTCGATCCTTGGCCCTGCACCAATCACTTTAAATAACAACGCAAAACACAAAGTAACAAAAAAATTAAACTGGACAAGTACGAGTAGGACTCGCACGGATGTCGGGTTCCGTACAACAGAACGTCCAGAACACGAGACCAAACAAAAAAAAGTTAAAATATTGAAAGACCAACTTAACTTTGTAGTCGACAATAAGGTTCTTCGATACATACCAATTACAAAATATAAGTTTGTAATTGCAAAAAAAATATATATATGATATAACTTCATATTTAAAAAAAAACTTATTTTTCTTTAAATAAATAAATAAATAAAATTTTGGGACATTTTTGCACACACGGTCATCTGACCCCAAACTAAGCAAAGCTTGTGATATGGCTGCCAGAGACTGATATATATACTGTATACCAGTGATTCCTCTTCTATACGTCGTTATTGTTATTTACAACTGAGCTTTAAGAACCTTGACTTTAATTATTATTTTAATGCGCAATGAAATATGAAGGCACGTGTTTCAACACAAATACCGTAACTCTGTCACTGTCACACATCGCATCAAGCAGTGGGAGTGTCCAGCCCACGCTAATGAGTGAAGGGAGACCATCAATAAATGGGTGTAATCAGGCCCTGTAAACGCGAATACTATAATACAAACCCGTTAGGCCATGGTCTGCCCTCTAGGCACTAATTCAGTGACCTTAGCCTTAAGGGTCAGATGCAGCCTTTACTTATAGGCCGCGCCGATGCCATTTAATTTGCGATCCATTTTAAAATTTGCAAAAACTCCGGTGATGAACCTAAGTGGCAGCTTTGGGTCCGTTGCAAACTGATAATGGTAAACTGAAATTTTAAATCTTTGAGTACAAGATAATTACAAAGTATATAAAGCCCCATAAAACTTAAATAATATCTTCGTAAAATAATTTTATTCACAAGACACGATGATAAGTATTTGAAATAAATTTGCATAATCATTTTCGGATGCAAATTATCCCAGCGACATTATCTAAGCATCGCTCACATATTTTCATAAACCACAAAACGATAACTGCCCTATAAATCAGTTTAAAGACCTGTAATCTGACTACTGGCAGTTAAACGCGTGTTTGAATTGAAAACAGGCAGTTTATATAAAGCAGATACATTTAAACTGTAAAGCCGCGTGCATATTATGTGCAACGCACGTTGCGTTGCACATTGCTCTCAATCATATAATCTGCACGTTGCGTTGCACATATTGTTTAAAGCAACGTGAACATGGATTGCTTCTGGTAATACTATACGTTTCAGCTATAAACAAAGCATAATATTTTGTTATAGACTGAAAAGAGTACGCATTACAATGTATCATTAGGACGACTACGCAGAATGCAATAACGTTACAGAAAAACTTCTGAATTTTATAACGTTGTTATGAATTCGAAAAAATATACATCGTTTGTTGCGCTCTATGATTTCACTTGCATGGACCTTCCTGAGTAACCGTACATTTTGTGATAATGGAACAAACATAAAGTTAAAACTAAGCACCAAACAAGCACAATTTCGGATTTATAATATAAATATGATTGTTCATAAATCGTTTATATTCATAAGAGGGCCAGAGTCTGCTCTATATATATAAATAAAATAAAATTATTTTTCCCGTTGCCTTGTTTGTTGTTGCAGATAGTCTGTACGCGGCTTAACCATGAGCACGGGATGAAATCAGGCCGATTTGGACGCTCGATTTGGTTCCGGCCGAAATGTATCGGGTTTCGTGTCATACTTTCTCTTCTACTTCGAGAATAACTAATTAGCCTGTTTTCTGCAAAATAGGTAGCGATAAGTCGGTAGACACATTTATTTTGCTAGTCAAATACTCATTTTACTTCAATCAACTACCATTTTCTCGTTCATAACCACTGCTTAGTATTTTCTATGAAGATGCCTTTTCCGTGAAAGCCATACTGTTATAGAATTCCCTTCCGGTCTCCATCAGACAATCCCAGTCTATCAACATGTGAAAGATTTTTACCTTTGTCAAGTTTAGAACTGTTCGTTTCTGTTGCAAGACAGTTTTTGGACATACCTGTTGCTCCGAATTCATGTTGGTTGTTATTTGCTCTGTCATTGTGCGTGTTCCTTGCTGCCTTTGCATTGTGTGCTCATAATGCGAAGGTACTCCACCAGGGATAGGGATACCAGGAATAGTATGTACTTATCGCGTTTGTATTTATGTGTGTGTATATATTTATTATACTATGTACATATTATTTATTTAATGGTAGGTATCATTAAAAGTGTTTTAGCAACCCCCGTCGATCCTGTTACGTAAATTCTTTCCATCCAATGGCTGCCTGGAAGATATCGCTTTTAGCGATAAGGCCGCCCTTGTGGCACTAGCTCGTAAGTGTTTTATATCTGTTTGTAATTATTATTTCTGGTGTACACAATAAAGAGTTTCTATTTATCTATAGTAACTAAACAAAATACAAGCTAAAACTAACACTACAAATACACCATAGACTGCTCATAGACCGTTGAAGGTCTAGAGACAATCTAAATGCTCAAGTCCACTACCAGTTGGCAGCGTACCCAGCATGCTGGCGGCATTACCACGTTGAATGGCAATGCTTATACGTTGAGCCAGAAACACGCCAGCATTTTGGTCACTGAAAGATTTTTGAAAATGAAGTTTCTATGGTTGATTTCAATAATGTAAAATTGAAAGAAAAAAAAAACTCGGCACTTTCTAGACCATCTATATATGTCTATCTTAAAAAAAGCAAAGCTGTAAAGCTCCATTTAAATCATTAATCCATTACTGCGCTGGCCCCACCTTTCCGATCCCACTTCTAAATAACGTGTGGGCAGTCGAATGTTTATCTAAAACATTTAATTGGATGATAAAAATGTACGATAATGTGGTCCAAATAGTGCTCTTTAGTGTTCTCTGTCTTAAATATCAAGAAGAATGAATGAGTTAAACTTGCTTCTGTAACTTTAACATTTGAAAAAAAAACTGAAATTTTTAACTTTTTGTCGTTTTTATCAGTCCATTTTTTTGTCTTATCATTTCAATAATTTACTTACAACTTGTCTTATTGTACCAGCATTATCTAAAAACTTGTGTTATACATTCTTACTCGATGAATTGTCGTGTCTCTACCTTAGAATCAGAATCAGAAAATCTGAGTATAGGCCTCTCGTCCACGGTATTCTTTCCTGTCTAGTGCAAGTCGCACCTATTGAGTTCCAACTTGCTTCTAATAATGATCTGACCTTCAACTGTGGGTCTGTCTCTACGTCGTCCGGTCGGTGACTGCCTTGGTCCACCTATCCTACCCAATTATTTTACTCCTCTTTATTTTATATATATTTATCTTTTATTTTTTATGCTTAATATACGTGCTTATACGTAGCTAAATATAAAAATATTGATACTTTTTGAAAGTGAGCAAGAACTTTAACACCATCATCTATTCTGCATGAGTGTTGGTATTCGGTGGTTAGACAGCTTTGGAGTAGGGAATTCTTTGTTGTAAGTGTGTCATTTTTGTATTCTCATCAAATGCGTATTGTACCTATAACTGCGTAGTATTTATACTAGAATAGTTACTTATTCAATTTCTATCCGCGAGGACCTATAATTGGCTTCTGTTTGTATTAAGATTATTATATTTTAAGGCTGTTAGGTATTCCTTTGTAATAAATAAAAAAACTAAAGGCATAATTGAACATTACCATTTTGAGCAAAAAATTTGCATTCGAGTTGAAATATTTGCTCTACAACTCTAATTATACAATAAATATAGCTTAACAAGTAATAAAGGCTCTGCATCGTCTGGTATTGACATCATTATGTAAATACGTCCGTTATAAATCTTTAAGAATGAAATGATGAATCACAGATGTTATTTACTCAGAGAGATAACTTTCGAAAAACGTAAAAAAATAAAACCATTTGAACGTAGGGCGCCGATAAAATGACACTCACTAGAAGATAATCATAACTAAAAACAATGAATAGGTTTTCAGTACCAATGAAAGTAAAATAGTTTGCAGATATAGAAAATTTGCCTCTATTGTTTAATGCTTCGGGATTGCAATCTTTCAATTTATGTTGAAACTTTAAACATTTCAGGTTAATCATCTAATATTTACCTACAATCTGCATGGTAATATCTATCAACAATAATGAATTGCATTAGATATCCCAAGGAGTTCACACAGGGACTCTAAAGCACTGAACTGACGCCTAATAGTGCTAACAGACGCACGAACGCGGCTGACCTCAACCGCCGTCTGACCAATGGGAGAGAAAGAGAGGGAAATATGATATTCTCACTCTTTCTCTCCCGTTGGTTAGACGGCGGTCCGTCAGCCGCGTTCGAGCGTCTGTTAGCACTATATGGATGGCGCGGAAAGTTTTTTATTGGAATTTACCATCTGTGCGTTTTCTGTAGTAGTATGCTCTGTTAATACACTGAGCTTGTACGGAAACGGTAGTTTTATGAATGAACTCGACTGGTTTGGAAATATTCAAGCTATTCGTTGAGGATTTTGTCACGTTAAGAAATTGTTATGGCTCTCGAAACGTGATTCACATTTTGATGGAGTGCCATCCGGTTTAGGTACATATAAAAAAAAAAGTGAAATATGTAGATCAAAGAGTGGTCAGATGTAAATGTTTAATTTTAATTTGAAATTACTTAATTGGGTATAGTTATTACTACATGTAGATAGCCCGTTGGTCCAGTTGGAAGGGAACCTACCTTCTGAGCTTGGGAGCGTGGGTTCGATTCCCATCTAGGACAAACATTTATGTGACGAACATTTGTGTTTGTTCTATATCTGGTTGTTAATATCTATTTAAGTATGTATTTAAAACTATATATGTATGTATATCAGTCTCTGGCAGCCATATCACAAGCTTTGCTTAGTTTGGGGTCAGATGACCGTGTGTGAAAAAATGGCCCCTAATGTCCCTTTTAAGATGTAGAAAACCGGTAAGAAAGCATTTTGCTAAAGTTTTAAACAAAAAGAGGCAAATGAAGGTCAAAAGTTGTGTATCAACGCTTTAAAGTCGTGAGTAACCGATAGTATAACATATATGTAATTAGATTAAAGCTATACTAGATTTAAACCTATTTTGTGCCTATCTTACATACTCGCGGTAGTGTCAAAGTAAGTTCAGAGACGCAACTAAGTATTTGTGTATATTATATGTACCTACTTAGATACTCGACAAACTAGGTGTTTGACAACAGCTCACTCAATGTTAAGAGACTCCTATGCTGTTTTATTATGCAAAACAATGTTTTTACTCAATTTTGTTTCCTACCTAAGTACCCGTATACTTTTTCTCATCGCTTTGTAGTCAGCTGTGACACCTAATTCCAACATTGTCATGTTGGCTTTAATGCGTACATTTTAATCCTATATTGATGCTAATCCCAGCAACTTGTCAATTTGTAATCCCTTTAATTACCCACTGATGGCAATTAGATACGCTATCGACCAATACCAAGCTTTATTCGCTTCTCTTTGAATCGTATTAAGTGGTGAATAAAGTTTAGTTTTAAATAAATGTGAGTTACTTAAAACCAGTGAAGGGCTATGTGTTGTACCATAAATGGCAATGTGCGCAATCGACTCGTGTCGTGGATTCGATTAGACTCGCATGTCTCGATACATCGATATGACACTGTTGATGTAATTGCCGATTTGTTGAGATTGCTTTAACTGTTAATCAATTGGTATAAATTATTAGGTATTTTTGTGTAATTTGGTGTTGAAAAATATCTTGAACAACCATACGTATCAAGCTAATAAAAGCGTGTTAAAAGGGGGGAAAGACTCAACGCAGTAAGCAATGAAATAGGTGACACACTACCGATTCGATATGCGGTTAGCATAACGCAGTAAGCAATGATATAGGTGCATATCTTAACTTGGTTTGACACACTACCGATTCGATATGCGGTTAGCATAACGCAGTAAGCAATGAAATAGGTGCATATCATAACTTGGTTTGACATACTACCGATTCGATATGCGGTAGTGTGTCAAACCAAGTTAAGATATGCGCACCTATTTCATTGCTTACTGCGTTGAGTCTTTTCTCCTTTTTAACACGCTTTTATTAGCTTGATACGTATGAATGTATGTAACGGAATCTTTGAACTTGATTTTCAACTACTTCAAAACAAGTAAAACGTGGACTTCCGCAAAGTGACGCCTGATTTAATCAACTATTTTAAAACGTCGAATTAAATTGAAATTTTGCACACTTATCAATGACCGATGACAATGCAATAATTTAAATAGTTTGTCCCATTATCCTTAGTAGGATTTTCAGGTTTTTATATGCCATAGGTGGCAAATAAGCAAACGTGCCGCCTGATGGTAAGCAGTCACCGTCACCGTCGCCTATTAATACTTGTAATAGCAAGTACTTTTAGGATTAGCAATATTTGCGATTTTTTGGTTTTATTTCTATTATATTTTGGCCAATTATTTCGATAATTATAATGTAATTTTTGGGATACTCTTAGCAAATTTAAACATAGCTCTTTAATTAATAATCAAGCAATGATATATTTTAAATGATCTACACTAAATCAAAAGTAGTCATAACAGGGTCGATGATTTAGCTGCGTGGACGCATTGCGTGTCTATAAATAAGAATAATTCAGTCCGTCTGATGGCCACATCAATCAGGACCGCTTGAGAATCAACAGCAATGGTAGGAAAAAAACATCCGAATGATAAAAATAAAAAACAGACATTCCGTTTCTGAAGAAATGTTGATCAAATTAGTTTTTTACCGGTATCTAATTGTGCTAGTTTATTTTGATTGCAGCTCTTTCTATGGGGCTTGAAACGATGGTCTTGGTAAGGACAAAAAGTGTTCTGATGATCATCATCACTAGTTCTAGTTGTAGATGTTTATTTATTTATTTATTTGTTCACTGCTTTTGATCTTAAAACACTGTCCTGTTACGATCATTTAGGCAATAAGTGATTTCGATTTACCTTATAAATTCTAAAATGACAAAAATATGATTCAAAGTCGCTATGATACGACATGTTACAAAAGTTATCTATGATATTTAATTTTACACATAGTTCGTACAGTTAGTTAGTTTTCATAGTTATCACCTCATTTTCAAAAATCTTTCAAATGGTCTGGTTAATGCAACGCGTGACCCAAAAGCCGGCGTGCTTCTGGCTCAACGCATAAGCATTGGTAATGCTGCCAGCTTGCTGGGTACGCTGCTAACTGATAGTGATCTTGAGAATTTCAAGTTCAATTTATTTTCGCCTTAGGAACACAAGAAACACCAGTTAGCTGAGCTATACAAACACTAGACAGTTTCAGTTACAAACGTACATCAAATTACTTTTTACCATTATAATTTAGGTTTAAATTTAATATAATTAAATTTGGATCGATTTTCGTTCTTTAACGGTCTATATGGTTCCAAAAAAAATATAAAAATTTTACTATGACAATTTGCGCGGTGAAATCGTACCACAACAAATCAGAAAAGCAGCATAAGAGTTATGGTGTGACATTCCACAGGTAATCCATTAATTTTCTTGCTTAAATCGTTTAAAATACCAATCGAAACGTAAGCTACAAAGCGAATTTGTAGCTTACGTATTGAGAAGGCGTTGTTTGGAAACTTACCTTCTCTGAGTAGTTATTCTAAGATTCCAACTGTTTTTGTAGTGTTAGTGTTAGCTTGTATTTTGTTTAGTATTGTATTTTATTATAAAGGCACTTGCCTAGTAAAAAACATTGTTCCTACACATACCACGTTAGAAATATTTCAGCAGTTGTTATATTCCAACATTGATTACCAAAACGAATTCCAGTTGCGGTATCTCCCCACACCACGCTGGTGGCGATAATGAAACCTACTTCAATTCACAATTAAATTTCTAGATACTTAGTACCAAGTAGTTTTATTTTTCATTAATAGTATTTAAGTTCAAGTTTATCCAACCAATGTTGTGAAATCAAAGCATTATCGAAATGGCACACAAAGTTTACAGTTTACAGAGCTCTGAACAGTAAACTCCACAAAATTGCATGAATTGCTCGCAATTTCGTAAAGTTTACTGTGAACGTGTCAAGTAAACAATACAGTAAGTGGCATTGCTGTCCGTAATATAGAGAGTAATAGAAACAAGTCGCTCCAGTAACTTGAGATTTAATCTGCCCTGAGATACTCCGATACAACTATGGTGGTACGATATAATTGTCTGTAGAATTATGTGGTTATAACTTCGAGCAAAATAAAATGAATAGACGGGCCATAACCATAAAACTTGCTCAGTAAAAACGAGTCTAAACCGTCGGACATATATTTCAACACCTAATTATAACCATGTACAGTACATTTATACAGTGGATGTACAGTGGATGCAAAAGGCAGGCGTCGTTCAGTGTGGAGGTTAAAGGGGGAGGCCTATGTTCAGCAGTGGACGTCTTCTAGCTGATGATGGTGATGACAGTACATTTGTTACAAAAACTAGATAGCGGTTTTTGTTGTGTATTTACACTTCGGGAAAGCACACGAAGGCATAATTTTTTCAGATGGTTCGTTATCATGTAGCAATAGTCTTGTGTTTCACTTCCTACGGCTAGAGACTGACTGAAGTGAAGTGAGCGCTCATTTAGTAATCTTCAAAAATGCGCTTCTTCTGGGCCCGTCCATTCATTTTATTTTTGTCGAAGGGTTATAGCACAGAAGACATAATAGGTTATAGATAGGTATGGTATTTGTAGACTCTTTTATGATCCAATGTTTATCTATACTACTTGTACTACTAATAGAAACGTAAATATATTGGAACGACCACGTCTGGAAACTTTAATATTCTATTCACGGTTATATTATATCACCGAATTACTATGTGTTACTAGACAAAACGCTTTGTTAGATGTCTAAATAATTATTTTATTCCTGACTTCCTAGCTTGGGGAAGTGGGTTCGATTCCCACCTAGGACAAACATTTATGTGATGAACATTTGTGTTTGTTCTATATCTGGGTGTATATATTTCTATATCTATTGTATGTATTTAAAACTATATAATTATGTAGATATATCAGTCTCTGGCAGCCATATCACAAGCTTTGCTTAGTTTGGGGTCAGATGACCGTGTGTGCAAAAATGTCCCATTTTTTTTTAAATTTGTTGTATTCATAAAAAATACGTTTTTTGTACGCTGGGTATGCCGTTGAAACTTTAATTACTAAAATCATCTACTGTACACAATTTTTGCAGAAACATTTCGATTCTGATTATCAGAAGTTGAGCACATTCTATTTTGTTACACATTATGATTACCAACTGCCTGGTAGAACCACGAGCAACAGAAGTTACCCGTGGTCCTATTGGTAGAACCCACGCGGCTGAACCACGGGCTGCCGAAATTGCCCATGGTCCTACGGGTAGAACCACGCGGTTGGACCACGGGCAACAAACGGGTTCTACTTCAATACACAAAATGATATAAATTATACATCAAGTCGTAATCCATAAACTTACAGATCAAATACAAACAATGCTTATACGTTTTCTGTGAAAGCTGAAAGCTCGGCGAGCCGAGTCTCGATATCTCACCGTGATGGCACGATATTGTCACCGTCAGATGTATATCGGTAACGGTGCGTGGTCACCACCGGCCAGATACCATCTGATCACACTTCAAATACAAACACTAGACAACTTCGTGACAATCTTTTACGATAGAGCAGTCGCTTTGCTTTCTATTTGTACCAGTTTTTTTACTGACTTCAAGAGAAGTGGATGCAGATGGCAGGCTGTCATTCAGTGTGGAAATGTAAGGGGGAGGCCTATGTTGCAGTGGACGTCTTCTGGCTGATGATGATGATGAAAAGCGACGTTAGATATATAGATAACTCTTTATTGTTCACACCAGAAAGTCACCTCTGTACAGCCATGGTGTAATAATTTTCTCCGCCAGGTATAGCAATCCGAGAAAAAATGACCACGTGGGCGTCCCGCAATGATGTCATGATGTCAACTTACAACAGGTTCGAGAGAGATGACGATACACCACGTAACAGCTGATTGAATAAAGTGGCAACTGGACAGTGACGTCATTGCGGGACCACTCCCAGATTGCTAGACCTTGTTTTCTTAGATCATGTGTACAGCAAACTATACACCTGTCATTAAATAGATGCTGAAGCTTGGTCAGTTTCTTACACAAATCTAATCTCTACAAAATGATGAAAATACATCGAAACGCAGGATCGCGGTGCGATTAAATAGCAAAATGGAAAACTGTTTTTCAATAAATTGTTTTTCATTTAAAATATATCACAGCTTAAATATACTAATTTAATAAAATTTATGAGAGTTTATGAATTATTGATTCACTAGCTGCGCCCCGCGGTTTCACCCGCGTAGTGATGAAAAATTGTCTTGATGATGATGATTAAAAGTAGCCTATGTCACTCTCTGGCTCTTGGACTATATCCATGCAAAAAATCAGGTCGATCCGTTGTTCTGTTTCAGCGTGAAAGAGTAATAAACATCCATACATCCATACATCTAAACATACAAACTTTCGCGTTCATAATATTAGTAGGATATGTCACAGCTTAAATATACTACTTTCATAATATTTATGAGAGTTTATGAATTATTGATTCATTTACTGTACTTATTGATTGACTGCTGTAGCCGTTTCTTGTATTGATTCCACAATTTTATTACCCACTCAGTCGAACTAGTGCTACTTACAGAAATAATTGTCCTCTCTCTCTGAGAGAAGCTTGAGTCCCAGCAGTGGGAACAGGATAAGCTGAAATGATAACTGTAATAACGATTCTAGTTTAACAAACATAAATAGCAATGTTTATTGTTAGCAGTGTTCTTATGGAAGTGATGTAACATCTTATATGAGAATAAATGTCTATAAACCTAAATAAATGAAAATTAAAACCCACGAAAAAAAAAAGATAATCTTCAAAAGGCTGAAAATATTTTCATGAATCAAAGCTAAGAACACTCGTTTACGAGCTGCAATACCACAGACAGGCACACAGATACACATGTTACTTATAACACCCCTCTTTTGGCGTCGGGGGTTAAACAAGAGAAAACGTAATAATAGCAGAGTGCTTTGCTAGCTCATCCAATTGTAAAACATGTCGCACTGTAAGCAATCAGGCGGTAACCACAAACGTTCCTAAGTCGAGGTACCTTAGTAATTGCAAGCCTAGACCGCCGACAAGCTACGTGGGACGCTGCCTACGTGTTAACCTTCCAGCGGGAAGGCAAGTCTGTGAATACAGGTGTACAGGATTTCATTGAAGAGAGATTTGAGTTATGATACTTATTATGTTCTGTGCTTTGGATGCTTTGGTTACTGCCATTGAATGGTCATCTATTACCTAATGCTTCTACTACAAAACTACTGGCATATTTTAACACGTTTCTATATTAGCTTCCGGAACGCGAATATTCGCCACAGACATGATTATTTACGGGATATTTACCGTGGTAAAGTTGTAGAAGACTAAGAAATAGGGTAGATCGTTATGTCTGCACCTAACTTTTTAACTGTTCGACCAACCACCCGCATTCTTCAGTGTTCCCGTGAACATGGTGCATGTAACTGCGTCGAAATATCGGGAGCTCATTCCACAACCTTACCACGGTAAATATCTCGTAAATAATCATATAACTTTAGTGAACAACCGTGATAGTTTAAAACAGTGTTTTATAATTTAGTAATTTTGTTTGTTTTTTTTTATTATTATTTGAAGGTTTTTTTTTTTTTCTTTCGTGTTTTTTTTTCATGTTTGATCAATATGTAACGATAATAAGAATGTATACACTGTGATATGTAACTATATTTGTTATGAATAAAAAAGTATAAGTATAAGTATAACTATTAAAATTTTCAAGCTGAAGTGGCAATGGGCGGGCCACATCGCTCGAAGAACCGATAACCGACGGGGAAGGTTCTTGGGTGGAAACCAACCGTAAAGATTATCAGCTCTTTTATAGAGGGCTTTAAAACATTTTCAATGTATACTTGTTACAATTTTAATGTTATTGCAGCATTATATAGTTATATGTTAGATAGCCCGTTGGTCCAGTTGGTAGTGAACCTGCCTTCTGAGCTTGGGGGCGTGGGTTCGATTCCCACGTAGAACAAACATTTGTGTGATGAACATTTGTGTTTCTTCTATATCTGGTTGTTAATATTATTATCTATTTAAGTATGTATTCAAAAACTATATATGTATGTATATCAGTCTCTGGCAGCCATATCACAAGCTTTGCTTAGTTTGGGGTCAGATGACCGTGTGTGTAAAAATGTCACGAATATTTATTTATTTATTTTATTATAATACAATAATTAAGCATTCTGAGCAAATAAACGTTTGAATCCAGTTTATACCTTAATTTACACACAAACAACAACTGAGCGCTACCGTGCTGGATACGACAATTTTTTCTTCAAAACGCAAGTATTAGAAAGCATTAGTAAAGAGTGTTACGGTATTTAACGCTCCTTCGATGGATAGGTACCTGTTTCATTCATCTACAGACACTATACTAGCTCTAACTCACAAACCTGCCCGTGGCGCGGGTTGAACCAGGAACGCGTGGGCAGACGACACCCACGCCGCCGTGTCGACTGCAAGTCTGCGCGGTCTAGGTTACCTAGCTCTTGAAAGCCATTCAGACGTTTCATTCATCATACAACATGACGTTTATTTATTAATATTTGTATTAGAACAGTTTCTAATCTAGATGATTTTACAGTATGTTGTCATTTTGCTACCCGCAACTGGGCCAGCGTGGTGGATATGGCCTAATCACCCTTTTGGGGGTAGGCTAAAAGTCCAGCAGTAGACTGTTAAAAGGCTGATTATGATGATGATGATGATCTTGTTATAAATTGACAAGTTGATTGTATTAAATATCTTTGAGTATAACTATCTTGTATTTTTTTAACTGGCCTTGATTCTATTGTATTGAGTATCTTTGAGTGTAAAAGTGAGAATATAAGAATCTTACAAGCAATGAAACTACAAAATAAAACCACAAGTTGGTTATAAGTTCTGTTAGCTACTGTTCTTTGAAGTCCGACTGGCCACTCCATTCATAAAATCGCTTCAAAGTAACCACTTTCTACCTATTTATAGGCATTTACTATCAAAGTGTTGATGCAACTGATTTTGACGTTGATATCAGTTTCAACGGTGACTTGCTACTGTGAAATGTTAGTTCACGAAAAGGCGCTTGCAGACGATTCGTAGTACAAGTAGCAAGTACAAGTTGCAAGTAGCGCCTTATCTGTAAATTTTTAAGATCTGTCTGATCTAACAAGTGCCACGATAGGAAACAATAATTAGTGCAATTATACACTAAACACACAACCTTTACTGAAAAAAAAAAAACAGTAAAACAGAAGTACAAATCAAATCAAAATAATTTATTCTCAGACACAAAGATCCATTTACACAAATTGAATCGTAATATTAATCCAGTTGCCCGAACGTTTTATACCCTAATATAAAACGTTGTTGCGTTTTAATTAAATTTAATCAAAACGATCCGTATGTAGGTACGCAGTAGTCGCTAACGCTAGTTTTTGCAGTTCAGGGGCCTTACCATAAGCGTTACACAAAATAACAATGCTGCGTGAACATAGCGTACCGAGCGCAAAACATTTTTACTTTTGACCATACCATAGCCGTCAAAACGTTTCCGCTTTATTATGAAAGCACGAGACGACGCTCTACGTTAATACAGAGTTCTCACTCACACACCCGATCATAGTTCGTTAGATTCCGTTCATTATTCCGTAATACAAAAGTTTTAAATTAAACCCGTACCATAGTTGGTTTTAACAACGCGAATAACATTATTTTTGCGTCCATGAGGCTCCATTCTAGCGATAATAAAAAAGTTAGTCAGGACCAACTTTTTTACTATCGCATTGAAATTAAAACTGCTTCATGCCTCCCGAAGGCCTCTGACAAATACTTAAATCATAAACCAAGTTTATAAAGACTAAGCGGTCGATCCAAATGTCAGTTTTAGGCCGCTGGGAGGCCTCCGATAAATACGTGTCATTCACTAAAATATATGTAGTAAGCAAGATAATACAGGCTGAATTGGCAACCCTAGCGTCAGAATCATTAGGCCTCCCGAAGGCCTCCGCCAAAAATCTGTTTTAGTCACCAAAATATGTAGGAGCATTAAACAACTGGCTGTATTGGTAACCTTAGTGTTAGGACTTTAGGCCACTCGAAGGCCTCCGACGAATATGTAGTTATATCGCTAGAATATGTAGTAGATAAGATAGTAAAGGCTGAATTATCAATCATAGTGTGAGAACTATTAGGCCTCCTGAAGGCCTCCAACAAATGTGTGTTCCAGTCACCAAAATATGTAGGAGGCATGAAAATATTGGTTGTATTATCCAACCCTAGTGTCAGAATCTTAGGCCACCGAAAGGACTCCGATGAATAAATAGATATATCACTAGAATAATATTGTAGTAGGCACACAATAGTACAGGCTGAGTTGCCAACCCTAGTGTTAGAGCTTCTAGGCCTCCGACAATCAAACGTGACACTTTATCGAACTTGACCGTGACTTTTTTACTTGACTCTGACTTAATTGACGATATTTAATAGAACTTGATATAATTTCAATACTCAACACAGGCAAACGCACTAGACGTGCAACGCCAAAATTTTCTCACTGGGAAATTATTCTGAAAAATATTCAAAACACAGTGCGACAAAATAATTAAGTACATATAGTCACCTATAGCTACTTCTACGCGTTCAGAGAAGTCCAAGAAAGTAGAAACGGCAACACAAATCTATAGCGCTGTCTTGCTCTACTAAGCCGTTACCGTTCTTTTTACATACATTCATTTACAATAATATAATCATAATACATTTTTTGATTATGGTACGTAAGATAACACAAAACGGACAACGCTACATTATCGTTTTACTAAAGTTTCGAATCGCGTTCCGATACACGCAGTCATTATGAAAAATCAAATAAATAAATTTCATTTTTAAATTATTATTTATCGATACGCTATATTAATTAATAAAACAATCACTTTTAAGTGCTAAAGGGTATTATTGATATATTATTATTTAATAAGTGTTCGTGGACGTGCTTGAGTCTGAGAAAGTGATATTAGGCGCTAAAACGTCTATTTTCGTGTTGTTTCTAAAGCTCCTAGAAGCCTCTTGTAAAATCTCCACCACTTTACTAGGGCATGACTTTGACTTGACCGTGACTTACTTTGCTTGACTCTGACTGATTTGTTTGACTACATATAATGTTTAGCAAACTTGATATCAATATAATTACTTGACACTGCCAAATGCACAAGAGTACGACGCGAAAATCATCATGGAGGAAAAAAAACTGTCTACATTGTCTTCGTCACAGGTCTTCGTAAATTATTAAACATCTAAGAGTTCTGAATCACACCATTGGTGCCGATGCAAAAAAAGAATCCGTGCCATCTTGATTCTCGTAACACTGAAGATGTAAATAGGAACATGCTCTTTGTTGTTACTGTCATTGACATAAATATTTTTGATTTCCTTTTTTTTTTTCATTTTACGACGTGCAGTGCATTTCAGAATGCACGAGGTGAAACATGTCTTTTCGTGTTGTTTCCAAAACATGTTTCACCTCGTTATATCACTTACCCACACTCGAGCATGTTTACGAGCACTTAATAAATAATAATTCACCAATTACTACACATTAACACTCGAAAATACACAAGTATAGGAAAATAATTCAACGAGCCGACATGTTTTTTTTCCACGTTAGCGCCAAAACTCCCAAGCAATCTGACGGCAATGCAGTGATGCCAAGCTAGATTTTCATTTTACCCCAACGCCTGATTAATTTTACCCTTAAATCATTACTATTTATATAAAAATACCCTAAGGCTAAAGTTTTAGTTTTAGGTAATTAATACTAGTTCTTTTATATTTAATGGTTAAATTTTTATCGAACGTGCGTTCTGATTTACACACGCCATTATGGTACAATACTAATATATTATATATGTACAATACTAGTACAATACCCCAATACAATACTACTAATATATCTGTAGCCATAATTAATCAGTTTTCAAGGTTACAAGAATTGTTGTTTGTAACAAAAAAAATACCCTCAAGATTATAAAGTCCCTAAACAATTCTAGACCCTAAAAATTACTCTGCGACATAATGTTTACTCTAAATCTAGGGTAAAATACCCTAAATTGGCATCACTGCGGCAACCAAGCAATGATATAAAGTGCCGTGATTCAAAATAAAGACATGGTCCAAAGGCCTTTGTCCAAACCCAGAGCGCATTGCATGGTAAAATCTATTGGCATTCTTTATTTAGTTCCGAGTAATATCGCTAGATGGCGCCATAGGAAAAATTAGATCGCGCAAGTGTTTCGTTCGCGGCAATGTAAGGCCATGTCAATGTTTGTAAATAAAATTGCTTTTCTTTCGACGGTATACAGTGTGTTGTTATTTGTGAACCTACCTACGAGTGTAACACCTTTTGTAGCCAGACCAAAACCAAAAAAAAAAAAAAAAACAAGCAATGACCACAGATCATTAAAATTCATAAATATGAGTGAACGAAATAGAATGACGTCATCAAAACTTCCTAGCCGTTGTAATAACATAATGATAATGTATTTTAAAGTCTATGGTACGAAATTAGAAAGTAATATCAAAATAACATTACTTATACACCTTATGGTAGGCCCCCTGTTCCGGGCATGAGATTTTGTTAATTTGATGACTGGAGCCCAAGCAAGTAGTGCTCATGACGAAGGACAAACATTAATGCGATGAACATTTGTGTTTGTTCTATATCTGGTTGAAGTATGTTTAAAAAAATATGTATGTATATCAGTCCCTGGCAGCCATATCACAAGCTTTGCTTAGTTTGGGGTCAGATGACCGTGTGTGAAAAAATGTCCTGAATATTTATTTTATTTATTTATTTATGCGCTGCCTGAATGGGTGTTCCCCGCCGATAGTTACAATCAGAGTGTCTTGAAATTTCGAGTAAATCGGTTTCTTCTCGGCAATTGTGCTCCATCGTAGACCGCATCATCGGTTAACATCAGGCGTGTTGGAGGTCAAAAGCAAGCCTATTACTAACGAAAAAACTTGCTAACCTCCTCTATATTATTATTAAAAGTGAGGTGACCTTCTTGCGCATTATATCTATGAAGCCATCAGCAACATCAGTAGCATTCGCAAGCATGGATGACGCGTTGTAGAACCCACAGAAAAGAAAAATAATTCTAGAACCGCACCTGCGTTGCAGTACAAATATGCATAAGAAAACTTGATAATGCTACTCCTACCTATCTATATCTACCTAGTCTTCGATTAAAAATATTCGTATGCCACGCCACTACAGTACAATTCCTCCGCTCTTCCCATGAAATTCATCGATCAAAATTAGTGTTGCAAAAAGTTTAATTCCAATGGCAATAAAATTAGATTTGTTTGAGCTGTCAATCAAACATCAGCCTCAAAAAACGAAGCGTGATGAGAGCTGTACTTATTGCTTCGTCAGTTGTGCATGAAATACCTACTTACGTGAGTATTTTATGCCAAATTTTATGTATTTTGTATTGAGGTATTAAGTTACCTAACCTTTAGTCCTTCTGAGGCCTTTAATATTACTAAAGTTATATGATTATTTACGGGATATTTACCGTGGTAAGGTTGTGGAATGAGCTCCCGATATCTTCCCGTAAACATGGTGCATGTAGCTGCGCCGATATATCGGGAGCTCATTCCACAACCTTTATTTTTTATTTTATTTTATAGCCTTTTTTGCTGGTCAAGTTTCTTGCTTCTCATCTTGCAATGATGTCAATTATCTATTTTACTGTAAGATTAATTAATTATAATATTTTTGTTATTAATATATTTTAGATGTCAGATTTTTATGATATTATTAATTAGTCATTGACATCGGCTCCGCTGTATTCCTTCCAGCTTGCCTTCCGGCATAGGCCTCTTCCTGGGACTTCCATTCATGCCTCTTTTGTGTTAATTGTTTCCAATTTATACCAGCTTCTTTTTTAATTTCATCTTCCCATCTTACTTGCTGTCTTCCTTTATTTCGTTTTCCCTCTCTTGGGTACCATTCTAATATATCCCTATTCCATTTTCCTTGTTTATTCCTGAGCATATGACCAGTCCAACGCCACTTTTGTTGTTTTATTACATATGTTATGTTTCTAGTTTTTGTCTTCTTTTTGATTATCCCCAAATTTACTTTGTCGATTAATTTTATGTTAAGTATACTTCTTTCCATGTTGTTTTGGCATACTTGGATTTTCCCATAATTTTGCTTTGTCAGGGACCATGTGGGGCAGCCATAAGATAAAACTGGGAGGATGCAGCTGTTAAAAACTTTTATTTTGTTTTGAAGAGGTACTGATTTTTCTTTCATAATCTCTTTCAGTGACCAGAACCTGCGCCAAGAGTTTCCAATTCTTTCCTCAATTTCTTTATCCATCTGTTTTTCGTTAGATATTATCTGACCTAAATATTTATATTCTTCAACATATTCAATCTGATTATTTTCTACCAATATTGGTTTCCTTGTTGTATTAGTCATTAATTTAGTTTTGTCCGTATTCATACTTAATCCAACCTTTCTGCTTTCTGTTGCTAATTCTTGTAGCATTACTTGTAATGTTTCGGGATCGTTTGCAAGCAGTATGATGTCATCAGCAAAGCGTAGGTGGTTTAGCAGGGTCCCATTTATATTTAAACCATAAGTCGCCCACTCGAGCCTTCTAAATACACTCTCCAAGTCTGTGAATACAGGTGTACAGGATTTCATTGAAGAGAGATTTGAGTTATGATACTTATTATGTTCTGTGCTTTGGATGCTTTGGTTAATGCCATTGAATGGTCATCTATTACCTAATGCTTCTACTACAAAACTACTGGCACGTTTCTATATTAGCTTCCGGAACGCGAATATTCGCCACAGACATGATTATTTACGGGATATTTACCGTGGTAACGTTGTGGAAGACTAAGAAATAGGGTAGATCGTTATGTCTGCACCTAACTTTTTAACTGTTGGACCAACCACCCGCATTCTTCAGTGTTCCCGTGAACATGGTGCATGTAACTGCGTCGAAATATCGAGAGCTCATTCCACAACCTTACCACGGTAAATATCCCGTAAATAATCATATAACTTTAGTGAACAACCGTGATAGCTTAAAACAGTGTTTTAATATTACTGTTCATAGCCAAATTTTACTCTCTCTCTCTCTCTTCACAGCAATACATTTTAAATCGTCTTTTAGAAATCAGAAATCTAATTTCATTACTATGGTTATTGATATTAATAACTCAAAATCTAAAAAAAAACAAATAAGAATCAAATATTTACTTATTGTTAAAAAAATTATACATAAACAACCAACAACTTTTGCAAGTTTAAGACAATAAGATTTATATAAGATCATCATTGGTTTATGATGTAAAAACCTAATATACCTATATACCAGTCAGAGTTCTCCTTTTTGTAATAAGGCCTAGATGCCAGTGTTCTATTGTGAGCTTTATATTAGGTATAATCTATCAATTTCGCCTAATGTGATCAACATAGCATAAGTAATTATCAGATTTCATTGCCTTTTCAGGCTCGTAAAAGACTCTCAACTACACCGATTCGAGTGGTTGACATCATCCACCCATAATTAGCCTTAAGCTGGCCTAGGCCATTTTTTGGGCTAGTTTTTGCTGAGATATCAGAAGGCTACTATGGCTCATTAGACACATTGTAACAAGGTCGACGGCAGGAAATCAAACTTGTTATTACAGCTTATTAGTAAGAAAAAATATGGGATCTCGTAGATTTTCGGTTAATACATTATCTGTTATTTATTTTCGTGGATTGCGTGCTTTGGATTCTTCACATGGGAATTCATTTGCCGAATACGGCGGCTTCAATTTTCTACCATGAATGGCTCTATGAATTAAATAACTTACGTATTTTGGGCTATCTTTATGGCTATCTTTACGGCATACAATTTTGATAAGATAAAATCGTTGAACATAGAAAAAAACTCATATAATTAACACATTTAAAAATAATGGCAACCAACTCCACGGGAAGTTTCGCCAAATTTTCTTCTGTGCTTCCAAAAATTTCATCGAGGATTTTGATGAAATTTTTGTAATAAATGAGAGTAAGTTATTATTTGTTCGAAAATAAAAGACAATATCCATGAAACGATGTAACTGGAAAGGTAATAAGATATCTCATGCTCTTTGCTATAAAAAAATATTAATACATATATTACTTTATCATAACAATTGTACAAGTAAGTAGAAGTCGTCATTAACGTGGTGGTTATAGTTAGCTAAGTTTAAATCAAAGCACAAAATCCAATATAATCATCTTTACTTAAACAGTCCTACCAGAGAGCCAACAGTGGTCCATTCAGTCCGCTACGAATGCAGCGATACCATCTGCGCGTGCGCATAGAACGAGTTACTTATTAATGTTACTATGCCAATATGATGGCAACATTCCTGACGGACGGGTTTCGGGTTCAGTGTTAGTTTCAGTGCGGGTTTGAGTTGTGAGGTTCAGTTGAGATAGAATGGCAAAAAATGGTAATTGTATTTAAAACTAGACGTTTAGCGGTTATTTAGTTTTCCTTAGAAAATATCTGAGACAATCAGACATTAGTCATATATAATAGTACATTGTGATACAAGTGCGGAAAACAGGCTAATTCAAGCGAGTGAATAATGTTGCCCTACTCGAAGACGAAGGCTAACAATAACATCATCAGTGATATATAATAGTACATTGTGAATATTGTGAATTGTGATACAAGTGCGGAAAAGAGGTTATTACAAGCGAGTGACTAAATGTTAGCCCGACTCAAAGACGTATATATAACTATAGTCAAGAGTTAATGCACCAGTTAATGTGCCACTCGACTGATAAATAAAAATAACACAATATACAAAATAAATAAAAAATACAATTCATTACATTATCAATCATTTATACAAGAAAATTACCAACTCTTAAGTATTGAAAATTATTATATTTCTATGGAACATACAAGGATCTGTATAACATTTACTTAAAATTAAAAATTAAAAAGAGGAGGGGTAAGAGGGGGTACAGTGGTACACTAAGGGGGAGACCTATGTTCAGCAGTGGAGCTCTTCTGGCTGATGATGATAATGATGATTTCAGATTAGGTCCATAATAATACATTTTGACACAAATTACATATACAATATAAATATTAAATAAAAAATATTACACTGTTTTAAACTATCACGGTTGTTCACTAAAGTTATATGATTATTTACGGGATATTTACCGTGGTAAGGTTGTGGAATGAGCTCCCGATATTTCGGCGCAGTTACATGCACCATGTTTACGGGAAGACTGAAGAATGCGGGTGGTTGGAGAACAGGAAATATCGGGAGCTCATTCCACAACCTTACGACGGTAAATATCCCGTAAATAATCATATAACTTTAAAAAATATTAATTCATTAAAAAATTTATTCTTTAAATTCATTTATAAGTTTACAAATATGCATCTATTGGCAATCGATTATAATAGAAAATCCATAGAATCTAGCAAAAATGCGAGGTCTATGAGGAAATCAACGTTAAAAGAACAATTAAATGAATAATATGTCAATTTTCACAAAATAACGAATATTAAAAAAAGCTTAGATAACTAAGGTTTATATATTTTGTACGGAACCTCTTCCATTTGTTGTTTTCGCGAATTAATTACTACTATCAATTTTAATGACACGCGGCTCTCTGTTTCCGTTCATTATTTATCTATTCAATTAAGTCATTGTTATTTATGAAATATTACTTACGCGTAGCTTAACTTACGCCTACTCATTATCTTATTCTTATTTTTCAAGTTTTACATTCTAGAATTAGTTTTGTGTCAGCTTGTTCAAATTTAAAGTTAAGTTGTTTAAGTTACGCGACCCCATCATCGTTTAACTTCAAGAGAGATGGTGGTCAAACGCAAGAGTATTATTAAAAAAAAAAAACTTGTTTTTAGGTTTTAGCGGCAATACAGGAAAAGCTTCCAGTACATTTTACTTTGTATGTAATGTAACCTCAACTTAGCACTCTTCACAAAAATTAACACCTCTCCTTTCACTAAAACAACAAAGTCTGTGGTTAACCTTTTTTATTATTTATAATCTATATATATGTATATATATAAATGAATCCCTATTTACCTTGGTCACGCCATAACTTGAGAACGACTTTACCGATTTCATTCATCTTTTGAAGTTCTCTAACACTTTGTACAAGCTTCTTACGCAAAAATTACGAAAATTGCGCAGAAAATTGGAAAATTTCAGAAAACGTAAATTAGAATTAAATTCCGTGCGTTTGACAGTCCTAAGACAGTACAACGTCTGTCGGGTCACCTAGTCTATACTAATATTATAAAGAGGAAAGATTTGATTGTTTGTTTGTTTGTTTGCATTGAAAAGGCTCTGAAACTACTGAACCGATTTGAAAAATTCTTTCACTGTTGGGAAGCTACCCTGTCCCCGGGTAACATAGGCTATAATCTATACCCGTGCAAAGCTGGGGCGGACCGTATCTATTTTCCTTGGTCACGCCATAACCAAATCAAATCAAATCTTTTCTCTTTATAATATTAGTATAGATATAGATAATGAGAAATACACGTGATAAAATTCGTTAAAAGCGTCTAACAAAAATGATTTTATTATTAACTAACACGAAAAGTCATCATCATCATCATCCACAGCCTTCCTCATCCCACTGCTAGGAACCTCTCTAGCTATGCCATCTGGCTAGGTCCTGTGGACTAGGCATTTATTTATTTATTTAAATAAACGAATAGTAAGGATGAATATTTGAAAAATTACATCCAATCATACAATGTTGAAGGGCTCTCGTAGTCTTTTATTATGATATAATATGTAATTAAGTATTTTAATTATATAATTATGTAAGTAAGTTTGTAGTTCCTATAGAAAGTTCGGAATTCGAGTCGTGACTCCGCCAACGGAAGTACCCTTTCGTATACCTACTATTTACACAGAACTGTGGCCGGCACTGTACTTGCACTGTACACGGTCAGATTGTTTGGATTTGCATTGCACTGTTACACTTGACTTGTAGTCGTGATTTCAAAAGTGCTTTCGAGAGATGATGGTTTGAAATGGCTTTGTTACAGAGATTTATCTATGCCTTTAGGTTCTGCAACAAATTTATAAGTGCCATGGCTTTGTTTCTTTTCTTTTGGGATCAATTTATTCTTTCACATTACACATCAGCAGCCATCAAACGTCCACTGCTGGACAAAGGTCTCCCCCTTAAAGAGGGGTGTTGCCATAATCCCCATGCTTGGCAGGCGGCTTGGGGATCGCAGTAAGTTCACCGTGTACTAATAGGACGCTGCTGCCTTTCCTTCAGTGGTTCTGGTCGCAGTTTTAGAACATACCCATCCTTTCAATTCTTTCTTCTCATTTATTCTTTACTGGGTTCCAATACCAATATTTTCTTTATAGAAAGAACGGCAAACAGGGTAGCGGTCTGCTTGATGCCAAGTGATAGTCACCGCCTATGAATACCAGTAGGTATTTACATTAGCGGCGTGGTTGATGCTTTACCAGTTCAGCAAGGCATCACCAATAAATTCAATAATGATACAATGGATGGATGGATGGATGGTCTTCTTACCCTCTTTTAACTCAGCATTATTAGTGTCACTTTTAAACTCTATTTCTGTTTGGAAATGGTTTTACAATAAACTCAAAAATTTAAATTTACTTTTTTTCTTTTTCTTTTCTTATTTTCTTTTGGTTCTGACGGAAGTTTTAACTCGAATCGATTGCAACGAATTTGCAACAGACTAGTAAGAGGTTAGAGATTTTGTTCTCACAGCTGAGTTTACTCTCGACATCTTAAGGTGTTTACACACGCAAGTCCGACAGCACAGTCAAGCGGCTGTTGAAATAATTGTAACTAAAGAAAACATGCTGGCCGGCGGCGAGTTGCAACCGCTGGTCTGCCCAGTTGCATGTAAAGCCTCCAGAAGGCCTCTAACATAGTCACGTTGGTGACCGCAACTCTCGTGCCACCCACCGGTGGCAAGTCCTTCTATAACCACCAGCCTGACTAACTGGCCTACTAGATTTTGTCATCCACTGCCGGGTCGACTAGCGGTTTCAGTGTGTATCCTCCTTTAGGAAAGTCTGTACTCCACTAAACAGGGCATAATGATACAATCTGCCCTTTCGGTAGAGCAACTCTATCCAGACGCCGTAAATCTAGAGTTGACGTTATTTATTTAGTGTCTCGCTCTACTAAGCGAAGGTTAGACAGGAATGTGGTCAAATGCCGATAAATACAACTTCCATTGCGAACTGAAAGCGGCCGATACGGAGCCATTAAGTAAATAGATATTATATAACGGAAAAGTTAAGATTGTATTATCTCAATCGCATTATTGGTTTTCTAAGTTGATGTGGATATTCGCCAAAGAACCAGAGTCACCGACATAGCTGTGAAAATTTGCAAGTTGAAGTGGCAATGGGCAGGCCACATCGCTCGAAGAACCGATAACTGATGGAGAAGAAAGGTTCTTGAGTGGAGACTACGAACCGGAAAACGTAGCATAGGTAGGCCTCCCACTAGATGGACCGACGACATTGTCAGAGTCACGGGCATCCAGTGGATGCAGATGGCAGCCTTTCGTTCGGTGCGGAGGTTAAAGGGGGAGGCCTATGTTCAGCAGTGGACGTCTTCTGGCTGATGATGATGAAGTTGATGTAAGTTAAGCTCACTCCAATATCTTTCAAAGCTGGAAATCCGTCCGATTTTTCTGCTCCTTTCTGCTGCGGACCTGCAAGGTATGGCATGTCCTTCGCCCAAAGGTCTTCCCGGTGATCTCGTTTCAAAAAGAGTGTCAAAACTACCTTTATTTCATGATTCTCCAGAACTAGTTATTGAAGCATTCTTGATTTGTTCTCTTAAATCTCCACCAGCTTTAAAAAACTGTTTGGGATTTAGATGAATAAAACTTTTACAAGAAAATAAAAACAAACTTCACGAGAAATGGGTAAAATTCTAATCTGCCACCTTTGAGGTGGATCTTTTCTTCAAATTTATACCACCTTCGAGATATAACGTAATTCAATAAAATAAGAATCATCAATATCGGTTCACAATCTTCGAAGATATCGCATAATATACAGACAAAATCGGTCGAATTGAGAACCTCCTTTCCTGTTTGATTTCGGTTAGATATCGCGGATGGAACAGTAAGGCGCGGTTATCTTTAAAATAACGAATGTTATCTAGTAGATGTGTATGTAATCTGGTGGCCCACCCAGGTGCTGCGAACTATCGTGAACTGTCTCAGTGAGGGGTTAGGCTGGTTCGCGCACATTTCCCCACGTAATCCGCTAAGTGGTTGTAACACGTGACACGGCTTATGATAAACGTGGAGAAAAATGGAACTGTAGTTACAATCTGTGTGTCTTCAAATCAAGGGTGAATTGGTTTCTTCTAGGCAAGCGTGCTCCATCGTAGACCGCATCATCACTAACATCAGGTGAGTTGGCGGCGGTGAATGAAAAAAACCTGATTGCACCATTTTAAATCGTTTGACAAAATTTGATACGTGATAGTTATAAAAAAACCGTTAAGATTAAATTTGTGAATAATTATATTTTTCTACAAAAATGCCTACCACCAACTGACAAAGCTAAAAAGCAACAGCGGCTAATAACATACAAGCATCATTTCAATTGCAGATCTGTGATTTCAATATATAAATATTTTTTTTGTGACAATTTAAACTAGAAAATTTGTCATTTTAAATATTACAATCTAAATTATTATTGTGGTGGAAATAAAATACTTTTTTATTTTTATTTTACATAAATCGATCGACGGGCCAAGATCGTTACGCTGTGGATGCCCGATGGACGGCGCAGTCAAGGCAGGCCCAAGAAACGCTGGCGTGACGATCTTGACTCATTCCGGGGAGGTTGGCAAGAGGTGGCGGAGGACCGAGATTTATGGAAGGAAATAGGGGAGACCTTTGCCCAGCAGTGGGACAGTATAGGTTAAAAATATATATATATATATATATATTACATGAAATATAAACCGAATAGTGGAAGTGGGTAAATTCAATGAAAGGAATTCATCCCACGCACGAAGTAAAATAACAAAATAAAACTTGTGTAAAATATCGTAGTCGGGTCTTATTTTTTTAATGCTATAAATCGCCCTATTTTGTATTTCTCACTTACAATATAAGTAATTATTTCTATAATTAGTTTGGTTTATATTTTTTAATAATGTCTATTGTGTGCTTTTTTTGTCACAAATAAACGATGTCTATGTCTAAGTGAGACGAACATATAGTAACAGCGCCCTCTTCTACATTGATATGAGCGGTGTCGGTCTGTATGCTGAAGCTACAATCACATGACACGCCCAGAGCTTTTACTTAGTGCTTGGGATAATAAAGTTAGGTTTGCTAAGGCATATTCACAACATATTGGAGAAAGTGGAAATTACATTTAAATCTACTTATCTTGAGGAAAATTATACTTATCTTGACCAGTGTGTGTTGCCAGTGATAACATATGGCACTGAGACGTGGTCCTTAACTGTTGCCTTTTGGAAAAACTCAGAGTCACACAGCGGGCAATGGAGAGAGCTATGCTCGGAGTTTCTTTGCGCGATAGAATCCGGAACGTGGATATTCGCAAAAGAACCAGAGTCACCGACATAGTTGTTAAAATTTGCAAGTTGAAGTGGCAATGGGCAGGCCACATCGCTCGAAGAACCGATAACCGATGGGGAAGAAAGGTTCTGGAGTGGAGACCACGAACCGGAAGACGCAGTGTAGGTAGGCCTCCCACTATATAGATGGACCGACGACATTGTGAGCAAACCCAGCATCCAGTCGCAAGCATCCAGTGGATGCAAAAGGCAAACTGTCGTTCAGTAGGGGGAGGCCTATGTTCAGCAGTGGACGTCTTCTGGCTGATGATGATGATCTTGAGGAATTAAATTTATAGCTTTTACAAGCTTTTATGTAACAACGCAATGTTATGGCACCATCGAGCTGATCTGATGATGCAGACAGGCAAGCCATAGGAAATCCTAAACGAAACGACGTAGCCCCGTCGAGCTTAAGATCGTTGGATTTGTCTTTCCAAGCACTTTGGTCCTAGATGATAAATTCAATATGGCGGACGCCTCGCGGGGCTTACTGCGCATCTTTTTTACTCTTTTTTTTTATCTCTAGAAGCACAGAATACAACTACCAAATCAATAGTCAATACAGTATAATCTCACTAATCCGGCATCATAAGACTGATACGTCCAATAATCCGAAACCCTTCGCCCGCGCCTCCCTCGCCCCTCTACTCGCAGTCATACCTCAAAACTTATCACGTGCACGTGCGTACGTATTTACCTGTTTTTTTTAAAAGTGAGTCAAACAAGAACACAAATATGTACATACATACATTATTATTCTCTTTATGAAATGCTTTATTTTATTTATTATGATTTTATCTCCATAATCAGGTGATCCGATCATTCCAATAATCCGGCACCCTCTGTTTTTTTAATAGTGCCGGATTAGTGAGATTATACTTTAGTACCAAATGGAGATGTGACACCGCGATGTGAAAAGGTTCTAAAACAGCTTACACTAGTCAGCCGGTATTGACTCGGCTCGCGGTGGGCGTTCGTTCATACAAACACCACCGTGATCCGGGGATCAACGTCTCCACGTTCCCGGGTATTATATACCACTCACTTTACTATTTAGCACGGTTTAAACATCTTCATAAAGTTGGTGATTGGTGGACGCAGCTGTTTGAAAGCTTATTTAACTTAA
Source organism: Agriopis aurantiaria (assembly GCA_914767915.1). Classification (NCBI taxonomy): domain Eukaryota; kingdom Metazoa; phylum Arthropoda; class Insecta; order Lepidoptera; family Geometridae; genus Agriopis; species Agriopis aurantiaria. The sequence continues at coordinate 1,039,226 of OU611982.1, forward strand.
GAGCTCGCCTCCAGCCAGCTATCTCACTCGCAATCTATCTATCTATATATATAAAAGCGTAATTCACCTACTCACTCATCACGAAATCTTGAAACTACTTGATGTACGAAGCTGCATTTTGGCAGGTATAGTCTTTATGGGGTGTAGAGGTCCGCTAAGAAAGAATTTTGCAAAATGGCTGAGTTAAAAAGGACAAAATGGGAGTTGAAAGTTTATAAGAAAGTCTACACGTACGAAGTCGCGGGCAACAACCAGTCTATATATATAAAAATGAATCCCTATTTACTTTGGTCACGCCATAACTTGAGAACGACTTTACAGATTTCATTCATATTTTTTTTATGTTTCCTAATACTTTGTAGTACGTTCTTACGGAAAGAAAAATTAAGAAAATTGCACACAAAATTGAAAAATTTCAGTAAACCAAGGAGGTTTTATACCTATACTACTTCCATGCAGAAAACTTAACGACGATTTTAACTTCGCGCGTTTGACATTCATAGCTAAGACAGGACAAAGTCTGTCGGGTCAGCTTGTTTTCAATAATTTAAACAGCCAAAACATTATTTACCTACCCCCCTTCTGCAGTCAGCTACAAGGCTAAAACCAAATGAACGATTTGCAGTGTGCTATTCTTATGAAATCTACGTACCACGTACGTTTACGGTACGGTGTACGGTAGTACGTTTCAAAATAGCCACATAGTAGCAACGTAAATGCAGCTTTAGTCGCCGTGGCAGCCGACTACTGTCGCATTACAGAGATAAATAGCTCCAGGTGTGACTTCAATACAAACTAGCCGATACTCCACGAGAAACTGTATCAAATCGATATTAATGTCGCAACGGATAACTCGATTTAGCACAATATTGTGCTTAGATTTCTATTAATGTTGGCAGAGCTGACAAGAGCCCTATTTTCAACCGTCTTCAAAGAAGGAGGTTGATAGATAGTTAGACTCATTATTATCTGTGTCACTATTCATTAGTCTCTTGTTGTAAAGGAGGTTCAATTCGCTGTATTTTTATATAGTTTTGGCGCCAACGTAAAAACATGTTGTCTTATTATTGTATTACATTGTACTAAACTTGTGTATTTTAGAATTTTTATGTATAACAATGGTAGATTATTATTTATAACTAGCTGTTGCCCGTGGCTTCGCTCGCGTAGTATTGAAATCTACTTTAATACCTCCCGACTTTTTAGTTTTAGTCTCGCATCCATCCTGTAATGCTCTCTACACCTGCCCCCCGATTCTACTAAAGAAATTGTCTTTAAATTGTAATTGTTGTAATTTTAGTTGTTAAATAACTGCCTCAAAATTGACAGATTTAAATATTTTTTATACTAAGTTATAATATTAAGTGGTTGTATTTTTCAAGTATAAAAAAATATTTAAAACTTTAAATTTTGAAGCAGTTATTTAACAATTAAAATCGCAACAATTACAACTTAAAGACAATTTCTTTAGTAGAATCGGGGCCCTGTACAACCCTTTCCGCTCCAGCTCTGCATCAGAGCTTACGATCGCGCAAATATCCAAAAAGCGTTCAAAAATTGTTCATGTTTTATTATATCTGGTATAGATTAGTGTTGTACTTACGTCAGCTGACGATAAGCTAAGTGGCCGGGCCGGTTCGTCCCCGCCCTATCGCGCGATACGGGCAAGATACGGATTATTGAGATTTCAATTCAGGCTATGATTATTGCCACTAGTTATGTCTAGTATTGTTACTTATCACTCGTGTTGTGATGATCTTGGCAACCCACTAAGCCTTAGCGAGCTTTAAGAGCCCGCAGCAGCTAGAGCAATCTTTCGCCATTTTTGTCGAAAAAATATCAGTGAAATGTATTAAAAACCGATTGGCTTCTTTATAATAACACATCGCAAATGGTTTACCTACAGTAATTTTGATGTGCGAGTGAGATAGCTGTGGCAAGGAGGTGGTGTGTGTGTGTTGGTTCGTGGTTTTTCCCGTCATTCCCCGTTATAAAAAGTTATGCCTTGTTCCACGATTTCCGTGCAAAATTTCATTTAAATCGGTTCAGCCATAACGTCGTAAAGAGGTAACAGGTTAACAGTAGAACAGCCAAAAAGGGTTATTTTCACATACAAATGGTGCCCGCGGGATTTTTTAGAGGTTTTCCAGTTTCTTTGCATTTTTATAAGATAAACCTTTTTCGTTTACGCAATACAAGGGCTTTATTCACAAATTTTATCAAACTGATATAGAAACAGGTTTTTTAACCTATAAAACAGACTTTTATATAAGTAGGCGCTCGAACAAGATTGTTGGTTTATAATTTTTCGTTTTAGCTGGTTAAGAAACAACTGAGCCAAAGTTGAAATGATTTTTTTATGAAACCATCTCGAAAGTTTTATCTATATAACAAACACAACACAAATTGGTTCACATCATGTTGGAGTAATTTGCGTATATACAAAATACAGATCAAATTAATTACATAAAAAGGATGGCCATTTTTAATTTGGATAAAAGTGTAACCGCTCAGATAGCGGACTAGAATATTAACACAATAAAGCAACAATCAGAATGTGTAAATAAATAATAAAAAAGTAACAATAAAGAATCAAATTAATAATAAAGTATATTAAAGGTAGATATGTAGGGTTTACCATCGTACTAGCCGCCACCGCCTGAAACCTCATTCACATACCTATCATAGATCAGTGGAAATCGCACATTGTGCGATTCACGCGATCTTTCTTATGCCTCATATTTCCAAAATTTGGAATGAGTTACCTTCTGCGGTGTTTCCGACAAGCTAAAACATTGGGTTCTTCACAGAAACTTAAAGGGTCGGCAACGTAGTTGTGATCCCTCTGATGTTACAAGTATCCATAGGCTACGGTGACTGCTTACCATCAGGCAGCACATCTGCTTGTTTGCCACCTATGGCATAAAAAAACATAGACTAGGTAAAGTTATATAAAGTATTTGATTGAAACCCTGTCTGCTGCTTTAACGCAAGCTGTGTCGCAGCAGGCAGTGTCTTCCCCAATAATTAGGTGAAAAAAAAAAAAAAAACATTAGTGTTAAACTAATGTTGTTTTTTTTTTTTGCTAGATAGGTATAATTAGATAACTTGTTGTTCGGAACCTACTTCTGTAGCATTCAACTAAACAGTTAAGTTGGTCGCTTCGTACCTAGATCCTAGGTATGCGAGGCTAGATTTAGTGCATCGGAAGAATGCCCCGCTGCGCGATAATTGAACGGGAATGCGCACGCGCAGTCGTTTCATAAAAGCTGCTGACGATGAATTAAAGTGCTTGACTTTTTGTTACGGAGCACGTTCCTAATGCTATAATTTTAAATATAAGAATTACGTCACTATTGCTGCGTTTTTATAACTAAAATATCGATAATTTTTTTTCAAAATTATTAATGTCTTATTCGGTAAGTTTTGAGCTTTCCTAGATCTTCCAGTTTTTATAGTTTTCCGAGACAAAACATTCATGGACAAATCTTCAAATGTTTGTGGTTGAGAAAATCACAGATAAATAAAACATCTGACTGTAGGTACTTTGTAGAAAAATCAAATGGAATTCCTTTTAACCATATACGATAAATAGGTACTTGCAGACAAAGAATACCATAAAAGTGCGGAAACTTAATAAGCACCTACGTATGTGCTTACGTTCCTACAGCCTCAATGTTTACAGTAAGATAAAAAGATCCGCGTGATTTTACTGCAAATTGAGCAATTTTCTTACTTGTCAGCATACTTCGCTAAGCACTAGGTTGGCTAGGCGGGCCGCACCGGCTGAGGTTTAGAACGGGTTTAGCGCTGAGCGAGCTTTTAGCTAGCCCTTGTTAATTAATCTAACATTCTGACACTAGGTTCTTACTCTACCTACTCTATGTACAGGCCTGCTATAATATGTATATATTTGATAGTATAGTTATATGATTATTAACGGGATATTTACCGTGACAAGGTTGTGGATGGAGCTCCCGATATTTCGGCGCAGTTACATGCAATACATGTATAAGTAACATTCATTTTTTTTAAATAATGTATATACAGTTGATAGTTGATTGAATCAGGCGTAGCTTTGCAAGTCCATGTTTTATTTGTATATGAGGAATCTCTAGTGTAATTCCTTAAAGTGCACTGAGGAAACGGGTATAACTGTTTATTTCATTTACATTTCAATTAAATAATATTTATAGTCATTGCATATTAAATGCTGAAAGTTTCAAATGTTTTATTTTAAAACTAGCTGACCTAACAGACATTGTCCTGTCTTAGAACTGTCAAACACGCAGTCAAAATTTTATATCTTATTTTTTACACCTTGGGTTACATTATTGGAGTTTTAGTAAGGATCCCATTTTTTTTTAAAACATAATATAGCCTATGTCGCCCGGGGATAGTGTAGCTTCCCAACAGTGAAAGAATTTTTCAAATCGGTTCAGAAGTTTCGGAGCCTATTCAATGCAAACAAACAAACAATCAAATCTTTCCTCTTTATAATATGAGTATAGATAATATCATCACAGATACATGCACCATGTTCACGGGAAGACTGCGCCGAAATATCGGGAGCTCATTCCACAACCTTACCACGGTAAATATCCCGTAAATAATCATATAGCTTTAGAGAACAACCGTGATAGTTTAAAACAGTATCTATAAGGCAGGGCGCAAACGTGGACACTTTTGTGTCTTGTGACTGGACTTGACTGGACACAAGCTACCGATGAATATTTGATTTGTATAGAATCAGTATGAAATCAGCCACTCTCAGCGCAGACTTTGTGTCCAGTTGCTTCCACTTGATTGGCTGTGCCGTGTCGGCAACAAAAATTGTCTACGTTTGCGTAGCGCCTTATGTAGATGAGCACCAAAGTATGCACTAAGAAAAACTTAAAAAATTACGAGCCGGTAGGTATATTGTATTGGCAACGCTTAAAGCTGAGCCCTATACGTAGACAAACTAGCGTTTTTAATAAATAGCACTTAGAATTGCTTCATCTGTATTTATGAATTCCAATACTTGCTCGAGCCGCTGATTTAAATATTAAACTTACTAGAAATCCATGAAGGCGTGTCATTTAAATATCGTAAACCCTATAAACGTTTTAAATCGTTTTGAAATTTTACAGTCCACTTCCATTATGACGGAAAAACGTCAATAAAATATTTAACGATAGTTCCACACTGTTTAACGATTATTTTACAAATATTTATGATTATTTTACTAGTTGTAAAATTGTTCAATCAAAGATGCAGATAAAGGTGAACACGTTTCGATCGTTTCACGAATTGTAGATAATTTCGTGTTTTGTTCAGTTTTATATTCAATGTGTTACGAAATTGTTATGGCGTCCCATTTTTGGAAGTGGAGCACTCAAATACTTAAAGCTTTTAGTACTTTGTACCTTATAAATATTTTTATTCACGTTCGAGAGTCAATGTTTCCTGTGAAATGACACCTTATTTATAAGAAGTGCCGTTTTCTTTATGCCGCACGTTATACTTAAGTTCACAACTGAAAGGAACACTTGATAAGGAAACCATGGCGCTTACTATCAGATAAACTTCTTGCTCGTGTTGTTACTGTCAAAATATAACGTCGTATCTTTCTTTCAGAGCGCCTGAAGCGACGCGTGACCAAAATGCTGGCGTTTTTCCGGCTAAACGCATAAGCATTGCCATTATAATAATAATAATAGAACTCTTTATTAAAAGACCACAAAAACAAGGATAATATGAACATTAAAATAAAACTATTATCTAGGCTGTTAACAGGCGGCCTTATCGCTTAAAGCGATCTCTTCCAGGCAACCGTGCACGGAAAGGAATTATAATAGTAGCATTAACTCAGCGTGGTTACTTAATAATTTATTTGAAAGTACATACTTTTAGATTGGTCCCATTGAAATTTCATCAAAATAAGTTTAGTAGCTTGGTTTTAAAATCATATTAACTGGAAAAAATACGGTGTCTTTAAATCACGAGTGAATCGGTTTCTTCTAGGCAAGCGTGTTCCATCGTAGACCTCATCATCGCTTAACATCAGGCGAGTTGGCGGTCAAACGCAAGCTTATAATTAAATAATAAAAAAAATAAAAAATCATCCAAGTAAACGAAATTACAAATTTACTAATTTTGAAGTCGGTTCTTTAAATTGATAATTATTTTTATAATAGTTTAGATACTTCTAGTGTTAATAAAAAACATCCGAATTGTAAACACCCTTTTTTGAAGTCGATTGAAACATGCCGAAATAGATTTTACACTGACTTGTGTAACTGCAATTTTAATAACAAGCCGGTATGCTGCATACCTTAGATTAACTACACAGAGATGGTTAGTTTCCAAACAACGTTTTCTCAAAACGTAAGCTACAAATTCGCTACGTGTGCTGTGTTTACTTGCCTCGTCACGCACACAGACGCAAAAATTATGCGGCAATAATTAAGTTAATTTTTTGGGAGCTCTGAACACTATTACCTGACTAAGAGCACTGACCACGGAACACTATTACAGCGGGCACTGACCGCGCGAGCGTCGTTTGGTGTCATATATGGCTCCATTTAAACGGCTTAAATTTTGCGAATGTACTTGGTTTCTGTATTTAGTTATTCTAAGCTGCATACTTAGCTAGTATAATGTTTGGGTCTGCCATTGTTTCGCAGCACCATTGTGCTGGCACTGCTGCCGTCGTATTCAGATTTCTGTCGAGCTGTGCATGTTCAATAGAATTGAACTTGATCGCTCTATTGCTCGCCAATAAGAATTCGGTCGTAAAGATTCCATCGCATTTGAGTTCGGCTTAATTTTATCTGTAAATGTCTAGGAAATGAATTGCGTTCACTGCGAAAGGCCTGCAAGGAATTTTATTAGGTTTAAGCCATTTATGTTAGGTAGTTAAAGTTCTAGACTCTGATTAGTTTTAACTCACCAGGGCTTAGGTTTCATGGATTTCAATTAGCGTTTAGACGACAAATTGTTAACGAAATGTCTGTTCACTTTTGCATTATGTAGATTATGTAGACTTACACATTCTCAATTATTCACACAATCAGTGCTATGATTGATTCAACGACATACTATGTTAGTATTATGAACCATCTGATTAAATAATGGACCGTTTATTTAAATTACAAGAATAAAATATCTAAAATCAATCAATCGACGCAAGAAGAGGGTTGTCATAAGTTTGTACAAGTACGTGTGTACAAGCGTCACACAAGCGTCAAACTTGGCATGATTATAGTACACACTAAAGTATTACAACAAATAATAAATAATGGCCAAGTGCGAGTCGGTATCAATTTTTGGTTCACCACCGGTTCACGTACGATCACCGAAGTGAAGCAACGTAGGGCGCGGCCGGTACTTGGATGGGTGACCGCCTGGGCGTTGATGGAATGTTGTTTTTTTGTGCAATTTTTTTCTGGGCAAGTGCCTTTATTAACTAAACAAAGTACAAGCTAACACTAACACTACAAATACAGTTAGACTGCTCATATATCATTGAAGGTCTAAAGACAATCCAAATGATCAAGCCCACTACCAGTTGGCAGCGTACCTAGCATGCTGGCGGTTTTCAGTATTTTTTTTGTCTTTAGTAGCTAACAAGTTATGTGACTAAGGAACTCTCAGTGCGCGAACCCGACTCGCACTTGCCTGGTTTTATTTGTCTATAATATAATACTTTAATACTAATATTATAAAGAGGAAAGATTTGATTGTTTGTTTGTTTGCATTGAATAGGCTACGAAACTACTGAACCGATTTGAAAAATTCCTTTACTGTTGGGAAGCTACACTATCCCCGGGTGACATAGGCTATAATCTATACCCGTGCGTAGCTGGGGCGGACCGCTAGTTTGATATATGGCTTGATCGATGGTGTTCTTATCTATAATTCAAGAAAATCTGTTCTGCCCTTTGAATATTATCAGAACTTTCATAGGGGGTTTAAAAAAACAATTTATTCATGTTTATTTATTACGATTGCACATTATTATGGTAACCCCAGTCTCCACTTACCCTAATCATCACATTATCAGTGCGCATAATTCCGCGCGCTCAATCGATTGGCTACTCAATAAACTGGACGATTGCTTGTTCTTGCATTAAACAGGAGATAAACAGTGGTTAAATAGGAGATAAACACTCGTTAACGATGCTGAATTCGGATTGTGCGGGTAATTGCTTAGGTTTATGAGAAAACAGCTGTGTCTGTTTGTCTGTCTTATAAACCACGCAGACGTAAACGCTCTGACTCTAATCTCGTCTTCTGATTATAAACGCCACGTCTTCTCTACTGTCTGTCTGTCTGTCTGTCTGTCTGTCTGTATGGCCGCTAACTCCTCCTAAACCACGCAACGGATTTTGATGCGGTTTTCACCATCAGTTAGATAATTTTTCACGAACGGTTTATATTATATATACAAATTTATTGGAGGCTGTCGATTTTATCACAGCTAGCTTGGATCGGGGTGGCCAGGTTGATGTTTTATACTTTGACTTTCGCAAGGCATTTGACAGGGTCAATAATGATCACTTACTAGAGAAATTGTGTAAGTTAGGTTTTGCCCCAGGACTGCTTAAGTTTGTGGCCGACTACCTCAAGGATCGGCAACAATTTGTTAGGCTGGGCGTGTACGACTCTGACTCTTATCATACACGGTCGGGGGTAAGCCAGGGGTCTATTTTCGGACCTCTTCTTTTTATTTTAATGATCAATGATCTTCCTTCTGTTCTTAATCATTCCAAATGTCTCCTGTATGCTGATGACCTAAAATTGATCGTAGAAATAAAGTCCGTGGAGGACTGTCTTAACCTCCAGCGAGATGTTAACGCAATTTATGAATGGAGTGTGGCAAACAAAATGGAATTCAATCCATCTAAATGTCGTGTTATGACTTTTACTCGAAGAAGGCACCAAATTGAATTTCTGTACAAGTTGGACTCGCACGAAATTATCAGATCCACTGCAATAAAAGACTTGGGTGTCACCTTTGATAAAAAGTTGACATTCAATGACCACATTGCCACCATAGCCAAAGAGTCATACAGGAGGCTAGGATTCTTGATTAGAAATTCCAAGGACTTCAAAGGGATCCATGTCGTCAGGTTAATTTATGAAGCGATTGTTCGTAGCAAACTTGAAGCAAGCTCGTGCGTCTGGAATCCGCATGAAGAATTTTATAAACTCCTTATTGAAAAAGTGCAAAAAGTGTTCCTTCGTTTTCTATACAAGCGCTTGTATGATTATTATCCCTACTTGTATCCTACCAGCTTTCTCCTGGGCTGCCTAGGTTATAACTCTTTGGAAGTCCGACGTGAAAAAAACCAGATGATGGTGATGAGCAAGATTCTCCGTGGTAGAATTGATGCACCCAATCTATTTGGTGAGCTGGCGCGGTTGTTTGTCCCTGACCCTGGCAGTTGTCCCCGTCGCGAGTGTCATCGTCTGTTCTCGGTCCCCCCATGCCGAACTATTGCACGCGCTGTTTCTCCTGTCCCGCGTGTTCTCATTGCATTCAACTCTCTCCTTACCATGACAACTGATTGTGATTTGTTTGCGGGTGAATGGAAGTGTATTATGTCTGAGTGTCTGAAGTACTGTGAGAAGAAAGCGTGCAAGGTGGTAGCGGAAGAGGATGCATCGGACTTTTATGATTTTGCAATGTAATAATTTTGTTTTTGACATTGAACGAATTTTATTTATATTGTGTTTTTAATTAATTTTATGGTAGGCTAACTTGACTACTTGGTTGACTATGACTATGCTATATTATGGTATCAGACATTAAGTGCCAGTTAATTGTACTTTAATTTAATGATTTTATTTATTTTTTATCATGTGTTCTCATTATATTTTTTGCTAGGCTAAGTTGAATTTAATTTATTGACTTTAAGTGATAGTTTTAAATTCTTACTGCATTGTTTTATATATTATTATTTCATTATGTACAATTTTAATTTTCGATTAACTGATGTAATTGGCGTTGTGTGCCGTTTTAGTTAGTAAACAATAAACAATAAACAATAAACAATTATATAACAAGCAACCGCCCCGGCTTCGCATGTAAATTACACCCGTGCGAAGCCGGGCGGGCGGGTCGCTAGTATACTATAAAGTAATTGATTAAATCAGGCGTTATTTTGCGAAAGTTCATCTTAATTTTTTTAATACTTAAACTAACTGACTAACTCATCAGCATCATCATCAGCCAGAAGACGTCCACTGCTGAACATAGACCTCCCCCTGTAACCTCCACACTGAACAACAGCCTGCCTTTTGCATCCACTGGATGCCAGCGACTCTCACAATGTCGTCGGTCTATCTAGTGGGAGGCCTACCTACGCTGCGTCTTCCGGTTCGTGGTCTCCACTCAGATCCTTTTTTCCCCATCGGTCATCGGTTCTTCGAGCGATGTGACTGAACTGATGACTGAAGTGTCCGAACTACGACATTAAGGCGGAAACACACTAAATATAAAGGGCTGATAATAGGGTCTTAATGGTCGGCAACGTATCTGTGATGCCCTGGTGTTGCAGGTATCCATAAGCGACGGTGATCGCTTACCATCAGGCGGCCACCATATTATTCCCTAGCACTGTTGCTTTCCTGTACGTACATAAAATGTAACTGAGCACAATAATAATTTTCTAATTTCTCACTAGTTCCTTAAATAGGCAACCAACACGGAAGTATGGAAGCATAATTAGAAGCGCCAATTAGCCAGCGAGCACGTAACGAACGCGGCCGCGTAATATTACTAGTTTCTGCACTTAGCACACAATGTTGTGGTATTTAAACTTTGAGTTTGATTTAGCAAGGAGCTTTTTAATGTGCCAAATGGCTTCGATACGGGAATAGTTTGATTTCTGTTCGGAAGCGGTTGGTATTTAACGGTCTTCATAACTAGAAATATCATGCTCCATATTGGATAAGTATCTACTCGATTTCCTCAGAACAAATAAACAAGGGAGATATGCCTTAGCACCATTATCGTTCGTATTTAAATGTATCCGTGTTTCACTCAATTATTTCACTATAACGCTTTAGCGCTATAACTGTTTACAGCTTAACACAATAATTTAAAAATTCTAAATTCAAATTCTAAATTCTTATAACTGTTAGTACGGCACTCTTACTGATTTTTCACGCTCACTAAGAAACTTGCAGTTACACCAATAAACTATCTAATAGTCCACGTGCAAAAAAGGGCGGCATGATTATCTGCTGGGTGAGTTCGACTTTAAAGGCCGAAGGCTTTTTAACCTGATTTAGGTCTGATTTGTTTCCACATGCCACGCTACCTTGCCACATCTCTCTTGTTTCTCTGATCTGAGTCAATTCCATACCTGTGTTTATTTAGATGTGATGTTTTACATGAAAAGCGGTTCAGCCAACTGTATAATTCATAAATATCTAAGCGTTAAGGAGTTGTTGCGTAATAATGTTGGCAGTCCATATTTATCTGATTATCATCTCATCAGCCCCGAACAGCCCACAGTTATATATATTATTGTATTATATTTGCGGATATAATACAATAATCCAATTCCCTAGGCGCACCTACTCTTGTTAGTTACTCCGCTAACACAGCAAAAAAAAAACGATCGAAACGAAACGAACGGATTTTCCTTAGATATGTAGGTACCAAACGTTTCGAATCCACGTTTCTAATCCGTACAGTCAAGGAACCTGCCAGCTTCCTTGTTTCCTGAGAGATATAATCTGGGAATTTTCAAGCCCAGAGTGAATAGGTATCTTCTAAGTCTGCGTGCTTCATCTTCGACCACATCGTCGCTTGCCAATAGGCGAGTTGGTGGTCAAAAGCGGAAATATCCTCGTAAAAAAGAAACTACGCACTGTGGTTCTTCAAGTCTTGATTTTTAGTACCTATGCTGGAGACTTAGAACGCCACAAGTCGTGCAGTCGTTATGAAACCGGTATTTTCAAGAACCCCAAAAAAAGACAAATGACATTTACCAACATGCACTGGGCCAGCATGGTAGATTTGGGCCCATCTTCTCCCTCTCTCCGAGAGAAGGTATGCGTCCCAGCAGTGGGAACATGATTGGCTGATAATGATCACGATGTGATGCAATCTGGTTTTTAGCTGTTCCGTAACCGCTTCATTCAAGATCTGGCTCAGGTCTTGCACTGTCTCTTGTCTCATGGCAGTTGCTGGCTGACCCTGACGATCGGTTCTCTTGTTCCAGGGTGCAACTGCTCCACGGTGGGGTCTGAGAGCAACGTGTGCGACATCCGCACGGGACAGTGCCGCTGCAGACTGCACGTCACCGGCAGGGCTTGTGACACGTGTGAGGTATGTTTCTTATAAATGCAGAATTTTTCATCAAAGACCTCAAAGATCAACATTCTAATAAATTATTCATAGAATGGCCAACTTTAATCCTAATAGAAAACCTGAATGGTTTCAATGCTTTTAAGATGGAAACACATCGCAATGAAGTGTGATTTTATGCAACGTGCAACAGAAAAATGTTGTTATCTACCCATCAATGTCAAGCAAAGGCACGACTGAGAAGATTCGCACTGTCTAACAAACTTTAGCCGTTCAATTAAATTCACCAAAAGCTTTTATAATGTCAGCGTTCATCGATTTCTGCGTCAGTTTTCCTAATATAAGCTAACACAGACCTGAATACAATTTAATTTTAGTCCCTGTAAAACGAACTGATTGTACGCTCATCGCGTATGGTTCCAAAGCTTTGAAAGCATTTTACTGGCTGACCTTTGCAACCGAAGCTAATATAATGTAGGCCACCTGAAACCGTTTAGCGTAGCATCGTAACAAAGTAGTGTTTATACTCGCCCCTTCAAATAACATTCGAGGAAATGTCTCATTGACATTTCTACGCAATAAACTCGGAACTGGAGTAACGGCGTGGATAAAACGAGCTGAGTTTGTAACACGCTGCAGTGAGCAGGGAGCTATATAGGGAGCTTGGAAAGGGGGACAGGAATGTAATAAGGTTTAAATATGAATGATTTTCTTTTTTCGAGTCGATGTTTCGTAAATTATTTATTTGTTGCACCAAAATTTGTATATAATATATATATAAAAATAGAGGACGTAGAAGGCGGGAAAGTAGATAAACTCACAGTGTCTATACATACTGATAAATATTTGTGGGTGAGAGAATTGCTTGATCTAGAAGTTGACTAACGCACGGGACTATCTAGCAGACCACCAGCCAGCATCAATAAGAAGGCTATAGACGATAAAATACACAATATTTTGAATGACTACAGATGCACTGGAGAAGAGCCGCACACTCTGCAGTGGGTGTTTGGTCAGAGATAGATGAAGAGTGGAGAATATGAGACAATGACTCCACCATCATACTTCACAATACAATGTAGCATTATTGCGCCGAAAATACTAGTAAACCGAAATATTCGGCAGATTTTCTGCTTCCTTTCCATTCCGTCTCAATGTTTCATTTTAGCCCTTTCGCATATTCCGTCCACTTGGTATCTACAATAACACCAATAATAATTGACGGGGGAACCAAGCCGCGTTTATTCCATTAAATGTCATGGGCCGTTTGCAATTGTAGGGCGCTATCGGAGTATCGAGGCACTGAAGAATTGAGACCAATCACTGGCAGCTATACTCTGGATACATTAGAATTATAACTATAATGTTGGCATTTATGTGCATTATTGCAATATTTTCAAATGTATGAGTCTTCAATTTCCCCGAACATTTAATTCCCTGAAGAACCATTCTCCTGAGTATCACAATGCTTAGGAAATAAAATTCGTAGGCTCAATTCATTGCACCTGCAATAGTATGCGATTCTCGCAGTTGTGCACTTATAGATTAGAAACTTTTTACTGAGCAAAGAAAAGAAAAAAACATTAATAGAAACTTACAAGCTAAATCTACTGGCGCTAAAAGCGATCTCTTCCAGGCGACCATTGGATGGAAAGATAGACATAATTATTATTATACAGTGTTACGGATAAACACTGTAGTAAGCCGAAAGGATGTCATTGTGAACAACTTTTACTATGGGACCACCCCAGAAATTGCGGAAAAAAAATACTGTTGCATATTTTTTTTCAAGTGTTAATGTCCGTTTTCTATGGATCAGCTGATATTTATCCCGATTTCAGTGTTGGTCCCATGGTAAAAGTTGTTCAAAATAACATCCTTTCGGCTTACTACAGTAGTACAGTACCAGTACTAAAAGTACTTAAGTAGTACAGTTTATATGCGTAACACTGATTAAGTTTGTATTTTTTTTTTTAATAACAAACTCTAGTGGTTTTATCCTCAGACTAATGTAATCAAAAACGAAACAATTTCAAACAATACGGTTTACTAAAGTTATATGTAAGGTTGTGGAATGAGCTCCCAATATTCATATAACTTTAGTGAACAACCGTGACAGCTTAAAACAGTGTAATACGGTTTACGTATCCACAAAAATGTGCATGAAATATTCCACTAACACACCACGCTGGTCCACGCTCCATGAAAGCATTTCATTCTCCTCCGACGAATTCATCAGACAATCAAAATGATCTTGTTAATTCTCGGTAAGCCTGATGACTTGTTTAGATAGGAAGCTGCTAAACAGCTTCTATTAGATCAGTGTTGTTAAACGCTGATCTAAAGCTGGGTATTCATGTGTGACCCGTTATAGTTACCGTTGCACGTCATTGTTACCAAGAATCGTGATGTGTACAGACTATGGTTTTTAGGATTCTGTACGCCAAAGGTAAAAACGGGACCCTATTACTAAGCTTACGATCACTGTTTTAAACTATCACGGTTGTTCACTAAAGTAATATGATTATTTACGGGATATTTACCGTGGTAAGGTTGTGGAATGAGCTCCCGATATTTCGGCACAGTTACATGCACCATGTTCACGGGAAGACAACCCCGTCGTCCCAACAACCCCGTTGTCCACGGTAACCTTACCACGGTAAATATCCCGTAAATAATCATATAACTTTAAGCTTACGATGTCTGTCCGTCTGTTCTTTCGGAACGTAATAGATGGCCAGTTGAAATGTTCACAGAATATGTAATGTTACGGCGGATTAATTAACAAATAATGAAAGAGTCCAAAAGTAATAACGAAATGGGGATCCCCATAGAACAAACTTATTTTTTTACGTATTTTTGTATTAGCTCTAATGTAAAAATGGTAATACGTACAATCTTCAAACTTGGCACGATTGTAGTACACACACTCTAAAGTATAACAAAAAAAATAATAATAGCCAAGTGCGAGTCAGTGGCAAATTTCTGTTCATTACCAAGTTATTGTACTCGAGCACCTGTAGAAAACTGCGTAGCAAATTACTCCGACGATTGGAAGGCGTTATAATAGCTGGTAATTCGGTTACTTGTACAACCTTATTGTATTTTGTGGTGGTACGGAATCCTCAGTGCGCGAGCCCGACTCGCACTTGGCCGGTTTATTTTTAAATGTAATAGTAGACAAACAAGCGACGGGCCACCTAATGGTAAGTAGTCACCGTCGCCTATGGACAATTGGACTCCCACAATACCCGGGGTATTGGCGGTGCGGTAATTTTTCACGGAACGTTTACAAAATAATAATAATAATAAAACACACGTACGAAGCCGGGACGGGTCGTAATTCAGTTCACAAAATTAAATGGCGGAGTAATCGGTGTTCAAACATAAAAAACGGACCGAATTGAAAACCTCCCCTACTGAAATTCTCCCATTGTTTACGCAAACGTCACGTAGGTACACTAAAACTTCGTGGATATGTCTGTGACGGTTATAGTTAGAGCTTACATGTGAGCACAAGGCTTAAGGTGTGTGAATTAAATAGTACCTAAGCTTGGGGCCACTTTCTGAGAAACGAATAGGCCCATGTAGAACTGCAAATGGGATAATGGGATCCTTGAAGATTCAATCATAAACTTCCTTAGTGATTAAAATGTGATGAGATGAGAGTAGGAACTAACCGAGAGCCCGTTGATCCAGCTGGTAGTGAACCTACCTACTGAGCTTGAGGGCGTGGGTTCGATTCCCATCTAGGACAAACATTTATGCGATGAACATTTGTGTTTGTTCTATATCTGGGTGTTAATATCTATTTAAGTATGTATTAAAGCTATATATGTATGTATATCAGTCTCTGGCAGCCATATCACAAGCTTTGCTTAGTTTGGGGTCAAATGACCTTGTGTGCAAAAATGTCCCGAATGTTTATTTTTTATATTTTATTTTTTATAACTAACGATACGAGTATAATATTTATGTGCCTTTATTAAGTTACTTGCAAGATGTATGGACTTTAAAATTACTTTAAAATGCTGGCTATATTATTTTTAAAAGAATATCCTATCTTATCTATATTACACGGGAATTACTCACGGAAGACGCAGCTACGCGCGCGATTTCACCTTGAAAAAGACCGCCTAATGCCGTTGAAACTATAGTCAGAGTAATTCCCGTGTAATATAAATAAAATGTGTGAAAACCACGTCGTTTCCCTAATAGAATATCCTATCGTTTTTGTCTTATTAATCTTACATTATTATTTTTTATAATTTTGAAAATGTGTGATAGATATACTGTCTGGTGAGCGCACCCTTAACAGCCGGTGTTATGTTCGGCAGGAAGGGTACTGGGGCCTGGAGCGAGGCGGGTGCCGGCGCTGCGAGTGCGGCGCGGGCGCAGCCTCGTGCGACCCCGTCAGCGGCGCGTGCGCGTGCGCAGCCGGCGTCGGCGGCGCGCACTGCGACACCTGTCTGCCGGGGTACTACGGGTTCGGACCCGCCGGCTGCTTGCGTGAGTGCTGAAACAAGACCTGTCCACCTGACCCATCCACCTACCACAATGGCTTATCTAGATCAGGGTTTCTCAAACTGGGATTGCGATCTCCTAGGGGGGGATTCACAACGAGATTTACGTAATTGCACCTGGTTAGCAAGCTATTACACGCGCGGGTGGCATGGTTGACTGATATAGCTGCCAACTGTCATGTCTGCTCCAACTTTACACTTTTCATTTAACTAAACAGCTCGTCCTAGAAATCGTCCGCCAGAAAAGTTTTCTGCTCAATCAATTTTCATTTTTGAAGGGGTTCACAGCCGTCTGGTGATTTAAATGGGGGTACACGTGGTGCGACAAGTTTGAGTATCTCTGATTTAGACCATTATTATAAGCTTACCTGTTTTTTTTTCGTTCGTAGAGGGAAACTGCATTTGTATTGAAAATTCTCTGTCTAACGCTTAACCATCTTTCCCTAGTGATTTTTTTTTCTTGAGCAATGTAAAGTTTATCGTTGTGCTGAGAGAATTTGGTAAGCTCTTTATTTTGTCTCTCTCTCTGCTATGTATAGAAAATAAAAAGTGATTACTTGACAAATAATCAAAGGTTAGCAACTACCACGCTCAAATCAAAGTTCTGGGGCCTTACAGACAACTGCTATTACAGGCACCTAATCCACTTAGTTGGAAAATCACGCGACCGCAAACCTTATCGCGCCCAGATACGGTTTGCGGTCGCGTGATTTTCCAACTGAGCGGATTAGGTGCCTGTAATAGCAGTTGTCCGTAAGGCCCCTGTTGCTAAAAATCTAGTTGTAGCTTCGGGTTTATTGTGCATGTGCGATGTATATTTCGTCCCAGCGATACGTTCTGCCTCTTGTACCTAATTTGACTCAAGAGTTGAATTATTTTGGAGAGTTTCTAAAAATTTTGGCTGAAAGTTCTGCCAAATTTAAACACAGTAAAATAATGTTCATCTTTGTGCGTTTTCCAGCTTGTCCAGTGTGCACGGACGGCAAGGTGTGCTCGCCCCACAGTGGGCGGTGCGCGTGCCCGGGCGGGTCGCTGGGCGCGCGCTGCCGGCAGTGCGCGCGCGGCTACACGGCGCGCGGGGCTGGCTGCGTGCCCTGCTCCTGCGGGCAAGGCGCTATCACCAGTGAGTATACTACCTATATGCAGCGTCACTATTTAAGACATTTTTGATGACATATGAAACTAAACGCGTATGCAAATTTTCGGCTCAATCGTTTGAGGAGCAGCATAAAGAGATTTAACATAATAAGCGCAGCGCAGCCACGCAGAGTTTTGAACTGTTGAAGCTCTTAATTCTGGATGGCGCTGCAAACGTGACGCCATGAGGCGAGCGACTTGCTCAGTTGCATTCAAAACCTTGTCTATTCCCCCAGACGTGTGCGACCCTCGCACGGGGCAGTGCAAGTGTCGGTCAGGCTGGGCGGGCGCCAGCTGCGAGGCGTGCGCTGCGGGCCACTACGGGTCCCGCTGCAAGCCCTGCCACTGCGAGCCGGCTGGGACCAGGGGGTGCAACAGCACTACGTGTGGCTGTGACCAGTGGGGCCGGTGTCCCTGCAAGGTAAGCCGTGATACGTAGCGAGTATGCTACGTAATGTCTTTGTAGTTTGGAATAGGAGGTAAAACCTTGCATTACTTTGGCTATTGTGTTTACTTAATAATTTCATAAATTCTTGGTCTGCATGGTTCCAGCACTGTTTGGTCTTTCATTTCAATAAGGATACTAGTAATTTGGCAATTTTTCACGCAATTTGTTTTCAGCTGTTGGCATTTGTTATTTAAATGTTAACTTCTTGCCCACCCATGTTCATTAACATGTTTAATTTTACCAGGAGAACGTAGTAGGCGACAAATGCTCTTCATGCTTGGAAGGCACCTTCGGGCTCTCAGCATCTAACCCAACAGGGTGCACAGCTTGCTTCTGCTTCGGACGCGTGTCTCGGTGTGAGCAGGCGACACTGGCCCGAGCCGCGCTGCACGCCGCCGCGCCTGCGCACCTCACGCTGAAACGACCCTCGGGACGGGAGGATATCACCAATGTAAGTTACTAAACGACAGCTCTTCATGTTTCCGAGGTGCCTTCGGGGATTTGTGAACAGACGTCTCTAGCTCGAACCGCGCCGTGGATGCCGCAGTTGGCAGTGTGGCTATATGATCAAATTGTCAAACAACTTGATATTAACTGACATTATGGATGCTCTGCGGAGCCCTGGGATGCCGCAAGGCCTTTGCGAGGTCTCCGTCGTTATCAACCGTAACCTTAAACACTTGGCCAAAAAAATTAAAATATAATGCATATCCCCTGAAATAGAAACAATTTCAAGAACTTACGAAGATTGAAACGAAGACAATTGACATTAATTCTCTTAACGCATTTCCAGGTAGACCAAGACTCCCTTATAGCCATTCACACGCACGCATCAGACGCCACCATCACGCTCCCCTGGCCGCCAGTACCAGTGTACATGGAGTTAGACAGGAGGTTCCTGGGGGACCGCGTGACGTCATACGGCGGGTCACTGCGGTTCCGGGTGGAGGAGGAGGGAGGGACGGAGCTATCCAGGGAAGTGATGGCCAAGTTCCCCCTCGTCAGGATCTATGGAAAGAACATTGTGCTGGATTATTATGAGGTATTTTGACAATAAAACTTGTTGACTATAAAACCAATTCTAAGTGATCAATCGAGCTGAAAATTTTATATGTATGTGTGGTTTTGATGAGACCAGTTGATTATAATAGCATTGAGAACACCATCCTTTTGGTGGTGATTGTGAACATCATCCTTATGGTAAAGGGTAGACTCGTTAAGTTGGGACTCATCTGTATACCTAGTTATGTCGACAGTTCTTACAGTTCTGACAGTTCAGTTCTTAGTTTTCCTAGTTATGACTTGAGTTCAGTTATTATTGTAACAAGAGTTCATTTGTAAATAATAATAAAAATAGGTAAATAATGTAACCACAGTCTTATTTCTGTGTTATAAAATAACGCTTCGTAGATAACTTCGTCATCCTTCTCGATATTCCAATTTACGAAATTTCGTATATATAAAGTTTTAGCAAAAAGTTTATCACACTTTCATTGCTGTACTATTTTTCGGATATGTCCCAGAACGTGCCTCCAGCGAACGGCACGCACTCGGTCCGTTTTCACGAGTCGCTGTGGAAGGTGCGCGGAAGTAACGCAGTGGCGTCACGTGGCGCGCTCATGGTGGCGCTCCAGCGCGTCGAGCGCGTGCTGCTGCGCGCCACCACCCGGGCGCCCTCTCGAGAGGACAGCGTGCATGCATTGTGAGTATAGTTTATCAACACACTACAGTGGCATCATGCGGTGCGCTCTTTGTGACACAAGACTGATCATTTGTTCATAAATTTATTGGTCAAAATAAGTCTTTGAGGGTGTGTAATACTATATTCTTCAAGCAAATGGTCACCAATCCCCACACAGAACCCGAGCATGTCAGCAATCATAACACCACTAACCTAAACACTACATTACCTGGCAGGCTGCTCAACGTATCCCTGGACACAGCAATCCCTGGGCTCAGCCGCTCCGAACCGGCGCTTGGTGTGGAGCTCTGCGACTGTCCTCGTGGGTACGCAGCTTCTTCCTGCCAGGAGCCAGCCGTCGGCTTCTGGATCCCGCCGCCCAAGTTCCACATGACCACTGTATCCGGGACGATAGTGATACACATGGAGGGAGACGCGCAGCCCTGCCACTGTAATGGTAGAGCGACGAGGTGTGATCCGGAGACGGGGGATTGTTTGGTAAGTGGTTGTTTCTGTGATACGTTGAATGATTTTTTTTTATATCTAATAATAGGTTTGCGTTTGACCGCCAACTAGCCTGATGTAAAGCGACGATGCGGTCTACGATGGAGCACGCTTGCCTAGAAGAAACCGATTCACTCGTGATTTTATAACTATCGGGGAACACCCATTCAGACTAGCAGTACGCATAATAAAAGTGGAATCAAAGCGCTTCGTACAGGTTTTTGGAATATCAACCATAAAGCTAATATAAAGATAATATTTTTTTATATACGATAAGGTACCAACTACCAATACCAAGTCAGACAACAGTCCATTAAATTTATTGGAGTTTTTGACATTACCCGCAAATAGGTATTATCTCCTAAAATTTCCTTTATACCATCAGAACTGCAGCGTGGGTACGGGCGGGCCTCGGTGTGAGGTGTGTGCCCCGGGGTACCACGGGACCCCAGGGGGCCTGGGGGGCTGCCAGGCGTGCCCCTGTCCCTCTCGGGCGAGGAACTTCGCCTCGGCTTGTGCCCTAAGTGCCGGCGGCAGGCTGCAGTGTCTGTGCAAACCTGGTAAGAGATTTAGATATAAAAGTAATAAAACATATATATGAAATTTAATTTTAAAGCCTATTTTTATTTTAAAAAAAACAGACATCGTTATTGTCGTGTACGTTTAAGTATGCCGGGCAGGTCTAAAAGTGAAAATACAAAAACAAAAAAATGCTCTAGAATAAATAAATCATAACATAAACAAGGCAATTCATTTATCGCGAATAATTCTGCGTTTGACCACCAATTTGCCTGTTGGTAAGCGACGATGTAGTCGAAGTGAAACACGCAGATTTACTACCTATTTCAATGTGTGGAATCAGAGTCAGTAACACTAATCGAAAGTTAAACGTTATTATCCCCAGGTTACACAGGCCTTGAATGCGAATCCTGCGCACCTGGCTACCACCGCTCGCTCACGGGCGCCTGCATGCCCTGCGGTTGTGACGCGCATGGTGCGCTGTCACCGCGCTGTGACGCCAGAGGACGCTGTCGGTGCAGGGAGCACGCGACAGGTGACAAATGCGACATGTGTGTTGCGAGGCGGACGTATTTGGAGGGCGATGGGTGCAGACGTGAGTGTTACCAGAGAATATTTATTATCTGTCCATAGAGTCCATTTCTTTAAACCTTTCAATCTCTTAACTTCTCTTCTGTTTTCCTCTGCTTTAAAATACAAAGAGACAAGGTTTGCTACGGATTCTTCTTCTTGGCGTTCGGTTTTTTACGTTATTTTCTACGTCTACGTCTGTGGCCTGTGACGATCTCTCTCATTTGCGTCATTTGGTTTGAGAGTTTTAGCGCCAACGTGAAAAAATCATGTTGCGTCATTGTAGGTAGTTGCTATTATTTTCTATTCGATGCAGCAATGAATGTAAATTTCTTTGCGATGCAGCAAGAGGAAAGGAAAAATTCTTGCCGCACAAGGTGTAAAATGCTCAGTCACGCGGCCACAGTTAGTTTATGCCTCTCAATTTTTTTGTGAAAGCTCTATGTGGTACTGCCACTATATATACAGATATGTCTACTCTATGGCCACTAAGGATTAATGTGACGCTTACCATGAGATGATGAGATTCACCTTTTGCTTCTTTGGAAATAGCTGACAGCAAAATATTTTAAACCATGATGAGGATGAAACCATGGCTTACACTCTGCTACGTATATCTACTTACAAAGTTTTTTTCCAGCTTGCGACAACTGCACCCAAACCCTTCTGGGCTCAATCGAACATCTCACCTCCTACTTCCGAGCCCGCGCGAACCCGACCGAGCTCAGTCGAATACCAAAACCCTTTCCAACCGTCCGAGAATACGCACACAACACCACCATTCTCCGCACACAACTACACGACATCAAGAAGAGCCTCACACATTCTAGAAACTTAGATCAAACGATACGAAACCTTGAAGCAAACGAGCATAGGATATTCACTGAAGCGAATAGATTAAAAGTTGAAGCGTTGTCAAGGGACAAAGATGCTGGGTACTTGAGTTTGGAGAGTATGAGTGCTCTAGAAGATGTTCTAAAACAGAAGAGGAAGTTGGCTGAGCAAGTTGAAACTTTGGATGACTTTGCGAGAGGAGAGAAGCATTTGAGTGCTCATAGAGCGTTGAAGGAAGCGAGACGGCTGCTCAAGCAAATCAAGGAGTTGAGGGTAGATAATTATATTACTGGAGCACATGACGTTTTTGATACGGTGAGTGTTTGAATTATTGTACCATATTTTTTAACCAATAATATTGAACATTCTAAATGTAATTAGAGAAAGATAAAATTTTCTGAACATTCAGAATTGAAGCAGAAGCCCTAAATCAGCTGGAACCCATAGCAAAATAAGCTGTTCCTTTTTTTTACCACAACTCACCTGATGGTAAGTGACGATGCGGTCTATGCTTGCCCATGAATTTCAGGGTTGGTTCCACAATAAAAGTTGAGGAGTACAATGATATTCTGGAAAACACCCATTATCTATAACCCAACCCTCGGTATGGAAAAAGTTATAAACGGATATCTAATTTTGTTAATTCAAGTCGATCTTCGTGATACGATATAATCGCAGCAGTTCCATAAAGCATTATTATTATTTCAGGCGAACGTCCAATCAACAGCAATTCAAGAGTACAACTACCGGATCGCTGACGTATACCGTCGCCTGCGCAAGCTTACAACCACCCTCGACCGATGGGAGCAGAAGGCAATGGATCTGCCTCAATTAGCGCAAGCAGTGTGGAGTGCTGATGACGCAGTCACTGGTCTGCAAGGCAGGGTGAAGCCTAGGCTGGCTTCTGTGCGGGATATAGGGCTTCGCTGCCGGCTTGTGCTAGAAGTAATCACCTACTTTAAAATTTATTTGGTTCAAGACCCAAGTACTGTAGTTTTTTGTCCTATAATATATATTATAGAGGCACTTTGGACATTCACAAAATCAGTACCTGCTGTAGTTTTATTTTATATGCTTACGGAAAGGACAGGCCAACAAAAACAGTTGACCGAAAACGAGAAGGCAGACATGACAATGTGCCCAGCAACAAGTTTTTTATACACTTGAATGACGAGACAAGTCTGCCTGATGGTTAGGTCTCACTTGTCCATAACAGTTTAGTACTAAAGTAGAAATGTTTTTTAATGACATAGGTGGCAAACAAGCTAACAGGCCGCCTGATGGTAAGTGATTACCGTCGCCTATAGATTACCTGTAACACCAGGGGCTTCACAGATACGTTCGTTAATGTTCAGTTTAACCAGAAATAATGAACAGTTCAAAGCCCTGTATGGACCGCAAATCGGACATTTTTTACTGTACAATCTTTAAATTTCCAGGACATAACATCTCTCTCTTCCCACAACCTAACCGACGACATCTCGTCATCGCTCCTCCGAGCTCAGACGCTCTCCATCCGTTTTCCGACCCTGTCAGCTGAGCTGGAGGTACTGACCCTGGCGGCAGAAGAGAAGGAGGGCATCCTGTATAACCTGACCCCAGCTTACAAGGAGAAGTACCTGGAGCCAGTCGAGAAACATGTCGCGGAGCTGGCAGTTAAGGCCAAGGAGTATAAAAAGTAAGATTTTTTTTTATATAATTGGCTAAGCATAAGTTCGTTAACGATAATGATAATGATAATTTTAATCATAATAATAATTACATGTCAACATTTAAAAATATGAAAAAATACATCATAAAATTCACCTCAGTGAACCACAGTTCACCTGAAGGTAAGTGAGTTTGGTCAAATATGAACACTACAGTGGAAGGTATGGAATTCAAACGCGCCAACCACTGAGCTATTATTGCTACCAATGTGTTATTTTTCAATACTCATAGCTAGGTTTTCCTGGGACACCCGGGTCCCAGGAAAACCTGCGACGAGACATACAACCCGAAACCTTTCCCGTTGTTCAGAAATTAGGTGCATTAAGTAGGTACATTATATTGTATTGGTTTGTTTAGCCATCCAAATGTATCTTTCAATTCTCACATTGTCATGTAATATTTATAGGCTATGGTATACATATATGGTCTGGTATGGGCAAAAGTCTTTATTTAATTTGGACCATCCCATTTAAGCCCAACTTGTGTACTCCAATCATTTTATCATTTTTTACTTATAGTTTGTACTATACAATACCTATAGTTTTGGATTTTCTCCAAAGCCTGTTCGCTGGTACTCGTGCAGCTGCATCACTGGGAGTGACTGCCGCCCAAGCGTGGGCCAACGTCGCCGCAGGAGTTCGCGAGGCGCAGGCCCTGGCGGACAGCGCAGCCCGCAGCGCTGCTTCCGCCGCCGCCATGGCGAGGGGACCCGCCCCCATGGGTGGGACAGCTATGAAGGGGATGAGGGCGTCGGAGCAACTCAGGAAACGAGGGGCGGAGGTGCTGGCTAAAGCGGAAGGTAATATTTGGCAAATAGTTACAAGTACTGAACGGAGTAGCCATGACAGTAATTGCTTGCCCTTTATTGTGGTTATTTCAGATATTTAGTGAGCTTCTGTATGCCACTATCGAGCTTTTGTATTGTTTGGGGAAAAGTAAGAAAAACACCGTCAACAATGTTTGTTTTAAAGGTAGGTAGAAAGATAAACACGAGAGGGGCTTTCTTCTCAAGCTTGGATGAAGTCTTGAGTCGAGGCCTAGTTTTTTGGAAAACGAGGATGGAAGAAGTAATCTGTGAACTCTCTATAAAACAATTATCTATAAAATATCAAAATGTGAATGAACATGTATAGTAAAAAAAAATAACCCAATACTAGAGCTTATAATATTTAGACGCCAAACAGATTTTCTTGAATCATAGCTAAGAATACTCCCGATCAAGTCACCTTTCAAACAAATAAAAAACTAAATCATAATCGGTTCAGCCGTTTGGGAGCTACGATACCACAGATAGACACACAAAGACTTATAACACCCCTCTTTTTGCGTCGGGGATACAAAAATTATAATTGCTTCATAATTAATAAAAGTTGGTTGTCACCTCGATTTCTTTGTTGGTTACTGATTCAAACTAAATTAATCTCCACAGAACTGCGAACCCAACTGGAACACCTCCGTCGTGGCGCCGACCTGGTCAGCGTAGTCCTCCGAGGAGTCGGCTGGCAGGAGCGAGAGCTGGCAGCGAGGCCCAAAGCGAGGGTTGCGGAGGCGCTGAAAGCTGCAGATGAGAGAGCTGATAGGGTGTATGCTACCACCAGGGCGTTGTATGATGAAGCTAGTGAATTGAGGAGACGAGTCAGGTGATTGATACCTAGGATTTTGTTTATAAAGGGTTATTTTTAATTGACCTGCTTCTCGCAGTCAGCTTCCCTACATCATACCTGAAAACTTTTGTTCCATGACTTAACGATTAGATATAAATTAATTTTTGTTTTAAAAGTAAAACAATAATTGGTCCCAAATTCCTTATTGTACTGAATGCGATGTTTGGGCGGAAATACACTAGATATTCGGTATAGAAACAGCCTTGCGCATAGTAACGCCTGATTCAATCAACTTTTCACAAAACTTAATAAGTTCTTCAAAATATTTTAAAATCTTTGTATGAACAGTTTTTGTGCTGATATAAATCCGCTCTCAACTTTGTGATGGTTAAGCAGGCTTAGATGAAATTTGGTATGGAGGCGTGATCGCAGGACCTTCCCGGTCTACGGAGGGAGCTGAGACGCCGCCAGTCGGACAGTACCGGTTGGACGCTCGCCCCTCCACCTCCACATCCTCCTGGGGGCAGTTGCCCCTAGCGCCCAGCCTCGTCAGAGAGGACCATCCCTCGCAGCCGATTTACCTACTTCTCCCGCGAGGGCTGAAGAAGTTGAATCCACTCGATCGATTGGTATAAAAACAATTACGATTCCTGTAGGATAGCGGGTGAAACCGTAAGACGCAGCTAGTAAATTTATTTGATAGGCGGTTTTATTCTTCAGGTACCACTTACGCAGGCAGCTTACAGAATTGCAGCGTCACGGAGATACTGCTCTCGGTGCGGCTCAAGAACACGGTAAGAGTTGATGCTTTATTCAAATTCAGGATAGATTTTTTTAGTTCAACTTTGAACAGCTGAATTCATTATCGTCTTCTCGTACTGCAGTCTGCACCTTCTTGGAAACTTCGTTTAAATTAAGTTTTGATGATAATATGTATCCCACTTCTGATGTAAAGCTACTTATAGAGCTTATCTGTAAAGTGAATGGGTGAGCCACCATCGGATTTGTGAACAAAACTAGCACACAGATAGATTTGTGACCTCTTGTAGCCTTCTGGTGAAATACAAATACAAAATATTGGATGTTAATTCCAGGTGCTCCAAAACTAGTCAGAGAAAGATATTGTGCATCGGGATTAAAGTACATAAGAAATATAGATAAGTTAGCAGGCCACATCGCTAGAAGAACTGATAACCGATGGCGAAGAAGACGCAGCGTAGGCAGTCCTCCCACTAGATGGACCGACGACATTGTAAGAGTCACGGGCATTCAGTGGATGTAGATGGCAGGCTGTCATTCAGTGTGGAGGTCGAAAGGAGGAGGCCTTTGTTCAGCAGTGCACGTCTTCTGGCCGATGATGATGATAGTAGCGTGTAATTTAGTTCATTGATCAATGTTTACAAATGACCACACCCGTCAGTGTCCCAGATCCGAGGCAACACGGAGCGCGGCGCGGAAACTGCCGAGGCACTCGCCACGGCCGCTGCTGCCAGAGCGAGACAGCAACAGGCCGCTGCCTCTACTCTCAGCCCAGCTCTACAGGCTTTGAGGGATAAAGTGCAGAGGGCGAAGCATGCGGCTGATTCGGTAAGTTTCTTGCTGTACCTAGTCTCCTTATTATCCACTTATATTGGTTCATCATCATCATTTCAGCCGTCCACTGCTGGACATAGGCCTCCCCCATCAATCTCCAGAAGGGCCGGTTGGAAGCGGCTTGCATCCAGCGTTTCCCTGCGGTCTCTTTTAGGTCGTCTGTCCGTCTCGTTGACGTCCTACGCTGCGCTTACCGGTCCGTGGTCTCCATTCGAGAACCTTTATCTTGCATATATTGGTTCACTGTTGGATAATATGACTATTCACACCGGGAGATACGTATAATTGTCTAAAGTCCCTAAAAGAGATTACTCACTGCGCTCGGTGCTGATAGAGAGATACGGCAACAGGGTGGGTGATTTCTACTGTCAGTCTAGCTCTACAGGCTTAGATAAAAATAAAGCATAAACAGTGTGAAGCGTGAAGTGTGTCCAAAGCGAGATGTCGTTTAGTGTAGAGGTCAAAAGGGGACGTCTATGTCCAGCAGTGGACGTCTTCTGGCTGATGGTGATGATGGAAGAGTGTGAAGCAACTTTCTTTCACTTATTGCTCTTTAGCCTGAATCTGACTCTGTGTTTTTAGTCGCTTTTTTTCAAGCGTCCATCATAAGCTTTTGGCATGACAAAATGATGCAGAATGTTGGAACACAGCAATTTTGAAAGAGCTTATCTTACAAAATCACAATACTGACCGTGCCGAGACAAATGAGATTGACAACTTTCGGTGTAGCACATTTTGAAATTAAATGCTTTCGGGTAGGTATAGTTACGAACATCGGGTTCCCTAGAATATTCAAAACCCATCTGAAACTCGTATGTGTTATTATGGATTTTCGGTCACAATAGTGGTGATGGTTCTTGATTTAGTGCATTATCTTGTTTTGTCCAGATCTCAGTGTCGGTAACGTCGATAGAAGGTGCTCCGGTGGGCTGTTCTCGCTCGTACTCCGTGTCGAGCGCGTCTGGTGCTGTAACGAGGCTGGCTCTGGCAGTCTCCTTCGAGAACTCCGTCAGAGATGGACCCTTGCTGTATCTGCTTGATGACACTCAGGTGAGCAACATTACTTAACCTTGAACTCATAAGATACTCATGACGGTTAAGTACAAATATTTTTGACGTGATAACGTCTTATAAATCGATGAACGCCGACTGTACGCACGAAAAATGTACATGTTCCGCCTGAGCCGAGCGTGCAAGCAATAGCGCGGAACAAGCGATATAGAGGCACGATCGGCCTAAGCGTTATCACGTAAAATTATCGTCCGTAAACCGACTTTACAGACAACCCTTTTTTTTATTAAACCTTCGATAAAAGCTGATAATCTTCAAACAGCTGAACATTTTTCTTGAATCATAGCTACACTCTCGATCAAGTCACCTTTCAAACAAACAAAAAAATACTTAATCAAAATCGGTTCAGCCGTTTGGAAGCTACGATGCCACAGACAGACACACGTTCACACACACGTTAAACTTATAACACTCCTATTTTTGCGTATTTTATTTTATTTTATACTTGTTTGCGTTGACGTCCGACGTCCTACTGCCAAGACAACAGAGATCGAACTGGATTATGCGGTGTACTAGTTGGAGCATAGAACCAACATTTAAAATGCTGTGTCTATCTTGATAAAGTACTGTGATACCGAGTTATGCACAACATGATAAAGTAAAGTTAGAAGCAGCATGCTTGGTAATTTGCTAAGTTCTCAAATGGCAATACCATTCTTATAATCCTCAGGAGAAAGAGCACTACATGAAGCTGTCGGTAGAGAAGCAGCGTCTGCGCATGTCGTGGGACATCGGAGACGGGGAGGGGCTGGTACTCCACCCCGAGGAGCTGTTACCCACACATGATGATGCGGACCATACTTCCTACAGGATTGAAATTGAAAGGTGAGCGTAAACTGTAGTCTAGCTATTGGTTGTAAGTATGGCAAACTTTTGTTTGTACGTAAGTTCCCATGAAAGATATTAAAAACTATTGACATCGTACCTACTATGTTTCAAAAAACCACAATACCACAAGTATCTGTTTCGTAGGATATGGAATACAGTCCACCTCAAAGTGGAGCGAGCTGGCGGGAACGCTGTGGTAGCCTCCAACAGCACAGGCAGCTCAGCGGTGAGCCTGCTCAGTACGCAGCTGTGGCTGGGCTGGCCTCACAGCGCCGCGGGTCTGCCAGGCTGCGTGCACGCCTTGTACAGTGACGACCTCACTGTGGGACTCTGGAACTTCCACCACCAGCCAAAGGAGGCCAAATGTTCAGGCTGTACACAAAGGTAGGACATATTATGGTTGACATACTAGACGTTATACCACAACTCGGCTGAACCAACTAATGATGTGACAGCATGTCAGCTCTAATGATGTGGTCGAAGATGGTAAACACCGAGCATCGAGTGGGAACTGGCTCAAAAGTATGGTACTGTCAGGTGCTTGGCGACAGAATTTCGACTTGAGGGTGGTAGTTATCCAGCCGAGCACTAGAAAGTGCCACCACTATGGGGCGGTTTCTTCACGATGATTTTCTGCACTGGCAGCTCTAGCTCATTGTTTGTTTGTTGTGGTCACCACTGTTGCGTGTAACACAGGGAATGAGGATTTAAGTTTGAAAAACTACATTTACTTTTTAGTCCAAACGTCCATTTCGTAGCACCGGTATCCTCTAGTTACGACTAACTCTAATGACTCTAACGCCTGAAGAATCAAGTTTTTTCTTATTGTGCCTTACGCCGTTGGCCTTGCGGCCTCTACAGCTTGACCGGACTGGAAGTTGTCGCTGTGTAAGCATTCCGAGGCCCCAGATGATTTGAAAAAACGGACGTCACGATGTGGAAAACAAACAAAAGCTCAGTGATTGCGTACACAGAAAGGTGGTACTAAACCGAAAAGAGCTCATTGTCGTCATTATAATGTAAATATGTGTTGGTTGTGGTTGGTGGTATATGTGTCTGTTGGTGTTCAGTGCTGGCCCCATACAAAAAAAATTGAGGGAGGAATACTAAAATCAAACATCTGTTTGATAGCCTATTCTCACAACCTAAGTAACACTCTGGACAATAGATAATTATAATACAGACAGTCATGAGGATCATAATTATGACTTCTGATACCAACTACAAGTTCAACTTACAACTTACAAGTTGTTCTCCTCCAGATGGTACGGCGTGTCGCTGGGCGGGTCAGGCTCGATGGCGTGGTTCAACGGGCGCGGGTACGCTGCGCTGCGTCGCTCGCAGCTGCGGCCTGCTGACCGCCGCCAGTTCAGCATCGCCTTCACCTTCCGCACGAGGGACGAGCACGCGCTGCTCTTCACAGCACGAGATACAGCTAACGTGAGTTATAACACACCCCAAGCGATGCACAAGACACCCTAAGCGGGAGATCAGTGTAGGTCTCATTCCCACTTAGAATTAGTGAGGAGATTTTGGCTTGATTTTCCTACCAGGGTAAAGAGTTCGTAGAGACTTTGAACTAACTTGCCTCTATTGGTGTTATTCCAGAACCGTTCAGTATCCGTGATCCTGCGGGAGTGCCGGGTGGAGTTCCTTGTGGAGTACTCTGGGTCGGTGCTGCGCATCGCGGCAGGCGGGCGGCACTGCGACGGGCGCGCCGCCCACGTGCAGGCCATCCGAGTCTTCGCACATAACAAGCTCGAGAAAGGTACTGTGGACTGTACAAGGAGACAGTTTGCGTTCTCGGCTGTCGGTTGGAAGTACGCGAACGAACGAGACCCAACGAGAGCGTCTAATATTACCTTTACACTCGCCTTACCCTTGACGTTTCGCTGACACCTTACAAGTCCTATTTTGACGGGATATCAATGCTCCGTGTCTACATCAAAGAAGAGTTATTCGAGTTTGGTGCAGAACCACACAAATAAATTAAATTAAACAGTTTATAAATGGCTGTACCTATACACGTCATGGAGACTACATCGCCACGAACCTAGTTCCATCCATCCATCCATCCGTTTTGGTAAATGCACGATATCCCTGAGTG
Source organism: Agriopis aurantiaria (assembly GCA_914767915.1). Classification (NCBI taxonomy): domain Eukaryota; kingdom Metazoa; phylum Arthropoda; class Insecta; order Lepidoptera; family Geometridae; genus Agriopis; species Agriopis aurantiaria. The sequence continues at coordinate 1,070,662 of OU611982.1, forward strand.
CGCCCTGTCCCCAGGCAGCCTGCGTGTCAACGGTGAAGAGACTCTCGGCTCTCCGTCCCCGCCCGTGCAGTCAGCTGCCGCCCTCCCCGACCTGTCCGGAGCCGTGTACAGCGTGGGAGGAGCTCCCCCCGGCGGAGCACCCCCAGGGGGTCTGGCTCGAGTGCCGCCACTGCTGGGTTGCCTCGGAGCGCTGACCGTAGACAGAGAGGGGTACGATCTGCTGGACACGCCGACGCGGCACGGGATCGAGTCGAGGTGTGGAGGCAGGGTCAGTTTTAATATAATTTGTTTTCGTACAATTTTTTTTTTAAATCAAGGAATTATGAACTTGACTCTTCGTGCAATACTTGATTTAACCAAACCCTTTAAAAACAATATGAATAATATTAAGCTCAAGAAAGACAGTTATTTACTCTCAAAAATACGTAAGTAGGTATCTACTGTGCTAACTATATTGCATAGCTATGTTTTTATTTATTAATTTAAAAAAATGGTTTTATAATTATAGAATTTAGTCATTTAACAATAATAGGCATGATGACTAATATTTTTTATTACCTCATAAAAAAGCTGATCATAAATAGAGCCCATCAACTAAAACAAAATTAAAATTAGTTCAAAAATAAATAAGATATAAGCATTTTAATTTAATTTAACCCTATGAATGTGTTACGCACCGCATGTCAGCGTAAGCGAAAAGTGCTCGACGCGCGTTAGGCACCGGAGCGGTGCGTAAGGAAATTACCGCTATTCGTCAATTTATTCCCGCTCGAATGAACGTTCCAAAGACAATGTAAGTTCTTTCGCCTCTAGCTTACTTCAATCACTAGAGAATCGATGCATCCTTACCGTGTCAGGGGGGACCTATACTTTGTGAGTGGGTTTTCCCCGTTGAGACAGTGTTTGACAAACCGACATGGCGGAAACATAACGTAAAAATGGTTCGCGATAAAGTTTTAGTTTTTGAAGTGAATATTGCCTATTAGTGTCAAGTAGTTAGTGTAAAGTTGCGGAAATAGTGCTCCCTTGTTGTGAAAGTGGTGTGATAGTAATTTAATGTGAAAAAATAGCATATTATTATCAACAAGTGCGTGATGGCGCAAGAAAATTCAAGAATAATAATTGCATCACGAGATTCTGTGAGTATTTAATTTTTTTAAATTAATGGTGAGTACTTAGATATATAATCAATTGAAAATATCATACAACAATTCAAGACAATGAATAATATATATAATATATGAACATACAATGTCAAATTGATAGGAATTTTTTTTATTTTTATTTTACATCCAGTCAGTTTTCGAAAATTCGGTTGGTCTCTCGCATTTCTGCCAACCGCGGCTACTCAGCCTCTTGCGCGGTACGGGTTAATTTCATGCTAGACACAGAGCGCACTATACTGAGCCGTGACGTCACGGCTCAGGAGCGCCATACAAATGCTATACTAACACACGCTTTGCGAGAAAGGGATAGAACATCCCCTCTCCATTCCCACCTGAAACTTTAAATACTCATATCTCAGAGATTTATCAGCCAATTCAAATTATTTTTTCAGTGTGTGTAATGTATTTAGTTATATTCATCGCTAAGCCGGTTATTTGTAATAAATTAAACATTAGGAATCATGCCTATTATTTGGTTTTATAATAATAATAGGTTATAGAAAATCGACATCATTTATGATTGGAAAGGGTAATTTAATGTGAGTAGCGAAAGGCCTTTAACCTTTAGAAAATGTACCAAGAATAAAAAGTCGTATTTTTTCATGTAATCTGTTATCTCTCATCGTTCCCAGACGTTTCGCTCCGCAATCCTCGAAGGCGCAGGCTACATCGAGCTGCCGTCACCCGTGTACCGCCGCAAGGCAGCGCTAGGGCTCTCGTTCCGGACCGGCGCCCCTGACGGCTTGCTACTATACCGGGCGCCTTCCAACACCAATGATAATGAAGTTGACGATGAGGATGGAGATGATAAGCATTATTTGGCGCTGGTGATGAGCTCTGGTAAGTCTACGCTCCAGTGAAAAATCCTAGTATTCGAATGTTTTTTTATCTTTTTTAGGGTTCCGTACCTCAAAAGGAAAAAACGGAACCCTTATAGGATCACTTCGTTGTACGTCTGTCTGTCCGTCTGTCCGTCTGTCTGTCCGTCTGTCAAGACCCTTTTTCTCAAGAACGCGTAAAGGTATCAAGTTGAAATTTATGTTAAATACTTGGGTTTACGGTTTCTTTCGGCTGTAAAAAAATAAAAGTTGTAAGTCAACGCAATCAAAAGATATGAACGTTTATGTCGCATATTTTGCGATTTCACAGGGGAATCAAAACCTTTAGGGTACTTCCCGTTGACCCCTAGAATCATGAAATTTGGCAAAAGGCAAAGTCTCATAGCACATATATAGGAATAAATCTACAAGTGACAAATTTGTAGTTCATAATATCATTTAAAAATAATTATTTTACTATTACAAACTTACATTTTGTAGTTGGAATGTATAGAAGAACCTTATAGTCAACTACAAAGTTAAGTTTGTCTTTCAATATTTCAACTATAGTTTTTTTTTGGACTCGTGCTTTGAGGTTTCTGTCCAACGGAACCCTCAGAGCACGAGTCCTACTCGTACTTGTCCGGTTTTTTAATAGTAGATTGGATTGCGCTATGTACTATATATCGGATTTTTCCTTTTAAATAGGCATAAGGTAGGTTACCGTGGTTATCTGTGAACCTGTCTGTGAAATCGTAGCTCCCAAAAGACAGAACCGAATTTGATTTTGTTAAAAAAATATTGTTTGTATGGTGACTTGATCAGCGTTTTCTTAGCTGTGTCCACTTTGAATATTATCAGCTCTTTGATCTTGTTTTTTTTTAAATGACAAATTTATGTGAATCTTTAATAAAAGCTCAGCACATTTCCAGGTGAGCTGGAGGTCGTAGCAGCGGCTGGCAAGGGAGAGCTGCGGCTGCGAACCAACGGGACCAGGTTCGATGACGAGCGGCTCCACACCGTCAGACTCGTGCGGGCACATAAACAGGTGAGATGGAACAAAATAACACTTTCTTGAACCCTCGTAGTGTTCAAGGAGTCTAAGAAAGCGTTCTCTTTGAATAAAAGTATATTAAGAGATTCAAGAAAGTCATCTCTGCACTTCAAATTCAGTTACGATGCCAAAAACGTTGTGTCGTGTTCATTTTAAAATCAGCTGCAGCCTCGTTTGTGATCAGGGAAATCCAGGTATTCGTAACCGATCGCGTATTCATTTTGGCGCCAAACTTTGGGCAAATGCACGTTATGCGAAAAACCGTACAGAAGGAAAAGAAACTCGTGTGACACAAAGAGAATACAATAGGTGTGACCATAGGGTGTGACAGTGGACATTGTGACGTTCACTTTGACTGCGTGAAAGCTATCATATTTGTCAGAAGACCTTTAGGGTGGCGGGAAATTTGAAGGCCTGGCCACATAATTTTCCGTGGAGTTCGGGTTTAATTCCCGACCACCAGGACCAAACCAGGACTAGCATTGCGTAAGACGCCTTGCGACTCAATAGAGTGATGATATATAAAAGACAGTTGGCATGGAGAAGGACAGCCTTGCATTGGGCTAAGTGGTACACCTTGGGAGATATATTTAGATAAACCCTTAATTGTTCACACCACCAATTACATAATGGGACACAAATAGTTAAAAACATAATAAGAGACATAATCATCCACTACTACTGTCTGAATGAGATGTAAGACGACCTCCCGACAGGTTTTCAGTTTCGGCTTTGGACCCGGTCAAGAGTCTCGAGTCTCGACCAATTAACATAACATAAAGTCAACCAACCAAGTATTAATTAACATAAAGTCAACCAAATCAAACCGTGTTTAGGTACTCATAGTTTGGATCTTGAAGCAAGTTTTGATCAAGTGAGATCTATGATGTTCAGAGCTGGCTATAGGTAGGTACTCGGCTTGTACTCGTAACAAAGAAAAAGCACCAGTTAAGAGAAATAAAAATTTGCGCTACTTTAATGAGAATTATTGTTCCAGCTAGAAATGTGGGTGGATGAAGAACAAGTATCAACCGGCACTCTCCCAGGCAACGCGTATCCACAGCGAGGGGGAGGAATGTACCTGGGAGGGGTAGAGGAAGGCGCGCGGGGGGGAGCGAAGCAAAGGAACATCCCGCTTGTTGGGTTCACTGGCACTGTTGCTGATCTCATCGTGGACTCACAGTAAGTTGACAACTTGCCAGGTACTACTTCAAGCGATTTGATTTTTTATGTATTAGTTCCGAAATTCTTGTCTATTTAGCCAGCCAGTGTCCCGTAAACTATTATAGAATTTTTCAGTAAATCATATCTCAAACAAGTCACAGTCAAATTCAATCAAAGTCTAAATCATGCTTTACCAGAAGAATTATAATTATTCGAAAAAAAGCCTCTAGCTTTTTTCGGATAAAAACTGATAGACTAGCAACTTTGCGCCGGTGTTCAAAACTAAGAAGCTTAGTCTGAACTAGGGATTATGTTTCGTTGCTGATGAGCCTCTCAGCACATTTCTTAAAGGACTCCAACGCCCCGAGTTGGTAGTTGGCTGATCCATCCCAAAGTGCGAGCAGTACTCTATGCACGACCGAGCATGTGCTTGGTACAAAGAATACCTAAGCAACTGTTCAGACGTGAATAACTGTCGCACCTTCGATAGCATATCCAGCATTTTGGCAGCCAATTGAGCCTTGTTCTCAATATTAGGAGCCAAAGTTGTGGGCTGAGGTCAGAGCAACGCCCAAGAATTCAAACCGGTCAGCCATCACAATGGAAAGTAGAAAGTAGACAGTTGGAATGGCGTCCTTTTGGCGGCGGTCTTATTACCAGGTTGCTGCGTTAAACTTTACCAATCGGGGATCTTAATAACTTGCGTTGTTCTTGTAATTGCAGGCTGATCGGCCTTGAAACAGCCGTGAAGTGGAGCAAGGCTCAGCTCGGGCGCGGGGAAGTGACCGCGAGCGCGCCGCACCGCGCCGAGCCTCGCGCTCTGCACGCGACACAGGACAACTCGGGCTGCACTAAAGTAAGTACACCTGCAAGTCCTGGAGACCTGGAGTCTATACTATAGGCCTTATGGCTACCTGTTTTAAGCGATTTTGTTTAGGTGATGGGAAATTTGCGCGACCACAAACCGTAGGTATCTCGGCGCAGATTTTCCGCACAAGGCCTGACCACAAATGCTTTAAGACTAACCAAATAAATAGATAAACAGCCATGTTTGAAAAACTACCTGGACCCATGACTAAATGACATGAAAATAATTTCAAGAGAAAGTTCAAACATTTCTTTGAGGCCAATCCGTTTTATTCAGTTAGTGGTTTCATGAATATGCATTGGACTGAATCTTTATTTTTGTACGAAAACAATAATTGACAAATTAACTTGTATTCAAATGAAATGGATGATACCTAGGGATATAATGGATAATGGATGATATAAAATTTTGTAAAAGTAGGTTATGTAGGTAGGTAGGTTGTGTAGGTAGGTTTGTATGACTGCCTTGAAATCTTTATTTTGTATTTTTATTAATTGGATAATTTTAGTTTTAAATTTATATAAATTAGCTTGAGTCTAATTTGTTTGTTGTCTTGAGTTCATACAAAAATCCATAGAAAAAAATCAGTCAAATTTTTTACCGAGTTTTCTCATTTTCGTACCGACCTGGAATTTTACTAACATGAAAAAAAAAATCACATCGTCCGGCCGTTCTCAAGTGATGCGCTAACATTGTATTTTTGTTTATATAGATTTGTTATGGTTTTTAAAATGAGAAAGTTTGTTTTCAGACGTCATCATACACTGTAGAAGCAGGCGCGGTGAAATTCGGCGACACGCCGTGGAGTTACGCCACGCTGAAGACGGCCAAACGGACGCGGGACCTGGCCGTCACGCTGCAGATACGGACCTACGCTAACGACGGACTCTTGCTACTTGTCCCGGTCAGTATTGGTCATATTTGAGGTTTGTCACGCCACGCTGAAGATGGCCAAACGGACGAGGGACGGCCGTCAGCTACAGATACGGGCGGTAGATTTAAGAGTTGTTTTTTTGACTGTAAAATCAAATTTCATCTGTTTCAGCGCTATCTGAAGCTACACAGGTTTTAACTATAGTGTTTTTATATACAGGGTTCAAAAAACAAGTCAAAGCACTACACAGCCCTGTTGGTGAGGGACGGCAGACTGCGGCTAGTCGTGAGAGGGAGGAAGAGGAAAGAACTCTCTCTCGCCGCCAACGTCACTGATGGGGTTTGGAGATCGGTGAGTTTACTTACAGTAAGGCCAACTTATCTGTATGTTGTTGGGGTGGCGACCCAACTACTGAACAAAACTGATAATATTCTGATACAATTTTAGTTTTCTTACACGGGCGTATATAACTAACAAGATCTGCTTCTACAAAGTTAAATTATTTCAAGAGTTAACTTTTTGGGACAATAAAAAAAGCACTCGCGTGACCGTCACGCTGAGGTACTCGTTCTGGTAGAAATCAGAAGCAATAATATAATATTGTAATTGATTCTTCACTTTTTTTTATTATTATTGGTGTGTTTCTGCGCAGGTGTCGGTGCGCGTGTCCCGCTCTCGGCTCGTGCTGTCGAGCGCAGGCGCGGCCAACAGTTCACGCGCGCCGCCCGTTGCGCGCGCGCAGCGTCTCTACGTGGGTGGCATCCCCGCGCCTCCCACCCTGCCTCACATACCGCAAGCTGTCAGTTACTCACTACCACAGACCTATATCTAAGCTCACTACTCTTCATACTAAAGGCGCTTGCAGACTATGCGTAGTACAAGTAGCAAGTACAAGTTGCTACTTTCATCGTCTGAATCGTTTTTTTGTGCAAGTGGCAGTGATAGCACTTCGCGCTGGTCCTTGCGCAACTGAAGCTTCGTTTCTCCGCGCTACTCACGCGACATCCACTGCGCATCGTTTATCTCATTCGAACACAAGCGCGAGTACATACTCGCATGTGAGTTGTGCGCGTCACCGCGCGATTGGCTATTTACGTTTGAACGCCTACTTGTACTTGCAAGCTCCTTCGCATGGTCTGCAACGGGCTTAACTTCTAACTAACAGTATCAACAAAATCTTGGAAGTTAATTTAACCTACTTCTTATTATTGTCGTATCGTTGATATACTTTTCAAGTACCTGTCTGTTTCAATACGTTTTGTACCTACATATCCAAGGAAAATCCACAATGTATGGGTAGTGGGCCGACTTCCTACTTTATATAGGTACATAAAATAATAAAGTTATATGATTATTTACGGGATATTTACCGTGGTAAGGTTGTGGAATGAGCGAATGTGTGGTCATATAACTTTAGTGAACAACCGTGATAGTTTAAAACAGTGTTTTATAAAATAATAATTTCGTAAGTTCAAGTATCAAATAAAATCCGTTTTTATTTTAATGTTAACGTTACAGATAATCCGAGTGGGCAGCTACCGCGGCTGCGTGCGCCGGGTCGTGGTGAACGGGCGCGCGGAGGACCTGGTGCGGGATGCGCACGCGCACCACGCCGTCGGACAGTGCTTCCCCAGCGTAGAGCGGGGCGCTTACTTCGGAGGTCAGATATAATCATCATAAGACGTCCACTGCTGAACATACGTCTCTCCCTTAACACGCCACTGAACGACAGCCTGCCATCTGCATCCACTGGATGCCCGCGACTCTCACGATGTCGTCGGTCCATTTACTGGGAGGCCTATACCTACTCTGCGTCTTCCGGTTCGTGGTCTCCACTCTCGAGACAATTTTATCGTGTGTACCTATTTTACATTATTTCCTGACGTTTAGAAACTTTACAGTGTTTGTGGTCACATGTAAACTAGATGATGGATATCTATAATGTTATGAAATTAGTTACAATACCGTCAATGTCACCCGTGTGCTGTGTGCGTGTGAGGATGATGATGATGAATGGCTTCCCGATGATGTCGAACATTATATTTAAAGCAAGGGCCAATCAAGCTTTCTACGACATTGAAAAATAATATACCTACCTAAGTCTTTAATCGTGACATCCTAAATGTATGGTACCTATTCTTAGATTTTACCTACTATCATTAATTGAGTAGAAACTTTATACCTTTCTATATCTCAAATTTTTATTGGCATATTATTTTTATTTACTGAATAATAATAAGAACGGCTAACGCCACTTATACAATTATTATCTAATTTACATTATTACAAATTATAAAATTAGACCAATGTATACAATGCACAGCGCAGCGTAGGACGTCCACCCACAATGATGGACAGACTACCTAAAAGAGACCGCAGGGAAACGCTGGATGCAGGCCGCTTCCAACCGGCCCTTTTGGAGATCGATGGGGGAGGCCCAAATTCAAATTCAAATTGTTTATTTCAAGTAACCATGGACTTAGCAATATTCGGACAAAGAATTAAGTATAAAAATAATTGTAAAAATGTCAGTGGAAAGTCAAAATAAAATTAACACAACATACAATGTCCAGCAGTCTGCAGTGGACGTCCTATGGCTGAAATGATGATGACGATGATGATGATACAATGCACATATTATTATAAATTACATATTAATTATATCTGATATAGTAAATATGTACCGATTATATAAATAAATGAGTAGAAGTATGAATAGTAGCGAGTAGGTAAAATCTCGGGTAATAGGTATTAGCTGTCAAATAATTATGTTAACATGAGTGAGTGTATTGTCCGCAGGTGACGGTCATGCGACGTGGTCGAGCTCGTGGGGCGGGGCCCGCGAGGCGGTGGAGGTCTCCGTGCGGTTCCGCAGCACCGCGCCCAGCGGCGTGCTGCTCGCCGCCAGCGGGCTGCTGCTCGAGCTCAGCGACGGCGCGGTACGTACCTGTACAGTTATATGTGGAGCAGGCATTTTCCAGAACCAGGTCAATCATTTATATCAATTTGCCGTCAACACACCCGGTCTCCTCCAGGACGGCCAGCAGCTTGCTGACGCCGGCGCAAGCTTCACGGAGCGTCCTCTCTGACCCGAGGATGTTGTCTCGTTGTTCCGCCACAACACTCCAGCAGCAACTGAACGTCCGTTTGCATGCACCCTCTGACTACTGGACTGAGAGAGGAGGAACTTTCTAATTGTTTTCATAGCACCGCGGCCAGCACGTGCGACAGGGCGTCAGTCGGGTCAGCTAGTACTTTTTAAGTTTCATTCACATTATCGAATCTTTACAATGATCATGAAACCACTACAATTAATTTATTTTACGCCACCATTTATACTCCAAAAATTAGCTCTAGCTACTTATCCGAAACCTGTCGGAAGAGATCGCTCTTAGCGAGATGGCCGCCTTTTGTACATCTGTTTAATGTATTCTTTATTGTCTCTAAATCTGTTTAATGTATGCGGTCTTTAAGTAAAGTCCTTTCTATGGTGTCAATGTACAATATTCTCCGTTCACAGGTGGTTCTGTCGCGGCAGTCTCCGGCCGGTGGCGAGCGCTCCAAGGTGTCGAGCCGCGGCGACGGCGGCGTGTGCTCGGGCGCGTGGCACCGCGTGCGCGCGCGGGTCCACGGCGCCGCCTCCATGTCCTTGCAGCTGGACGATGGACCCGTGCTGAAGGACCTGCCCACCAACTCGCTGCTGGAGGACGCCACGGACGCGCCACTCAGCAACACGCCGCTCTATATCGGGGGGATTCCAGGTAACGTAAAGTCATCTGGGCAATAGACTGAACTAAGCTCTCAAAACAAATTCAGTTATACTCTAAGAAGCTTATCGACGAGAAGCCAGATCCTAGATTGCACCGGAAACCAAACTATTCAAAAACTTCAAAAAATCTCCATACTTACCTACTCAATAACGGTGTTGTATAGAAATATTTGCATGTTATTTTAAGTCCACGAAACCATTTACCTAACTAAAGATTTTATACTCTTAATGTTATCAGAAAGTTCAGAAACATAGTTTTTACCACATAAATAGCAATTTGTTATTTAATCTGTAGTAAAGCTGCCTCGCTAAGCAAGGCCATTCCTACACAGATCTACTGGATTTTCCTTACAAGATATAAAACATGGGTTTGCTTCCTTTACAACACTACCTATTTATTTTTTATTTTTAGGTCAAGTGCCTTTATTAACTATACAAAATACAAGCTAAATTAACACTATAAATACATTACCGTACGAAACGCATTAATTCCACATAATATATTGTGCGAACTGCTAGTCTGTGGAATGCGCTGCCTGAATGGATGTTCCCCGATGGTTACAATCTGGATATCTTCAAATCACGAGTGAATCGGTTTCTTCTAGGCAAGCGTGCTCCAACGTAGACCGCATCATCGCTTAACATCAGGCGTGAAGGTGATCAAACGCAAGCCTATTAATTATATGAAAAAAAATATATATTGCCTACTTCATATTGTAAAAAACAGATCACAATCCACATGCCTCTTATTTTTCCTCATTAATTATAATATGTGTCCCATAGTGATGGGGTTATGACTCTTCTCTCTCTATTATATATGACTCTTACTATCCGACTTATTCACTCTATCCGATCTCTATCTTTCTTCACTTGATTTTCTTAAAGCTGTCCGTTATTTTCCAGAGGGTGTGATTGATACGTCAGACGGTGGCAAGGCGTACTTTAAGGGTTGCATCCGAGACGTCGTTATAGGAGGACAATCTAAGGACTGGACCAAGATGGACGCGTTACACAATGTGCTGCTGGACTCCTGTCCGATACAGTAGTGTTGTGGTAACCCTACAGAACTATCCACAAAGTGCTGCTGGACTCCTGTTCGATACAGTAGTGTTGTGATAACCCTACAGAACTATCCATAATGTGCTGCTGGACTCCTGTCCGATACAGTAGTGTTGTGATACAGAACTATCCATAATGTGCTGCTGGACTCCTGTCCGATACAGTAGTGTTGTGGTAACCATACAGAACTATTCACAATGTGCTGCTGGACTGCTGCTTGATACAGTAGTGTTGTGGTAACCATACAGAACTCTCCACAATTTACTGCTGGAGTCCTGTCATATACAGTGGTGTGATACTAATAATTAAAATAACGGTTTAAACTCACGTTCACTTAATAATGAATACCTACTCACGCGAGTTTTTGAGAGAACGTTAAAGAACTCTCCACAATGTGCTGCTGGACTCCTGTCCGACACAGTAGTGTTGTGGTAACCCTACATAACTATTCACAATGTGCTGCTGGACTCCTGTCCGACACAGTAGTGTTGTGGTAACCCTACATAACTATTCACAATGTGCTGCTGGACTCCTGTCCGACACAGTAGTGTTGTGGTAACCCTACATAACTATTCACAATGTGCTGCTGGACTCCTGTCCGACACAGTAGTGTTGTGGTAACCCTACATAACTATTCACAATGTGCTGCTGGACTCCTGTCCGACACAGTAGTGTTGTGGTAACCCTACATAACTATTCACAATGTGCAGCTGGACTCCTGTCCGACACAGTAGTGTTGTGGTAGCCCTACATAACTATTCACAATGTGCAGCTGGACTCCTGTCCGACACAGTAGTGTTGTGGTAGCCCTACATAACTATTCACAATGTGCTGCTGGACTCCTGTCCGACACAGTAGTGTTGTGGTAACCCTACATAACTATTCACAATGTGCTGCTGGACTCCTGTCCGACACAGTAGTGTTGTGGTAACCCTACATAACTATTCACAATGTGCAGCTGGACTCCTGTCCGACACAGTAGTGTTGTGGTAGCCCTACATAACTATTCACAATGTGCAGCTGGACTCCTGTCCGACACAGTAGTGTTGTGGTAACCCTACATAACTATTCACAATGTGCAGCTGGACTCCTGTCCGACACAGTAGTGTTGTGGTAACCCTACATAACTATTCACAATGTGCTGCTGGACTCCTGTCCGACACAGTAGTGTTGTGGTAACCCTACATAACTATTCACAATGTGCAGCTGGACTCCTGTCCGACACAGTAGTGTTGTGGTAGCCCTACATAACTATTCACAATGTGCAGCTGGACTCCTGTCCGACACAGTAGTGTTGTGGTAACCCTACATAACTATTCACAATGTGCAGCTGGACTCCTGTCCGACACAGTAGTGTTGTGGTAGCCCTACATAACTATTCACAATGTGCTGCTGGACTCCTGTCCGACACAGTAGTGTTGTGGTAACCCTACATAACTATTCACAATGTGCTGCTGGACTCCTGTCCGACACAGTAGTAGTGAAACTGAAGAACAATTATATTATGCGTGTGTATCCCTAAGCAGTTGCAAATGAGACTTCATATCAAGGTGGCCAAGTGACTTTAAGTGAGGAAAACTTTTAATTAGTATTCCCGCTGTGCCTTGTTTACTGTTATGATTACCAAGATGTGCCATCCAGACAGAAGTTATCGGAGTAACAAAAGTACCTACATAATAACTTTAAAATAATAGAATAGTATTTTTAATTACGTATCTCCCATTTTAATTCATAACTACGTGTGCGTAGTTTCAGAAATCTTAGAGACATGGAAAATTCATATTGTTTTGGTGAGCATGTAGGTTTAGCCATAAGAGAAACTCTTTGAAAATGCGTGTTCTTGCCTTAAGTTTAGAAAAATTATGTTTGCATTCTACCTTCACTCAAGAGTTAGTTTACCTACCTAAACATATACCATATTTCAAATGTCTCAATGCAGACCTAAGGTACGTACTTAGCCACTGGGTCGGAATCGGAGCGTACGCACCGTACGGATTTGTTGCTTTGTATTGAGTTCTATGGCGCAGATTTGCCGATCCAGTGCACACAATACCATAGAATACAATACAAAGCAACAAATCCGTACGCCCCGTACGCAACGATTCCGACCCGTGGACGCGTACCTGTAGCTAGGGTCGGTTCTTACGGACGCAGGCGAAACGAAACGCATCGATAATACAAAATGTTATAAACATAGCATAATTACCGCTATTTCCACAATATAATGCACAAATTTCAACCGAGAAAAAAAGCGACATGCAAATGTAAGCGGTCTGTGCGCGTCATCATGCGCACTGACACGTTCAGACAGCTATAGAGAAATTGGCAACTGCTAGCTCATGTTTCAGCCTGAAACAAATACGCGTGAATTGGTGCGTATTCATCAGACTTGTGAAAATTTTGACGCTTCGGTTCGCTGTCAGTAGGAACCGACCCTAACAACAATAAACCACTAAGAAAGCTTCATACTCATGCTCGATCCAAGCATTTATTTGCTTTGACAACTGCAATAACATTGTAAATTAATATCGTAGTGCCAGGCATTCTAAATCAGAGGCTATGTAAATATACATGTAACGTTTACTTATTAGTTTTATGGCATCACATTATTTTTACTCTATGAACAAAGTATACATGGAAAAATAACAATAATTGTTTATTTCTTGTCATTTCTTATGACAGTCCATATAAAATAAAATAAAAAATAAGGCCCGTTACATAGTAGTCCCATGGGATCTAGAGAGAAAAAAATCACTATAGATCCAGTATGGATCTTAGCATGGATCTATCGAGAATGATCCAGTCCCACGTGGTTGACAACAACGTATCGTCTTTCTTTCTCGCTCTCGTCTCACGGGCAATCTATCTTTCTTTGTCTGCAGTTGACACCTTCACTGGACACTGCAACCCAGATCTGTGCTGCAACCAACATATCAAAGAACCAAGTGGAAAGCTGTACCTACCTAATACTAAACAATAAATTTACAGACATATGACGTGGCCACCATCGAGATACATAGTCACAATCTCCAAGTGAAAACAGTCAAAAATCGTCCAAGCGACGTTTTACATAGCTAGACATGAAATATGATTATAGTTCACAATGCCACATTTACAGACGTTATGTCGCTTGCAGTATTCAACGTCGCTTGTCCGCTATGTCATCGTAGCGCTGCTGGCATCGCGCGGCGTTGTAGTCGGATCGCGGTTGCTTTACAACTAACCAAAAAGTCGGCGCAATGCGTAGCGTTATAATCTATACTAATATTATCAAGAGGAATGATTTGATTGTTTGTTTGTTTGTTTACATTGAATAGGCTCCGAAACTACTGAACAGATTTGAAAAATTCTTTCACTGTTGGGAAGCTACACTATCCCCGGGTGACATAAGCTATAATCTATACCCGTGCGAACACAGAAGAGAAAATGCGTGCGAAGCTGAGGCGGACCGCTAGTGTGTTATAATTCTATATGTACCTTGTTCATAGTTTTTACACACTAATACTCATGTAAATAGAGTACCTACTTAACTACACCAGTATTTGTCATTCGTATGTTTAAGCATTTGTACTTAGTTTGTAAATAATAGTTGCTAGAGATAGGTAAATATATTTTTGTTATAGAACCATTTCAAAAAGGATGTAACTACAGGGGCGGATCCAGAATTTCATTTTGGGGGGGTTATTCTGGATTTCATTTTGGGGGGAAGGCCATTCTGACAAGGTTCGAAGGAATCAAATCGAAAAATTGAGTCGAATGTATTGAATAGGCATAATGACTATTTTTTTTATTACCTCATAAAAAAGCTGATCATAGGTAGAGCACATCAACAAAAACAAAATTAAAATTAGTTCAAAAATAAATAAGATATAAGCATTTTAATTTCATGCTAGACAGAGAGCGCACTATACTGAGCCGTGACGTCACGGCTCAGTAGTGCCATACAAATGCTATACTAACAAACGCTTTGCGAGAAAGGGGTAGAACATCCCCTCTCTATCCCCACTTAAAACTTTAAATACTCATATATCTCAGAGATTTATCAGCCAATTCAAATTATTTTTTCAGTGTGTGTAATGTATTTAGTTGTATTCATCGCTAAGCCGGTTATTTGTAATAAATTAAACATTAGGAATCATGCCTATTGCTAGGTGTTTTGGGGGGGCATGGCCCTCATCCCCCTGGATCCGCCAATGTGTAACTAAGCCCGATACAAGAGAAATCTTCAATTTATATATTTCGCTATCTAAAGTTTTAGATGCCGGCAAATATTTTGAAAATTTAATCGGTTTTTTGGTGGACCTTTTGGCAGTTTGGTCCTTTGCCGTTCATTTGGAAAGCTCGAGTTCTCGCGCTTGGTGATATTGTGTTGATTTTATATAAGTACGTGCACCAACTTTTCCTCTTCCACGCCGCATAATGTTCAAGATGTTTGCCGATCACAAAACCCATAGCTTGGAATCGAAAAATGTTTTGTAGGTATCTCGTGATTTATTTAACATATTGTTCTGATTACCTCTTACATTGAAACCACTTTGTCCTCACTTTAAGACAACTGCATTTACCTAAATAGTCATTAGATATACCTACATCTACTTTGTAGACTAATAGCCCTAACAAATGTATGGATTTGGTTGACGAACCGCCGTCCAACCAAAGGGAGGGAAAGAGAAAATTGTATCTTTCTCTCTCGTTGGTTGGGTGGCGGTCCGTCAACCAAGTCTTCGTCTGTTAGCTACTTTAGATATGTACGCACTGACTAAGGTAGGATAAATATGTTTACTACGTACATTACAAATATACCGGGAGTAAACCAGGACGGGACCGGGTTACCGGGAGTAAGGGAAACTATTCCGAAGTCAAAACGCTATTATAATAGACTATCTAAACACAATGGAATACCAATAACCATTTGCCTTATATGTTTGTTTTTGTGGTTTAGAAAGTTGCTAACCAGCAGTGCAAGTACCGTTCTTTATAGGTCGACAAATTTGACAGTTGAAATCGACAAATGCCATAGAATCGATCATAGCGAGTATATATTTATCAACTATAAAATTTGTCGATCGATAAGAAAGTTACTTGCACTGCAGCAATGTGAAGCGTACAAGCGTGCGCCCGACGCAGGTCGTTAGTTGACCTCTAGCGTCAGCTGATATTATATTGGCATTAGGTAAATTAAGAACATTAAAAAAACTATTTGTTTGTGGTATCATCAGCAATCAGCAGATGTGAGTGTTTCCCTTACAATACACTAGCTGCGCCCCGCGGTTGGGTCTACACAGTTTACGTACTTTAGCAACTTTTGACGGCCGCGGAAAGTCCGTCTCCGCTGCCCCATAGACAACTATACTTTGTCTCGAACAGTGCGTGCGGCTATTTATATTGTTGTAAATATAAAACTAGGTTTACAGCTTTAATAGTTAACAAGCATTTGATACTGTCACAAAGTAATTTATTTTGTAAACTCGTGTTCAGTAGAATAATAATTTTGTACAAAGATTTTTCACTGTAAATAATAATGTACTTATTTATTTTAATAGACTTTTGTAAAAATAAAACTAATAATGGCAATAAAAAACATTTATTTTTATTTCACTTACGTCACACTTCTTGATTCAGAAAACGTGATACTACCTTCAACATCCTCGAATATTTCAAGTAATTTTAAAGCTGTTGCTGACCCTGCGAAGTAGATTGCAAGTACAAGTAACAAGTAGGCGTTCAAACGTATAGTAGCCACTCGCGCAGTGACGCGCACAACTCGCGTGCGAGTACGTACTCGCGCGAATGTTCGAACGAGACGAACAATGCGCAGTGGGCGTGGCACGAGTAGCGCGGGGAAACGAAGCTTCACTTGCGCTAGTACCAGCGCGAAGTGCCAAGCACTCGCTGCCACTTGAACTAAGCACACCTTTGCAGACGATGCGTGGTAGGCACTTGCAACTTGTACTACGCATGATCTGCAAGCGCCTTTAGGTTTAGATTTACTATACTAAAACGAATGTTAATAAGGGCTAATTCAGACCGTGAACAGTTTCAGTCTCAAAATGTTTTTTTTTCCGTTTAGATTTAGCGAAAGTTCACTGCCATCTCAGTGTGAATTGGCCTTATGGGTGATATCACATTTTCTGGTCTTACTCAAAGAGGAACAATTCTAACTATCCATTGTACGACTGACTCGAAACTCGAGTAATACATTGGTATATATTATGAAACTGCACATTATGCTGGAAGAAGTAAGATAATCAAAATAGATTAGTTCATTTATTACATGACATTACAATGTATGCTCTCCGAGAATTAAATTAAAAAAACAAGAACTAATTGACTTATTTTGAGGAAATGGTAAATGGATATATTGTTAAATGCTGGCGAAGATAAACTGCGTTTGTAATGGCGTCAGCTTACAACAAAATAAACTGTATCAAATGTTTTAATTTTTAAGAATAAAATTACAATCTTTCCAGGCAGCCGTACAACGGCCGCACACCTAATTCAAAATACAACTCCTTTGCCTACGATTTTTGCTGTTTTTCC
Source organism: Agriopis aurantiaria (assembly GCA_914767915.1). Taxonomy (NCBI): domain Eukaryota; kingdom Metazoa; phylum Arthropoda; class Insecta; order Lepidoptera; family Geometridae; genus Agriopis; species Agriopis aurantiaria. The sequence goes on from OU611982.1 coordinate 1,087,974, forward strand.
ATAATTTTACGCGCATTTTTGACACAAGAAACTAAGATTTTGTAACATTGCTACAATCAACCACCATTGCCACATTTCTATTATTTTATTTTTTACTCTGGCAACATAGAAACTTACAAGTTGCCATAATCAATAATCTACATGTCCGATATTAGGGATGAATGACAATTAGAAAAAAAAATCAAAAAGAATCAAAATACGTTCTATATTGTTATAAAATCAAATTAAAATAATAATAATGAAATTGTCTAATATGACTTTTACGCTTACATTAAGTTAACACTCATCTTTTTGGCCGCTCTGCTCAAGCGTCGCAATGGCAAATGTTGTCACCGGGACATACAAAGGAAAGGAGGCGAGGGTTATAACAACTCAGATCGGCCAAAAAAATTGGCACGAACTCTATAATGTAGTACAATTATATTCTCCGAACTGATAAAGCGTACTTTTGTCCGTACGTTCGACGAACTAGAATTATTATTGGTTTATATATAGACTACTCGTCTCGCTCTAAAAATTCAGCAAACAGTAGAGGAGAAAATAACTCTACTATGGTGTAATAGAATACTAAAAAAACTGCGTTAGATAACAGCTACCTATATACTACGGGAGTTTTTTACATTCAAACATAGGTGTTCTATATAAAATGATATGGAATATTTATTTAAAATCGCGTTATACATACTTATAACGGACATATTTATATGCAGAATAATATCTTTGGACAAAACAAATCACAATAAAAAAATACAAAAATCAATAAAATTGCAAATTAACTATCCCACTAAAATTCTTTAATTGTTTTATTCTGTAGTTTTCACAACTTGCTGAATGAGATATAATCCCACACTATATATTATTATAAACATATTTTACTATCGTCTCGAGACAACGAAATTAATATAAATCACTGCACTGAAATTTTACATTACAATTTAGCAATTATTTTTTTTCTATAATTTTCTGGGACAATAATTCAAAACTGGCAAAATCCTAAACCATGTCTCAGCCATGTTTTTAAACCATGTCTCAGCCATGTTTTTAAATCGAAAAATGTCGAAGATTCAATAGCGTTCATGCTGTTAATAGCTTAAATCCTTGAGCAATTTTTTTTTCCTATCTACCCTCATAAAAATCAAAACGTCCCCGAGATACAATACCAATAATTATTTAATAATGAAGATGTTAAATTTAATTTATCAATAATTACATTGATGGTTGAATGAGAATGGACAAGATGGCGGATGGCGGGTCTCAGACCAAACTATACATGAGGCAACGAATAACTGTAACCAGTTCCTATAATTTTATACTTTCTACCTCCTTTGCAGAAACCAGTTACCTGAAATTAATAAAAACTAATTAAAATTGTTATTTAGATAAAGACAATCTTAGCTCTATTGTTAGCTTATTCGCCAAAGAACCAGAGTCACTGACATAGCTGGTAAAATTTGCAAGTTGAAGTGGCAATGGGCAGGACACATCGCTGGAAGAACCGATAACCGATGGGGAAGAAAGGTTCTTGAGTGGAGACCACGAACCGGAAGACGCAGCGTAGGTAGGAATCCCACTAGATGGACCGACGACATTGTGAGTCGCTGGCATCCAGTGGATGCAAAAGGCAGGCTGATGTTCAGCAGTGGACGTCTTCTAGCTGATGATGAATCTTAGTTCACCATTCTTCGATACAAATAAAACCCACTTACCTATAAAATCCACTCTCATTGGTTCATTGCTAGGCGCGGCTAACCGTAACCTGTTTTTTATATTTTTCACGAAAACCCCCTTGGTTTGACTTGAGATAGCAGATAAGAACGCTCTGTCTCAAGTCACCTCGAGATCATTCAAACAAGGTAGATATGTTAAGGTGGCGTAGCGGGTGCGAACGCATCCAGTCTAAATGAGTCTGGATGTCTTTACTCGAGCTCACTCTTCAAACGACCTTGCCGCCCATTATTTGCATGTGGACTATTATGCTGCAAAAGTTTATTAGTGTGTGAAAAATGAGTAAGTGAGCGGAACTTACAATTTTTGCGTTATAGTGAAAAAATGAAAAAACGAACGATAATTATTGTACTACTGCATACACTCCCCCTTGTTTGAATGATCCGAGGTCGGAACAAAGATCACATAATGCGGTATCTGTAGGAGGTAATCTGTGGCGAGCCCCAGCGGAGTGGGTGTATGGTTCCCTCACCTGCCTACATGGAGAGGTACCCGCGCGCGTTGCTGCGGCGGCGGCCCACCAGGTACGCCACCAGCACCACCAGCACGAGCCCGCCCAGCGCGCACCCCACCGCGATCGGCACCGCGTCCGGCACGTCGCCGCCGCACTCGCGAGCTGGAATCACATACAATCATATACCATTACAGTCATATTGGAGAATACTGTCTAATTTAACTATACATATTTGCTAGCGGAACACTGATTAATTGTTGGTAGAAGGTATGAGGGTGTAACTGAAGAATGGTTGCTTGAAGGGATGGGGGTAACTGAAGAATTGTTGCTAGGAAGGGATAGGGATAACTGAAGAATTGGTGCTTGAAAGGATGGGGCGAAAATTAAGAATTGTTGCTTACAAGGATGGGGCGAAACTGAAGAATTGTTGTTTGAAAGGATGGGGCGAAAATGAAGAATTGTTGCTTGTAAGGATGGGGCGAAAATGAAGAAGTATTGCTTGAAGGGAAGGGCGTCACTAGATTATTACTAATATAAAAATGTTCAACAAATTCTACAAAATAATTCAGCACAACTTTTAAAGTTTTGCATACGGGCATAAAAGTGAGTTAATAGATTCTTAAAGGGACAGCAACGTCGTTGTGATGCCTCTGGTGTTACAAGTATCCATAGGCGATGGTGCCTGGCTTACCATCAGGCAGCCCGTCCGCTTGTTTGCCAACTTGACATAATAAAAATATATAAATTCCATTAAAACAAAATAATGGCATCATTTCTTAATCGCGTTTTTTTCTCCATAACTAATTTAAAAGGCACTGAAAGCATGTATTGAAACAACAAGCAGATAAAAGTAGCAACTACAAGTTGCTACTACGCATCGTCTGCATCGTTATGCTTAGTGCAAGTGGCAGTGGTAGTGGTTAGTAGTATAAAACCAAAATGACTCATCTACGAAGCAGACGTTCAGCAGATAGATTCCGGCAAACCGAGTTTGAAAGTTTATATAAAAACACAGGGTTACGAAGTCGCGGGCAAAAGCTACGATATATAATAGTAGAAGCTTAAATGAGATCAAATTGCAAAAAAAAAAATGAAAACTGGTCGATCGCACGACGACCTGTTGGGTGCAGCCACTATTATGACAAATCAGTTCATTTACATACAACGATCGACAAACTAGCTTTACCAGAATTATAAGCAGAAAAATAAAAACATAAATTGAATTGTAGATCTAAACAACAGTCGCGATCACGTCACGCTAAATATGTAAAACTGTTTGTCAAAATGTTAGTATTATTAGTACCTAGCTTTTAACATGCTTTTAATTTTATTCCTGCGTCAGACTTCCACCGCACATCCCGAACCCCCAAAAAAGCTCACCCCCACATCTAGCAAAGCTGAAAATTCCACACCGTTCGATATTTCCGGTGTTTCCAAGGTGTGGAATGTCCTTCCCCCAAAGGTCTTTCCGCCGAGCTTCAACATGAAATAATTTCAAAAAGGGTATCTACAACTACCTCTCCGGGCTGTCAAAGCACCGTCAACACCGCTAGTGTTGCAGGCGTCCATAGGCGGCGGTTTCTGCTTACCATCAGGCGGACCGCATGCTTGTTTGCAGTTTTTTTTTTTAGTGTGCTGTGAGAGCTGCTGGCTCGTTGTTGCTATCACGTCTGGCGCGGATATCGCGAGCTGATTACCTCGTTATCGCGCGAACGTGGTTTCAGCACGCTCTTTGTTCACATACATGGTTTTAGGTCATATTTTTTAGGGTTCCGTACCCAAAGAATGATAACGGGACCTTATAACAAAGCCTACTCTGTCCGTCCTACCATTTAACGGCTATATAATTCGAACCGAATGATAGCCAGTTGAAATTTTCGCAGAATATGTAATGTTACGGCGAATTAACTAGTTCAGTTCAGTATTTTTATTTCAATTGGGTACAAATACAAGTACACTTTCGAAAGGTAAAAATTAAACATTAAAAGTATGTACTTACATAGTCTAAACGAAAACAGGAATACTTGTACATACAATACAATACAACTTTATTACACACCGAAAATACAAATGAAACTTAAAGTAACATAAAAACAAATAAACGGCAGTATAATGGGCGGCCTTATCGCCTAAAGCGATTTCTTCCAGGCAACCTTTGGATGGACAGGACTAAAGAAGTTGAAAAACGGTCGGTGGTGCACATAAAATATAAATAAATAATATATACATACATATATACACTAAATACGCAATGCTGAATACATGCCATAAATATTATAAATAAAATACATAATATATATACGTACCAATTAACACGAAGAAAAATAATGTGTATAGACTTGATTCTTAAAAATAGGAAGAGATTTGGCCTGCCTGATAGAAACAGGCAGCGCATTCCACAGTAGGACAGCTTGAAAAGTGAAGGACTTACAGTAGGAAAGATTGACGTGAGAAGAAGGAGGAATTTTTAGCTGGAGGGCACGACAGGATCGCAAAGTACTGGAATGAGCTTGAATAAATTCAAAGCGCTCCTTTAAGTATAAAGGGATATTGGGATTAAACAGAATTTTATAGACAAAGGAGAGGACATGAGAATTACGGCGAAGGCGGATAGGTAACCATTTGAGCTTTTGGCGGAATTCAGATACATGGTCATATTTGCGTAAACCAAATATGAACCGAATGCAGAAATTTTGTAAACGCTCGAGTTTGTCGAGTTGCTCTTCGGTTAAATCCAGATAGCAGGCGTCTGCGTAGTCTAATATTGGGAATAAGAGCGATTTCACGAGCGCAGTTTTAGTAGAAATAGGCAGAAAATTACGCAACCTTCTGAGTGATGCTGCAGAACCATAGATTTTTCTACTTACTTCAGCAATCTGAGAACACCAATTAAATTGCCTATCTATAGAAATTCCCAGGTTCTTAACTGTCTCGCTAATAAGGATAGGAATTCCGTCAAAAATCACTTGCGGAAGACGGGACCAGTCAATTTTAGAGATCATACGGGAGCTCCCTATAATAATTGTCTTAGTTTTGCTAGGATTCACTGTAAGGCCATATGATCTGCTCCAATCGCGTATACGCCTTAGATCTTCGTTTGTCGACTCAATTGCCTCGTGTAATAGACCTAATGGAGCTTGGGTATATATCTGCAAGTCATCTGCATAGAGGTGATAGGAAGAAGTAAGATGTTGTGATATTGAATTTATAAAAATTGCAAAAAGAAGGGGAGATAACACGCCGCCCTGAGGTACACCAGCAGAGATATTGCACCACAAAGAGTACGTATCATCAATACGAATGCGCTGCCGGCGTCCAAACAGGTAACTTTGAAACCAATCAATTGCCGTTGGAGATATGTTAAGAGAGCGAAGCAGTGCCAACAGGACGTCAAAGTCAACATTACTGAAAGCGTTACTAAAATCTAGTAGCGAAAGTACAGTCAGATGACAATGACCCATGCCATCCCTTATATCGTCTGTGATTTTCGTCAGAGCAGTTACAGTGCTGTGCCCAGTACGGAAACCAGATTGGAATGGATTAAGGAGACTATTTTTGATCAGGTAAGAGGATAATTGTTGGTGGACAAGCCGTTCTAATACTTTAGACAGGAAGGGAAGAATAGAAATTGGACGAAAATCAGAGCATGAATTAGGATTAGGTTTTTTGGGAAGGGGCGTTATTTGAGCTTCTTTCCATATTACTGGAAACGTGCCCGAGGAGATGGAAAAATTGAGAATATACTGGATGACATGGACAATTTCATCAAGTATGGGCATGATCATTTTCCGGCTAACAGCATCGCTACCGACAGCGTTAGAGGAAATTGACTGTATGCTCTTCTTAACATCACAATCAGCAAATTGAATAAAACTAAAAGAGTCATGGTCGGGAGGAGTAGTAGAAGAAAGGTATTTTAAGGTATCAGCCTTAACCGGTCCATCGACATTGGAAGAAGAGGAGAAATGCTGATTTAGCAAGTTAATGTCCAAAACTTTTGGATTAGTATCTTGACGAGATTTACCAACTCCCAGTGACCTAAGAAACTTCCAAACTTTTGCTGGGTCTTCATTTTTAACGGAATTATGGATATGTCGGCGTTGCGCGTCCCTACACGCTCTATTGCAGGCGTTGCGATGTTGTATATACCTCTCTTTGTTCTCGTCAGACTGGCGACATTTGAGCTTATGCTTTGCTACCAGTTTTTTATGCATCAGAGTTCGTATTTCATCATTAAGCCAAGGTGACGGCGCATGTTTCATTTTGACAGCATGGATGGGAGCGTGAATGTCGTATAGTTTGGTTAAAATACGATTAAACTCGATAATTTTCTCATCCATACTAACTGCGTTTATGACCTCAGACCAATCCAACTCCAGCGCATCTCTACGCAAGTTATCAATATTTATACTGTTAAAACTGCGCTGTAAAAGAATTTTAGGTTTAGCTTTAGGTGGTCGGACTTTATAGGAATTACAGACATACAGTAGGTATTATTTAAAATAATAATAACACTTTTTAAACGGTTTAACCTTATTTAAGCACAATACAAGCCAAAAACATGTTTAAATGCCATTGTCATGTCGAATGTAAGCATTGGGCTGAATGCATTCTATGTGAGGAGCCAAAAACATGTGGAGCCAACAGTGTCAGTCTCATTGAGTGAACAGGCGGTATGGCCTTGATGGCTTTAGCCTGCCCGATGGGCTAATAATTAAACAAAAAAAAAACTCACTGAATGACAGTAACAAATGGTAACAAAAATGACAGATGAGAAAATGAATGACTTGTTTACATACGACTTAAATTAATTTGCAATCTAAATATTCTACATTATTTTAGAAATTTAATATGAGAAGTACATAAGAACATAAGAAGTACATAAGAAGTAATAAGCCGGCCAAGTGCAAGTCGAGCTCGCGCAATGAGGGTTCCGAACCACCACAAAATATATTAATTATCAATTTTAAAAAACAGACATAACTATTTTTAACAGACTTCAAAATTTTTAAAATCTGGTGGCATTTTGATTCGGTGACAAAAGTAAACTACAAAACCTATCGTAACGTCAACAAACGTATTTTTGTATTAGCTCCAATGTAAAAAGAATGAGAATGAAGAGAGTTGGTCTAGTTGGTAGTGAACCTGCCTGCTGAGCTTGGGGCCGTGGGTTCGATTCCCACCTAGGACAAATATTTATGTGATGAACATTTGTATTTGTTCTATATCTGGTTGTTAATATCTATTTAAGTATGTATTTAAAATTATACATGTATGTATATCAGTCTCTGGCAGCCATATCACAAGATTTGCTTAGTTTGGTGTCAGATGACCGTGTGTGAAAAAATGTCCCGAATATTTATTTATTATTTATTAATATTCTTATGATTCATTAAAATCTTTGTAGGCGTTTATAGATAATTAGCTCTATTATCGGCTGTTTAAAATAATAATAATGTATACTCGTTAATCATTATTATAATTATACGTAAAGTTCATGCCAAAGACGGTTCTTTGGCGAGGTCTAAATTGTATAAATTTATTTCTTCGTTTATATATTTATTTTAATGCATAGGTTACTTTTTATAACGGTTCCTGTAGGATAGCGGATGAAATCGCGCGCTACTGCTAGTGTTTTTATAATTTTACTGTTTAAAGCATCACCACCATTTAAAGCTATTCATCATCATCATCATCATTTTAGCCGTACGACGTACACTACTGGACATGGGCCGCCCCCATCGATCTCCAAAAGGGCCGGATGGAAGCGGCCTGCATCCAGCGTTTCCCTGCGGTCTCTTTTAGGTCGTCTGTCCATCATGTGGATGGACGTCCTACGCTGCGTTACCGGTCCGTGGTCTCCATTCCAGAACCTTTCGGCCCCAGCCTACAGCTAAAAGCTATTACAATGACTGCATTATACGTATTTACTTGATAACATGTTATACTGGTATCGACATGCAGTTCACTGCAATATTGTAACTTTAACGTGTGTATTTGTTCTGTAAATACAGCTGGGATAATACAGATGCTTCGTCATGTTTCAAACGTTTGTAAGCAGTAAAGAAATATTTACTTTACTGCTTACAAACGTGCATGGCTCATTTATTCATTTGACGACCTTTTTTCTACATTTTGAAGCAAACACCACTTTATCTTACCTGGGGCCTTACGGACAACTGCTACTACAGGCACCTAATCCGCTCAGTTGGAAAATCACGCGACCGCAAACCTTATCGCGCCCAGATACGGTTTGCGGTCGCGTGATTTTCCAACTGAGCGGATTAGGTGCCTGTAATAGCAGTTGTCCGTAAGGCCCCTGTAGTGGTTCTTAAGGCGAGGTATTCCCACTTTTAAGCAACGCTTGTTACTACAGATGAACATAAGGCTTAATATATTGCATTAAAGTCGTATTTAGCGGATCAAAATCATGGCGCTTACACACAGTCGTGCGTTTCGCTACTTCAATTTTTGAGTTTTCTTATAATTATCGAAAAGTAAATGTAAAATGTACTTGTACGGTTCCCTCCATAATTATGTAATCTGTATATTAAGATATCGTAGACATCATTTCATAAATACGTATTTGAATTATTAAAAAATAAACACGGAAAACGATCAAATCATGTTTCTATCGAGCTAGTCCGTTAATCGTGGTTAGCGCTTTGCGGTTTCCTAAATTAAACATTCCATTTTGATGACACTATTTTTATAATTTTTAAGCTTACCACGAAAGTAACAAACAAACTAGAATGACCAAAATTGCTAAGACTCGCGTACCATTTTTACTGAATTAAAGAGCGCCCACAAAGCGCATCAAACGAGGTGAGGTACAAAATCGGGCCTGCTCCAGTATAAAAATCATATGCAATCCAAATGCTCAAGCCAATCATTCAGCATTTTAGTTGTCTCTAGAACTTCAACAGTCTATGGGCAAGAGTTTGTTTACAAATTGAAAATTTTCAAAGTAGTTTACACTAGCGACCCGCCCGCCCGGCTTCGCACGGGTGTAATTAACGTGCGAAGCCGGGGCGGGTCGCTAGTTATAAATATAAACTTTACGTGAAAATGTATCTAACTGATGGTGAAAACCCCATCAAAATCCGTTGCGGAGTTAGCGGCCATAAAGACAGACAGACGCGGAAAGCAACTTTACTATGTAGAGAGATAGAGATAGATTGATAGCCCGTTGGTCCAGTTGGTAGTGAACCCGCCTTCTGAGCTTGGGGGCGTGGGTTCGATTCCCATCTAGGACAAACATTTGTGTGATGAGAACATTTGTGTTTGTTCTATATCTGGTTGTTAATATCTATTTAAGTATGTTTTTAAAAACTATATATGTACGTATATCAGTCTCTGGCAGCCATATCACAAGCTTTTCTTAGTTTGGGGTGAGATGACCGTGTGTGAAAAAATGTCCCAAATATTTATTATTATTATTTATAGATTGTAAATATCGTATTGACCCTAACATCCTTAAAGGCAAATATCACGGACGGTTCTTTGTGTTTTTTCTTCGATTTAATTCGAGAACCAGTTATTTTGTCTTGATGTTTTGCACTCAATACTGGACAACAAAAATAAACTCCACCACCATGAATGTAATATTTTCGAGACCACAATTCCACCAAAATAATAATGTTTCCATTTCTTTACGAAATTATATACTTACTGGTAAATATTATTGGTAAACTATTACTTCTGAGCTTGGGGGCGTGGGTTCGATTCCCACCTAGGACAAACATTTGTGTGATGAACATTTGTGTTTGTTCTATATCTGGTTGTTAATATCTATTTAAGTATGTATTTAAAACTATATATGTATGTATATCAGTCTCTGGCAGCCGTATCACAAGCTTTGCTTAGTTTGGGGTCAGATGACCGTGTGTGCAAAATGTCCCAAATATTTATAAAATCACACGTCAAGGCAGGATATATATAGAATAGCAAGTACACTATATTTTCTTAGTGTTTGCACATGTTTAACTTCTTACATAATCTATATCTACTCGTGAGAACCTGTAATTGGCTTCCTATCGTTTTTCCATTGTATATTTTAGTGTAAAAAGCTGTTGGTTTTCCAATAAATAAATAAATAAAAAATAAAAAAAAAAATAAAAAAAAAAAATAAAGTAAGTACAGCACAATATCACAAAATACTTCGTATTTAGTATTGCCAAAGATTATTATACTAGAGAAGATCGATGATAGCAGTACTTTGTACCGTACCCCGGAAATTTGCCAAAATACCTGTTGAAACTTAGAGGGCGCCACAATTTGTCCGGGCAATAGGTTGTCTCGAACTTACGTGAGATGGCGTACGAAAGGGTTCAAAAAATTACGGTAGCGCAACATTTCAAGAGAAGCGCACCAGATATCAGTAGATGGCGCTTTTCTTCGCGCTCACAGAATGCATCACAGAATAGAACGTAGTAGTCGGGTCAGTTTCGTTTCACAATGCGACGTTGCCAGTTCGTGCTGAGAGTTAGGCCCGCGCTGTGCGACGTTGCCAGCGCTGTATCGACTTGATTTTATGCATGGGTTATAGTTCTCAACCGGAGAGTGACATAGGCTACTAGTAAAATTCTAGATAAATTTGGTAGGTATTTACCGACTGAACGCGCACAAATCCACTCTCCATTACAGGTACCTACCTACTGTATCGTCAAAATTTTACGTAATTTTATTCTAGTAAATAAATAAAGCACACAACTACTACCTACTATGAAGTCGGTACACTACTAGACTACCTACTACACAAACAAACACACTGCTTTCCTGATACCTACCGTAAAGATGAGTACAAAATACCTATGAACTTCTAGGCTGGAATGTAATTACTGTTTTAGTAGGTACAATACTTACCTACCTAAGTACCTACTTAACCTTCGCGCGGGCAGGCCTGGCCAGACCTGACGCACTCCGCACTCTAGGTACCTATAAAGCTACAAGTAGCCGACTTCTCAGAACCGGAAACTCACGTGTCCACTGTCGTGCGATACACAGAGATAACGCGACAAGAGTTACGCGATAGAGGCAACTTCTATAGGTACGCATACATACTTCGGCGGACCATATTTTGCAAAGAAGGTTAGGTACCTACCTATCTACTCATGAATACCATGAATAAAAACCTTAAAAATTACAAAACATCCACACTATTCAAAAAATACCTATAGGTACCTACCTACATTATTACCTAGAACTAGGTATTAAATAGGTACCTGATTTCCGAATCCATACAATCATCCGACCTTGATCGTGAACTGGGAAGCGAAGGCAGTTAGTTACCTACTATGTCCCGACTAGTTTTGGTAAACACATTTTGTGTATGACATTTTGAATATAGAATATAGGTATAGGTACTTTAGGTACATAGGCGACTAGCAGAGGTCGATGCTTGAGTGTAGATAGTCATAAAATCAAAGGAAGCAGTTATTAGAGTCCAGGAACCTTTCGGACAACAGTCATTGCGGCACCAAACTAACGTTAGATCCGCTCAGTTGGAAAATCACGCGACCGCAAACCGTATCTGGGCGCGTTAAGGTTCACGTTCGCTTGATTTTCCAACTGAGCGGATCTAACGTTAGTTTGGTGCCGCAATAGCTGTTGTCCGTAAGGCCCTAGATTCACTTAGTTGCAGGAGTCACAGTTTAAACGTAGATAATCGGAGCCCAGATTCACTTGCAGGGGTCACAGGGGCGAACGTGAACCTTATCGCGCCCAGATACGGTTTGCGGTCGCGTGATTTTCCAAATCGTAAGGCCCCAGGTACAGATAAACAATATGAGAAGAAATCCCCGCAATTCACACCTAACCACGTTAGCATTTATTTTAGCCCATTACTGAGCAGGCTAAAGCTATAGAGGTCATACCGCCTCGTCTTTCGTAATTTACTGTCCTGTCTGCCCCAGTAAAGTAGTGGAGAAAACAACACCCTACCACGCCCACATTTTGGCTCGAGGTAGTAAAGCTCATTTTAAGTTTTAGTATTTTTTTTGCATATTTTTTAAGGCTCTGGTTTAGGAAATACAGCTACTAGTACTACGAGTTCTAGTTTTTAGTTTAAATTATAGTCTAAGTTAGGTCTTACGATTTTGACGACCTGAAATACCCGGCTCCTCAAGCATTTTGTCCCAGGTCAATCCAGGCAAGGATAGTGACCTTCACTGGCTTTCCAACGATAGGTCATTTAGTATTTTAAGACTCTTAGGTACTAGAGCTACTAAGTAGCGAGACAGAGCCTAAATACCCGATTTTTTGAAGGTCCATAACTTCGGACACAAAGGTCCAATCAAAAATCTGACGTCATAAACCTCATTTTTTCTAGCAGACGATGACGTTAAACTCAAAAACTCGGCTTTAGGACCTACCCCTAAAGACCCCAAATTGGGTTTGTAATTACGTAACCGGAAATTCATGTTAAGAGGGGGCATCCGAAATTTTATGCTAATTTGCCATGATATTATAACTAAACCAAATATCCGATCAACGTAATAATTGATACATATGATTTTTCAATTCATTTTCTTTCCGCCATTAAGACAGAAACATAATAGCAAGATATTTACTCGATACTTTAATGTTTTGAAAATAGTGCCTTTTTGCTAATTTTTTTGATTTTACTTGGAAAGTACTTCAGTTACATATCTAAAATAAATACTCATCGAAGGAAAATATAGTTTGTTTTCCATAGTTAAGACAAAATTTACCTAGATTAATTAGTACTCTCATAATAAATTATATTCGATTTGAGACTTACGTCCTTTAGTTCTAAGCAACTATTCGGTCAAACGGTAAGTCCAATATTCAGTCTTATTCTGTTGCGCTTTGCATCTAAATAGCGAAACATGCTCCGTTCAACCTCAGTACCGCACTGTGCCTCAACGGGGAAGGACGCACGCGCTTGCTTTTCGCCTTGGTTTTATCTTCCGAGTGCGATTATATCAACACCTACTGTATTTTCAAACAAAGGATAATATAAAAAATCGATGGCTCGAACGCGACCACTTGACGCGGCAACCAAGTGGTGCCAATGACCTTAGAGCACAGACTAGGTAAAGCTACTACGAAAAAATAACATAGATACAAATAAAATGGATATGACTAGGCCGTAACGCATCCATTATTATGTATGCTCAGTAATATAACTATTAGAGTCGGAGTGTTTCTTTGTGACAGACAAACAGACAGAGAGAGAGAGAGTCAGAAAGATAAAACTAAAAATTAAAAGATAATATAAAATAATTTAAGTTTTATTATAGAAACTGACGTGGTTTTCACACATTTTATTTATATTACACGGGAATTAATTTAAGTTTATTATAATTTATTATGAGAGTACTAATTAATCTAGGTAAATTTTGTCTTAACACTGGAAAACAAACTATATTTTCCTTCGGTGATTATTTATTTTAGATATGTAACTGAAGTACTTTCCAAGTAAAATCAAAAAAATTAGCAAAAAGGCACCATTTTCAAAACATTAAAGTATCGAGTAAATATCTTGCTAATCTGTTTCTGTCTTAATGGCGGAAAGAAAATGAATTGAAAAATCATATGTATCAATTATTACGTTGATCGGATATTTGGTTTAGTTATAATATCATGGCAAATTAGCATACAATTTCGGATGCCCCCTCTTAAAGAAGAGCGTTCAAGACACACATAATTTTGGTGGTATGGTTCCTTATCCAAAGCCATACATACAATGGAGATACTTTTCTGTATTTATGTTTATTCGCCCGAGTTAGGTAATTATCAATTTAAAAAACCGACTTCAAAATTAGTAGGTACCTAAAACTACTGAACGAAACCAACGAAATTATTGTACAAATTTAATGAAATATCTATGGGACCAATCTAAAAATCCAAATCAGTTTTTAAATGATGGAGTTCTAAAGTAACAAACAACCGAATCATTGAGAACCTCCTTATTTTTTGAAGTCGGTTAAATAATCTTGCAGTATAAGCTCTCCGCACTTTAGGTACCTATCAAGCTACAAGTAGCCGACTTATCGGAAGCGGGAACTCCCGTGCTCACTCTCACGCGATACACAGAGATAACGCGACGCGAAGAGTTACGCGATAGACAGAGAGGCAACTTCTAGGTTAATATAGCTATAGGTAGTTAGCGCTCGCGCGTCCTGAATTGCACTTTATTGTGTAGTAGCAAGAGTTGCTATGGTTTTGTGGAGTGACTCTCCTGGGTCCTGGGGCCTTACAGCTAGCTGTTAAAGCAATCCAGTTTAGGTGATGAAAAAATGTTGCGCGACCGCAAACCGTATCTGAGCGCGTTAAGGTTCACGTTCGCGTGATTTTCCGAACTGCGCTGTATTAACGTTAGTTTGATACCGAGTTAGCAGTTGGCCGTAGGTAAGGCCCCAGGGGCCTTACGGACAACTGCTATTGCGGCACCAAACTAATGTTAGATCCACTCAGTTGGAAAATCACGCGAACGTGAAAAGTACACAAGTTAAGAAAGTAAAACAATGAGGCGATGTTTAAATAAAAAACACAACCTTTTCTATATAATTTTATTGATTATTAAAGTACTTTTCAAGACAAAAATGTACCTTGAGATCGACAAAATGCCATTTGATCAGGGGGCAGATTTGATAGTTTTCGAAAGCTTTTTTCGTATACGTTTCGTTCCATACATTGCTGGGCTGAAAGGTATTCGAAATCTTTTTTCAAATTAGAGTGAAGCAATCTATACCGCTGATTTTAGTTCCTTCGCGTTTCCGCTGGAAGCGCTTTACTAAAATGTATGGAACAATACGTAAATGAAAAAAGTTTACGAAAACTATCAACTTAATTATCCATGAAAAAAATAGTAATGTTGAAATTCCTGATATTATTTTAGTTAAATGTTAATTATTTACATTCTAAATTATTTAACTAAAAAAATGTATTATTATAAGACATTTTAATGTAGGATTATTTTATTGTAAAGCGCCATCTACTGGATATCGATTGTATTACTAAAGGTGCTTGCAAAGGTAAGTTCGGTAAGTTATTGGTTTCGTTGCCGTAGTACTAACTATTATTATATTCTGTGTTTTCGTACAGTTTCAGTCTAATTCGATACTCCTAGCGCCATCTAAACAATCACTTTGGATCTATTTTAAGGGTCACGAAATGTTCTAGAGGGTTAGTAGCGGTCGGTATTGCATACCACATACCAGACTATAACTACTGGACTGTGTCTACTGGTACTGGTCTATACCACATACTAGACTATAACTACTGGACTGTGTCTACTGGTACTGGTCTATACCACATACTAGACTATAACTACTGGACTGTGTCTACTGGTACTGGTCTATACCACATACTAGACTATAACTACTGGACTGTGTCTACTGGTACTGGTCTATACCACATACTAGACTATAACTACTGGACTGTGTCTACTGGTACTGGTCTATACGACTAAAACAGTCTTAATCGTCTTTTAAATTCACCGTCAGAAGCTGGAGAATTTCTATGTCCTCAGGTAGTTTGTTATAGAGTTCGATTTCTCACGTAAACTGACTTCTCTGACTTTATAAATAAAGAAATAAATAAATATTCGGGACAATTTTGCACACACGGTCATCTGACCCCAAACTAAGCAAAGCTTGTGATATGGCTGCCAGATACCGATATACATACATATATAGTTCTAAATACATACTTAAATAGATATTAACAACCAGATATAGAACAAACACAAATGTTCATCACACAAATATTTGTCCTAGATGGGAATCGAACCCACGCCCCCAAGCTCCGAAGGCAGGTTCACTACCAACTAGACCAACGGGCTATCTAAATTTTATGTGCTTAGGTCTACTGCTTTACAATTCTTTTTAATCCTGCTGCCAATCAAATGTATCCAAATATATTCCTACCAACTGGGGCGGATTATATATAATTCTTTTTTTATTTGAATATTAGGCTTGTCATTGACCGCCACCTCATTAACAGCATGTTTGTTACGTAGGTCGTGCCTGGAGCTTCCATCCCGTAGTATTCCCGTGAACATGGTGCATGTAACTGCGCCGAAATATCGGAGCTCCATCCACAACCTTATCACGGTAAATATCTCGTTAGTAATAATTATAACCGTTAACAACCGTGATAGTTTAAAACAGTGTATGTTTGTTGTTTAACACCGTTGAGTCATGTGGGTCAGTGACCGTGATGTGATATATCAGGTGACTCACCAGCGCTGAACCCGGTGCCGTTGACAGTCCTGAAGGCCTCCTCCTGCAGTTTGGTGAAGGTGAGCTGTCCTGCCGCGCCGCTCACTGAGTTGTCCGTCAGGTTGAACCGAGTCGCCGGCATGCAGCGGTACGAGGTCGACAGCGGAGTCTGCCAAGCTTCGCCGTACTTCAGCGTCACGATGCTCGTGAATGCTGGAATTTGAATAATAGCTATGAAAACTGGTACGTCCTAAAACTGCGAACAGAAACCACCGGAGGATGAACAGCAGCGTCCTATTAGTACACGGTGAACGTACTGCGATCCCCAATCCACCTGCCAAGCGTGGGGATTATGGCAACACCCCTCTAAAAGGGAGGCCTTTGTTCGTTATGATCTAAAGCAGGGGTGTCCAACTAAATTTTGTGGCGGGCCGGATTTACTAACTTCCCGATATTCTCGTCCACGTTTTCGCCGAGTCGTATTGTAATCGACCGATGTAATTTTTTTAAGAACGGCGTTTCTCTATTTTACGAACATATTTATGACGAGTCGTTCTTTACAAAATTTCGTCTAAAAAAGTTACCCAACTTTTGACTCGTTCGCGGGCCGGATTTAGGAACCTTGGCGGGCCGCATTGTGGCCCGCGGGCCGTATGTTGGACACCCCTGATGTAAGGTTTATACTCACAAGCATTGGCGAAGGTTCGAGGCGAGAGTTCCAACTCCAGACTCTTCAGGCCGTAGCTCTTGGTGGAGTCGTTCTTGGCGTAGGTCAGGGTCATGGTGTTGTTGATGGCCGGCGAGCTCGACGGCCAGCTCAGTACTATCATCTGCTCGGAGAGGTCACAGCTGCCGTCCACGACAGACGCGTTGGCCGGGACGTTCAGCTTCACGTTGGCCAGGGATGTCACTGGAAGGTTACTTTTAGTTAGTACTCAAATAAGTGCTAAGAGCTAATACAAAACTACGTTAAAATAAAAAACCGGCTAAGTGCAAGTCGGGTTCGCGCACTGCGGGTTCCGTACCACCACATAACAAAAATAAATTGTGCAAAAAGACAATATCCCATCAACGCCCAGGCGGTCACCCAGCTAAGTACTGACTGCGCTCGACGTTGCTTAACATCGATATTCGTACGAGAACCGGTAGTGAACAGAAATTGGTCACCGACTCGCACTAGGCCATTTGTTATTATTTGTTTTTATAGTTTAGAGTGTGTACTATAATCATGCCAAGTTTGAAGCTTGTACGTATTACCGTTTTTACATTAGAACAAATACAAAAATACGTTTGTTGTATGGGGACGCCCATTTTGCTTTTACTTTTTGACTTTTTATTAATTCTTAATTAATCCGTCCTAATATTACATATTCTGTGCAAAATTTCAACTGGCTATATATTACGGTTCGAAAGACACAGCAGTTAATAGGTAGGGCAGACGGACAGACAGACATTGTAAGCTTAGTTAGTAATAGGGTCCCGTTTTTATCCTTTGGGTACGGAACCCTAAATAACACAACCGAATTGAGAACTCCTTTTTTGAAACGTTTAATAAATACATACAAACGTCGATTTGTTCGCTTTTCTGTTAGTCGCTGTTTCGCCTTCGCTTCGCTCGGTCAATTAGTATAGCCCTGCCCTTCTCAAT
Organism: Agriopis aurantiaria; assembly: GCA_914767915.1. Lineage (NCBI taxonomy): Eukaryota > Metazoa > Arthropoda > Insecta > Lepidoptera > Geometridae > Agriopis > Agriopis aurantiaria. Next base: position 1,105,990 of record OU611982.1, read on the forward strand.
ACTCGATACAGACAGAACCGACGTCTTTCCACTACTTATGATATTGAAGATAGTTTCAATGACGAACGTTTCGTATCGACCGTGTCGGAGCTAGAGACGTTTTCCAACAACTTATATAACGCTATGCTATGACCTATTTCCTAGATTTTCAGTTACGATTCTCTATTTCCCAGAACACTGCTTCACAAACCTTATTTCTAACTAGCGATTGGAAACTTGTTTCAAACTTAACTCTACGCTTTTCTAATCTGATAGCATAATTAAAATCTTCCTATCATCATCGTAATCAGCCTATATAAGTCCACTGCCGAGGAATTACTAATCCTCAATACTTAGTTCGATCGATCAAACTGTAAGGACCTATAAGGCTCGTAGCACACCTTCGCTGCGAAACCATAACAGCGGAACCGCAGTAATTTCGCGACGTCTTGTCCGTATGTAAGAGATGCGGAACACTAGCGAAACTGCCTGTTCTAACGCATAGATTGGACTATACGGTTGCTTTATACGGTTCATGGTCTCCACTCAAAGACCTTTCTTCCCCATCGGTACCTATCCGAAAGAGATAGGTGCTGTAAAATGTATTGACATTGCTATGAACTTTTGGTGGTTTATCACAGATTCGTATAATCGTTTTTTAGGGTTCCGTACCCAAAAGTTAAAAACTGGACCCTATTACTAAGTCTTTATCTGTCTGTCCGTCTGTCTGTCTGCCTGTACAACCTTTCGTTTTTTATTATTTATTTAATAATAGGCTTGCGCTTGACCGCCAACTCGGCTAATGGTAAGCGATGATACGGTCTACGGTGGAGCACGGTTGCCTATAGTAGGTTGCTTAGTAGTAGCCCCACCCAGATTGTAACTATCGGGGAACACCCATTCAGGCAGCGCATTCCACAGACTAGCAGTTTGCATAATAAAAATAGAATCCAACCACTTTGTACGGGTTTTCGGAATATCAACCATAAAGCGGTGTCGATTTTTCGCAGTATCTGGCAGTCCGATAGAAAAATAGGCAGGAGGGAATTAGATCATGCAGATCCGATGCACTCTCTCCGAAATGTATCCGATAAAAGCCGATAGACTAGCAACTTTGCGCCGTTGATTAAGACTAAACCCTCATATTCACTTAACAAAGGTCACTCGAATCCTCACGTCACCCTCGAGGGATGTTTTTTATATGCCAAAACACCACTTGAGGGTGAGGTAAGGATTCGAGGTACATTTATTTACGTCTGTGAATATGATGGTAAGAAGCTTAAACTGTACCAAGGATTCGTTGCTAATGTAAGGTTTCTGTGGGATTTTCCGAGCGGGGGAAACCGCGGGGCGCAGCCAGTAACCAGTTATATACTCCGCGCCGAACTAAACAGTTCGCCTTTCACCTTGAATCACGCGATGACTAGTCAGTAGTTGTTACTTATTTTGTAAACTAATTCCGACTCTTTCATAACTGTGACTGTTTTTCGATGAACAAATCTATCGGCATACAACGTTACACGGAACGGTGGCAAGCTGAAAGGAGGTCGTAAAACCCATGAACAACTGTTTGTAAGGTCACTAAACCTGTAATCATGATGAAAATATCAACCGTTCCATACATTTCGCCGAGTGCTAATAACATGTTTTTTTTTTACAATAAATGATAGGCTTGTGTTTGACCACCATCTCGCCTGATGTTAAGCGATGATGCGGTCTACGTTGGAGCACGCTTGCCTAGAAGAAACCGATTCACTCGTGATTTGAAGACACCCAGATTGTAACTATCGGGGAATACCCATTCAATCAAGCGCATTCCACAGACTAGTAGTTCACAGTTATAGTGGAATCAAAGCGCTTCGTTTTGGCTTCGTACGGGTTTTCGGAATATCAATCAAAAACGGTTTCGATTTTCGTGCCTACTCTGGCCTGCATAAATGAAGAGTTAATATGTGACCTTGTCCCGTAAATAATCATATAACTTTAATATGTGACCTTTTTTCCCCGAGGAGCATTGTACGTGCTATGAGATTGTGATCGGCCATTCTAGTGATGCAGATTTCTGCAGTTGTCGTCGGAATGCGTTGTTATCTGGTTCTCATATTTCTCATGTATTTGGGAGCTATACGTCCAATGTCGCATTTAAATAGATCCTCTCTGATAACAGTGTTTATCTAACGTGACCGATAGCCGCTGTTTGTACACGATGGACGTGTTTGACTAATGTCGATATCATGGTGCCTATATATATCTATAATGCTACTACATACGCTACGATAGTGGTTTACAAATTTTTCATCATCATCATCTCATAGCAAAATTCCACGAAATGTTCAATAAAAAAATCTGTGTTGCAATGCAATACAATCCTTTTCATCAGAGCATTGTGAGAGCAAGGTCGTGAGTAATATTTATGCATTGTTGTCAAAACTGAAGTAACTCGGTGCAGTTTCAATGGTTGAAGGTCAATACTGCAATGGACAATAACTGGAGACAGGCGGGCGACGGCCATCTGCACTGCAAACACTTATCTGTACAATTTACAGGAAGAACTACCACCGTGTTTTTAACGAAACCCAACACGCGGGGGTGCAGCGAAAAAAAATGACATCCCCATTTTACATGTATCCGACCCCTGACAATGCCCCGGGTATTGTAGGTGTCTATAGGCAGCGGTGACCACTTACCATCAGGTTGCCCGTAGCTTGTTTGCCACATATTTTGTTTTTTTTTAAATATGCAATATTATATTTTTTTCTTTCTTTTATAATTGAGATCTGTACTAAAACTGTAAATGTGCAAAGTTTTATGCACTATCCAAATAACCATAACAGAGAAAAGGTTCATAAAATTTGGAACGGATGGACGGAAGTAAAGACAGATAGACAGACAGACGGAAGGACAGAACGAACTTGGAGTACTACGGAACCCTAAAAAGGTAGAAAGTAATGAGATCCCATGATCTACATCATCTTATTCCCTTTCGACAGTTTACGAAATGGATCAATAAAAAACCGATAGACTAGTAACTTTGCGTCGATGCGGCTTTGGAGCTTATTCAGAACGAGGGAGTTAAGCTTCTTAGTAAATTTCACAATGGACTCCAATGGTTCAAACTTATACTTAGCCATCCCAAAAGCGCGAGCATTACTCCATGCACAACTGAACATCTTGATACTTTCTTCATATTAGAGGCATTGTTAGGTTTCAGCTCAAAACATAATGCCTATTGCTTGTAACAATTATCTAATCTGTGCTATATCAAGAATATTAGGTTACTGTTATAACTGTTACGTTTTTGCTGATAAAAAGCATTTCAATGATTCATGTTTGTAGGTACCTACATACTCTGTGACATATACAGTTGAAGGGGCGTTTTGTTGGATATTATTACAACTGACAAGGGAACTGCTAATATAGTGAACTCTATTGCTTCATCATCATTCGCCATCTACAGGTGAATATTTGAGTATGAAACGCAACTTCGCCATGGTGCATGTATATTCTCGATATTATTCGGGAGCCAAAAATGCGGTCACATCTTTTGATATACTGATCACTGTTGTGGCGAGAGAGGCATTACACTTATAATGGGACATTGACGTCGATTCTGATGTACCATTCTCTAAATTAAACTAAATTTGACAACTCTAAAATGGTTGCCATCCTTTTTTAACATACTGAAATGAAAAGAGACGCTGTTAATTTTAGTCCTGTCAGATTCGTTTAGAGAATGGTACAACAGAATTGACGCCATTGGCATCGATTCTGATGTACGTACTCTAAATTAAATTAAATTTGACAGCTCTAAAATTGTTGCCATCCTTTTCTGACATACTGAAATGAAAAGAGACGATGATAATTTTAGTCCTGTCAGATTCGTTTAGAGAATGGTACAACAGAATTGACGCCATTGGCATCGATTATGATGTACTCTAAACTAAGATTTGACAGCTCTAAAATGGTTGCCATCCTTCTCTCACATATTAAAATGAAAAGAGAAGCAGATAATTTTAGTCCTGTCAGATTGGTTTGGTCATGTTTTTCTTTGAAAAATCATGAGACATTTAAACCTAACTTTGTTTTGCTCCAATGGAGTGAAACCCAGGATTAAGTTCATGTAACAATTTTGTTCTCAAGTGCAGGTGAAATTTTCAAAACCGGCTTGGTACCATCGGACTTTATAATAATTATAAAATATTTTTCCATATTGTGATAAATAGAAATGTTTTTATTTTTATTTTATAATAGGCTTGCGTTTGACCGCCAACTCGCCTGATGTAAAGCGACGGTGCGGTCTACGATGGAGCACTTTTGCCTAGAAGAAACCGATTCACTCGTGATTTGAAGACACCCAGATTGAAATAGAAATATGTTATGTGGTGAATTGAGACTTCTGACTTAAATTATGTCATCAGTCAAAATAAAATTCTATTAATTAACTGCTTTTGCTACTGAAAAACGTCAGGCAATCCAAAATTATTTAATGAATTTCAATGTTCATAATGGACCAAAAGCCATGGCATGTGAGGCAAACAACAAGGCAGACTCTCGCTAAGGAAGGTGCAAAGAAGGAAATCAGTGCAGATGTTGCAGAACTGTGTAAACCAACAGTTATGGAAGCACACAGGAAAAAAACAGCAAAATATTTGGAATATAACAACAGATAGATAAGAGTAACTAACAAACTTTTCAAGTTCTCTAGGTCAAACCTTTGTCGGAACCCCTTGAATGAACTGCAATACAACACCGGGCGAAACAGGGATACTTTAGTCAGCGACCCAATGCCATGCTACGTTATTTTAAGGAGCTCTGTTGGTATAGGTAGGCTGGCGGGCAAATGCACAATACACCCCAAGCCGGATGTCAGTGCCGGTCTTATCACCCCACTTTAATTAGAGTTAATGTTCATAATGTCTATAGATCACTACCATCTACGCCACTGGACACTACCATCTACGCCACTGGAGCAACTGTGCCAGCGAGCCTGAGCCTCACTCCGATATTTCAAGGAGTTGGGCTGGCTCGGGTAGGTGCTGGTAGGGGGAAATGCACAATACACCCCAAGCGGGACGTCAGTGCAGGACTTATCGCCCCCATCTCAAATAAGAATAAGAATGTCTACAGATCACTAAAATAGCCAAATTTTTTTTTTTTTAAAGAATAAGATAAACTGATTTAAGCTATACAAGTCTATACCTACATATATAAACAAATTACAGTTAAAACAGAGATTGAAAGTCCTCATCAAAACTTTTGCTGAACAAAGCATCTGTCAAAGCAAAACGTCATCTGTGTTTATATATTTGGTATTTGTTAATTAATCTTTTCAAAAAGCGCTTATCAATTTAGATCACAGATTTAGATAAAATTTATATGACCACCTCTAATGTATGACTAACAAACAAAAAATAATAATCAAAATCAATTTATGTGCGGAGGAATCGCGTAATAAACCTTTTTTATTTTTTAGGGTTCCGTACTTCAAAAGGAAAAAACGGAACCCTTATAGGATCACTTCATTGTCCGTCTCTCAAGACCCTTTTTCTCAAGAACGCGTAAAGGTATCAAGTTGAAATTTATACTAAATATACTTGGGTCTACGGTTTCTTTCGGCTGTAAAAAATTAAAGTTGTAAGTCAACGCAATCAAAAGATATGAACGTTTATGTCGCATATTTTGCGATTTCACAGAGGAATCAAAACCTATAGGGTACTTCCCGTTGACCTAGAATCGTAATTTTGGCAAGAGGCAAGGTCTTACAGCACATATAAAGGAATAAATCTGAAAGTTGTTAGTTGAAGTTTTACTCGTGCTCTGAGGGTTCCGTTGGACAGAACACTCAGAGCGCGAGTCCAAAAAAAAAACTAAAGTTAAAATATTGAAAGACAAACTTAACTTTGTAGTTGACTATAGGGTTCTTCTATACATTCCAACTACAAAATGTAAGTTTGTAATAGCAATATAATTATTTTTAAATGATATAACTTCAAATTTGCAACTTTCAGATTTATTCCTATATTTGTGCTATGAGACCTTGCTTTTTGCTAAATTTCATGATTCTAGGTCAACGGGAAGTACCCTATAGGTTTTGATTCCCTTGTGAAATCGCAAAATATGCGACATAAACGTTCATATCTTTTGATTGCGTTGACTTACAACTTTAATTTTTTTACAGCCGAAAGATACCGTAGACCCAAGTATATTTAGTATAAATTTCAACTTGATACCTTCACGCGTTCTTGAGAAAAAGGGTCTTGACAGACTGACAGACAGACAGACAGACAGACGGACAACGAAGTGATCCTAGAAGGGTTCCGTTTTTTCCTTTTGAGGTACGGAACCCTAAAAATATTGTTATATAATTACAAACTTACATTTTGTGTGAAAGAATGGAAGAACCTTATTGTCAACTACAAAGTTAAGTTTGTCTTTCATTATTTCAACTTCAGTTAGTATTTTTTTTTTTGGGCTCGCGCTCTGAGGTTTCCTTCCAACGGAACCCTTAGAGCATGAGTTCTACACGTACTTGTCCAGTTTTTATTTTTTATAACCTCCTTTTGTTGCTTAAAAATGTATAAAAGCACAACTTACCATTATCCACACTTGTCGAGTAATTGACGCTGAGTTGAGCCGCGAACTGGACCACAATGCAGGTGACACCACTAGTCTCATTTTGGTACACCCAGGTATGCTCCTCCGGGGGCGTGACTGGCGTGGGAGCTGGAGTGGGGGTGGGAGCGGGAGTGGGAATGGTAGTGGGATCGGAAGTGGTAGTGGGAGCGGGAGTGGTAGTGGGAGCGGGAGTGGTAGTGGGCTTGGCAGTTGTAGAAGTTTGATCTGTACTCGGTGCAGGTGCCTGTATAGTAGTTATCTCAGCAGTAGGCTTGACCGAAGCGTCAATTTCCTTTGTCGGTTCAGAACTTGACTTTGTGTCGGCGATGAATGGGATGGGTACAATAACTTTGTCTGCGGGGATAACTACTGGCTTCTCTGTTGTCACTCCACTTGAACCTGCAGGAGGAATGTTCAATTTAGGTAATTCAGGAAGATTTACATAATAAGAGGCCTCTTCAGGACCCATGACAATTTTATATTGAAATGCAAGTACGCCATTACAACGCCCCCAGAGCCTTTCTTTATGCCGTGTTGGCTTGCATTCGCATTGTTAGCTTTACAGGCGCTGTTAATGTCACCGACGCTGTGGGCGTGATTTGGAATGCACCCCAATTGTGATACAGTACTTTAACAATCAAGAAATTTTACATTGAGAATTATTAAAAAACTGTCCTTTTGAGCATGGAAATGAAACTCTTGATGAGACATACAACATACAACAAAAAGGTGCGACAATACGGAAGGGTATGTATGTATTCATCATTACAAAAAACTTTTACTATGGGATCAAATCTGAAATCGCAAAAAAACAGCTGTTCCATACATTCTGTCGAGTGTCAAAGCCATTTTCTATGGAACAGCAGATTTTTTTTTCGCGATTGTAAGCTTAGGCTCATAGTAAGTTATTCATAATGATGAGTAAAATGGACTTCTTTCGCTTATTACATCCTTTCAGCACGACCCTGTATGTTATACAATACTGAGTTTTGAATCGGAGGTTATAAGTTATCTTTATTTTCAAAGCTTAGCTAGGTGTATAATTTGTTTTAACTTAAAGAGGCTGAATAATGTTTGTTTTATTTTATTAGACCTGCCCTTATCACAACTCTCTTCTGCCTCCTCCTCTGACTTTAACTGACTCAATTACAACTCCGACAAGCCAAATTTAAAACCTCTCCGACTTTGGTTCCATTAAATTTAACTCCGTAACATCTCTAATTACAACCAGTAACAGGTTCGCTGCTATAGTTTTATAGAGGTGGTAAGAGCGTTATTAGTCCCAGGCCAAGATTGGCATAATGTGAACTAAGATCACAAAATAAGTTTCGAATGCAGACTTATGTCAGGATATGACACTGCAACAGTTCACCCACATTACATGCCTGTGGCCTATCTTAAGTTGGATCAATGCTCCAACTAGCACAATGCACAATGCATAATTTTATCTTTTTAGTCTTGGCAGTAGCATATTAGACGTCAATACAAAAAAAAAACAAATTGCATCATATTAAACTGAAAAAAACTCTTGGAAAGCAGTTGGCTGTGTGAATGAGTTAAACTACTAATAAAGGTGTATGGTTCTGAAAGGAAGTATGGCTATATGATAGCTAAATAACTTAAGTTAGGTTCAAAATAGTCAAGATTAAACTCTTACTTTATTTTAGTTCAGTTTGAAGGTATCTACTTATCTATTTTAACTTGACACCAAAAGCATTCAAGGCCATCATCATATTTGAGTCAGTTTTTCTTCTAGTCACATTAGTCAATATTTTAATGCTCGTGTTAAATACATGTTTATCTAAGCGCTAGCTAACACAGTAACATACATTTATTATACTGCAGTAATAAAGTGGGTAGGCAAGTATCTTTCTGGAACACTTGGTACAGTGCGCAAGTCTACGATCTTTCTTTTTACGTCAAATTACGCAAACATTTTCCAACAGCGATGACAAAGCGCTCGCTAGACCTCCCCGGTGCCATGAAGCGCGATAAAAGCAACAAAGAAACAGATAACTGACGAAAAACCTATTGACACAATGTCGCTTACCCAGACCGCAGCAAGCGCATAGCGCGGCTATCAGCAAACAAAACCTCACTTTAACCATTATTAACACTATTGAGATGCAGTTTATACAACAGCTAAGTTCGCAACGCAAACAATATCACAAAATGAAAAATTAACTGGTGAATTCAACGCGTTGATAAAACGACAGCAGAAAAGTTATGAGAGAGGACGTACGACACACAGTGACACACTATAGTAAAATGAAAATGAATGAAGGAAAAATATGACATCTGTCATAATGTCAAACTGGACAGCTGAGTGGGATTGCTAGTATTAAAATATTAAAATACTACTAGAAACTTCCAAGCCGAACTAGTGAGATAAATAGTTTTTTTTTTCCCGCCTCTCCTTTTGTTAATAAGAGAGCCATAAGGGCCCTGATTCCATAACTTCACGTAACGTGGCCCTAAAAGTTGGCCTTTAGTCCGAATTATAAATATATACGTCAGTGTTAAGAATAGAGCATGGAGGTCCCTTTAGGGTATTTACAAGATTTTTGGAATAGAGATCAAATTAGAGGCTTTCATAACGCGCCATGTTACGTGCGTGTTAAAGTTATGGAATCAGGGCCAAGGACGTTGTAAGGAGAATAGATGGAATCATGGAACGTCCTTGAAAAGCCACTACCACTTTTGACTTCTAATTAGCACCATTTGGGTTCAGGGTTTCATGGCTATCTACCTATTACGATTCGAAAGATACAGCCGTTTAAAGGTAGGACAGACGGATGGCGGACAAACAGACATCGTAGGTTTAGTAATAGATAGGGACCCGTTTTTACCCTCTGGGTACGGAACCTTAAAAAATATTAGCTTCATGTACTTACCTACCTAATTATGTAGACTAAGAGTAGGCCTAGGCTTCGATCAAAATAAAATGAATGGACGGGCCATAACTATCACATTTTTCAATATTGCACGCCCCGCCTTCTACCTCCTGTTTAAATCCTCTCCATCCTTAGGTCGCCTGGAAGAGATCGCTCTTAGCGATAAGGCCGCCGATTGTTGCACTAGTTTTTAAGCTTTTTTATCGTGTGTATGAAATTTGTGGTGTGAACAATAAAGAGTTTATCTATCTATCTACCTATCTAACCATTCAACTTGCTCAGTAAAAAAGGGGCAAAACTGTTGGACATAATTATACTTCAACACCTAATTATAACCATGTACAGTATATTTGTTACAAAAAATAAATAGCGGTTTTTTGATGTGTATTTACACTTCGGGAAAGCACACGAGGCAAAATTTTGGCAGATGTTTCGTTATCATGTAACGATAGACACGTGTCGCACTTTCTACGGCTAGAGACCGCCTGAAACGAAGTGAGAGCCGGCGCTCATTTTGTAATCTTCAAAAATGCGCTTCTTCTGGGCCCGTCCATTCATTTTATTTTGGTCGAAGGGCCTAGGTAGAAAATGTAGGTATTTCTAAAGTAGGTAAAAAATGACGACATTTCTAAAAATAAGTTCAGCAAACACGAATAATAAATTTTATTTGTCATGACGTTCAATATGTAATTTTCATTATTAACTAAATACAAATTTTCCGTAGATAATCATTATGAAATCAAAAAGTTGCCAAAAACAAACTTTTACCTCAGAATAACTTTTACAGTTGTAGGTAGGTACAGAATTTACCCAACAAAGAGCAAGTACCGTAATAATAAATACTACAGAAGTATAGAGTCTGGCTAATGAAAGTAGACTGAAAAAGCGCGCCAACTTTAAAAAAAAAACTTTAAAAATCCGCATTGCAACCTCAAAATTATTATGAAATGAAAACATTACTGTGTTCTGCTGACTGTGTCACAATAAAAAAAAACATAATTTACAAGCACTACAAGTATCAAGTGAGATTATTCCAGGTACTTATTGTTGGGGTTCCAATGCTGATATTTTTAAATTTGCCGCGCTTTTTCAGTCTCTACTTTCATTAGCCAGTAGTAGCAGCCCTATAAGTAGGTAGGTAGGTATAAATACTAGGTAGGGCTTATAGGTGCATAAATAAATTATGTTAATACCAAAACATGCACATAGGTATAATATTAACACTAAGAAGGTACAAGACTTTAATATCATACTAATTTAATTAATAATTGGGTACTTATCTCTTAAATTAGGTTACAGGTTACTGGTGGTAGTACCTATTTCACAAAACACAGAAGCATTGTTTCTTACGCCTATTTATACACTCAGGATTCATAATTTTCTTAATAATAATCTTAGCGAAGGCATAACGAATGCACTAAGAATATCCCCCTTTAAATATCTAAGATGTCCCCATCCATAATATTTTATATTTGCCTTAATTTTATAATTGCCAAAGATATTGATCATATATCTAATCAATGTAGTAGGTCTCATGTCAGAAGAAAAATTTGGATGACTAGTAATAATTAATTTTGTAAATATTTTTTTTCTTTAATTTTTTGGCTCCCGACATCTCGTCTAGGTATTTAGCCTGAAGTATAATATTGAACTGTCAAGTAAGTCCTTAGTTTCAAGTTGTAGAAGCTGACATAAAATTAGTCATAGTCACAGTCAAGCAAAGTAGGTAGGTAAGTCCGGGCACGAGATACAACACGAAAATTTTCATTTCACTGCAGTATGTACTTGTTTACCTATATCTATGCCTATATTCAAATATATCCTCACTAGCTGCGCCCCGCGGTTTCACCCACGTGGTGATGATGATGATAATGAAAAGTATCATAACATGTGCTAATTCCATACAAAATTTCATTCAAATCGGGCGTTGATATTGATATCAGAAACTTTAAACATAAAATGTAGGTAGGAGCGTAGGACGTCCACCCACAAGATGGACAGACGACCTAAAAGAGAGCGCAGGGAAACGCTGGATGCAGGCCGCTTCCAACCAGCCCTTTTGGAGATCGATGGGGGAGGCCTATATCCAGCAGTGGACGTCCTACGGCTGAAATGATAATGATGATGAGGTGCTTCAGTCATATGTTTCTAGACTATACCATAAAATAAATGATACTTAGTACTACAAGTAGATACGACCAAGCTTATTGTTCCTCCTATTAGTTTTGTGACCGACCCAAACGGATATCAGTTAAAACAAGTAGATTATTTCAAGAAAAACCAAATACCCGACTGCAATATATGACACCTATGACAATCTTGGCATGAAGATGAATCTAATGACACCACATACATCAAAATCGGTCAATGAGTGTAAATAATTACAGAAACATACAAACATACCTACCCCCAAAAAAGTTTAGGTACCTACTACCCGTACCTGAAGTTTTTCGGGGGTACTTATACTACTTACCGAAATGTCTCGAACGGACCAAGTTTTAATATTTGAGTACCTATATTTTTCTTTGGTTGTAAATACGTAAAAATAGTGTTAAATAAAACAAATTATTCTAGCTAGTACCGCCCCACAGTTTCATCTGCTACAGGATGGACGGGCCTGGAAGAAGCGCATTTTTGAAGATTACAAAATGAGCGCCGGCGCTCACTTCGTTTCAGTCGGTCTCCAGCCGTAGGAAGTGCAACACAAGACTTTTGTTACATGATAACGAAACATCTGACGAAATTATGCCTTCGTGTGCTTTCCCAAAGTGTAATAACACACCAAAAAACCGCTATGTATTTTTTGTAACAAATGTACTGTACACGGTTATAATTAGGTATTGAAGTATTATGTCCGATGATTTGACTCGTTTTTACTGAGCAAGTACAATGGATAATGGATAGGGCCCGTCCATTCATTTTATTTTAGTCGTAGGCTACAGGCACCCTTTATATTTTGGGCAAAATTAGCCTAAGGCTACCCCCATATAAAAATTCATTCAAATGCCCATCTCCCTGCCCATCCACGCTCATAATCTGCATTTTAGTGTGATGAAATTTAGATATAGGTATAGCAGATAATTCTTTTCATATAAAGTTGAGAACTGCAGGCATCAAAACTGCTAGCCATGAATTAAATGTCTGTTCTGTCGCTCGGTGCGCGTGCGCATCTACTCTACGTAGAGCTCGAAGCGCGCGCGGCCCACGCGGCTCGAGCGGTCGTAGTACAGGTCGCGCGTCCAGACTCGACACTCCACATTGATCAGCAAACCACCTGGAAGGAACACAAAAAAGAATCAAAGGGGAAAATAGAGAGAGATAGACTTTGTTTGGTGACGATGGAGAAATTTTCGAAAGATACTCGGATGCATCTGGGTACAGCGAGATTAGTTATGTGGGATTGCGCCCGCTAAAACCCTCTAGGTGGCCGGCCTCTGCCTATCGGAGAGCACCGGGATCTCCATAGGAGCGCACCGGCACCCTCTAGTAAGTTGCCTTAGACAACACTCCCGGGAAATGCTTGGAGTATTTCCCTTCCTTTCCTCTTCAACGACGCGGGCCACGCCGAGCTATTGCGTTCCCTGGCTTGGGCTCCTTAAAATGGGAGGCCAAAACCCCAAATCTGAGCACTCGAGGAATAAGAGAAGATCGGACCTACCCACGTTTGGTGTGGTTTTATGTGGAGGTCAAGTATTTATATCACATAATGGTAGCAGATAGCGAAAAGATGATAGCAAACAGCCTTATTTTGAATCCAGGATGAATGTGTGGGTAAATTTGGAATGACAAGAGGAAATTCACAGTTAGACCAAGAAGGCTCATAAGAAATATTTTTTACTATGCTCTTAAAAATTAAAGTGTTCTTACGGCGAGGGTTTTCAAAGAGCACAGCTATGACTGGACCAGGAACCTGGTCAGGTTGGTTCCGGCTGGAGTAACTGATCCGATCTGCTGTATGCAGGCGGGAGGTGGGGAATCCTGGGGGAAACCCAGCAGAGATATATTGAATGGGCCCTATGGTTTCCTGGTCTGCGTTGAACTCGCCCTGGCAAGACACCCACACGAAGTCCCCGTATTGATGTGCTGGACGTTGGATCTAGAAGAGAAAATAATAAACTGGTCAAAATCAAAATCCCGAAGCTAATATTCTTGTACACTCGAGCTTGATCTCTCTTTCTGCCATGACAAAAGAGTGGTCAAGTTTCTAATGAGTGTAAACACCTAGTGACCGAGATAATCTCGATGTCCCTGGTCGATGAACGCATGTCTTAAATACTGAAACATCGTAGCATTGGCATTGGGAGTGGTAATGCAAATTTTTTTTTCTATGTTAAATACCGACACCATGGTTATATTATCTACCTACTTTTTTACGCTGCCAACTTTACTAGTAGTGGTCTAGACCTTCACTTCACTAGTGAAGCTTATTTTAATTTATATGCCTTCAACGGTCTAGGGGTAATCGTACGCTAAGTATATTAGGTAGTATTAGGCTCAGAGCAAATAAAATGTTAGGTCGTAGAGTGGTTTTAAAAGGATGAAAGTTGAATGTCGATTAAAGTAACTTACCATGATTTGCCTGATATGGTTTGGTATGTCAGAAGGCATCGGCAGCAACGATGTGGAGTTGTAAGGATGTGGAACCCAGTAGTGGATCTGTGCAAAGATTTGGGATTTGCATAAAAATGTATTTGCATAAATGTAATTTCAACATGGTGAGAAATATCTATCAGTGATATTCTTGGATAATTATCAACCACAAGTGTTATTGGCATTGGCAAATTAATGTTGGCAATGAAAAAATGCGAGACAGAAACTTACATGGTTCAGCCTGAGAAAGACGCACGGCCTTCCTGCGGGGTATCCATAGTACTCGTCAGCAGTACATGGTTCCCACATCCTCATGGCAATGTCGCAAGTGTCGGAGCGGTATACATTCTCGAGCTTGTTGTGCGTGGAGCATGGGGCTCTCGGGGGGTCCTCGGGTACTGATGTCTCGTACGCTGCGGGAGGAGATTTTAAGAAGGTGCTTTTTAGATAAATGTTAGAACGAAGGGGCATTAACAGGGGACAGATTATAAGAGCAGCGGGATATGGCTACCGCCAGGAACGTGATCATATCAATCGAACCAATCTCATTATGATCTATTAGTATTACCAAAATTATCATAGAACATCAAACACGGCCTTGTGTAGTAGGAATAGATAGGGACTTACGATCATTGCGATTGATACTGTCAATCGCGATGCGGGCATCCCCGAAGAAGTGGAAAGCCATGCAAGAGTATAAGAGGGCTCTTCTGGTGGTCTTATTCCCGTCCGTCACAATCGTAGTATTTGTTTCTACTTGTCTATTACAGACTTACGTCTAAGGAAGTCATTGGTGCGTCGGAACCAAATGTCCCAGCTGCCAGGGTCCCTGGACGAGAACTTGATCAAAGGCTGCTCCACATTGTACTCCTCGGACCGCGGCCACACTTCCAGCTCTGGTGATAACAGTTATGTTTTAGAACAGGGCTGGCGCGGGCCAGAATGTATTTTGAAGGTGGTAAAAAAATGGTCAGTCCCCATTCAGGGACCTTATTGGGACGATATTTTCTTCCATGACTTGTCATATTATTTAAACTGCGTAAGTTTTTTTTGCCTTCTAATTTTTTTTTACACCTTGCGAATCTTTTTTTTTTTTTTGCTTAGATCCCGCATTTATTCTTATTTGAGACCTCGTAAGGACATTATCATTTAGAGGTCTATTTTTTTTAACGATGTGAATTAGTAATGGAACAAAAGTTGCCCGGTATGATGTAGGGAAACTGCCTACGAGAGGTTTTATGACCTAAAAATAGCCCTGTATACGAGATATCTTAAAATTGTTATTTCGCCATACTTAACTTTACCTATTACTTATTTTATTATATATTATGTGAAAGCTTACCAACATAGCGGTAGGGCAGCACTAGGCCCAGAACAGTTCCGATGATGACGGCTACAAACAAAAAAATCACGTTGAAATTCAAGCTAGTAGTTTTCAAACAACTTCGTGCTACCAAATGTTTTTAAATTACTCAATAATTGACGTAAAATTAAAATACACCAAAATCCATTAAAAAATAACAATTTTTAGGGCTCTTTTCCTTCTCGGGTACGTTTATTTAATTTAACTAACTTTGATGAAATAATACGAACAGGAATATAAGGAAAAAATTAAATGTAAAAGTATTTTTCAAGTTCTGGCATCGAAATCCTACTAATATTATAAATGCGAAAGTTTGTATGTATGGATGTTTGTTCCTCTTTCACGCTGCAACGGAACAACGGATCGACCTGATTGGGTTTCATCATCATCATCACCATTTTTCATCACTACGCGGGTGAAACCGCGGGGCGCAGCTAGTTGCACATAATTTATTTGAGTAGTAAATAAGTGATTGGTACAGGGCTGAGGATCGAACCGGGTGCCATCAGATTGTAAAGCGCACATGCTACCGCTCCACCACCGTCGATCAAAATCATAACAATATTCCGGATATTCCTTTCGACCAAAATAAAATAAATGGACAGGCCCAGTAGAAGCGCATTTTTGAAGATAACAAAATGACCGCCGGCTCTCATTTCGTTTCAGTCTGTCTCTAGCCGTAGGAAGTGCAACACGTATCTATTGTTACGTGATAACGAAACATCTGACAAAATTGTGCATTCATATGCTTTCCCGAAGTGTATTATACACATATAATACCGGGATCAATTTTTTGTAACAAATATACGTTACATTTTTATAATTAGCTGTTGAAGTATATGTCCGACGGTTTTGACTAGTTTTTACTGAGCAATTTCAATGGTTAGGGCCCGTCCATTTATTTTATTTTAGTCGAAGGGTATTCCATGATAATTAATGTCACATTAGTACCTAAGCCGCGGAGCATCGTCCTGCGTTGCACTAGCCAGGTAGTGTGCAGTACTAAGTCTAGGAAGCCTTATGACCTAAAGCTTGGTACTACCTTTGCATTAGCTAACAGTATGTCCTGTGAAGTTACTGTTAAAAAAATTACAACCTACGTCATGGAAAGTTCATTAAACAGTGCTCATCTATTAACTTCACATTCTTAGAGGTTGAATATTTTGTTCTCTTTATATGTATAAAAAATCTAATCTCTTTAATTTATTTAGCGTTTAAGTATTTATGGATTTTTTACAATTTCTTAGTGCATGCGACGACGGCACTATTATTTTAGATATGTTATCACTTAAGTGACAAATAATTGTCTTTGTGGTAATAAAATTCTTTAAACCTAAACCTATATATTATTTTTTTTTTACTAAATATATTAGTATCTTTTTGACTTAATGCAAACAACTTAATGGGAGACATTAAACCTCTGTGGTCAATTTATGTGGTAATTCATGTAAAGAAGACAATTTTTCTTGGGCCCACCAAAGTTTTTGTTCTTAGGCCCACCTAATTTAGCATATATTGATGGGACCAGCACTATAAAATTTGTCGTTTTTTTTGTACCATTCGGGCGAAAGATGAGGGAAAAATGAAACCGGAATAATAATATCAAGAATAAAATGTGTTGTTTTGATTTTAGCCACAATTCATTCATTTCCCTTATAGTCACTTGACCGGAACGTTTTTAATACGAAAAAGGATGCATGCTCAGGAATTTATATACAAAAAGAAATAGACCATATTTTACAACAGTGGCCACAATAATCGGCTTTTAAGAAAAATAATTATACAATAGTCGCTAATGGTATTATAGACGCTTATAATTAGCGGCTTGAATATGTTTTTAATCCTAGTTTTAAATATTTACTATTATTGATTTACCGAAACCGTAATACTATGGTTTCGTAAAATTATAGAGGAATGGAACGTAAATCCGCCATCTTGACGTTTGTTGGTTTGAAATTGACAGCAGTTATGACTTATTTCAAGTTACATCATTTTAGTGATGTCTCATACTTTAGTTTTTCTGACTCGAATTACTTAAGTAACTCGTGCTATTGACTCGAGTTGCAACTGGAGTCAACTTGAATCGGCGGTAGTGGGTTCTGGTGATGTGTCTCGTCAGTATTTGTATGAGTTGACACTGGAATGATTACTAACTCGATGCAAGTGTCAACGCGAATAGGTCCTGCTAGTTGGTACTACTCCGTTGATTGAACGTGGACCGTGGACCATGTGACACGCACTGCTTTCGTTTTTTTATTGGTTTGAACAGTCGCTCGGGTCAAATAACCCACTCAAATCGCTCGTACATAGCTAAGCGCAGTCACATCGCTAAGCGCATCCAGCTGGCCTGGCACCGACACGGAGCAGTTTATTGAGTTGAGTTGACTCGATCTCAGTCTCGCACCAGTGTCAGGCGCAGTAACAAACTGTTGACAGATTTGATTCGAGTTGCACAAAACTGGTCTCGTCAACTCGTTCATGATAATATGTGAATAGTGATATAACTCGCACCACACATCACTATTCATATTTTCCGTTTGTTTCAAATCGCGTGATCGTCTGATAGTGCTCTCAATTTTTTCCGTATCATTATGAAACTACAATAAATCAACATGTACAATGTACAGCGCCTACTCCAGAAAACCGTTGTCAACTGTGCTGTAAGATTTCAACGCGTAGACAATTGTGCGAAGACATAATTACTGTCCGAGACAACTGAAGATTTTCCAAAAGATCTTACCTATTTGATTTGTGCCGTTTGTGTGTGTGTGGATTTCTTGCGAGGTGAGTTTTTATTTAACTAGGTATTAGCTGATGTCCGCGATTTCGTACGCGTAGGACTCGGCCTTCGGCTTCGACAATATTTATTTCCCTGAAGGTTACAAACATTTTAAAAAGTCAAATCGGTTCAGACGTTCACAAATTATGCCGTTACTTAAAAACACCATTTGATTTTTATTTATTACTAGCTGCGCCCTGCGGTTTCACCCGCGTAGATGACACACTCCTTATGGGATCAGCTATCTGCCAGTGAAACTCCCGTCAAAATCTGTCCAGCCTTTTTTTTAGGGAACATACATACACACATCGGCTCTTATATATATATATATATATATATATATATATATATATATATATATATATATATATATATATATATATAAATATATAAATATAAGAAAAAGATGAAGGAGGTATAGATAACAATGCATTTAAACTTCTCAAACCATGTTGGTATCCGTACTTGTGTTGCTTATAATATTACTAACTTTATTATCCCTGTTTGTTTTAACTTACCTGCTTTTATTTACAGCTAAATCAACTAGCAGTTTGCAGATACTGCTACTATTAATTTTGCAAGAAAATATACATACTCCTGATGCAATAAGAAGATTTGGGTACCTATAGAAATATTTACATTCCATGTGGATGTTCCATTTTAAGAACACACCAAACACAGCGTTCTTTTTCTGCAGAAAGTAATATTGATTTTGCAGTTTTCAAATTATCAGGTAATTTCAAAAAATCTTAGTGAAATCATTGAAAATAAAGATATTGCGTATATCTAGTATATCTAGTATTAAGTAGTATTTTTGTTTAGTATATCTTTTTTCTAGTTTGCTATTTAGTACCTAGGTACTCCTGTATAGAGTGCAATAAATAAACGTTTATATACTAACCATCCCTTTTTGTGCAGATAGAACGCTTAGAACAAGTCTGTATGGCTTGGTGGCTGAAAGTTTCCAGCACTGTGAGCAGGCAGAGGCTACGAGATGGTAACAGAGCTGTGGCAATTCGTCTTATGGATATTGAAGACAGCAAGAATATCCCACAACCAACCTCTATGCCTACTCTTACTGTGCCCGGTATTTTCAGGGCAGCAGCAGCACTTACTAAGTATAATTATAAGCGTGCTGCTTCTACTTTCCGTATTAGGGTCTAACGTAGGAACATTTCCGTATGTCCTAAGTAATGTTCTCTGGTGTTTTTACAATACCTACGATACGCGAAATTGCATCATGTGCTAGATAATGTATAGCTTTGCTGTCACTTTTCGAAGGTTTAAAGAATCTATTTCTGAGTGGGTTACCTATTTAATTATTATTATGATAATAATATTTTGTTACCTACAATGTATTTTTTTAAATTCCGCCTAGCCATACAATATCGCAAGTAATCATTACTCGTGCTGATAATGATTATCAGCACAATTGCTAGAAAAAGTGCTGATGCAAAAATGCAAAAATAACTCTGTCTCCTTATGCTTTCACTGCTAAACTGATTTTGATGAAACTGAATATGTACATAGTTTTAATCTTGAAATGACTAGGCTACTTTATATCCCGGAAACCTAGGTACATAGTTTTCATGGGATGATAACTTATTTTTGTGACAAACCAAATCGCGCAGGCAATCGCTAGTATTAGGTAGTAAATCACTAGAACGTAAGTAATAAAGTTACTTATATATAATTGTTCATTGTGAGGTTTTAGGTTATTGTGAGATTCATTAACTGATTTCTCAATACTCCGGTTAGATCGGATATAGCTAATATTACCACTGAATCTAGAGATTATGAGGAACAAATCGACATGAGTTTCATTACTATATGCTATAATTTGTGGGTGGCCTATTTTTCAAACAAAAGAAATTGTCTCCTTTATATCCAAATAAAAAATAGTGACACACATGAAAAACTGTGTAACAATGAAATATCATAATATAACGTTTCTGCACTCTTGGTTCTAAGCAAAAAATACGTCATTTGTGATCAGTTTTATAACATTACTACGTAGTTGAAAGAAAATATATATATATATATATTATATAATGTGTATCAGTCTCTGGCAGTCATAGTAGGTACAAGCTTTGCTTAGATTGGGGTCAGATAACCGTGTGTGCAAACATGTCCCAAATATTTATTGTTATTTATTTATATTTACTTTCATTATTAGGTTATTTAAATTTATGTTCAAAATAGTATAAAAATGATTTATAGTTTTTATTATAAATATATGTACCTAGTTATGTTATCTTAGAATAAGTTATTCTAAGTATGCTATAAATTTTATAAATATACATAATTTTTTGCTTTTAAATTGTATAATTATTAGATCACTGGTTAAAATAATAACCTTGACGATATATTCGCTCATGACACCTCGCTAATTACGCATCGTTCACATTACTGACTATGTGTTTATTATATTCTCGACTTTATTTTAAAAGCACTAAGTATTTGCAAAACCAAATTCAAATATGTTCAATATTGTCAAAATACGAAACAAATTTATCATTTTTTTTTTTGCTTGAAAGGACGACCAAAAGCTTTGTTACTAATGTCTTATAAATAAACTTAAATAGATACACAAAGCAAGTTCCAGGTCAACACGGATAGAAATATAGTAATAATAATAATCTAGGAATGAACACTGAGGATACAATAATTACATAGTGAAAAGAAAACAGAATTAAATTAAAAAATACTAAAGGAGCAATTCTGAAATCGCGAAAAAAATATCAGTTGTTCCATATAAAACAGTCATTCACATTCGAAAAAATGTATGAAGCTGGTACTTTTTTCACGATTTCAGGGTTTGTCCCATAGTAACAGTTGTTTTTAAATAATGAGTATAACGGACCCCTTTCGACTTAGTACACCCTTTCCGCGTAACTCTGTATAGCCTACCTGTACGTACGCGTAGACAAATTTTTCTCTCGCTTTCTTCTCGTCTTTAATACAAATTAAAGACGAGAAGAAAGCGAGAATAAAATAAACCTTGAGAGTAGAACGCATCACAGGAATGCATCAAGAAGTAGCGTTTCCCAAAATGCCTAATAAATTTTAAAACAAGTTTAAAACTGTCAATTAATTTAAAAATTAACTCTCACCTATAACAAGCACGACGACGCACACTATCACCACTATTTTAATCGTCCTCTTTTCCATGCCCATGTTTATTTTTTTACCAACTTTTTTTAAATTCGCGAGATCACTCCTTTACCACGGCTATGCAGCCAAGAGCCGAGGACTGAATAACGTTACGCAGGGCTTGGGGTGGGACACGGGAAGAGAAGGGATGGGAAATGAGACAATGTCCATTGCTGGTTGGAGTTTCAATTTTCTATTGTGCCTAATGGCACATTTGCTAGTATTTTCCGGTAGGAATCTAACCTGAATATTTTGTGAAGCATAATCTTATAAGAAATATAATTGAGAAAGAAAATTTGTTGATCCGTTTCAGTTGGGTCTGGAGCAACTGTGCCAGCGCCCCAGAGCCTCACTCCGATACTCCAAGGAGTTGGGTTAGCTCGGGTAGGTGCTGGTGGGGGAAATGCACAATTGACCCCAAGCGGGACCTCAGTGCAGGAGTTATCGCCCCCATCTCGAATAAGAATCCGTTTCAGTTGGTGTTTTTTTTTTTTGTAAATAGGCTTGCGGTTGCGGAGATGTTTTAGTTATAGATAGTGATTAGTTGGTTGGAGTGGCATGACCGGGTTTGTGGTGGTTCCCCAGCATTGACGGACTCGCGTTACGTCATGCGCCTTGGCTTCTCCTTACCTCACATTGACACATACGTCCATTAAAAACCTTTTTGGTTCCCGTATCTTGAATGACTTATTTCTATTCGAGTAATTTCACGCTAGACACCCAGACGCCTAGCTCAGACTTTCACTATTCTACATCTAGCCAGCAATGTACTGCTTACAGGCCGCCGGTCCATCAGCCGGCGACGCTCTGCCTGGCGCCTCGTGTCGTCACGCTGGCGCCGCGCCGCCGCCGGGACCCGGGACTCTGCCACTACAGACCAATGCAATAGGTATACGGTGCGACCAACGTATCCCTTCAACTTATCACTTCAGTCTGAATATACCCTAGTACCTACTAGGGCCTGAAAAAATAAATTACAGTTAAAAAAATAAAAACAAAAACAGATTGCAAATTAATACATTTTTACAAAAAAAACAACCGAAGAAACTGAATTCATACACAGTAGAGCTCGACTGAAAATGTTATTTCATCCAGAGGTGAAATATTTTCTTCAAATTTTAATGGGACCCAAGGGTAAGTAGCCAATAAATATATCGCAAACAAACAAAAACGTAAAATTGAGAAGCAGTCGGTTGAAAACTAACGGTATTATACCTATAGTTTTTTTTTTGTCTTATCTATCCTGCCAACTTTACAGATAAAGTTGTATATTATGTGGTGTCAATGAGGCTGTGTTACCTATTCTGGGGGAAAGTTAGAGACAGGCCAGGGGCCTTACGAACAACTGCTATTGCGGCACCAAACTAACGTTAAATCTGCTCAGTTGAAAAATGACGCGACCGCAAACCGTATCTGTGAGTAGCAGTAGTAGGTGAGGCCCCTGACTTGTCGGAAAAGACGATTTGTGACCCAAAGAAAAACAAAAACAAAAAAAACAAAATACCTTTTTTTGTTCAAATACTGCCCCATATGAGCCTTGTTGCTTGTGGATCCGATTTCCTCGATACAGCATTCCCTAGTGAGGAAACCAATAGATATAGTATTAGTAAATTTATATTGCATCCAAAATACTTGTGAGTTCTGCAATCTTATCGAAAATTATTCATATTCATATTAATTTATTTTAGCATTCCACAATGTTTCTTAGGTGCTAGAAAAGTATTTCAGTTACAATTGTGGACCCCGTCGGGCACAGCTAAATGATATGGAAGAGAGAAGGACAGCAATAAATACTAAAAAAATATTTTTATCTGTTAAGTATTCGTCAATGGCACAGAAGAGAAAATTTTTTCGTTTACTTTTCTGTGGTCAATGGAATAATAAGATCTATTTATCAGGAAATGTTTCAATGATTTATAGAAGTGTCGGTCTCTTGTTTCATTTTTGATTGAGTTTGGTAATTTATTATAATTATATTTTGATGGCCATCACGAAAGGACTGGTTGAGTGGAGTGTGAGGTGTGAAACTGGTAAAATCAATCTATTTCCGTATCTTAGGGTTGTGTGCTTATCTGATCGTTTTGTGAATAAGATTGCTATTAGTATTTAAGTGCCTACATTTCCTGAAAGGATAACCAGGATATCAAAGAAGCGACCATGCTGCTACAAGAGACAAACGCTTACAAACTGCAAACTGCAAACTGATACTCAGTTTGCTGCGCTGCTATAGAGACCCTGGGTCCGAAGTCGCCCGAAACCAATCAATTTTGAAAGGATATTTTCGACTAGGCTGGTCCTCAACTTGGAGAATCCCAGGGCTGACAAAAACTTTGCCCAAAAGTTGTATTAATATTATTAATTATTATATCAGGGAAATTCTGCCAGTGTTTTAGGATTGCCATCGCTGATAATATCGAAGGCAGCCTCGGGGTGACATCCCGTTGCCGAAAGCTAGAGTACTAGAATAATTTAATGGGTTTCTGTTACTACGCGAGTTTTCCGAATTCCACTCGCGTTATTTGTATTTTCATACTAGCATCCAAAGATAATAATATAACCAGTTGATTGCGAATGTAGTCAATATTCCTCGACTTATATACTCGACGCTTGTGATTGGAGACTCAAAAGTCAATCAATTTGCGCCTAGGATTGGCCCGCTCGAAATAGTTTAGGTTGACATTTTAGAACATTTAGCTTACGGCGGCGTCAAGTGGTCATATTGTCATTGTTATCAACGTTCTGCTTTTCACGGGGCAGGGGTGGGCAGACAGTACATGATAAACTATGATGAGATATTGTTATAGCGTAGTGTGAACGGACAGACCGTTTTCTCTGTGCCAAGTCACCTTTATGACGTAACGTTACCTTGCTCTGTACTTGTACCGTGATGAGTCATCCATGAAAATATCAGTTCAATGGGACGGCTACGACGCTACGCCGTAGTAAGTTGCTTTTATCTATTCTGTGACAATCACATAATAGCTGGAATTATTCAGGTAGTATTATTAATAGTATGTATGCTTTGATAATAGTGAGGTTATTGAATCTACCTGACTGAACCAACTTTTATGTGACGTTGCAAGCATGCTGGTAAAAAACTGGCGTTTTCACAATCATGTGCTACGAAATGCCACGAATCATGTACTGCTACGATGCAAAATATGCATCATATCAAACTTATCTTTCGATTGACACATTAATAATCAATAATTTTTTCAAGACGTGGTGGTCTTTTTAGTTATTGGTGAGTTGCGCTGCTGCGGGTAAAATTGCTTATTTTACCCTACTATCACTGTGTAAAGCGGTTTGCTTCCATCGCAAAGTGTTTTTCATAATCATTATGACAGATAATTTTGTTTAAAAAAATAACTGGTTTTCTCTACTATGTGAACTAACTTCAAAAAAAGGAGGAAGTTTCTCATTTCGGTCCGAATTTTTAACATATTCACGATCCATTGTTTTATTAATGGAAAAAGTTTCCAACTTTTACAGTAAACAGCTGGTAACTTTAAACCACTGGTGACCTATATAAGCACAGTACCTATGCGCTAGCAGCCGCTGCACCTTGCGAATGACATCATTCTCCACGCCTGCATAATATGATGTAATGAAACAATATTGTTTTATGGAAGGCGCAAAGACCTTATAATTATGTAATAGGGAGAAATCTGTGGGGAGGCGATATACATTTACTCTTAAAAAATCAGCCACTAGAATGACTTTAACATGTGATTAGGGCAAATAACCGGTGCCTACAAAATTTATATGCACTTACTATCGTTCGACTCGCTGTAGTGAGTTGTAAATTTATATGCACCTACTATCGTCCGCCTCACTGTGGTAAGTCATAAATGTATATGCACCTACTATTGTCTGCCTCACTGTGGTAAGTCATAAATGTATATGCACCTACTATCATCCGTCTCCCTGTAGTGAGTTGTAAATTTATATGCACCTGCTATCATTCGTCTCACTGTAGTGAGTTGTAAATTTATATGCACCTACTACCGTCCGCCTCACTGTGGTAAGTCATAAATTTATATGCACCTACTATCGTCCGCCTCACTGTGGTAAGTCATAAATGTATATGCACCTACTATCATCCGTCTCACTGTAGTGAGTTGTAAATTTATATGCACCTACTATCGTCCGCCTCACTGTAGTAAGTCATAAATTTATATGCACCTACTATCGTCCGCCTCACTGTGGTAAGTCATAAATGTATATGCACCTACTATTGTCTGCCTCACTGTAGTGAGTTGTAAATTTATATGCATCTACTATCGTCCGCCTTACTGTAGTGAGTTGTAAATTTATATGCACCTACTATCGTCCGACTCACTGTAGTGAGTTATAAATGTATATGCACGTACTATAGTCCAACTTGCTGTAGTGAGTTATAAATGTATATGCACGAACTATAGTCCAACTTGCTGTAGTGAGTTATAAATTTATATGCACCTACTATCGTCCGCCTCACTATAGTGAGTTGTAAATTTATATGCACCTACTATCGTCCGCCTCACTGTAGTGAGTCATAAATTTATATGCACCTACTATCGTCCGTCTCACTGTAGTGAGTTGTAAATTTATATGCACCTACTATCGTCCACCTTACTGTAGTGAGTTGTAAATTTATATGCACCTACTATCGTACGACTAGCTGTAGTGAGTTATAAATGTATATGCACGTACTATAGTCCAACTTGCTGTAGTGAGTTATAAATGTATATGCACGTACTATAGTCGGCCTCACTTTAGTGAGTTATAAATTTATATGCACCTACTATCGTCCGCCTCACTGTAGTGAGTTGTAAATTTATATGCACCTACTATCGTCTGCCTCACTGTAGTGAGTTATAAATGTAAATGCACGTACTATCGTCCGCCTCACTGTAGTGAGTTATAAATTTATATGCACCTACTATCGTCCGCCTCACTGTAGTGAGTTATAAATATATATGCACGTACTATAGTCCACCTCACTGTAGTGAGTTAGAAATTTATATGCACCTACTATCGTCCTCCTCACTGTAGTGAGTTATAAATATATATGCACCTACTATCGTCCGACTCGCTGTAGGGAGTTGCAAATTTATATGCACCTACTATCGTCCGCTGTTAGTAGCGCTGTAGTAAAAGCCACTCAGTCACCCACCCGAACATTGGCATCATCCATTGCTAAATAGGTTGAAAGTTCACAAACTGGGGAAATTGACAAATGTAACTTTTAGTACGAATACGTGAAAAATTAGACACAGCGGGAGTGGTTGTGGGAACGGGACTATTTGTTCAAAAGATATGAAAACTGTGACAGTTGGCAAAAGGAACCGGTATGAGTTTTCTTCAAGTAGCGAGTGAATCGATTTCTATGCTAGGCAAACCATCGTGAACCATCATTCATCGTAAAAACGTACATCATCGTTGAAGAAGTCCAACTGCATTGCAATTATTTAAAAAAAACTTATGCCTACCCTGGATTAACACAGTTATAACCGTCATTCAAGCGATGACTTGTGCAAAAAAATAAATTTTTAGATTACCATTCACTAAGTAGGTATTCTGCTGTCTGAAAGACATTAACAGCATTGTACCTAAACCCCTAGGACAAAGAACTTCAACTAGGTCACCAAGGGTACAGAGCATAGGGGTAGGTATAAACAAGGGTGAGAGCCGCCGCGCTGGCGCCAGGGGTGGCGAAATGCCAACCCCTGCGGAGTTACTGCCTGGGATGAGGGGATGCCTGCTTTGATTTGCCAATTTGATTTTACGAGATTTGGATTTCAGATGAGACTAAATAATTGATTATTTCTCAAAAGCTGTATGCAGCGCTGGCCCTGGGGTAAAACGAGAGCAGCGGTCGCTCTAGGCGCCAAATAGCAAGGGGCGACAAAACACAAAAAGCGAAAAACATAATAAGCTAAAAATAAAATTTTATTGGCACCTCGATCGCGCCTCAGTGCGGGTGCGGCGTGGCAGGCAACCGAGCACACTTGCGTTACCTATATCTATACTATATACTATATATACTATTACTATTCGCTATAATATTATAAAGAGGAAAGATTTGTATGTAAGTATGTTTGTAGCCAATAGCTCAAAAAGTACTGGACCGATTTTAAAAATTCTTTCACTGTTGGGAAGCTACACTATCCCCGAGTGACATACGCTATAATCTATACCCGAGCGAAGCCGGGGCGCATCGCTAATAATTTATAAACAGACAGCATACAATCTTTATGTGGAAATTGTTTACATCCTGTGGATTAGCACATGGGCTTCTTTTTATCCCTGAAAAATGATCGATTGTTGTACGATAGTTTTCATAAATCGGAGCCACAGGACCTTATCCTACCATCCCATTTCTACAACACAAATTGTGGACATTGTGGATTTTCCTTGGATACGTACCAAACGTTTCGATTCTACGTTTCTGTTCCGTACGGCCAAGGATTGGAACAACCTGTCCGCTTCCTTGTTTATAGATTTTATGATGGATATAATCTGGACCTTCTCAAGGCCAGAGTGATAGGTATCTTCTAAGTCTGCGTGCTTCATCTTCGACCACGTTGTCGCTTACCAACAGGCGAGATAGTGGTCAAACGAAAAATACAAAAATGTGTCTATTGTCTATTGTCAAACGCGGGTTTATACGCGTTTGTCGTATGTGTGATAAGTAAAACGCAATGAAAAATGATTTTATAATTTTTCACTATAGTTCGACCCTGGACCTCCGGGTTGTAGAAGGTTCAGACGGTCCGATTAATATGCATATACTGGGTTACGCGAAAAGGGTATACTAAGCCGAAAGGGGCCCATAGTACCCATCGTTATGAACAACTTTTACTACTAAGACCAATCCTGAAATCGCGAAAAATAGGTCAGCCATAGAAAATTGTCAAATAGTCAGCCATAGAAAATTGTCATTGACACTCGACAAAATGTATGAAACAGCTGTTTTACCCATCCTTGATTTCAGGGTTGGTCCCATAGTAAAATTTGTTCATAATGATGAGTCCAGTGACCTTCTTTCGGCTTAGTACAGTCTATAAATGTTCCCTATGGAGTCCAAAACGGCTGGACCGATTTTGACTGGACTTTTACTAGCAGATAGCTGATGTTATAAGGAGTACCTTAGGCTACTTTTAACGTGGGTACCCACGTGGGCAAAACCGCGGGTTATAATATAAATACTGAAAAATATAAGATTGCTTTATTATAATATATACAATTTGAGATGGTTTCGTAAAAATAGTGAACTTGATTGATGGTCCTGTGACCTTGGCGAGCTGCGGCTGGTGACCGAGGCGGTATCTGATGCTCTGAAGACGGCAACAGTCAGTCGGAGCCGCGCGACTTCGGAGCCCCCCTGGCCCTGGCAGTGCTTATTAGTCCACCATCAGCTCGAAGTGGACCGACCCGCGCCGCTGGGAGCTGCCGTCGATATTCTTCGCCCACGCTTTGCACTGGATGTTGATCAACACACCCGCTGGAAACGACGAAACAGCCAGTCAGGATAAAAAAACGGTGCATCGGTTTCTTCTAGGCAAGGGTGCTTCTACGTAGAAGCCTCAGCTTCGCAAGTAAATTACACCCGTGCGAAGCCGGGCGGGCGGGTCGCTAGTTATTTATTTTAAAAAAATTGGACAGAAGCTATAACATGGGGATCTTCAAAAGGCGAGTTAATAGAGCCTTAAAGGGTCGGCAACATATTTATACCTCTGGTGTTACAAGTATCCATAGGTGACGGTGAATGCTTACTATCAGGTGGCCCGTATGCTTGTTTGCCACCTATGGCATTAAAAAAACTTACAACAACGAAGCTACACTATTTCCATTTGTTTATTTGCTCTGCAATAAATTTTTTTTAAATCTGAATACAAACATTTTCTTTAAATATTACACTGAAGTAGGTAAAACCTAGCAAAATTGATCAGAATTTGTGGTTTTCCCCGTCAGTTACAATCTGGGTGTCTTTAAGTCGAGAGTGAATCGGTTTCTTCTAGACAAGCGTTCTCCATCGTAGATCGCATCTTCGCGAGATGACGGCTAAGCTAATCTTTAATAAAAAAAAAAAAAAAAAAAAATTTCATTATCATTGCAACTGTCAGAGTAAATAAAGGACTGAAAATAGTGTAGCACTTGACCTACACAAATTTAATTACAAAAATTTTAATTTAACAGTTTCCATGTTAAACCATTGTTTTTCAGGTAAGTGTCCTCCGTCGTAGACTTCACCATCGCGTGGTAGGTGGTCAAACACAAGCTTATTATACAATAAATAAACCGGCCAAGTGCGAGTCGGACTCGCACGTTGAGGGTTCCGTGGTATTTTATTAGTCTAATAATATTAGCTAATAATATCAGTTACTTTTATGAATCAGACCCGTAAGACAGAAGTGAGCAGAAAATAGAAAAAAATATGTCTGAAAAGTGTCAAACTTGACTCAGCCCTAATCCGTTGTAAATGTTGCATAATATTATAAACTACTTACTCATTGGCCTCTCAAAGAGCACAGCCACTAGAGGGCTGAGGTAGCCCTCCTTATTGGTGAATGGATAGTAGTATGCGGGAAAGCCCCGTCGCGGTATGTACTGCACCGGACCGATGTACTCCACGTCAGCTGGGTTCTCCCCCTCGCACGACACCCACACTGTGTTCGCTTCCGGCTTGCCAGACTGGAAGAAGCGACAGAAAGATTTGGAGTAGAGTAGAGAGTAGTTAATAACAGAAACTGCATCAGACTTATTATATCTATTTTTTATAGATAATACAGTACACTCCCACTAGATGGACTGACATCATCGTGAGATTCGATACATCCAGCGGATGCATATGGTAGGCTGTTGTTCAGTGTTAATCGTATAACATAAGGCGTTCCTAAGGGGAGGCCTATGTTCAGCAGTGGACGTCTTATGTATGATGATGGTGATTAATACTGACTACAGTACACATTATTTTTGGCAGTAACGCATCAAGATGCAACACCCAGGTACTTATATTATTGTACCTCGCAACGTAGAGCAAAAGACGTACGTACAACGTAGAGCTACCGTTACTGTATACAAATGCAGTAACGGTATGCACCTGCTACATCATAGTAGCATCAAGTGAAAGATTATTTGACACGATATTTGTCAGTAGAGAGTGTATAGGACTCATTGAATGGGTATAGGTATAGTCCTGAAGCTGTAAGAATGATGAAAAACTAAACCTTTTTGACACTAGGTAAGAAATACCACAACACCTGGCAAAATAGGGGTGGAACAGTTGTCGGCAACCTAAAGCTGCCTTTGAGGAGTCCGGCAGGTTTGGGTTTGGTTTTAGGTCACTCCCGCATTGAATTAGGATTGGGTATGCATACATTTTGTTGGACATGTGATGGAGCAAGATGTAATCACAAGTGCACCAAAAAACAACAACCACCCCCTAAAAGAAAGCCTTGAAAGAAATCTGTTAATAAATATATTGTAGGTGACTTACGACCATTTCGATGTGCATCTTTAGATCAACTGGCATGGCCTGGGGCAAATCCTGACTGTTGTTGTACGGCTCAGGTATCCAATTTAAGATCTGGAAAAAAGCAATGGATGTGTCAGTAGCTCGAAGTAGTAGCTACTCAGTACAGGGTAAAGGTATGTTTCCACATAGGGGGAGACACGCCGAGCAAAGAAGGAACATCAATGCCGGAATTTGCCGGATAGCCCGTTGGTCCAGTTCGTAGTGAACCTGCCTTCTGAGCTTGGGGGCGTGGGTTCGATTCCCACCTAGGACAAACATTTGTGTGACGAACATTTGTGTTTGTTCTATATCTGGTTGTTAATATCTATTTAAGTATGTATTTAAAAATATATATGTATGTATATCAGTCTCTGGCAGCCATATCACAAGCTTTGCTTAGTTTGGGGTCAGATGACCGTGTGTGCAAAAATGTCCCGATTTTTTTTTTATTTTTTTTTATTTATTAATTAACCGACCACACTGGTTGAAATCCAGATCTTGTCTTTACTCCGCTTCAATGGAAACAGTCATAGCAAGAAAAATTGTATGCAGCAAGCGGAGTAGGGCAGCGGATTCGAGTATGGCGGCACAGAGTATAGAAGTCAGTGCAAGCTGAGCAGGGTATAGCTGCGCGGAGTCAGCCAATATGATGTGTGCACTCTCTGACAGATACTATTTCGCTAACTGGAACTAGTATACAATATACATTATAGTCTGCTTGTCTCCGCATTAAAGTAAACAAACACCCACCTATTTTACCTATTTTATTTAAATACAAAAGTTTGTATGAATGTGTGTATGTTTGACCTCGAATGCAAATTGGTATGAGGAGCTTATAAGTACCCTTATAAGTGGTTTAACACATAGGCTACCGATTTTATCCCGAAGAATAAACAACGCTTCCTGTAGCATCGTGGGTGAAACCGTGAAGCGCTACTAGATTAACTGGGACAATAAATCTCTACGTACATTGTCAAGCTGAGCAGGCTATAGCTGCGCGGAGTCAGCAAACATGATGTGTGCTCTCTCTGACAGATACTATTTTGCTAACTGGAACTAGTATACAATATACATTATAGTCTGCTTGTCTCCGCATTAAAGTAAACAAACACCCACCTATTTTATTTAAATACAAAAGTTTGTATGAATGTGTGTATGTTTGACCTCGAATGCAAATTGGTATAAGGAGCTTATAAGTACCCTGGTTTAACACATAGACTACTTTTTATCCCGAAGAATAAACAACGCTTCCTGTAGCATCGTGGGTGAAACCGTGAAGCGCTACTAGATTAACTGGGACAATAAATCTCTACGTACATTGTCAAGCTTGAGGAAGACACATGGTGCAGACCTGCCGTAGTTATACAGGGTGTCGGCAACGCAAGGGTGGAAGTCGTCGTGTATGGGCACTTCACACACTTGGTTTTCATTTGCAGGCCCCGAAGTGTAGGAACATGCCACGCGGTTCTCTGTGGCGCTGCCTTGTTTACGGTATTCTGAAGTTTTTTTAATTTTTATTTAATGATAGGCGAGCAGCATAGATGGGGATGCACTGATGGGGAAGAAAGGTTCTTGAGTGAAGACTACGAACCGGAAGACGCAGCGTAGGTAGGCCTCCTACTAGATGGACCGACGACATTGCGAGAGTCGCTGGCATCCAATGGATGCAAAAGGCAGACTGTCGTTCAGTGTGGAGGCCTATGTTCAGCAGTGGACGTATTCTGGCTGATGATGAGCAGTATAGTCTGATGTGCATTTAAATGTCACAAGTCACACGTCGAAATTTTGTATTTATTATATACTGGGCTACACGGAAAGGGTGTTTTAAACCGAAAGGGGAACCCATCATTATTAACAACTTTTACTATCTCCGATCTCAGAATTGCAACTCTAAGATCGAGAATAAAATATCAGCTTTATTTTTAGTTTTATAGAACAATTTTTCCGCGATTTCCTGGCTGATCCGATAGTAAGTTGTTCATAATGCTGAGTATAACGGACACCTTATCATTATCATTATGCTTTTGTAATATTCTTCCACTGCTATATGTTAATGTAGGTACATGGCAGTTTCCTGGTGTTTGGCCATCAATCTGTATAAAACAAAATAGCTCTAGCATTGTCAAGGGGCAATATAAGTTCAATGGTTCAATCTCACCTTCCAAAAAGCCGTCGATGATGGTGGTCCACTTCAGGGTGGAACTCCTATTAGTGGCTTTGTAGTATATGAGTGTGTTGTTTACCAATTCTGGCATAGGACTGACGACAAAACCTGAAAATAAAGATAGATACCTAACTAAGTAAGTAGATACTTGATTCGCACATATAAACACTTCTGAAACTCTAGTAGCTAGCATTCTTTTATAGATTTTGTAGCGAAACCGTTACCACGGTAATTACGAATAGTGATTAAGGAGCTCTGAAACCGGTCGACCGTCTCGACCGATAAAACATAATCGTGAGTGCAAGCCGGTGCTATAATTTATAATGAATCCTCACGCGAGTTTTGATGATGTGAATTTGGTTATTAGTAATGATAATTATTAATATATTTCTTCCAGGCAACAGTGCAAACCAAACATACCTATACTTACCATGCAACTACTGGGGTAACCCGTTTAACCAATAACCAAATGCACTTCATCAAAACTCGCGTGATGATTCATTATAAATTATAGCACCGGCTTGCACTCACGATTATGTTTTATCGGTCGAGACGGTCGACCGGTTTTAGAGCCCCTTCATCAGGGAATTCGCGCGATTGTGGAGACGGTCGGATGGTATAATATATTAATAACCAAATGAGTTTTTATTTTCCGGGTCAAGTGCCTTTATTAAGTAAACAAAATACAAGCTAATACTAACACTACAAATACAGTTAGACTACCCATAGACCGTTGAAGGTCTAAATACAATCCAAATGATCAAGTCCACTACCAGTTGGCAGCGTACCCAGCATGCTGGTGGCATTACCACGCTGAATGACAATGCTTATGCGTTGAGCCAGAAACAAGCCAGCGTTTTGGTCACGTCACGCGTCGCATGGTTAATGCGACGCGTGGCGATGCGAGGCGCTCTGAAAGATTTTTAAAAATGAAGGGCCCAAATTAGTTAAAACTTTACTATAAATAGCAACAAAACGCCTAGCATAACAAGTCAACAATAATAACATACCTTTTGCGACGTGTGCAACACTAGGATAGAAGTAAGTGCCAAATACAGTAAGAAACAAACACCAATGTAGTTTTAGGTTCATTGTGAATAAAGTGTTTTTATTTGCTGATTTTTATGATTGGACTCGCAAAGTTCTAGCTTAACCCTACTGAATAAATGACTAATTCATTTATTAAATTTACGGAGCCGACAAGTGGGACGGTTTAATAACAGACACTCAACACAAAATTAATCTTCAAACTTATAAATTTATTTACAAAATGTACAATGTTGCTTGTAATGTCTTGGCGTTATCTTATCGTAAAAATGAAGTTCAACAAGTTCAAGTAGGGATCACAGACCAATAAGGGTTAGGTATCGGGTAACGCTATGCACACAGAGTGAGACCACAAAGGGAACAGGTTATGTATGCCCTGTAAAATATTGCAGACTTTACTAGGGCTTAGGTATATGGAGTTTTAAAAACAACCGCCACTTGATTAAATTTAATTTAATTCGTTTATTGAGATAAAAAAACTCTAATCGGATCGTCTCGAGTTGTATCGTTTCTCTGTCTATAAAAATATCGATATAATTATCTTTGGTTTATATCTAACTAGCAACGCACCCCAGCTTCGCACGGGTGTCTAATTTTTTACACCTTGGGCACAGAAGACATAATAGCCTTGGGTTACATTATCGGAGTTTTAGTAAGGATCCCTATTTTTTATGAAAATATAATATAGCCTGTCACCCGGGGATAGTGTAGCTTCCCAACAGTGAAAGAATTTTTCAAATGGTTCAGTAGTTTCGGAGCCTATTCAATACAAACAAAGAAACAAACAATCAAATCTTTCCTCTTTATAATATTAGTATAGAAGTATAGATTATCTATACCAATCTATACCTCACAAAGCCACATAAAGTGTGCTTCATGTTCTTTCTTTGTGTGTGTGTGTGCGACATTTTCGCTTTGCGAAAAAGCACTTTAAATAAAGATTATAAAAAAAAAATAAAAAAAGTGTGCTTCAATCGGCTTCCATGAGTCCTGAGACCAAAGATAATAAAAATAATAATAATACGCAGGGGCGGCTTTATGGCGAGCCGTCGGTGAGTGGCGACACCGCGTACCCCGATTCCATGGGTCTAAAACCCCAGAGACCCTGACCCCTGGCTTGCCCTAACCGGCCGTTTGGGGGTGGAAACCGCAAGAGCTAAAAACCTAAGCTCCAGGGTGGAAGTGTTAAAGGGCTAACACCGCTAGTAGCTCTTAGTGAAAGTGCAGCACACCTCTCGACACCCTAAGCCACCCACGTCAATGTTGCCCTTCCGGTGCCAATATGCGGCAGCCATTATGGGGGGTCCATTTAGTGAGTGGCAAGTCATCACCTGCCTAAGTATTTTGAAATGAGGCATAATTGGCAGGTGCCGTTCCTCATACCATAGATCTGTTATCCCATCCACAAGTTGTTCACCGCAATAGCCTAGACGTTTTATATCCTATACTATGTACAATAGTTTTATAATCCATTTTATACACATAATTGTATTTTATATTCAACGGGGCCTCTTGGTGTTGGCTTCGGCCCCACCAATGCCTACTAAATGTCCGGGCTAGACCTGTGTTTATATTGAAATAAAGTGTAATAATAAAAATGTCATTGATTGAGACCTACGTTGAAAAAATGTACGTGCATGTCACAAGCCGCTTAATCAGATTCAAAGTAGCAGATACAGTAGAGATATAGCCTAACTGTTTTATATAGGTATAAGATATACCTATATAAAACAGTTAGGCTCAGACCTCCTTTTTTAAATCGGTTTAAATATTACAAAATTATATTCTAACGTTTCTGTGGATAGTTCAAAATCGGTCCCATTATCTTGCGAGTTCTAATTGTCATTATCTGGTTTTTTGGAGTCAAAATATTGACCCCGCTCGCTCTAACAGTACAGACACAGTGATAACTACGTATACAAGATCACGCGGAACTACGCCGAATGGGGTCCAAAGTATCAACGAAAAAAAATTATTTTCTGTGATACCACCATTATGAACAACTTATACTATGGGAGAAACTCGGAAATAGCGAAAAAAATAACAAATGTTCCATAGGAAACGGTCATTGACACTCGACAAAATGTATGGAATAGCTAATAATATTTTTTTGCAATTACATGGTTGGTCACATAGTAAAATTTGTTCATAATGATGAGTGCATGGTATAATAATATACTCCGCCAGGTATAGCGCTCCGAAAAAAATGTCACGTGGACGTCCCGCAATGATGTCATCAATGTCATGGATACACGTACACGTGCATATAAAGCAAGAGCAGAATTTGTAATTTACAACAAGTTCGAGAGAGATACACGAAACAATGGCGGACTCTCTATGATTTTCTGTGTTAACAGTAGCGTGAAATTATAACTTCCCATATATTACCTGTGGGAATCCAATAAATCAATGTGGTTTTGATAAAATTGTGTTTAAACAAACCAAATGACAATTGAAAAGCTTTTTGTGTTCTATTTAATAGTATTTTTTTTAAACCCAGTATTTATGTTTGTTACAATAAAGTGGCAACTGGAGAGTGACGTCATTGCGGGACATCTCCCAGAGCGCTAGACCTTGTTTTCTTGGATCATGGATGAGTATAGGGACCCCTTGGCCTTTCCTTTCCTTTTTTCCTTTTGACCCTTTTCACGTAACCCTGTGCTACTCTTCTCCCGCGGGCTGCAGTGCAGGTGGTCCTGCAAGTCCTGGAACATACTACGTGTCATGTACTACCATCACTTTTTTTTTTGTTCCCTCCTCTTTTCTGTGACAACCATCGCGTGTGCTGTGGTATGGATGATGGCTTGGCATCG
Source organism: Agriopis aurantiaria (assembly GCA_914767915.1). NCBI lineage: Eukaryota > Metazoa > Arthropoda > Insecta > Lepidoptera > Geometridae > Agriopis > Agriopis aurantiaria. Next base: position 1,142,889 of record OU611982.1, read on the forward strand.
CACTGTAGTCGCAAATGGCCGTAGTGTTGTTGCTATAGTAAAAATTATATCGAATGTGTGATGACATCGTGAAAATCAGTCGATATCTGTCAGTAATATCGATACTGCACATTGTTGAAAATACTATTTCGATATTATTGATAGTTCAATCTAATGCTTATGTCTGATGCGAGCATCAATACATACTTAGATAAAAAAAATTACGTATGCGGGACTAAAGTCCAAAGAACTAATGGGATGGAGTAAAGTGGAGTATCAGACGTATGCGGGACTGAAGTGGAAAAACAGGACGAGAGTTATGTGGATTACAGGACGAATGCGTAACCAGAGTAAAAAGGGCGGGGTGGGAGTAGATAGAATTCCGGGACGGATCCAACTATGAATCCCACAAGAGGCCAGCCTTCCTAGCTATTCTCTCCACTTCGCTTTATTCTCGATATCATCTTCGAGGTTCAATTTATTTTTTTTTTGCTTTTTTTCAGGATACAGTAATTGTATAAATAAAACGCCACAAATCCTAAAGTTGAACCAACTATTGCGTGTTTATTGACACTTCGTCCGAAAAACATTACATAATTTATAATAAATATCAATAATTTAAAATTTAACTTCGAAGCGTGAAACGGAACTTAGACTTACGCCCGGGGGCTTATTCTAAAACGAATAGAAAGAAATCCGCCGACTATGTGGCTATTGCTAAACGGCGGCGTGGCTGGCAGCCGGCTGGCGCCTCGGCGACTCGACGGGCAATTGGCGACCTGCGACACTGGCAAGTAGCTGACAACCTTGACTACCATACTCCCTACAGTAACACCATACTCTCATCTCAACACACATCCCAGAACAATGGATTAAAATTACACATTCACACAGTTTCTCACTCACTCGATAGACAAGCGGAGGAGTACGCCCCACCGACCAACACGTGATCAGATCAACTAAACTATTTGGCAGTAAGTTGATGACGCTATCGGCCAATTGGCGGTCTTGTGACCTTGGCGAGCTGCAGCCGGTGACCGTGGCGGTGACTGACAGTCAGACAGTGACAGTCCGATGACTGGGACTGACGGTGACTGACGGTCAGATGACGGCAACGGTCAGTCGGGGCCGCGGCGACCTCGGATGCCCACTGGCAGTGTTTAGTTGCGGTCCACCATCAGCTCGAAGTGGACCGACCCGCGCCGCTCGTAGCGGTCGTAGAAGATGTTCTTCGCCCACGCTTTGCACTCGATGTTGATCAACACACCCGCTGGAAATGACGAAACAGCCAGTCAGAATAATAAAAAAGTCGGCCTAACGGAGCTGTACTTCTAGATTACTTTCTTAGCTTTTCAATTCGCTTAATAAGCTCCTATATTCTGTAAGAATACTCTTTTTATTTTTGAGTAAAAAATTAATTACACTATTTACGATAATGGCAAGATTTGACTTCTGGGATAAATATAATAATAAATATTATATTGTAAATGTTGCATAATATTGTAAACTACTTACTCCTAGGCTTCTCAAAGAGCACAGCCACTAGAGGGCTCAGGTAGCCCTCCTTATTGGTGAATGGGTAGTAGTATGCGGGAAAGCCCCGTCGCGGGATGTACTGCACCGGGCCGATGTTCTCCACGTCAGCTGGGTTCTCTCCCTCGCACGACACCCACACTGTGTTCGCTTCCGGTTTGCCAGACTGGAAGAAGCGACAGCAAGATTTGAGTGGAGTAGGTGATAATAGAAACTTCACCAGACTAATATTTTTGCTTATAAAAACTAAATTTAAGTTTATGGACCATAGGGAGATGAGTCAATTATTAACAAAATTCTTGTTTTATTGGCGCCAAAAAAAAAAAGGTAATAATTATAACCACTTGATCACGCACGAGTCATAATTTGCTTGTGCAAGATGTAAGCCACATCGATCACGGCATCATTGGCTTGTGATTGGAGAAACAAAAGTCATTCATTCAGTTCGCGCCTTATAGGATTGGCCCGCTTGAAAATGTATAACTTTGGCTTACGGCGGGGTAAAGGATGAGCATTTAAATGTTTATGCCGTCATTAATCTCTACACATGCCCTACTGGATGTGTGATTGAGGCTGGTGGCAAGTATGACGAAGTTATACAACGATACTAAGTATCGTATCCTTGAAGGCAGTGTATGAATAAGTGGATACATACGACCATCTTGATGTGCTGTTTCAGATCTTCGGGCATTGGTTGGGGCAAATCTTCGGTGTTGTTGTACGGCTGAGGTTTCCAGTTGAAGATCTGAAAAAACGTAAATTATACTTTATCTTATCTCGTTTCTCTTATAATTCTTTGAGTCGTATTGGACTCTATGGTGTATTCTGCATGACTTATGTCCAACCACAGAATTGGTAAAGCCACTACAAGTCTTTGTGTCAAGCAATGGTCAGGGAACACCATATTGATCACAAAACATCTAGTATTTAATGACAATTAAAACAACTTCTTCAAGAGATTGTTGGAACAGGTGTCACAAAGGATTGCATTCTGTTTCAATTTTTTTTGTTGTGCTATGGTGCTTGGTGGAATTTACCTTATTGAGCTGGCCAGACGCAGCCTTTTCGTGTTGCACTGGCACTCGATGGTGCCTTCACCAACTCCATGAGAACTGAGCAGTAGACCAGTAATTTACCTTGTTTAGCTTGAGGAAGACACATGGGCCAGCCTCCTCGTAGTTGTACTGGTTGGAAGGGGTACAGGGGTGGAACTCATCCACGGGCACGTCGCAAACTTGCTTCTCCCCGACGGGTCCAGAGTTGAAGGAGCATTGCACGCGGTTCTCAGAGCCAGGGATCTCGCCACTGCCACTGCCCTTCTTGCGGTATTCTAAAAGTAAAATGTATGTGTTTGGACCTGTAGATCTGCCCCAGATTCTCATGTTTACTTGACAGCGTGGCTTATGGTCAAGGGAACATTATTTAGTTCTTATTTTGTACACCTGAACCACTAGGTACAAGTTGACAACGAACTCGCCTGGAACAGCTGAGTTAGTGGTTAGCTCCTTGGATCTAATGCAGTAAACATGATGTATTTTATTTGATATTCTAACGATTAAGTACTTATGAATCTGAATTGATATAAAACCTATTGGCTACTCCAGAGTTAATTTTAATACTGTTACATAGTTGGTCTGCACAGTCTATATAACTGAAACGAAAACGAGTGTTTTTAAGAATTACAAGTACTTACGATCCAAAAATTCGTCAATGATGGTGGCCCATTTGAGCACGGAACCCTTGTCGTTGGCTCGGTAGTAGATGAGGGTGCTCTCCACCTTGTCCACGTCAGGCATAGGCCTGAAGCCCAGCCCTAGAAATAAACGGAAAACGATTAAAGTACCATTGACAAAGATAGCGGTAGACTCGATCTGACAAATATAGTGTTTTGTATGAAGATTATCCTGCTGGGTTCCATGTATTTAAAGGCTAACAAGACCTTTTTTTCCCATATCTATCGACTTATTGACTCAGACGACTGATCCAAAACTATGGCTTTTCTATTCTGGTTTCCTTGGCAGGTTAGATTAGGCGCTTGAGGTTTCGGCTTTGACGTTATATTGTTTCTATTCTTCCTATTCATATTTTTTTTAAATCTTTTATATAAAAATAAGTCGGGTTTTCCTTTCTGACGCTATAACTCCAGAACGCACGAACCGATTTCCACGGTTTTGCATTTGTTGGAAAGGTCTCGGGCTCCGTGAGGTTTATAGCATATAGGTTTAGTAGCGAGGCCGAAGGCCGAGCTCTACGCGTACGAAGTAGCGGAATTCAGCTAGTAGCTTATAAATGTTCACCAACTGCTCGAGATATGACATCATGTAGATATATTATCATCATCATCATTATCAGGCCAAATACATACACTGCTGAAAATAGGCCTCCCTCTTAAGCCTTCACACTGAACGACAGCCTGCCATTTGCATCAACTGGGACACCCGTGACTCTCATGATGTCACCGGTCCACCTAGTGGGAAGCCTACCTAAGCTGCGTCGTCCAGTTCGTGGTCTACCTACACTCAAGGCCCTTTCTTCCACATAATCAGTTATCGGTTCTTCGAGAGATGTGGCCTGCCTATTGCCACTTCAACTTGCAAATATGAGCAGCTATATCGGTGGCGCAAAGAAACTCTAAGCATATAGCTCTCTCCAGTACATATAGATCAATGCTCTCTCCATTGCCCGCTGTGCGACTCTGAGTTTTTCCAAAAAACCAGCAGTTAAGGACCATATCTCAGTACCATATGTCATCACTGGCAACAAACATTATGTGTGTATTGTCTTTTACCTATCAGTTTTTTACGATGAACATAGCACCTTCATCTCCAAATGAACATATTCACGATTATTCTCAATATTTAGAACAACAACATTTGTTATGATGGTGCATACCTGGATTACTTCCGATTATAGACGCGTCGAGCTGCCATTTGGGCGTCTTACTGTCCAGTGTCTGGTAGAAGACGGCTAGCAGGGCCGCAAAGAAGCCCACCAGAATTGTATAGAATATCAGGTAGAACAGAAGGATTTTCGCTGTGAACAATACAAAAAATGCATGAAGTATTTATCATTACATACATGAATGAATGCCATAGTCATACTTTATTGGTTTTTTTCATGTCTCTGTGATTATTCAAACTAAGACAATTCGTCGACGCCGCTGGTGTTATGAGAGCTGGCTCATTCCTCGCGCAGAGAATTTCTTTGGCAATTCAACGCGGGAATGCACCCATCGTTCTTGGTACTTTACCACACGACTCTTATGATCGGATGGTTATCTTGTTTTTGATTTGTAGTTTATAATAATAGTAATTATGTTTGCTTCATATATTATAAAATGAATAGACAAAATAAAACAAAGCTATTTCTAGTTTTGGTACTAATTAAAAAGTTATGTGAAAATTAACTAAGCTGCTTTACCAGCCCTAAATACATATATTTATGTATCACATTAAAAAACCGGCCAAGTGCGAGTCGGGCTCGCGCACTGAGGGTTCCGTACCACCACAAAATTTAATAACGAAATTACCAGTCATATATAACTTGGTAATGAACAGAAACTTGTCACCGCACGCACTCGCACTTGGCCATTTTTTATTATTTGTTGTTATATTTTAGAGTGTGTACTAAAATCATATAAAGTTTGATGGTTGTAAGTATTACTATATTTATCTATGGTATTACTGACAAAAGTACGTTAAAAAATTCGTTTACAATAAAATACGTACGTTTGTTGTATGGGGACCTGGTCTTTCGTTAATACTTTTTGGCTATTTTTTTCAATCCGCCGTAACATTACATATTCTTTGAAAATTTCATCTAGCTATCTATTACGGTTCGAAAGATACAGCCGTTAATAGGTAGGACAGACAGACGGACGGACAGACAGACAGACATCGTAGACTTAGTAATAGGGTCCCGTTTTTACCCTTTGACTACGGAACCCTAATAGGTATACATACATATGTTTATACCTATATCTGTCAATACCTAGTCATCGAGCGTCGATTGGCAATTGATCGCAAGTGGCAACAATAGGAGCTTCCTACTGAATTGGACCAGAACACTGACTATTCAGCACATCCCGCTAAATGCCCTGCATGCTGCATAGCACTCACGGAAACAGCAGGAAAGGACTTCGGTTCGATAACAAAAACATGAAAAGTATAGATTCATTCAATGTTATGTCTTCCAAATCGAAAATTACGCACTTAGTACATACTAGCGGCCGCCCCGGCTTCGCACTGGTATTTAACAAAAATTTGAAAATTATAAATTATTACACCTTTTGTGTTACATTATTGGAGTTTTAGTAAGGACCCCTAATTTTTTTGAGAATATAATATAGCCTATGTCACTCGGGGATAGTGTAGCTTTCCAACAGTGAAAGAATTTTTCAAATCGATTTAGTACTTAGTTTCGGAGTCTATTCAATGCAAACAAACAATCAAATCTTTTCTCTTTATAATATTAGTATAGATAGATCTTTGCGCACCGTGCTTACACAGTAAAATTTTTTAGAGTCCTGAATCCCCAATCTCACGTAGGGACGAGGGGGTCCCAAATATCACGTTATTCACCCCGCAAGTATTACAGATTAACGTATTTGCATTATAAATACGAATTATAAAAATATCACGAGATTTTAAGAGGTGGGGGAGGGAGTCGAAAAATCGCCAATATCACCTCACGTAATTAATGAACGCTGCCTTGGTTATTCTATATATTTAACCGCCAGTAAATCAAAGAAGCTTCATACAGCTAGGTTACAATTAGACATAATAATATGACCTAAACATCTTCCTAAGGATGTCACGTAACAATTGACGGCAATTAGTGCCCGCGCGAGAATTGAACCACTTATCGTTTGCTTTGCTTCAGAATCAGGACGCGACCTTGGAACACCCCTGAAATTATGCACGTAGTGATGTTTAGTGCACACGCACCTGATAATTATCTGATCTTGAATAACGTGCAAGTAGACCTTTACTCTCCTAGAATATTAATTGAAAAAAAAAATGGTGTTTTTTTTGCTATGCTTCCGTAGCAACGTGCAAAGTGAAACTGAAAAAAGTCATGGATATTAAATCGTTCAGTTTAGTATGATAGATATATCGCACCCCTCGTGTATCTCTTTATTGTTCGCACCAGAAATTACAAAGGTTACATATGGCAAAAACGACTTGAGACTATAGAGAAACAATTGGCGGCCTGATAAGGAAACTGTAATTTTTTTAATATTGAAGTGTTCTACACTTTTGGATATTAAAAATAGAACCTGTGGTAGAATTAAAAAAAATCGTTGCGTATAATTAATTATACGTATCAAATTCCATATTTTTTTTAATTCCGAAATTCAAAATTTGTATTAAATTCGGCACGTCATATTTTACGTTACGAATATTCGAACTTCGCCCAGTGGAATAACATTGAAATACATGAAAATCATGTCCTTTGATACAGACCTAATTGGGATCAATATTTTACGTACGTATTTCCCATCAGACATGAAAGGCATTAGTGGCGCCGCAGTGGTGCATATACGAGTACAATGTTGCATAATAGAACGCCCTGGGCACGCCAGGTAGCCTAGGTCATGGAGACTGCGCGGTGGATCTAATGCCCACCACCACCACTACAGACGACGTACAGTCGGCGCAGCGGCCGCACAAAAACGCTGCCAAAATGACAGGAACTGAAAAACTTTTTAAACTGAGAGAGAGGCTTTCCGCTGACAAAAATGCACTTAGAGGGAGAAAGCAATATACTTAGCCTATGAAAATGCAGGATTTAGAGCGAGAAAATTCCGTCGTTCCACGCATGCGCAGAAATCTGATGCCCTGAACTTTGTTACTAGGTGCTACTATTGCATAGCTTGTAAAGCAATTGTGAAGAATAAATTGGTCTTGAAAGGTGTTGCACATAAGTAGCGAAAATAGAGATGATTTGAAACCAAAACATATAAATAAAATTATTCTTTGTTGAATGAACGTTGAAGTATATCAACCTTTATGAAAATGCACGTTATAACGAAGTAAAGTCACCGGTATCTTTGTTGTTTCCCAAAGTAGAGCAACACATAACATAATACAAAAATGTGTTTTTACTCTGGTCGAATACAAAATCAATAATATAAATCTAGATTTATACTTCGATACCTCACGCAAGCATATTATTTATAACTAGCGGCCCGCCCCAGCTTAGCACGGGCATAGATATAATATAGCCTATGTCACCCGGGGATAGTGTAGCTTCCCAACAGTGAAAGAATTTTTCAAATCAGTTCAGTAGTTTTGGAGCCTATTCAATTCATACAAACAAATCTTTCTTCTTTATAATATTAGTATAGAAAAACAAAAACAAAAGAAACATAGTCACACGAATTCACACGAATTCACACGATGCGTTGCGGCTAACGTTAGCCTTTATCTAAATAAAGACTCGCGCATTTCCTATACGTATAAACTTAGGTACAGCAGAGTTTCACGGTACGTGGAACATATTCGACAGGGGTGCCTTTTTTCAGATTTCTCAGTTGAAATTCTGTTACACGTAACTCGATGGTCCACATTTTTTTACCGCGGTGCATAACCTGGGCCGTAACATGAAAGAAAAAGTTAAAGTTAGTACCCAAAATGGCGACGACGTTGACCCTGCCTCTAAGCTTGCCTTGCATGCATATGCAAATAACATAGATAGACTAATTTTAGACTTGGTGTTGCCAAAATAAAGTCTAAACTGAGAAGGCGTTACAGCGCTAATGCCAAGATGATATTATTTTATTCGCAATAAAAATTTCGTATCTACGTAATCATTAAGGCTGGTTTCACAACTGTACGGGGGACCCGTGCGGGTCGCCCGTCCCGGAGCAAAGACATGCGTAAGGCGCTAGAACATAGTTTCACAGCGACTCGGATTGTTCCGTACGGGACTTCTTCCGTAGTAAGGGTGACCCGTACGGTCTCCCGTATAGCTGTGAAACCAGCCTAACGCAGTTGGCGTCGTGGTGTTATTCGTAACGCAACTTGTATCACCCTAATAAGATAAATCAACTTGATATCCCAATATAGCCCGTGCGTCCATCAATATGCTTCACTCTTCAAGAGGCGTGCACCTCTACCAACAACAAGGTTATTTTTAGCGTACGTATAATTAATATATAATTTAGTGACGATAGGTGATGACATCCGATCGCCACTGTAGTTTTAAGTCATCTTTAAAAAAATATTGTCGATTAACTAATTAATTAGTTAATCGAGTCCTAAAGGGTCGGCTACGTATTTGTGATCCCTGTCAAATTGTGAAGATGATTATTTCCATACAATTTTGATGCTTCACTTCAGTCTCTACGAAGCGAGATGAGCTACCTCCCGCGGTGTTTCCGAGAAGCTACAACAGTGGGTTCTTCAAAAGGCGAGTTAATAGATCCTCAACGTAGTTGTGATGCCTCTGGTGTTACAATTATCCATAGGCGACGGTGACTGCTTACCATCAGGCAGCCCGTCTGCTTGTTTGCCACCTATGGCATAAATATATAATATAATATATATGTACCTAATATTACTCATATACAATTACATACTATAGGTACTTACACCATAGTATTGAATCTCAGCTAACCTATTTAATCAAAATGGATACTAAGGCATCGTTCAATCCAGATCCAAGGATTCACCATGCTTCTGTCATAAATTCTTGACGTGGTCCAAATAAGATTTGATCGAAGCTCCTTCGGGTATTTCCGTAAGCCGTCGGCCGTCCTTGGATCGATCGACCGAAGGACAGGGCGCGCGCAGTCGGCGCGGCGCCGCGCAACCCCCGTTCCATTTTTAACTTTTTATTTTAAAATACCCTCAATTTTCAGTGTAATACAAAACCATGTTCTAGATAGCTCTACGTTAAATAGATCAGGGAATTTAATAGTATTTATTTAATGCTAAAGTTAACTGGTATCTGAATTAGATTTATCTACTTCCGTTTCTTTCCATTTTGTTACTCGTACATGGGTAAATTGAATGTAGTGTCGAGATAACTTTAATGCCCTAACATTATTGCTAATTGATAAGCACTGGATACGCAGAGTTCAATGACTTTAATTTGTAGTATAAATATATTACATTATCTGCAAAAAATCATGCAAAAATTCTTAAAATTAAATATAACAATTAGATTAGACACATTCAAAGACACAGGAGTTACATAAACGCCACATAGGGCTGAAACGTCCTGACATTTTCAGACCTGAAATTCGGTTACGTAACATAATCTGTTGATTTGTCGATTTGTATAGAAACATCGCTAAAATTCACTCCAAGCACAGAATCATCCAAGTAATCACACACCAATTAAAATTTACGAACCGGAAGTACTTGGACCCATCGATTGTTTCCCTCCAATTGCATCCCTTTGTTCCCAAAAATGGAATGTCACTTACCCCAACTGGACCCCGTACGGCCCAGAAACTGTCCGGTCTCGGAGTTCCACAGGAAGATCCTGAAGGACTCCCATTTTCCCAGGTCCGGTGGCGGGGCGTAGTACTGCTCAGCTACCTTGTTCTTGTCCGCCATTGTTGAGAGCCGAACCGGACTGCGGCTGCGAATCGATTGCCGGCGCCTTCGCCCCGGCTTTACCCCTCTCCCCTCTCAATCCACCCCCCTCGCTCGTCCTCCGTACCCCTGCAACCCCTATTCTCTCCTTATGTAATGATTACGCAACGCGGCGCGCGCACGCTTCAAACCTACTTCCTACTAACCGCTTTTCTCTGACCCCGACGCTTGGTATAAAATCCCAACTGGAAGGGTCAAGACTTCTTGGTCAGATAATGGGGTTGCAAAAATAATAACAGATAAAACAAATAAAGCTCTATTTTTCACGATTCAAGAACGGAATTCGTATGTCGAAGTAGAGATATTAAAGCGGGTTGTTGGACTATATGAAAATTGATTTGATACTGTCTATCTTGGTCGGCGCAATCTAGACTTGCGTGACCTTATCATATGGAAACCTATTTCGTCTATTGCAGTTGTTTATAGTTCGTGCAATTATTAGTTAGAATGTAGAGACTGGAGATGAAAATAAAGATCTTGAGCTTTTGACTAGCAGTGCCTCGCGATTTCACTCGCCATCCTGCAAGAATCGCGATCTTATTTTCCGTATAAAACGTCGTATAAAATACTTCCATACCAAGTTTCATTAATCCGTTAAGCTGTTACGGAGTTGTGTGCGGACAAACATACACACTTACATTATACACATTCACATTTTAGGCATTTACAATCTGTGCAAATTGTACGTACCTATTCTTCAACATTACTCTATCCCTATATTTTTTCTCTAATTCCCTTTCGAACTTCTACTTTTTAACCGAGGTTAAAGTTAGGAGGTTAGGAGGAGGTTATCAATTCAACTGTATGTTTTTTTAAACGCGTTGTTACGCGATTACTCCGCCAATTATGAATTGATTTTGATGTTTTTTTGGTTGGTGGTTTATAGAATTTTATTCAGCGCTTCATGAAAAAAATATTTATTTATTAGGACTTTTTGGTTTTTGTGGTTCCTTTTAGCAAACGTTTTTATAAGCACTTTCAATCACTGTTTTTTCTACTTTTTAGTTATTATAGAATAGCAAAGTCGGTTTTCTTCTTCTCGTCGGTTCTAAAAATTAATTATCATAGATCAAGTCAATCTCGATTTTGATCAGTAGGTTCTTATACTCACTTAGGTAATCTTAGTACCTATGAGTATCGAGGATATTTACTTTTCTTATCATCATCATAATTTCAGCCGCAGGACGTCCACTGCTGGACATAGGCCTCCCCCATCGATCGCCACAAGGGCCGGTTGGAAGCGGCCTGCATCCAGCGTTTCCCTTTGTCTCTTTTAGGTCGTCTTGTCGTTCTTGGTGGTGGTTTACTTGTCTACTGCCAATTAACTTGGTATCGTAGTTAGTTACCACATGGTGTCGGTCGACCTCATTATTAATCAAACACGGGAAATGTGGTAAGATCACGTGGCGTAGACAAAAGTACTAACGTTAGTACTTTTGTCTATGATCAGACATGCATATAAGTAGTTTAACTCAACCAGCAGACGACCTTGCCGACTTTTTTTGCATGTGGACTATTAGTTAGTATTGTTGTTGCTACAAAGTTTCAAAGTCAAAGTCAAAGTCAAAGTCATTTATTAGTAAATTTAAATTTACAAGTCAATTAATAATATAATTATATTGAAAATGGTATATAAAAAGTTATATATAACAAACAAAAAATTAAAAAAAGTTAAATAATTATTATGTCAGCTATCATTAATTATTAATATTAAAATTTCACAAGTGTATACTTGTTCCTTATTTAATCAATTTTATTTCCTTAATTCTTTAATTAATTATTCTTTATTTAATTATTTTCTTAGTGTGCGTAAAAAATGTGTAAGTGAGCCGTACTTACACGGTTTAACGGTATTCTAAATATAGGGGAAAATTTATGAATCATTGCAACATGTGAACACGAACGATAATGGTACTAAAGCATATCTCCCTTGTGTCTCCGATCTGAGGTGTTGACAGTTAAAATAAAATATCATACTTTCTAAATAAATAATATTTGTTTAATTTATCTACTTACTAGTAACTTAATACAGACATTATTAAATAATCCAGCAAGAGAGATCAAACTAAGAACTAAAGCGCCTCACACATTTTGTATAGCAAGGTAAGCACATAATGTTGCTATTAATAAGCTCCCAGGCTCAACGTTTCATTGCTGTTATTTTTATGCATCAGACTTTTTGTTTTCAGTCTTCTTTTCAATTTTGTCTGGCTTAGGCGGTTCGTCACTTAGGACGTGAGATTCCGGAGGCTTCGTCCATGCTTGACACACGCAGGTGGGTCCCTGGCCACCAGACTGCTGACTGCTCGTTTGAAACCCACCAGGTTGTGAGACAAAACTCCCTGTGTGCGATCCATTACTCTGGCCAGACTGGCTGGTCGTCTGGCTTCCTTGGTAATATCCTGACTGATTATGACCTGTTTGAAGGTACTGGCCCTGCTGGTTCTGATTAAATTGGCTATTGCTGCCTTGATATTGTTGACCTGTCTGTGAATTTTGGTAGTTGCCACTTTGACCTTGATAATTAGCACCATTTGCTTGCCCTGCGTTTGGATAGGTAATGCCACTTGCTTGCCCTACACTACCTTGATAGTTGCCACTACTACTTTGTCCTCCGTTTTGATAGTTGCCACCACCAGTTGCTCCTGCGTTTTGATAGTTTCCGTTAGATGGTGCGTATTGCCCTGTCCCCTGATAGTTGCCTGTGCCGTACTGCCCTGACTGGTACTGGCCGTTTTGATTCTGCCCCTGATTCTGACTTTGCTCGTGGAAGCTGCCTTGTTGATTCTGATTTTGATATTGGTTTTGAAAGTTTTGAAACTGGCCTTGGTTTTGCGACTGAGAGAAGCCTTGTTGCGGTGGGTACGGGGCAGGGTGCACTGGATATAGCCCTGAGTTTCCAGTGGAGGCTGGTCCATTATTAACAGGGTATACAGGAGTTGGAGCACCTTGATAGTTCCCAGTTCCTTGGTTTCCGAAGCCAATTTGTCCTTGAGCTTGAATCTGAGCTTGGCTTTGGAGGCCTGGTCCCTGGGAGCCAGCTCCCGTCCATTGTTGTCCGTTCCCTGCAGCGCCCTGTGTATTTCCTTGCTGGCTGAACGTGGTCTGTGTCTGGACGCTCTGTTGGAAGCTGGACTGCTGGGAAGGCTTGTTTTTATGGCTCTGCACGATGTCAATGACGCCTCCGATGATTTTTTCTGGGATGTGAAGCACCTTGTTACCGAGAGCGAGGGACGCAGGCGCTTCGTGGACAACTGATGCGATGAGCAGCTGGAACAAATAGCAAATAGTATCAACGTGCGAAAAGTTGATAAATCCGAACCTTCAACAATTAATTTCTTATGAATACCTAAGGGCAGAAAACAAACAGGTGGCCCGCCTGGTGGTTATAGTTACTAAAGTCTCAAAAGCCTATTAATTTTAGCCGATCCCTTCTTAATTTTACGATTTTGATCTAAGTTGAAACTCACAAGTATGGAGGCCTTCCGGAGTCCTTCCATGATGACCAGATGATGCTGGAATGATGCAGGAGGATTCAAGGACATACTTATATACCGCGTCGAAGGACGGACTACACAGTTGCATTTCGGCACCTGTGTAGGGCTACCCAAAAGATGCTTAAAAACTTTTTTTTATCAACCAAATCGTTTAAGAAAAATACTTAATTCGACTGCAGTTCATACTTGATAGCCCCGTTGTTCCAGTTGTTAGTGAACCTGCCTTCTGCACTTGGGGGCGTGAGCTCGATTCCCACCTAGGGCAAACATTTATGTGACGAAAATTTGTGTTTGTTCTATATCTGGGCTTTTACTTTATCCTTCCCAAAAAATTAGCTAGACGTCGTAACATGGTGATAAACCTACAAGTAAGTCGATTATGTACCTTAGCTGTCTAGTAAATAATCGATTAGGTACTACGTGCATGTTATAGAGGTTGGTCACGAACGTACTAGGACTCAATAGTAGAGCCGGCCTGTCTAGGCAGCGTATTCTAAATAGCTTGCATAATGCTTCCGGACTAACAACAAGGTTATAGAGTTACAGAGTATAGTTCACTAGCAGCGCTCCGTGGCTTCACATTTGCTATCCTACAGGAAACATTCGGGACAAATAGTAGCCCATGTGTGAGTCCAGGATAAGCTACTTTCGTACCAAATTTCATCCAATTCCGTTCAGTCGTTACCGAGTTTGAGAGTATGTGTAATTATGTATATATTTATGTATATATGTTAAAGATAACGCTATCGGTCTCGGGGCAAACATTTTGAATCGCTCATAAAAAGTATAAAATATACAAAATTAATATATATATATATATATATAGAATACAAATTCGAATGGATCAAACCACTCGATGCGTTAGCGAGTGATAAAATAATTTAAAAAATTGCGACTTTTGCTAGGTATTTCAATCGAAAGTCAGTCATTTTGCGTGTTTTTTTTTCGCACGCAAATATCATACGAGCGATTTAAAAAAAAAGGCCCTGGTCTACCGCTGTCTCGCCACTTGGAGAGTTGGAGCTCGCGCAAGTCCGGCTCTACGCCATCTTTAATAAGCACCTACCTAGTTATGATTATTACTTCAGCTCCAAAATTTAAGATCATATTTTTAATAGAAGTTAAATACAGTTCGTTGGCAACCCTACAAAACACGCATCATCAATCGTATGTAATCGAGACGCTGCGCGAGCGCAAGTTATCTCACCTTGTTGGAGTACCGCTATAATATTGATGGTAGAGATGCGACAATGCAAATATCGACTCGATGCAGGCACGACACGATCTTTAGAAGGCAGTTGGCAGTGAGTAGTGCTAGTGCTATGGCAAAAGGCTTATAGTTATAGCTGGACTATAGAGTGGGGTGGTAGAATAAGGATGAATTTTGATACTTACTGTTTTCTATACTATTAGAAAAAGTTGCAGGCAGGTTTTAATTGCGTTTAAAGGATGGAGCTAAGCTATCGCCATTTATTTTTCTTTAGAATAAATTTAAAGAAGTGTGTTGAGTATTTACTTTATTACTAGGTTCATTATTTCTGCTAAAAATATCGACCTTGACAATCGTTACAAAATAACACTGGCAGCTCTCATCTCTATTCCGCGTCCGATCATTATGATTGACGCAGCGCTCGCGCACTCTTTTTTGTTGTTTTTCGTCAAATTATTGGGCGCCATCGATCAGCGGACCGAATCTGAATACGAGCTGCCGATCGACGATGTATTCTGCTGACCTCTTTCAAATATTCAAGGAAGGTATGAAACGTCTTTTAGAGTTAAATTTTATGGGTTTCCTGTTAGAAACAATTAAGTATAGGTAATTATTCGGATCTGCTCTGATATTCAATACTCATTCGATATTATACCTTAGTCGCACTCAGTAATTCCATTAGACCACTCAGACTTCATGGATTTACTATTTAGACTTAGACGACGCCGTGAATGCATCTTATGCCCATTTATTGATGACTCGTTTACAAGAACAGACAGGTAGGTGGACAGAAAGGTGATGCATTTTATAAATTCAATGTAGGAAAGATAGGTAAAAAAAAGTAAGATTGGACAATAAGAATCCATATTTTTGTGTATTTAGCCCTTCATCGTCATTGCATAAATAAATAAAATTAAATAAATAAATAAATATTCGGGTAATTTGTTTAATACTGCGTAAGTCATTAATATTATACTAAATCGATTCATGTCTGTATGTTCCCTACCTTCCATAAGTATGGCTGGACCTATTTTGACGGGACTTTCACTGGCAGATAGCTGATGTTATAAGCAGTAACTTAGGCTACTTTTATCCCGGTATATGCTGGGTGCAACCGCGGCGAGCAGCTAGTATAATATACAATGTAATAATCTAAGATGATAAGAGATCGATGGGGGAGGCCTATGTCCAGCAGTGGACGTCCTATGGCTGAAATGATGATGATGATGACGAATTTAAGAAGTAAAAGACGTCGAAGAAGGTTGTAGAGATATTGCTCAAAACCGATTACTAATTAATTTTAATGTTTGGGGTCGTGGGTGCGATAGTTACTATTATTAGGGAATCAGTTTCTTCTATATAGGCAAGCGCGTGCTCCATCGTAGAGTACACCGCATCATCGCAGTTGGCGGTCAAACGCAAGCCTATTACTATAAAAAAGGTTTCTCTGTGACGAAGATTCCATAGAAGACAACTAAGTAGGACAACTAATACACAGATCCAGAGCACGTATATTAAAATTAATCAGGCTAGACTAGACTAACAAATTTAGAGGTCTGTAGTAAATTGGGCTGTAGGTACGAAGCAATTACAGTTATATAACGTGAGGGCTACTGCACTGAATCATGTGTGGGGGCGAAAGGATGACGTTATGCACTCAAAAACCAGGATTTTTATTTTATGCCATATAAGTGTTAAAACTAACGGGCAGTCTGATGGTAAGCCATCATCGTCGCCTGTCGATACCTGAAGGCATCACAGATACGTTGCCTACCTTTGAAGACTCTTGGACGATGGCATCGAAACTGCACATTATTTAAGTATTGTATAAGTCATTGGAGCAGGACTGAGCATCGAACCGGGTGCAGTCAGATTGTAAAGCACAACCGCTCGACCACCATCGTTCCACTTATAGGTACTTATGCCTACTTTAAACATCATCCCTCTTGTGCTCTCTTTAAAATTTACCTTTATTGTCATTTCCCTGCGGTCTGTTTTAGGTCGTCTGTCCATCTTGTGGATGAACGTCCTATGTTGCGCTTACCGGTCCGTGGTCTCCATTTACCTTTATTACCATTACCTTTACTGTACTTTAGTCCTAACGTGTGGAGCATTTTAATATAATAAATATTTAAATCTGTTCTTGTCTCACTGTGGGTTGCAGCCGTCCCATTATCCTGGGACGGCCGCGGGTCGTGCCTGCGCCGGCAGTCTCAGTAGTTCTCGCGCTCCAGGCCCGCTCTTATCAGGACCAGGACTGGTGAGTACCTATCGACCTCCCTGCCTCAATACTACAGAGGAAAATTCCATAATTAATTTTCCATGAAAAGTGTAACAGTTGTACTTCAAACAAAACTCAAACTTTTAATTTTTGTTGTTCCTAGTTTTTTAAATCAACTTAGGGCCAGTGCCAGCACCAGCAAGTTCCTCCACGACATTAGCAGTGCAGCGGCAGGATTTAAGTTAAACCATAATATTAGAGTCGTCAACTTTAGTCCACTGCTAAACATAGAGCTCTCCAAAGGTGCGCCACTCAGCCTGATCTTCGGCTTTTCGCTTCCACCCACTGCCAACTGCCTTTATTTCCATCGAATCTCAGGGCATCCTATGCTACGTTTGCCGATTATATTTATTATGTTTTATAAAATAACAGTCATGGCTTTGACCGCCACGCCAGTAATGCGGTCTACTATGGAGCTCACTTGCCCAAAAGGAACAGATTCACTTGCGATTTGATGATAGCTCAGATGACCCAGATTGTAATTATCGGGGAACACTATTCAGGCAGCGCATTCCACAGACTAGCAGTTCGTACAATAAAATTGGAATCAAAAGAGATTCGTATGTGCCCACTAACGCAGTCCAATAAAAAATGGGCAGGAGGGAATTTGATCATGCAGATCCGATGCACACTCTCCGATTTGTCTCCACTCTAAAACACGCCTCCCTACATTCAGTGGTTACCTGATCACCGACAGCCCACTACCACTTTTCCTTACTGATTCTCTAAGCTAAGCTATGTCGTAGACTTTGATTTTCTGGTGAATTACTTTGTTACGAATACGATCCCTCAGAGAAACCTGCTGAGTCAGTCAATTGTAAAAAAGGTCAAAAGATAATCTTAGATAGATATAGGTATAAATAAAACAGAAATACCAGTTACTCGTTCACTCACTGACTCATCATGAAATCTCGAAAAAGTTGTTTGGCAGGTTCTAATAAAGGATGTAAGATCCGAAAAAGATTTTGCGTAAGGGCCCAATTAAAGGGCGCAAATGGAAGTTGAAAGTTTATATCATGATCCAATAAAAACAGGTGCCTTACGGCCAACTCCTACGCGGTCTGAAACTAACGCTAAAACAGCACAGTTCGGAATATCACGCGAACGTAAGTTACGGTTTGCGGTCGCGCAACTTTTTTGATCACGTAAACTGAATAAGGCCCCAGGTCTGCTATTCCGGGAGTGGCACAAGTCTACGTCACCATCCAGCTGTTGCCACTTCATTGCAATAAACACAGAAATTGGGAATCTTTGAAATAATATAGAAAAAGCATTTTTATTGTTAGGTATTTTATTTGTCCGCTCAAGCGAAGCAATTCAAGTTAAACACGAATTTAAAAAATTTATCATATTATTAAATCAAAATCACTTGTGTCACCCACGTGACCTTTATGTCTGGGAATAGCATACCTCGCGGAGTATTTTATTATACCATTGTTTATATGAAAGTATTTGCGTACGAAGTTGTGGGCAAACGATAATGAATAAATAACAATGGACAACATTTGATTTTTTTTTGACATTTTTTATGAAAAAATATTGGACAAGTATTTTTCAGTTTCATTTTTAACTTGGTATTTTTTTTAAATTAATTTAAAAAAATAATTATTATATGCTCTATAGCCGTTTATACCACAGATCTACTACTTATACCATAGCCAGAAGAATATGAAAAAAGTTTATGTCAAGGGCAATGTCAAATTTGTCAACGTCAAATAGCAAAACAACATGTACTGGGATGCCAGGACGCAAATTACATTTTCCATTTGTTTTAGTTTTCATCATCATCATCATAATCAGCGTTTTAGAAGTCCACTGCTGGACTTTTAACTTACCCCCGAAATGGTGATTGGGCCATATCCACCTGGCCCAGTGTGGATTGGTGAATTCACATACGCCATAAACACCATTGAATTCCTTTTCGTACGTATGCAGGTTTACTAACGATGTTTTTCTTCACCGAAAAGCCAGTGGTATGAAAATCCGTACATAATCTCCAAAGAGCTCATTGGTACGGGCCCGGGGTTTGAACCCGCGACCTCACGCTTTCAAGTCTAGTGGTCTCCCAAATGGGCTACCACGGCTTCTATTTATTTATATATTTAAGTGTTATTAAACGATAAAGTAATAATGGCGTAAGTATTTTGTGCGATTTAATCATATGATCCTTCCACACCTAGGCTTATTATTTATTCATATTATGTAGGTGAAACACGATGTTATGCCATTAATTATTGACTACCTAATAATTTTAATTTTTTGAACATATACGGGGTAATACAAATAGATGGCAAGATAGATTCATATTTTTTAATTCGAGTTTTTGGCAAATTAACTATTGCTCGTTAATCCTATATTTCCATTATTTATTTATTTTTCAAATAACTTGAAAAATAGTGGCTAGAATTTAATTTTTTATTCTTTTATGGGGTTTTCAATGGCTAATCTCCAAATGGTTTTCGAATTTATGACTCTTTGCAAAAATGAAATGTTGTAGGCATCTGTCTTCCACAGTAGATCGAAATCAAGATGACGGTGAAGAAGCGCGTGTCAGACCTCACCAGCCTGGAGAGGTTCAACATGTACTACAAGGAGAAGGACCCTCCTCTCAGCGGCGCGCAAAAGGCCAAGCGGTTCATATGGAACCCGAAGACCAGGCAGGTTTTCGGAAGAACTGCATCTAGTTGGTGTAAGTACCCATGCATCTAATGTGGAAAGTATCTACACATCTATGTGATACACTATGTGGTATACATATCTGTGTGACAACAAAAGAAACCAAACAATCTTTTTGATTACCTATTTCTAGACAGCTTCTAAAGTCAGGAAGATTGATAGTAATTCAGTAGGTACCTACCTATAAGCACAGAAAAGAGAAGTAGTTTTTTTTTTCTCTTCTGTGCCTATAAGCGTAGAGGAAATATACTTCTTTGCATATAAGTACTACCACTTTTTAGATACAGCGAGATGTGGCTGGTGGGTGGCCACTTTTTATCCTTCCTAACATAGATTTATGAACAGAAGCAAATCTAGATGCTTCTTATATAAGATTGTGGTCAATAAAGACAATACTTATATATACCTTGTTGGGTTTGTTCTTTCATAATTATTGACTTAGAAGAAGCCGAGCGGTAGCTAATGTTTTTCCCCGACTGTCCAAGAAGGAGGGTAGTGTTTTAACATTACCCTCCTCCTTGTGCAGCCGTTTACGCCTTGACTAATTTTGACGAGTGAGGTGTCGTTAGATTCTTCTTCATGCCCGGAGTGTCAATGGCTAGGTAGATATCGCAGTCGGGTTTTTTGTTTTTCTTTTAATCATCATCATTATCATCATCGTTGTAGCCATAGGACGTCCACTGCTGGACATAGGCTTTTCCCATCGATCTGCAAAAGGGCCTGTTGAAAGCGGCCTGGATCCAGCGTTCACCTCGTTTCTTTTAATATCAGATCTTAGAATAGTTATTCTAAGTATCAGATACTTATTTTAATATTACGTGTACATTGTTCACTTTTACGTAATAAAAATTTACTTTTCTGATTCTTTTTCTTTTGATTCTTTTTAAGGAAAATCATCATATAAGTCAGGGACATCTCATACACTAAAGTTAAATCGTGACATTAGAAGATCTTTCTACCAACAACAACAAATAACTTGTTTGCTACACTATTGTAAATGTAAAATATCTTAGAGCCTTAAAAGGCCTTGATGTGGCCCTCAGACAATCTCTAACTATCATCCTAGCCTTCACTAAAGCAATCAGACAAGGCGTACCAATCGTGAGCGGATGTCGCGACGGCCGCAATTGCCGCAATGAGATCATGGGCTACATCCTGCGCGAGCGACGGTACTCCGCCGGCGGTAGCCCGATCTGACTGGACAAGACAATGCGAGGCTAATGTACCTAATCAGTGGGATTTGAGTTTTAGGCTTGGCTAAGTTGGACTAGGTTAATTTAATTTCCACGTTAGACTAGCTCGTGTGGATAGATACTATTTCGTCTACGAATATTGGGAATTCTTACTGCTTTGGGACTGCTAGTTTTATATTGAGCTATTACATTTCGATTTGCGTGATGACTATCACAGTATCATCATCTGCGATTTTTCATCTATAACTATAACAGATGATTTAAGTAGCGTCTGAGATCCTGCAGTATCCTGCAGTCATGGCTAAATATGCGGGACGCAGTTTGATTCAGGAGCCACAGATAATATTTCAATATTTTTTATTTGTGTTTTTGAAGTCATTTTTATGAATGGTATTGAGAGTGGATTCTTTACCACCAGTTACTTTACGTTGAACGTTTGTGCGCTAGACTCGTCGAACCAAGTTCCTTGCCGAATGTACTATTACAGTACTTATATTGTAAATAAGTTCCACTAAAACTACACCAGTACTATCACCGACCTGGAATATTGATAGAGCATCATTGTGCCATGTGATGGCCATCAAACGTAATCCATTATAGCATCCTGCAAGTGCGCTTGACATTGGATTGTAGATAATAGATTAAACCTTGATACACCTTCCATGTCAAGTAGATTTTTTTTCGATTCCTTTTTAATATGATCCACAAAATGTTACTAATGCAAATAAATGAAATGTTTTCATAACATGATGCTTTGCTAACAGATTTAGTTCAGCATGAGAGAACTAAGTCTAGTTGTCGCTTCCAAATCCCGCATGAATAACGTTTAGTAGGTTAGGTACCTCTACCTACTACCTACTTAAAATTATTCATAAATCCTAATAGGCTTATTACACTTTTTGTCCTTTCAGCCAAGATTTGCCTGTTCTACTTCATATTCTACGTGGCCCTCGCGATCCTTGTGGCCATCTGCATGTGGACCTTCCTCCAACTCCTCGACGCTCGACAGCCGAAGTGGCAGCTCAGCAACAGCATCATTGGCACCAACCCCGGGCTCGGCTTCCGGCCTATGCCGCCAGAGGTCGCCAGCAGCGTCATCTGGTACAAAGGAAACGACCCTGGCAGCTACAAGCTCTGGGTGAATGAACTATCAAATTTTTTGAACGGTGAGTTTTGATCAGAAAATACTTTGTAACTTTTTCTATGCGAATAAATATAATTTGAATTTAAAGTTCTCATGCCTACCAATTTTGTGATTAGGATTCTCTAAATTGTACGATAAGAACTGCTTCAATTGTCTAATTATTTTTTTGGCCAAGTGCCTGTATTATCTAAACAAATACCTCCTCCTCCTCAGTTCGTTTGCTCAATGCTGAGCGTCGTGATGCTCCCGATCTTTTGTACTTTGACACAAAGGTGAAACATCGGTTGAAACAAATACCAGCTAGCAGTAAATATCTAAACTACAAAAAACAGTTGGAATGTCCATAGACCGTTGAAAGTCTAGAAACAATCCAGTCCAACGATGAGCAAGAAAATCACCAGGATTTCGATAACGCGCTGCATAGATTTTTGAAAATAAGATGATCTCCCGGGCTCCAGAAGCCTAATGATTCAATCTCAAACATCACAAATAAGTAACCACTGCCGAGGTTAGCATATTTGCGCTGTTTTGTGCTGCTCCGCCGAATTGGCCGCCGGCCCTACTTTATGACTTAGGAAGATAAGTTGAGATGCGCCAAAGTCACCCCATACATAGGGCCTAAGCAGTACCTTAACTGCTAAAATTTTCTTGTACAGCTTACAAACGAGACGGCAAGAAAGCTGGCGCTGGTCAGAACAGCCACACTTGTGACTTCCAACTGCCTCCTCCTGCTGCTGACAAGGTATATTTTTTACTTTTCCAAGGAGAAAACGAAAGAAAGAAAGGGGTCTTTTGATTTACTTGATTTATTGTTTAGGTCTGTAACGTGGATATCAGCTCGCTGGGGCCCTGCGTAGAAGACAATCACTTCGCCTACCACAAATCCACGCCCTGCATATTCCTCAAGCTCAATAAGATCTTCGGTTGGAAACCCAACTTTTACAACAGCTCCGATCACCTGCCGCAAGCTATGCCGGAAGACCTGAAGGAACACATTCGGAATAAGACTGCTTACGATAAGAATTTTGTGAGTATAAGCTTATTTTTTTTATCAGGAGTTCCTCTTGATAAAAAAAATGCCCTTACCATCCAGTTTCGCATCACCCTTATGTATGAAGGTGTCAAACTTTCAAGAGCACGTTGATATTGAAGGCATTATAACGCCATCTATCGAGTTAGTCTGGACTATTGCTTTTCATTAATCCTTTCGTTTCTAAAATTTACCTAAACTTAGAATCTCCTTTCAGCTAAACATGGTGTGGGTGTCCTGCCAAGGTGAGAACCCAGCGGATAGGGAGAACATCGGCCCCATCCAGTACCTGCCCTACCGTGGCTTCCCTGGATACTACTTCCCGTATACCAACCAGGAGGGCTACCTGAGCCCTGTGGTGGCTGTGCACCTGCAGAGGCCTAATAGTAAGTGTACTACAGGATACAGGACTTACAGGATGTTTATTCGTCCACAGTTTAGTTGAAGTGAGGGGTAGAAGTGGCCCGAGATTTAGTTTTTTCTTTTCTTTTGAAGCTGGATGAGCAAGTTTTTAGTTGTTCGTGTATAGAATAAACTTACAGATGTGCCTCGCTCAATACTGACTGCTCCCGAGCATAATTATGTGTGACTACACTCACAACTAAGACCAGCCCATCCGTCTTCGTGAGATAAAACTAGTGACAAATAAATTATAGTAATATGATTAGATTTGAGATAGCATATCATTTTCTGAAACGGAAACAGAATTTTGAGCGGAAGATATAATACGGAGGATGTTCTTATCGATTGATTTTTAACTTCATGATCTCTGCATGCCTGGCTAGCCTGGCTAGTTAGCCAGGCTCTGGTGGCCTCTTCCAGTTTCCTCTCTGACTGATGTTTAACTTGATGCTAGCCAGCCAGGCTCTCTAGTGCTCTTACTAGAACGTTCTGTACCACAACTACTGATAATTATATTCCTTCACCAAAAACTCAAACTGTATTTTTATCAATTCAACTATCTTGTGACTGCCAGTTGACCTTACGTTGACGTTACTCACGTTGATGTCACTTATCCTTTTGTGTTCCAGCCGGTATGCTGATCAACATAGAGTGTCGCGCGTGGGCCAACAATATCAAGTACGACCGACATGAGGGCATGGGCAGCGTCCACATAGAAATCATGATAGAGTAGATCAGCGAATGCGAACTTGCTCATGCTGAAGTGTGCGGCTGTTACACGGTGAGACAGCCCGAGACTGTATACTTTTGGTAATTCAAAAAAGAGTGCATCATACTAAAATGTATCGTGGTGCACTGTTGCACACCTTGGTAAATTCTTCGAACTTTACGGTCGGATGTCTTGCTAAGAACAGTCGGGGTGATAAGAAGCCAGTGTATATGATTCCTTTCAATACAAACTAATAAGTCGTAAAGCGACGGAGTTATCAGTAAGTGAAGTATGAATATCCGATACGTAATATAACTACGTATTTTACGTATCGAATATTTGTACTTCACTTACTGTAGAGTTGAAAACGACATTGAGAAGGTTTGAACCTAGCAAATTGGAATCAATAGAAATTGAAAGTCTTTGGTTGACAATTTTAGTTCCCTCATTTAACCAACTCTACCAGTAAGTTGGTTACTCTGTAAACCAAGTAAGTAATAAAAACATTACTAAAGCTAATTTAGACAGCTCTACAATTTTTGTTATTCTTTTTGGAAACTCTAATTAAAAAGAGACTCAATTAATTACAGCACCGATATTAGTTTAGAGAATGCCCGAATGTTAGAATGTATGTCAATCAAGAAGATTACAACTGTTTTTGTGACATTGCAGCTTTGCAGTCACACAAATGGGAATTTGTTTTGTGAAAATAAATTTACTTTATCTTTATCTTTGCAATTCACGCGTAGCAAGTAGCAAGCATTGACTATGTTTTTTTTTCAAGGCACAACTCCCGATTAATTATGGGCAAAATATGAACATTTGTTACGTAAAGAGTATCAAATAATCAAATAATCAAAATGAGTATCAAATTCCTTACACATTTTTACTTATTTTACGTACGGATAATTCACACAGTTCCTTATTTGATAGGAAGTGACATCCACATACATGACAAAATCGTTACTGTGAAAAGTATTTGGCTGTAAAATCAAAGGTACTTACCTAACTAAGAACTTCCCTGAAACCTTGTTAGTTAATTTCTTAGTCCAATACCTAAGACTATTTAGTAAGAAAATTTTCGAAGCCTTTAGGAAAGTTCTTAAATTGGTAACGATATGTAGGTAGGTTTTTATTATTAGATTTGTTATCAATAGTAAGTGCAATAGGTACCTGTCTAAACTGGCATGTTCAGCTTTACCAAAGAAATACTACCTACATTAGTTTATACCTACATATTAGGTAACTAAATATGTATAATTTTTCCTTTGGAGTTTTTCTACTGTTTTAATTTATTTTCTGTGGCTTGAAACGTAAGATAAAAGGACAACATTATTAAATTGTATTGGTCTGTATGACGTTTTGTTAATTTACCAAAGAGACAGACCATTGACATATGGAATGGATAGTTTCTGTGAGCAGTGTGTTGATGCTGAGTGAGCTTATTATATATTAATTTATTTTAATAAAAAATTTAGATTTTAATAGCTTTCACATAGTTTTCTTTGACTAACAACCTTTTTATTCTAACTTATGGGATGCCACAGATGGATAAAGGTCCCTCGTTTTACTCTATTTTCTACGTTTTATTGTGATAGCTGGGACTGGAACCAATGACAGCAGAACTCGTTTTGCGATGTCACAGATATATAGGTAGTAGATCTGTGCGCGATGTATTACGACATAGATTCATACTGAATCTATGTATTACGACTTCGCAGAATGACTTGGTAGTTAAACGGTCTAGGGCAAAACGACGTGCAAGTCAGATTTCTACCCGTCAACACGGCTTTCGAAAATAAAATAAAAGAATACTGAAAACATTTAGAAAGTTTTAATTTATTTACCCATTTACAAATACACATATTGTCATAAAATATGCTTCATCCTTAGAATAACTACTCAGAGAAGGTAGGTTTCCAAACAACGCCTTCTCAAAACGTAAGCTACAAATTCGCTTTGTAGCTTACGTTTCGATTGGTATTTACGATTTAAGCAAGAAAATTAATGGATTACCTGTGGCATGTCACACCATAACTCTTATGCTGCTTTTCTGATTTGTTGTGGTACGATTTCACCGCGCAAATTGTCATAGTAAAATTTTTATATTTTTTTTGGAGGCATATATGACACCATTTGAATGGCTTAAATTTTGCGAATGTACTTGGTTTCTTTGTGTAGTTATTCTAAGGCTTCATCGTAAAATTATTTTGTAAAAACTCTATGATTGGTCATATTATTCACACGTAGAAAGTACTAACTAAACTGAAAAATTGTAAACACACAACAGATAGCACAACAGCTATAACATCGATCACATCTTACAATCTAAGACAAGATCAGCTATGGTTTCTGAAAAATACAATCCTCAGAGAGTGAACGTTCTTACCCGACAACGGTGAAGCCAAAAGAGGGGTATTGTGAAGGGTGAAAATAAATCTGATTGCATCATTTAAATCATTGAATCGGTCTATAAAAATTATAACAGCATTTATTACCAGGCGAACCGTTTGCAAAATATTAACTCCAAAAACTGACTAAGTGTCTGCGCGTACACCTGCAAGCGTCAGCTCAAGACCGCCCAAACTGGAAACCTCGGAGACACCCTCTATTGGTCGAAAATTCTAGGATAATAATAAATACCTATTTGGGACATTTTTGCACATACAGTCATCCGACCCCAAAATAAGCAAAGCTTGTAATATGGCTGCCAGAGACTGATTACATATATATTTTTTTAATACATAAATAGACATTAACACCCAGATATAGAACAAACACAAATGTTCATCACATGAATGTTTGTTCTAGGTGGGAATCGAACCCACGCCCCAAAGCTCAGAAGGTAGGTTCACTACCAACTGGACCAACGGGGCTATCAAAGAGTTTCCAAACCACCTTTTTGATCAGAACAGCAGAGGTGTGGAACTCCTTACCTATGTCTATCTTTAGGAACAGCTACAATCCAGGGTTATCCGGGGTTACTCCCCTAGGCGTGGCGTTATCGGATACATTTCGGAGAGTATGCATCGGATTTGCATGATCTAATTCCCTCCTGCCCATTTTTCTGTCGGAATGCCAAAGCGGGCACAAAAATCGACACCGCTTTATGGTTGATATTCTGAAAATCCGTACGAAGCGCTTTGATTCCACTTTTATTATGCGAACTGCCAATCTGTGTAATGCGGTGCCTGAATGGGTGTTCCCCGATAGTTACAATCTGGGTGTCTTCAAATCACGAGTGAATCGGTTTCTTCTAGGCAAGCGTGCTCCAACGTAGACCGCGTCATCGCTTAACATCAGGAGAGTTGACGGTCAAAAGTAAGCTTATTATTAAATTACAAATAAATAAAAGAAAAAGTTATCTTCGACCACATCATCGCTTCCCATCTTGTGAGGTAGTGGGAAAATTCATGTCTATTGTCTACTCAATTGTAGAGACCTTCCAGCCGTGGGACTCCACTGGCTATAGAAACAACAAACAAGTCTTCAAGGTTAGAGTGGATAGATTTCTTCTAAATCAACGTGTTCCATCCCCGGCCACACCGTCACTTACCATCAGGCGAGTTGGTAGTCAATCGTTTATTTATTTATTCCATAGGTGGCAAACAAGTAAACGGTCTGCCTGATGGTAAGCAGTCACCGTCGCCTATGGATACTTGTAACACCAGAGGTTACCACAAATACGTTGCCGACCCTTTATAGGACTCTATTAACTCGCCTTTTGAAGAACCCCATGTTGTAGCTTCTCGGAAACACCACGGAAGGTAGCTCATTCCACATTTTGCAGGTGTGAGGCAAGAAACATCGTGTGCATCGCAGTGTGCGATTTCCACTTTTTTTATTTTATTTTATTTTTTACATCGGACTAGGCTATAGTTTGACCGCGATCTCGCCTGATGGAAAGCGATGATGCGGTCGAAGATGGAGCACGTTTGCTCAGTAATAACCTAGACTTGAACACTCCAAGATTGTAATGCTGCGGAAACACAGACAAGGGTAAGGCGTTCCATTGTTTTGCTGTTCTAATTAAGAAAGAAGACTCAAAACGCTTGGTGTGAATAATAGGCATTTCGACCAAGTAAGAGTGACGCCTTGCCGTTCGTCTGGACGTCCGGTAATGAAAAGGTGATGGGGGAACAAGTTCATGAAGTTCCGCTGCACACTCTCCGGGGAAAAACCTATAAAATACCGACAAGCTTGATCTATGATGTGTAGATTTATACGTGTACGGTCCAGAATCCAGAGCTAAAGTGAGTAGGTATAATTATGTTGGTGGAGCGGTGATTCAGTCGATCATGATCTCCAGGTGCGTGGAGCCGACGCGGTCCTTGAGGCTGTCGGTGTAGAGCACGTTGTGAGCCCAAGCGCGGCACCGGATGTTGATTATCACGTGCACTGGACCACAATAAACAAAAAAATGTTTTTTAATTAGAACGGCTTTCAAGGCATTTTTGTAAGAAATTTGTTGGAGCCAGTTGCACCCATATAAACGAAACGTCAGTCATTCGAAATCAGTTAGCAACTGTGCGAACAATGAACTTTGAGACCTAACCCAAAATGGTACCCAAGTTCTTTGGATACGGAGTTCGACGCGTTGACATAAATAAGAATGTTCAATCAAAGTTCTGTCATAATGCCTGGCGACAGATTTTCCTTCCCATTTCCATTCTATTTACTTCTCTTTTCTGTGCACTGGACACACAAAACATTATTTTCATTATCACGATAACCAACACGCTAACAACTACTCATCATCTTTATCAGCCTGTCATGTTCCCACTACTGGGACCCAGGCCTTTCTCAGAAGGAGAGGATGGGCCCTAATCCATAGGTGTAAATAAACAGGCACTTCTTTAAATAAAATTCTTACGGGTAGGATTGACAAGTTGCACAGCGATGATTGGGCTGAGGTACCCCGGAGTGTTGTCGTAGGGGAAGTAGGTGTCCTTCAGTCCAGGGTAGGGCCAGTACTTCAGCGGACCCAGGTTCTCCACGTCAGCGGGCCGCTCGCCCATGCACGACACCCATACTTTACGACGCTGAAACATATTGTTTTTTAATGTTTCATGATATCATCATAATCAGCCTTTTAACAGTCCTCTGCTGGTTTGAAGCCTATCCTCGAAAGGGTGATCGGGCCATATCCACTACGCTGGCCCAGTTGCGGGTTGGTGGATTCACATACGCTATTAAATTACTTCTCCGTACGTATGCAGGTTTCCTCACGATGTTTTTCTTCACCGAAAAGCCAGTGGTATGAAAATCCGTACATAAACTCCAAAGAGCTCATTGGTACGGGCCCGGGGTTGAACCCGCGACCTCACGCATTTGAGTCAAGCGGTCTCCCAAATAGGCTTTTTATTTTTATGTTTGTTACTTCAGAACACCGTCATATAAAAACCGATTACGATTTTTTTTATTTTTGTTGAAGGGATTTAACTTTCAGATTGGTTTCATAGAAATTTCATCAAAATCGGTTAAGTAGTTTGGTTTTTGAGTCAAAGCAACTGGATAAAATTATGTCATCCAAGTAAACGAACGTATTTAAAAAAATTGAAGTCGATTGATAATTATGTTACTACGACTTACTTCTTGAGGAGTCGTCGTTGAATTGATGTACTCTACTATGTCAACTGGCATTTTGTCTGGTAAGTCACCGGGGTCGTCGAAGAATTCAGGGTTCCAGTCATATAACTGAAAGAAAAACGATCGGCTATTTTACGGCTCGAAATCAAAGAATTAAATAACCGGCACAAAAATTTGCTAATTTATTTATTTAATACTTTATTGCACACTTACAAATTATGTAGAAATGCACAAATCAAGGACTTAATGCTATACATTTTCTACCAGTCATCCACCAGGTTGGGACAAATGGTATGTAGGCGTCTTCGATCAAGTATGCGTGCATCAAAAATACCTTATCGTCTAACAAAAAGCTGGTCAACCAACGAAAATACACTAAAAGGCAAAAAAATTACAAGATAACTAGATAGGTACTTCAAATATAAATGTAACCTAAATAATTGTTTGTTGTGAAACATAATTATTTAATTTACTCTATTTTCTGATCTCTTTATACCTGCACTATTTTTGTAGTGATAGAACTTTTTACAGTCCGTCTGGGGAAGCAACACCATTGTTGCCAGTTATTTAACCAAATGCAAGTAAAATGCAATGCAGTGCATTGCCGCGCAGGATTTTAAAAGTGTTCCATTTTAAAATAGTAGATGACCCTGTGTTTTTTAATTATTATTTAATCAACACATTGTTCAAATATGTTTTATGAAATATAGCACTAAAAAAATCACATAAGGTTTGTCTTGGCACAAATATTCACCCCACGCTGATAACAAGACGTAGGTTAGGTACATACGCTGACACAGATAATAAAATTTAAATAATTAGTTAGAACTTGTACCGAGCTTACCTGTAAAAAATAAAAATCTACCCACATTATTATTTTGAGGTGCAAACTATCCATCAAAGGTAAATCCATTTATGCCTATTCTTGATACAAACGTAAACATAGTGAAGTTATATACCTACAAGTTGAGCTCGCAACTGTTATTGGCAAGCATGACGCTTACTATCAGGCAAGTGACTTAATAGTCTCGTTGCTAAGTTGCGTATAGCAGTTTCCTATGAAATATTAAAAAACAAACGATTCGCCATAACACAATCATAGCCCAAGAATCTACGGTTTTACCCGCTAGGGTAAAACCGTAGAGCGTGGGATGCATACTCACTCTGTTCAGCTTGACGATGATGCATGGCGTCTTCTTGGAGTACCCGTAGTCATTCTCCCGGGAACACGGCCCCAGCTGGCTGGTGTTGAAGGCGCACACCTCGTTGCGCGGCGGCTTCAGGTCGCCGCACTCGTGCTGGTTGTCTCCACCACCCAGCAGAAGGGACTTGTTGTGGTACGCTGGAGACATACGCTTCAATTCTTATTCTGACGACTGGAATAGCTTAGTTAGTGGCGCGTCTGCCTTGTGTGCCAGAGGCCCCGGGCTCGGTTAACGGCGGAGATGACACTTGAATGATGATGACGAAATACTGGATTACGAGGAAAGGGTGTACTAAGCTGAAAGGCGTCCACAGTACCCAGCATAGGGTTCGTCTGAAAACCGGCGCTGATAGTCCTTGACTATCAGCGGACCCATTCGACACTGATTGTATCCTGTAGATATAAGTTTTTGTAATGGTGTCGAATAAAATTTATTTTCTTTCTTTTCTTTCTTTCTTTCATTATGAATAACTTTTACTATGAAAACAACACTGAAATTGCCAAAAAATTTATTGTCACCTGTTCCATAGGGACCGGTCATTCACATGCACTCGAATTAATGGAGCAGCTGATTTTATTTCGTGATTTCAGAGTTGCTTTTTATGATGGGTACTATACTATAGCTTTCTTTTGGCTTAATAAACCCTTTCTGCGCAACCCTGTATAAAATATTATACGTGATTTGAGTGATAAGAAATACACTGACACCTTGCTGTATATGTATTCCCCTGACGGATGCCCATGTCATTATTGGCACCACACTTACAAGAAACCGTTTACAACTAGACAGATTATGGTTATACTAAGATACCCACGTGCAAGAAACTGGTCAATATTGTCCACGTATTTCTTGACCTGCGAAGCGTTGTCAGCATTATACCAGATAAGGGCACCTTCGTCCAAGATCAGTGGTCTGTGGCCCATTCCTGGGTTATTTCCTGTAATGGATAGGCAAAATAAAATTAGGCTTTGGATTCAAACCCCTCATAATTGGTTAGGGTTTTTTCCTACTTTTGCTCTTTTCTGAGATATTTCTAGGTTGTAAGTATAGGTATGCTTACAAATACCAAAAGCTATATCGGAGGGAACAGGGCAGTCAGTTAACTCTACTTACTCTACTGTGGTTACCAAAGATAATTTATATTGTCATTGGTGGTTGGTTACCTAACCCTAGTATCTGAGTTTGGGCTTCCCGAAGACCTCTGTCATGACAGACTATGGTTGGTGCTCGTCCTAAGACTCACTTAGGTACCTACACATCAGAAAACGTAAAACACGTCTATTTTCACCCACTACAAAAATTACAACTCAAAATGTTCCCCTAAAATTATTTCCATTGTTATTTTTGAAACTGAGGAGGTGACGCAAGTAAAACTCAGCTCTACCAAGCTCGTAAACTCGGGAACCGTGCATAACAGCTTCCTAAAATGAAAACAGATATAATATTTAAGACTAGCTTCTGTCCACGGTTTCGCCCGCTTTGTTCTAAGGACAAATAGAGTTCTTGTAAGCAGAGTAAGTCTTTGGTTATTGCCTATCGATATGGTGGTAGCGCTGCCTTATGAGCATACAGGAAGGTCCCGTAGGAGGTTAGATTTTTGGCGGTCAGATATTTGAATGGTAAATTTACTGGCTACCGGTAGTGCAATGCGGTAGCGCTGCCTCATGAGCGGGAAGGTCCCGGAGGAGGTTAGATTTTAGGCGGTTAGATATTTGAATGGTGAATTAAATATCTGGCTTTGGGTATGGGTGTCAGTTGTTCACGTTCTTGTATGATTGTGTGCCATGATATGTCCGACACACAAATCCTAGTAATATTAAATTTAGTTCAGCTGCTTTATCTGGCATGTTTTTGTAAGCCCGGAAATATCTTGTCTGGACTTAAATGAACACAATATTGAATTCTCCACTCTCCTCAGTCCTAATTATTTTGCTTTGGCTGCTAAAGATAACATCAAGGTGTGTCATAGTATTGCGGACAAAAGAAATATGGGCAATCATTATGAAAAAATATTTTAACCTTACCTAACACAAACTTTATCGAAGCGCACCCATGCAGTTACGTGCAATGTTAGGAACATTGAATTTCAAAAGATGTCTTGAAATTTTGTTTCGTGACTTCTTCACCAATAATAGAGTCGGCCAAAGTTTCTTTTACTTCTTTAGAAAGGTCGAACTTGGTCGAACTAGTGAAATGTAGAGAAAACTCACCGATAATAGAGTCCGCGAGCGTGAAGTAAGGTATCCGGTCGTCCATGGTGGCGAGCAGACCGCACATGCAGATCGAGAAGAAGATGATGATGCAGATGTACATCACCAGGTAGATCAGCCCGATCACACCTAGAACCGAGAACACGAGATCAGTGTGAATAAGTCTATTTATACAAGGACCGTTTGGAATCTAAATATAATGTAACAATTTTCCGTCATGAGATATTTTTTCATCTGGAAAATTTCGGCCATCTTGTATCGTAAGCACGTCATCAATTACGTCATATAATCCATTCAACCTTGTTCTGAGTTATTGTCTGTAGCAACTGAGAACATGGGAGCATCAATCTGGTTGGATTGACTGTTTGGGGAACTCGTGATAACCTTTGGCAAACAGTTATAATATTTCCGCCCCTATTCATGAGTCAATTTCCCCGAGGGATTCTCGAACATCAATTCCTATGCTATGAAGTGCACTGTAGGTAACTGTAGGGATTAGGGCTAGTGAACCTTACAGTTACTGATTGATTTTCGCGAATCACTCGGGAAATTGACTCACGAATAGGGGCGGAAATATTATAACTATTTGCCAAAGGTTATCACGAGTTCTCCAAACAATCAATCCAACCAGATTGATTCTCCATGTTTTACCATCAACCGAGCATGATCGTTATACCAAAATTATCATCAAGATCGTAGGTCATTTGTGGTTGTTCTATGTCTAGTTGTTAATATCTATTTAAGTATGTATTTAAAACTATATAAGTATGTATATCAGTCTCTGGCAGCCATATCACAAGCTTTGCTTAGTTTGGGGTCGGATGACCATGTGTGCAAAAATGTCCCGAATATTATTTATTTATTTTTATTTATTTATTTATTAGATTATATTATGTACTCGTAGGTAGCTTATCTTTTTCTCATAGGTAGTGATGAAAATTGGTATTAAGTATCACTCGGGGCCAAAATATTTTGTTCTCGGGCGGCGTATACTATTGAATTCCTCGTTACGCTTAAGATTCTACTATAGAATCCTTCGCTTCGCTCTAAATTCAAAATAACACCCTCGAAGACCAAAATATTACTTAGTTCACAAATAACTATGAATTGACCATAACATTTAAATTGTCAAGAAAAATCTGAGTTTTTTTTTTAGTAGGTGTGATTTACTTTTGTGCGTAAACTGATAACTAATATACGAATGGAATGATCAACAATCAGGTGTTCTGTTAACTGATATATAATTTGCCTATCACTTACCACAGATTAGCCGCAATTCCCACCGTACTATTATTTGTTTTGTACCGTCAGACCAAGTTATTTCATGGTAATAATGCCGTTTATTACTGATTAGCACTTCCACCACGACATAATGGAGGTGCTAATGTGATTGTAACGACATCTTTGTAGCACATACAGGCACTGTTACCTCACGAAAACTGTGTAAGTATATTGAAAATTCAATTGCTTCTTTTATCTCTGTGATTGATTTTTCTATTTTAATGTCAAAAATTTTATACACACAATTTTTTTTTAACGCGTTGACAATGCCCCGGTTATTGTAGGTGTATATAGGCTACAGTGATCACTTACCATCAGGTGGCCCGTAGCTTGTTTGCCCCTTATTCAATTTTTTTTTTAATTGCCATTATTTATTACTTAGTAGTAGGTACTAACACGCTGACCAATGGGAAAGAAAGAGAACCCCGCACCGATCATTGCACCGTACTATTTAACAGTAATGGAAACTGGCATGGCCCCAGCGATACTGGTCTCACCCAGTGCAGGGTCCGCATCATCAGCCCGAAGACGTCCGCTGCTGAACATAGGCCTCCACTCCAACTTTACTTAAAACTCTACACTGAACGAAAGCCTGCCATCTGTATCCACTGGATACCTGCGGCTCTCACGATATCGTCGGCCCACCTAGTATAGGATGCCTAGTCTGCCTACGCAGCGTCTTCCGGTTCGTGGTCTCCATTCAAAAAAAAAACTTTCCCATCGGTTATCGGTTCTTTGAGCGATATGGCCTGCCCCTTGCCACTTCGACTTGCAAATCCGGAAACTCTGGTTCTTCGGGGAATATCTACATTCCGCGCAAAGAAACTCCGAGCATAGCTCTCTCCATTTCCCTCTGTCCTAGTTTCCTTATTTTTTTGGTGTAAAAAGTCAGTGTTGGTAGTCGTCAATATGGTCGTGGTACCGAATATGTGTGGGAGTATAATATTATGTTTACAATATTCGCTAAAGATAGAGATTTTCCTTGAATATCTGCCTTTACATTAAACAAACATATAAGCAATTAAACAGACGGGTTACTAATTTATAATTATACGTTTTACGATTCATTCATATTGAATGCTGAGCGAGTTACGTACCTATACTGAGATTATTTAGAAACGACTAATAAACCTGCGTATCCACGGATACCTGTATCAGCGGGTAAAATGAAAATTGTCGGATCTCAGTATAGGTGGATACAACTCGCCGGGATCCGTGGCTAATCAAACCGATACCGGGATCCGTGGATTCAAACCCGCGCAATATCGCGGCATTCGCAATCTTAGGTTCTTATTCTAATTATTGAAATTTGTCTCAGTACAAAATTATTGTTCGTGTTCATGTCTCCATTTTTCAATTATAGGTAGCGTTAAATCGCCGTTTAACCCAAACTGTACTGCACTGTAAGTATGACTTACTTACTCGTTTTTCACGCACAAGTGAGCCAATAAACTAATAGTAACTAATAGTTGACGTGCAAAAAAGTGATTACGTCTTCTGTGGTAAGGGTGGGTGAGGGTGACTAAACGCATCAATCTTGATTTAGGCCAGTTGCGTTTGCACCCGTCACGCCACCTTATTACCACAGCTTCCTTGGTGGTATGCCCTTCCCTATTCCGTGGTCTGATCTGAGAGTTGAACAGATTAAAATACAATTTGGTATTGAAGTAAAAATCATGTTGAGTCATAAAATATAAAAATTGCAATAAGAAAAATATTGAACGAATCTAAAAGCTTCTGAAGAGTGAAGTAAAGTCACTCTGAAAAATTACCTTTTATTTTTAAATACAGGGCTACGCGTATAGATTGTACTTAGCCAAAAGGAGGTCATTGTACTCATCATTATGAATAACTTTTACTATGAGATCATCCCTGAAATCGCGAAAAATTCAGCTGCTCCATACATTTTGTCGAGTGTCAATGACCGTTTTCTATAGAACAACTGTTTTTTTTTTGTTGCGATTTCAGTGTTGTTCATAATTATGAGTACAATGACCTCCTTTCGGCTTAGTACAGTCTATATGCGTAGCCCTGTATAATGTGGCGCCATTGGTAATACATTGAACCGAATATTCATACCACAAAAATGATTGCAATCCGCGTCACGCAGTAAAGTTTACTCGTTTCACAAATAGAGCTGCGGCCTCGGTAACAGCAAACGGCAGTAGCTACTATGCCCACCGCTGGATTACATGCTCCGATATGACCTGCTTTATGTTCAGGGAAACTGGGAGCTACACATTCATGGATTTGATTTCTCTGTATACTGGTCTGCTAGAGAGCGGCTAGCAAGCATACCCGCCGCCTATCAATGGACACGTGCAACACTAGCGGTGTACACGGTGCTTTGCCAGCCCGGAGAGGTAGTTGTAGACACCCTTTTTTAAACGCTTCAGGTTGAAGCTCGGCGGAAACTTTTGACGGAAGAACATTCTACACCTTGCAGGTCCGAGAAAGGATTTCCAGCTTTGCAAGATGTGGGGGTAAGCTTTTTGACGGTGTCGGGATGTGCGGTAGTGGAAGTCCGGCGCAGGAATGAGATCAAAAATGTCTTGAGATCGTTCCCCGAAAAATAAGCTGCTTGATCAGAGACTCAATTAGCAGCTAAGTTCCTTCCAGCTTATATTATACTAAAGTCCCGCCAAAGTTAGTAAGGAAACATGTTGTCGAAAAAAAAAAACTCATGACTCAAGGGTTTTATCGCCAAGGTTTGTATCTGTTCTGAATATAAATCACTGTACGTTACCTAAAGTAGGGCCAAAGATCACATTTTACACTTCAACAACAAACACAAATAGGTACAAAGTCGTTTATTGGGCATTAAAAAAAAACAACGTAACCTTGTAACGATATTATTTCTTTTTTCAAAGTTAGGTTTGCACAATAATTGCTTAACTTTTTTCTACAGTAACAACAAGATACAACAAGACACAAGTACAAGATACAAGTAGGTACAACATTTTTTCTATTTCTTTTTTTTTTAATACATTAATTATTCAAATTTTAGTTTTAGTACAAAAGAAGGCAATTTTACGATTTATTTTGACAAATAAACAATAGACTGACAGATGTCAAATGTGATCTATAAAGTTGGCCCTAGAGTGCTTTTCATGTTTGAAGTCCCCCAGACGCGGCGCTGTCATCGCGTATCAATCACTATCAGTATCATTTCTCGAGTAGAACTTTTGGCATCGTACACGACTCTTTCATCATCATCATCATCATCATCAGCCTGTAAACGTCCACTGCTGAACAAAGGCCTCCCTCGTAGAGAGGGGTGTTGCCATAATCCCCACGCTTGGCAGGCGGTAAACACGACTCTTTAACGATGGAAAATTAATAAAAATCTCACTAGCGTCCAAACACAATAACAACACCTGACAACTACAACATGGAAATTTAGTTCCGCTGTTTGCCGTGGGACTTCTTTCATGAAAAGGACTTTACTTTAAGTGCCAAGGACTTTACAAAGTCCTTGGTTAGTGCGCTTACGCCATTATGTGAAAACCAAGGACTATACCCTGGGTATAAAAAGTCCTTGGTGAAAACAAATAGAAGCTCAAGGTTACTTTTACTATGTTACATGACATGTCACACACACACTCACTTAAACACCCTCGCACACTTCAGCACTCGCAAAACACTTACTTTGAAGGCTAGGCTGGGGGAGATGTGCCCGGTGCCAGCCCTCCCTCCCGAGGGGATGAGAATAAACACCCTCGAAGGCTTCGCGACAATCAATTAGACACATTGTTACTAACTGCACAGCGGGTGCTTTCTGGAAAATATTATCCTTGTGCTAGAAAATGGAAATACATAAGGCACGTTTGTAGCTTTTACCGTTTTTTTAAGCCACGACGCAAAAAGAGGAGTGTTATAATAAGTTTAACGTGTGTATCTATGTGTCTGTCTGTGACATAGCAGCTCCCAAACGGCGGAACCGATTTTGATTTGATTTGGTCGTATATTATGTAAAGCTAATAAAAGTGTGTCAAAGACCGAAGACCATAAATCTCTGAGAAATCAATGCAATCACAATTGATTCAAATAACTATGACTATAGCTACTATTAAAAAAGTAATTTTTAAAAGTACCTTTTTTACTCCATTCTGTCAAAGACAAACCGACCGTAAACTTAGGTACATATTGCCACTTTCTATAATGGGAAATGGGCATGAAGTATATACTTCATAGATTACCTATGTGGGTACGTTACAAGTGACGTCATAGCAGAGTAAACAGTCCCTGACCGGCTCGTGCCGCGCTATTTCGGTTGGCCAAACTGGAAGAAATCGATTTGCACACTACTGCTATAAGTAGTTACTCTAGCGATAGTTACTACGTGCTTGGAAATAATGGCTGTGAGTTTACTATGAGTGCAGTAGGAAATAAAATGTCGCACTAAGACGTATACGGGGCGGCGTGACAGGCGACGAGGCACACTTGCATTGTTTGTAACTAGCATAAAATATTGATATGGAAATAATTAACATCCTGGATGAGTACATGCACTACTTTTTGTTCTGGAAAATGATCGATTCCTGGGTCCTGATTCTGTAACTACAAACACGCACGTAACGCGCCGTGTTAAGTTTACCTCTAAAAGTTGGTCTTTATTCCTAGGGAATAGAGTCCAAATTTTATGAGGTTAACTTAACGCGGCGCGTTACCTGCTTGTTAAAGTTACGGAATCAGGGCCCTGTACGATAGTTTTCAGAAATGAAACGTACCCATAGACAATCTTGCTCTACCTCGTAGGCTAGGGCAGGCGCTGGTCGTTATTTGTGTCATAATTTTCATTGAATTTAACTAAACTTGGTACTTATCACAGGGCTCTGGTGT
This sequence comes from Agriopis aurantiaria, assembly GCA_914767915.1. Taxonomy (NCBI): domain Eukaryota; kingdom Metazoa; phylum Arthropoda; class Insecta; order Lepidoptera; family Geometridae; genus Agriopis; species Agriopis aurantiaria. Next base: position 1,182,276 of record OU611982.1, read on the forward strand.
CAGTAGCATAGTTAATAGTGCGTATGCCAGCCAGTTCCAGAGACAAACAAGAATGTTTCAATAAATACGTACTGTACCGTAATGTATAATACCGTATAATAGCTAAAACTAGTAAAACTAGCTGACCAGACAGACGTTGTCCTGTCTTAGAACTGTCAAACGCGCCAAGTTAAAATCGTCGTTAAGTTTTCTGATATTTTCCAATTTTCTGCAAAGGTTGCACAATTTTCTTAATTTTTCTGTCCGTAAGAACCTTCTACAAAATATTAGCAAATTTGAAATATTTTTTTTTACGAAGTCGTTAAAGTCGTTACCAAGATATGGCGTGACCAAGATAAATATATAGGGATTAATTTTGATATATATATATACAGGCTGTATACTAAATAATACGAAAAATTTAGTCTAATAAATTAAATTCTGTAAACTTAAATAAAAGAAAAAAGCTGTATACTAAATCTAGTTTCAAATACTGTTTGGTCATTCAGTTTTAATTTCTTATTATCCGCTTGAATCTGTATCCTAGTGTAAATAGGCCAATTAAATATAGTTAATATCTCTACGTGAGATATTAACTATATTTATGACCGAGTTTCAAGTTTGCCTCAAAAGACTGTAAGCGAACGATGGTGGCTGAGCGGTAGCATGTGCGCTTTACAATCTGACGGCACCCGGTTCGATCCTCGGCCCTGCACCAATCACTTATTTCGAACTTACAAAAATTACGTGCAGTTTCGATGTCATCGCTTAAAAACGGTGAAAGAAAACAACGTGAGGAAACGTAATGACATCCAACAACATGCACTGGGCCAGCATGGTGGAATAGGGCCCACCCCCTCTCTCTCTCTCTCTCTCTCTCCCTCTCAGAAATGCCTGTGTCCCAGCAGTGGGAGCACGATAAGGCTAATAATGATGATGATGATGAAGACTGTAAAGTTTGACTTCCTTGCATCGCGGCCGATCGCAGCCGCGATGCAAGGAAGTCAACCTTTAGTATCAATACAAACCTTGTATGTAGTCAAAGAGTAACTCTTTGGTACACCGATATAAGCTGCGGCGTATTCTGTAGTTTACCACTAGTGTTGCCACTAGTTGCCACTACATAGTAGTAGTTTCACTATATCGAGCTGCACGTTGATGGAGGCATTAATTTTATGGCCTATTTCGAAGCCACTCATTCTCCGGAATTGCACCATTACAAGCTAGGAAATAGGTACGATGTTCTGGGAAAAATGTATAGTGCAGAAATAGAAATGGAAATATTGTGCGAGAAACAAATTATACATACTAAATTTTTAGGGTTCCGTACCCAAAGGGTAAAAACGGGACCCTATTACTAAGCCTACGATGTCTGTCTGTCCGTCCGTCTGTCAGTGTTACCTATTAACGGCTATTTCTTTCTTAGAAATTTTTTTCTTGTCGTAGAATAGATAGACAGTTGAAATTTTCACAGAGTAACGTTACGGCGGATTAACTAACAAATAATAATAAAGTCAAAAAGTATAAAAGGTTAGTTGTAAGACAACCGCGATGTAACTACAACGCTGCCCAATGCCAGTGCTGCGATGACATAGCAGACTAGCAACGTTGTACACTATGCAAGTGGCATAACGTCTAAATTGGAGTAAATGTGGCATTGTGAATTATATAATTGATATCTCGACGCTCGGACTTTTTTTTAATGTTTTCTCTTAGAGATTGTGACTCTATATGTATTGTATCTCGATGGGAACAGCTGATATTTTTGTGATTTCAGGGTTTGTCACATAGTACAAGTTGCTCATAATTATTACTCAGGCTAGACCCCTTTCGGCTTAGTAGTCCATCCGCGTAACCCTGAATATTCCGCTTACTCCCATCCAACCCTAACATCAATTTTAGAATTTTCGACTTTTAGCTCGTTTACTCAACCATTTGTGTGGCGCAAGATAATTTTATAGAATGTTTGAAAATATTACTAACACAAAGTGCATTATTTATAGTAGTTTATGGAGTGTTTTGGTTCCGCATTTTTCGACAGCTATGTATGATTGACCGATATTTAAAATATCCACGCTGAAGCCGTGATTCATTGCAATCACTCACGTACTAAGCTCACGCGTAGATATGGTAACTATAGGTACCTACAACCTACATAGCTCCACATTCAACAAATGCAATAAAGTTCTGTGAAGGGCAAAACAGAGGGTATATCGGGCGGGAATGACGAATCGAGGAAAGTTTTATGAGTTTGGTTTTGATACCAAGAACTCAATGTTGATTCTATACCCACTGGGTTACGCGGAAAGGGTACTAAGCCGAAAGCGGTAAATTAGGAACCCATCATTTTGAAAAAAATAAATTCACTATAGGAGCAACTTTGAAATTGCGAAAAAAATATCTGCAGTTCCATAAAAACGGACATTGACACTCGAAAAAATGTATGGAACTGCTGATATTTTTTTCACAATTTTACGTTTGGTCCCATAGTAAAAGTTGTTCATAATTCCTTTCCGCTTATTACGCCCTTTCTGTGTAACCCTGTATAGAGGGTTATTTTTAGGGTTTCGTACCCAAAGTGTAAAAACGTGACCCTATTACTAAGCCTACGATGTCTGTCTGTATGTCCACCTGTCCTAGCTATTAATGGCTATATCTTTCGAACCGTAATAGATAGTCAGTTAAAATTTTGTCAAAGTGAAAACGAAATTTTGTTGGATTGGGGGGGTAGATACCATACATAGCGTCAAACGTGGCATGATTATAGTACACACTCTAAAGTATATAATAACAAATAATAAATAATGGCCAAGTGTGAGTCGGTGTCAAATTTTAGTTCATTACCAAGTTATAACTGGGAATTCCTTACCTAGATGACCTCTTTATCATTTCACCGGATCGAAATGGCATATCTTAAAAATTTTGAAGTCGGTTTTTTAAATTGATAATTATTGTATTTGTGGTGGTACGGAACCCTCAGTGCGCGAGCCCGACTCGCACTTGGCCGGTTTATTATTCTTATATATTCTTTGTAAAAAGCGGCAAACAATCAGCTGATGGCAAAGGCAGGAATGAATCGCGTATCAAAGAAAAGTACTAACCATGTCAATAAACAAGCGACAGGGGATGCCACGAAATTTAAGACCTCTCAATTTCTGTTATAAATCAGTTTTCTCTTCAAGGTTTCAAATGAGATCGCACTCGATTTCCAGCGCGAACTGGTCCCAGCAGTCCTTTGATGTGATCATCCATAGCAATAATATTGATCGATATAAATGTGGCATACAAACATACTTCAAATTAAAGTTATTGCCTTCATCCCGTTTTATAATTAACCTGGGGGCTTAGTCCCAGATTTGATAGTTTTCGAAAACTTTTTTCGTTTACGTTTCGTTCCATACATTGCTGGGCTGAAAGGTATTCGAAAACGTTTTTCGTATTAGAGTGAAGCAATCTATACCGCCGATTTTAGTTCCTCCGCGTTTCCGCTGGAGGCACTTTACTAAAATGTATGGAACAATTTTTTTTAATTTTTTTTTTCGTATTGGTTCACCGCGTGCCCTACCTATTAACAGTATATTTCGAACCGCAATAGATATAGCAGAAATAATAGAAAATGAACAATGAAAAAACTGAATTGAGGGTCCCCATACAATAAACGTATTTTTAACGTATTTTTCTATTTCCTCTAATCCTATTATATAATAAGTATATACTCATATAAGTACCTAGATGTACATTATAACTAACTGAAGTGTAAATTTAAAAATTTATGAATAACTGTATCTTTAAAAACACGTACATACGTCAAACTTGGCATGATTATAGTACACACTCTAAAGTATAACAACAAATAATAATAAATGGCCAAGTGCGACTCAGTGACCAAGTTTTGTTCACCACTGGTTCTCGTACGATCACCGAAGTTAATCAACGTCGGGCGCGGTCGGTACTTGGATGGATGACCGCTTGGGCGTTGATGGGATGTTGTCTTTTTGCATAATATTTGTACTTTAGTAGCTAACAAGTTGTGTTGGTACGGAACCCTCATTGCGCGAGCCCGACTTGCACTTGGCCGGTTTTATTTTGCATGTGGACTATTAGTTAGTTAATCTGTAGAGTAAGTGTGCCGTATGCCGTACTTACAGTGCTAGCGCTCAACTGGCGTAATGTTGTGGAGCTCCGCATAAGTGTGGCAGCCGATCCACCGGTCCCGCCTACTTTTAACTTCCATCCCTTCAAACCTTGCGAACTTTTAACCGACTGTCCAAGAAGGAGGGTAATATTTTTGGGTTGTATGTGGGCATGTATGTGTTTCTGGGTTGCTGTAGCCAGTTAGGGTAGGGTCTGGTTGGGCGACCGCCCAGGGCGCCAGATATAAAGGGCTGCCATATGATATATAGATCTATTCTATCTAATCTATTCTTTGGAATGGCAGGGGGGAGCGCCGTAGAAATCTCGCCCAGGGCGCTGGTAGTGCTAAAACCGGCACTGGCTGTAGCCTCCTGTAGTCTAAACGGCTTGACCGATTTTGACGAGTGAGGCGTCGTTGGATTCTTTACGAAACGGAACGTTGATTTCACGAACCGGAACGACGTTCTGGTGCGTTCCGATCCATTTCAAGCACTGCTTCCACCCCCTACCCCTCCCTATTCCGTGGGTTTAACGGAGTAAGTGTTTTTTTTTATTTAATGAAAAATTGAGACTTATTTGAACACGAACGATAATTGTACTGAGGGCATATCTCCCTCGTTTGTCTGATCTGAGTGTAAACGTAATCATATTTTATTAGGATTCCGTGGCGCGTGTGTGGAGCTCGCATCTGCGTAAGTAAATGCTCAGACAATGTTTATAAAGTTGTTATAATGTAAATTATTTGCTTCGATTCTTGAAGAACGCTGCTGAAAACCCGATCTACAAACTTTTCTAGTTTACATTGTAGCATATTGAGTTTAGTTTTCAATTAGCATCTGAGAGTAGTAAAGGTGGGTACTAAAAATGTAGTTTTTATATGATTTTTTATTGCTAAAGATAGCTACACTATTTCCATTGCAAATTGCATTCCAAATTGTAAATAGTTTTTTTCAATTGCATTTTTTTTTCTATATGCATTTTTTTTCCTCTGACAGCTGAATTGGTTTTGTAAAAAAATTAAATGAATAAAAAATATCACAAAAAAAAACATACTAAGTATCTATTTCACTGGGAGACTGCAAATATTCTAAAAATCTGAGAGGAAACTTCATGGCAGCGCTCGCCATCAGATGAGATCTGGTAATCTTGTTTAGTCGTAAATTTATACTTATTATAATTTTAATAAAAAGAGGTTTAAAAGTGAACTTTTTTAATACTAACGGGCCGCCCAATGGTAAGTGATCACCGTGCCTATGGATACATGTAACACCAGGGGCATCACAGATACGTTGCCGACCCGATACTCTATCAGCAGCCCTTTTGAAGATGTTATAGTTAATCTAAAATGCCGCAGGAGGAAGCCCGTTCCACAAAGTGCAGGTGTGAGGTATAATTCTTCGAAGGTGTGAGGCAAAAAAGGGGGCGTAAAACGCACAGTGTGCGATTTCCACAGATCTATGATATTATGTTGATGATTCAGATTTCAATATTTGATCGCTAGCACCTCGAAGAGTTATAATCATCAGCCAGAAGACGTCCACTGCAGAACTTAGGCCTCCCCCTTAGACTCCCACACTGAACGACAGCCTGCCATCTGCATCATCCACTGGATGCCCGCGACTCACAATAGCTTATGAACTTCAAGAGCTTATAAGCTATGAATACTTACGTTTATTAACGAGTACATATAACCTATTTATATTTACACCTATTTTCATATTTTAATGTAGCATAGTAAGTATTCGTTCATCAAATCGTGGCCATGTTTATGTCATGTGAGCATTCATCATCATCATCATCAGCCTGTAAACGTCCACTGCTGAACAAAGGCCTCCCTCGTAGAGAGGGGTGTTGCCATAATCCCCACGCTTGGCAGGCGGCTTGGGGATCGCAGTACGTTCACCGTGTACTAATAGGACGCTGCTGCCCATCCTCCGGTGGTTCTAGTCGCAGTTTTAGGACATACCCGGGTCCTTGTGAGCATTGAGAGCCATTAACCTGTTGATTCCTTTCCCTTTTTATTGTAGATACATAAAGTTCTTGAAGTCCTTACCCTAACATCAATAGATCTATTGAAGCTTCTCTTTTTTTCTAACACCAAAATAAGTAAGAAAAAAAAACATACAGTCGAATTGATAACCTCCTCCTGAAGTCGGTTAAAAATACAAACCTGCACAATCACCAAAACGATATCACGAACCCATTAACCACTTTTTTAAAATCTTACCCCATCTGTGCGGAGTCCTCCCAAGGAACTTCTTTTCTTCAGGATCCCAGATCATATACTGGAGCTTCTGTAAAAACGGCCGCTGCGGCGGTCGCCGGTTGTAATTCACCACTCCGTTTGCTCTATCTGCTCCCATCTTCGACCACTTATAGAAAAACTACTGTCTATTGAACTGGTCTATTATACTATAATATCTAAATATACTATATATATGTCTAGGAGAAGTGATCACTCGGAGTTTCTCTGATCGACTAACCAGCTTGAGAAGTGATGGTGGTATCGGTGGCAATGATGGCGATCGTAGACGCGAATAGTATGGATTGCCTAATTTATGGAAGCCTCTGTGAGGCACTGAAACTAACTAAGAGTATTTGTACTAATTTGTATTTTGTGCTAAGAGTAAAATACATAGCAAATTGATAAGTTTGTTTAGGTAAAAAAATCGGAAAAGTACCTACGAGCAGGACTCGCGGACGCGGTTCCGTTGGACGGACTCACAAGCCCTTGTGTGTTTTATGCAAGACAAAAATCCTCCCCTTTTCACATGGGTTACACATTATTATTTATACAATGACGAAAGACGCAATGTACATACCAAATTAGGTATTGTATTACACTACCACACCTCTCTTACGCACGTACCTAGTCTTTGCCGCCCGCCGTATATCCGGCCAAATCTGCTTGTAACCAACCCGCCCGCCCAGCGCCCTGCGGCCTCCGCCCTGGCCCAGCCCTAGTTTTAGCTGAAGACAACAAGTGATTATCCTAGTGATATAAATTCATTGTGGCTTGCTTAGTTTTAAAAATAGAAAAATATTTATTTACTATAGTTCTGTTCAACATTTGTGTACGAGCGAAGCGAAGACCTCACAGTCTACGGGGAAATATCAGCGTTTGTATGTATGTTTGTGAGTTTGTTTATTTGTATATTTGTTCGACGATAAAGTACCGTTAACCTGATCTTAGTGAAATTTTGCAAGCAATTAGTTCATTTCGATACAATTTTCAAGATCAAATATGAGCAATATTAGTGCTGGTATCGAAAGTGGGCAAGTGCCTTTATTAACTAAACAAAATACAAGCTAATAAAACTAACACTACAAATACAGTTATGACTGCCCATACACCGTTGAAGGCACAGGAACCACATGTGAACACACTATGAATAAACACAGAAACATTCTAAGTGTGCCAAAAAACGTAGTACTTATAGGTCAATGAAGTGTGCCACTACAAAAAACAAAATAATATTTTTACACGGATTTTGAAGTTGGGTGGGAACTATATATTTTATTATTATAACACCGGCTTGCACTCACGATTATGATCGTGATCTCATAATCGTGAGTGCAAGCCGGTGTTATAATAATAATTTATAATGAATCCTCACGCGACTTTTGATGAAGTGACTATATATTTTATTATCAAACTTAGATTAAATTTTTTCAAAATGTATTTTGGAGTTGAGTTTTTTGTGAAACACTTGTATGATAGTGGAATGCCTAAAAACTTCGTTAACTCTGTTCAGGGAAAACTATGTCTAAATATGATTACTAATTTACTACACATCCATGCATGAATACCTCCTTGTTTTGACTTGAACAAAAGACAAAACAAGAGTAGGTATTGTAGTGATTTGTTATCGCGAAATTCGTAGGCGCTCTAGCAAAAATCCATATTATTTGAACTGGTTTAAAAACTACAGAACCCTAATTAATTAAATTTTTGTGGGACCACCTCGCGGGTTTCTTCTCCGTGATAAAAAAATAAACATGCAAATTGGTTTCCAGATAATTCCCGGCTTATTCCCGTATTTTTTTTTTTTACTGACCGAATGAAGCAGAATGGTTCTCAACCATCCTGCTTTTTCGAAGTCGGTAAAAAAACTACGGGCTCCGAACGTCTTTCAAAACTAGTGAATAATATTACCCGTTTGAGTTTGTGACCTTTTCGTAAAATGAATACAGTTATACCTAATATACCTATGATTATTAACGGGATATTCATTTCCAGGTCGAAGGGGGACTGGTCCAGGTCATACAACTGTAGTGAACAACCGTTTCCCTAGTAGCACAGACGAAAATACTATATATACCTTTGTCTATGCTAGTAGGTAGATATATAGTTTTCTTTTTGACTAAAGCCTAAAGCATAAAAAATATAAGTCGTGATGATACATCTCTGAAATTGGTTGAGTCCACAGAGCCATAGTAGAATTGTTTCTACTATGACAGAGCTTCGCTTCGTTCATTCGATTTTTCTATAACCACCAATTTCTAAAACTATGAATGTGACCACAATTATATGGCTTTGGCTACGGAACCCTAGCACATGCGTGTCTCGACACGCTCTGCAGTTATTCAAGACTCAATTAAGACCTAATAATTAATTAAATTATTATAACACCGGCTTACAGTCAACGATTATGTTTATCGGTCGAAACGATCCACCGGTCTCGACCGACAAACATAATCGTGACATCGTGCGTGTCAGCCGGTGTTATAGTAAATTCTAATAATTAAGTTTTAAAGCAAAAGAAACACATTATCTTAATTCAAGGTTTTATTTATATTCAACACACTTTTAGGAATCATTTTAACTACGTGGAATTAAATACTATTCTAATTATCTATATATAGTAGGTATATCTACATGTAGGTCTTATTACGAAAAAGGTAATACAATCAATTTTACATCAGTTATTTTACTCTCAAGGTGTTTTCAGAAGGTACAACTGATAAAATGCAGTCTGATTCTAGAGCAATCGACATTGTTTTTGTCAGTCACTCTTCATCTCAAACAGACATCAAATATCTATTGCTTGATAATGAACTCGCGGGACAATACAACATACCTAAATTTAAAAAAAATTGACCGGTAGGTTCGAACCTGCGCCATCCGTAGTAAACGCCCTAAGCGCCCTTATCGCCGGTCGTCAAATTCTTGAATTGTATATAACATTTAAAAAGTAAGCCCCTTACTAATAAACGTGGAGTAGCCTTGGAATAGCTACTCCGTGTTTTGTCTCTTTCGATCGAGTTCAAGATTTGAAAGAGAGAAAAAGACAAAACGTGGCGTAACTATTCCAAGACTACTCCACGTTTATTAGTAAGAGGGTAAAAGATTAAGGTATTTTGAAATTGTTTTATTTAATCCAATTTAATTATTATTGTACTAATTCAGGTTTACATCACTAAAATATATATCTCAATGCTAAAATCACAGTCTTATTTATGTGCGAGGGGTTTTGGCCGCAAACTCTTGTACAGCACATCATTCATCCAGCAAAGCATGATCCTAAATATAGACTACAAACAATTTAGAAAAAAGTTCAGTATAGAACCATTTCATACTGTGCTTGTGCCAACGTTGATCAATAAACAAATAATATAATTAAATATTTGTAAACTGTACAACAAAGACATCGTTATATCGTCATTGGGCAGAAATCTGTTAAAGTGGGGATAGCATAACTTATAAATTTTGTTATCGAATTTTTTACTTATGACATTCTAAATTTTTCAAATACAAATAATTATTTATAGCTTATAAAACTAAAAACACGATTATGTGATTCGTCATAAAGCGTTACGCAGACAGGGTGTACTAAGCCGAAAGAAGGTCATTATAATGATTAATTTTACTATGGTTATGAGACCGACCATGACATCGCGAAAACTGCTGTTCCATAGAAAAATGTCAGTCATACCCATCAAAATTATATGGAACCAAAGTTTTTCTTTTTCTTTTACTTCTCTTTTCTGTGTATGGAACAGCTGATTATCTTTTTTCGATTTCAGGGTCGGCCCTATTGTGAAAGTTGCTCATGAAAGATGAGCATAATAACCTCTTTTAGCTTAGTACATCCTTTCTGCGTAACCCTGTATAGCGAAATAGAGTATTCACAGGCGCGTACACGGGGAGATAAGGAGTTAAGGAGAAACGGGAGACAGGGCTCGATTACGCTCTGCTCATTTGACATGATAGTTGGCGTCTTTCCTGCTAAATGGCCCTGTCAGTCAGCATGATTCACCTCTGAAGAGTTCCACTATCCACCTCCTGACTTCATTAATCAGAATCAGACTATTCTGATTCTGATTCATCATCAGATCAGTTCGATGGTATCTAATTGTTATTATTGTCATCCGAAATACTTTACAACTACGTTTCGAATCGATACGAAGAATTAGGTTAAAATCGGTTACTAAGATTAAACAATTCAATTATATTGTTGGTTAGTTAATCAATCAGTTAGGTACAACTGTACAAGTGAAGCTAATCGAGCATGTGATAAAAACCCTATTAAAAAGCACAAGCAAAAAGTACAGCTAGACTGTACAAAGTTTCTACCTGCCAAAAAAGAAACAAATAAGTTATAATAAATCAAAACGTAGTCTATGATACTCCAGACATAAATACGAATTTACCAAAACCTCGCACTTCAACTTAGACTACACTACAAAATAGTATGTCATACACAATTATACCAAAAAAAAACATATCCTTCCTTCTGGAGCAGTCTACGTTATCGTGGATTTTGAACTATCAGTAGGAAATTACATGTCTAGGCCAGTTCCATCGGCTAATGTGTCTGTGCTGTTGTCTTGCTCCACGGAGAGCAGGATGCGTGCGTACCCAGACGCTTCCTTGATGCTCTTGTTGTAGATTATGTTCTTGGCCCACGCGCGGCAGCGGATCACGATGAGATCGCGAGCTGGAACAAGCACATGAAGGTGATACAATAAATGGCGATTATATTGGCAGAGAATAAGACTCATATCTACTTTTACATAACGAGACACTTGTGAGCCAACAGCCCCAACAGGAAGAAATTTCTTCCCACTCAGCCGCTTCACACGATTACCAGTACTTCTGCTGTTTTGGACAGTCTTCTAATCATTTACTTTAGTCTGAGCTCACGAGATAAAAATTCCCGAATTTATTTTATTTTATTGAATGATATCCGCCGTCTCGCCTCATGTTAGGCGATGATGCTGTCTACGTTGGAGCACGTTTGCCTAGAAGAAACCGATCCACTCGCGACTTGAAGACGCCCAGATTGTAACTATCGGGGAAGACCCATTCAGGCAGCGCATTGTACAGTCTAGCAGTTCACACAGTAAAAGTGGAATCAAAACCATGAATACGAACCATAAAACTGTGATACAACATTTTCCTAACTCCCAGATATTTTTACATCATGATCATCATCATCAGCCAGATGACGTCCACTGCTGAACATAGGCCTGCCCCTTTAAGCTCCATACCGAATATCAGCCTACCATCTGCATCCATAGGCGCCCGCTTTTTTTAACATGTAAAAATGGTACATGTATTTAGTCTCATCCTGACGATCATTGAGCATTGACGTATGTTGTCCGTAGCTATTGCTATTCGTGCACAAACCATGCGTGCTAGGTTTTATCTTATTCGTTGGTGTTTTCTGTCCCCGTTTTTCTCAAGATCCCAGGTGGCAGACATACTCGTAATATCGAAGTCCATGCAGGAATAGCGGATGAACTTCACCTGGTTTGCTTAACCTAACCACAGAAAAATGAGAAGGAAAATCTGTTACCAAGCATTATGAGTGAACCTTGATTGAACGTTCTTATTTAGGTCAACGCGTCGAACTCCGCATCCAAAGAACTTGGACCTTACCTTTTTGGGTTAAATCTCAAAGTTCTTTGTCCGCATCTCAGTTGCTGATTTCGAATGACTGACGTTTCGTTTATATGGGTGCAACTAGCTACAACACATTTCTTACAAAAATGCCTCAACAGCCGTACTAATTTAAACATTTATTTTTTCTTTTCTGTGAACTAAACCTAATTTGACATTTATAAAAGGTGATATTTTTACCTGCAGGTGTAATTTTAACAGCGACCAAAGGACTCTTGTACCCCTCTGTGTTGGTGTAGGGGAAGAAAGACCCGGGCAGCCCGCGGCCCCACGGGTACTCGAACTGGGTGTCGTTGCTGGACTCTTTATGCTCCTCCCAGCAGGATACCCACACTTGCTTTTGCTATAATGGAAATAATTTCATTGTAATAGGTACTGAACTTATTTCAAACATTACCAAGCGATTTGTCAATGGCTTTCGACCTTCTGACAAAAACTTGTAGGTAGCTTAACTCGGTCTAAGCATCTATTTGTTCTAACAGCTGCAATAACGTTGTAAAAAGTTAACATTTTCTTTTAATATTACACTGAAATATAACTGTTATTAAACAGTCTTACGTTCAAAACCCTAGCAAAAGTTATCAGAATTCATGGTTTTCATTCTATTAGGGTTCCATACCCTAAGGGTAAAAACGGGACCCTATTACTGAGCCTACGTTGTCTATCTGTCCGTCCTACTTTTAAACGGCTATATTTTTCGAACCGTAATAGATAGCCAGTTGAAATTTTCACAGAATATGTAATGTTACGGCGGATTAACTAAGAAATAATAAATAAAAAAGTCAAAAAGTAAAAACGAAAGGGGGTCCCCATACAACAAACGTATTGTGTATTAGCTGTGATGTAAAAAGGGTTAATAATATACGTACAAGCGTCAAACTTGGCATGATTATAGTACACACTGTAAAGTATAACAAAAAAATTATAAATAATTGCCAAGAGCGAGTCGGTGACAAGTTTCTGTTAATTACCAAGTTATAACTAGTAATTTCGTTTAATTTTGAAATTTGTGGTAGTACGGAACCCTCAGTGCGCGAGCCCGACTTGCACTTGTTTTTATACATTGTTTTTGCAGCTGTCATAGCTAATGCAAATAAATGCTTGGACTGGGCTTAAATTGGCTTATATCGATTTCTGTATAGCAAAATGAAACCGTTTAGAACTTGGATCCAACTGACGTATTTAGCTTGCGGTTTGGACAGACCAGTGAGTGACCACTGTGTCGAATGTCAGAAAAGAGAGAGAGAACATTAACCAAATTACCTCTTCTGCTGGCAATGCTTTGATGTGCTCCTGCAAGTCTTCTGACATGTCTGCCGGTAAGCTGGAAGCTTCGTACAATTCCGGGACCCAGCCGTAGATCTGAAATATAATTTAATTATAATTAAAAAAATCTTTATCATACAATGTTATAAATTCGATAATTTGTTTGATTATTAGTTTGTTTGTCCCTCGTCACTTTACAACAGAGCAACAAACGTGACTTTTAATCCCGGAAAATATACAGTTCCCGTGGCAATTTCCACAAGCAAGTTGCAAGTTGTCCACGCGTTTACAATGTAATATTTTTTTTATGGCTGAGGGTCATTACTTCAACTCTCACTTTGAAAATGTTGGGGGAGGGTGAAAAACTTGTGTCTAAACTGACTAAAGGAGCACTGAGGTCATACCTTATTAACTTTAATGAAGAAACACGGTGAGTTAGGGTAGCCGAACTGGTCATCAGCCGAGCAACCCTCAGCAGTCTTCTCTGCGACCCATCCCTCGTCCTTGTACACTGAAATATAAACATATCTAAGGTACACCTCCAGGCGTGTTACCATCAAATCAGCAAACCTATTCTCCAGGCAATGGATAAATTTTTACCAAATTTTTAAATTTTTACCTTACTCTTATTGAGACATTGTAGTGAGACTCCATTGAGGAATCTTGAAGATTGCTCTGGAGTCAAAAAGTCATCCTCGTCATCATTAGCCACTGTTGTCCACTGCTGGACGTATAGGTCTCTCCTAAAGAACGCCACATGGCACGATCTTCTGCTTTACGCATCCACCCGTCACCAGCGGCCAGCCGCCTGTTGCTACAGGCCGCTGGCCGCTGGCCGCTCGTCACTCCACCTTGCCTGAAGGCATCCTACTCTACTTCCACTTATATGTGGTCTCAACTCTAGAACCTATCTATCCTATTCGTTGCCGGAATCGAGGAGTAATAATTATTGATTACTGCTCGACTGGGGGTGTCAAACGTCGCGACAGTTATAAAAACATACTTTGTATCCATTCTATGGAAGAAGTTGTTACTTTACAGTACTGAGTAAGTGAGTAGCTTCGGTCTCAATAAAGCTGAGTACGCACTGAGTACTGACACGCCCGACTATCACAACAGTAGTACAGACAGCAACATAACTCGCCAAATAGGAATACTGTATGAAAACACCTAAACGACTAACGAAACTTTGTAAATGCCAATTTTGAGTATTTTACTGTTCTGATACAAGTACATACTTTTACCTACTTTCCTTTATTTCAACCCCCAACGCATAAAGAGGGGTGCTATAACTTTAAACATGTGTATGTGTGTGTGTGTGCGTGTGTCTGTGCCATCGTAACTCCGAAACGGTTAACTGATTTTTTAAATGTGACTTGATCGCTTGTTCAGTTCTTAACTATGATTAATGAAAATTGAACATTATCAGCTCTTTTACCGAGAGTTTTTATAAATTTTCAATATATTAGTCTACTAAACCTAAATTAAATTTGTGCAGGAACAAAATGAATGGTGTGGTGAAGAAGGTCTACGTCCAGCAGTGGATCCGTACATTATGATGAATTTAAAAACCATTTTATTTCAAAACTGTAGATGCTGGCCATACCTGTCAGGTACCGACTCCGAGGTGTGGCTAAGTGCGTCACTGCCTGATGAATTACAAGCTGATAGATGATATTGGAGAGTCATTACACCAGGGTATTTGTAGCTATTCTGTGCCGTCCGCGTCGTTACTGGTGTTATATTGGTGGCTTGATGCTTTTGTAACATCCCTAATGCTCACTCCATACGATGAGCAGTAAATGCACTAATCATTAGTTCTTGCACCAGTATTCACGTGAAGGGTTACTCGCACTACGCCTCTAAGCAGAATCTGTTCCTAAAGAAGAAATACATGGACAGATGTAGCAGTACTCACGCAATCTGCTACGTCAGGATAGACCTCCAAAGCAGGTTGCCACCCGTCCCGATTCTACCGGGAGTCCCGATTTTGATGATATTGTCCCGCGTCTCATATACCTACGTAAGGACGATCTTGCCCATCTCCCAATGAGTTTGACTTGACCGTGACTTACTTTGCTTGACTCTCGCCGTGACTATAACTTGTTTGATGCTTGTCTTGACAGTGGGTGAACTCGAGGGTTCTGTCATAATAAAGATCCGAGCTGCTACGGAACATATGGTATTATCATAAAAAGTTGCTTCACCAAAAAAAAATCTTCCGCGAGGCTGAAGCTTGAAGT
This sequence comes from Agriopis aurantiaria, assembly GCA_914767915.1. NCBI lineage: Eukaryota > Metazoa > Arthropoda > Insecta > Lepidoptera > Geometridae > Agriopis > Agriopis aurantiaria. The sequence goes on from OU611982.1 coordinate 1,197,804, forward strand.
CAAACTTATACCTATATCAGGTTTTTGGTAGGTAATCAATCAGCATCCTATGACTTATCAGTACATCAAAACAAACATCTTTTTTTCTATGACTTATCAAAATTCGAAAAAACGTACATTAAAAATTGTTTGTTTTGATCACAGAAAAGAGAACTAAAAAGAAGGAATAAGGATGCGGAAATGAGAAGGACAATCTGTCGCCAGGCATTATGACATAACCTTGATTAAACATTCTTGTTTATCTCAACGCGCCGAACTCCGTGTAGGGCCTGTGAGTCCCACCTACATCACGTCATTGTTATTATAAACATTTTGATAAAAGCGCACCAACATTCAATGTTTAACCAGTCATTCGCTGGCGCTCAAATAAAGCGCAAGTACTTAATCCATCTACTAGAGTTTCAATTACCCACGCACATACATTTAGGATAGCCTTCTGCATCAAATCTGAGTCAGATCACAATCAATTATAAGTCAGATAATGCAACCCAACAAAAATATCCTAAATCCGCATCCAAAGAACTTGGACCTTACCTTTTTGGGTTAGGACTCAAAGCTCTTTCTCCGCATCACAGTTGCTAACTGATTTCGAATGACTGATGTTTCGTTTATATATGAGTGCAACTGGCTACAACAAATTTCTTACAAAAATGCCTTGACAGCCATTAAAATCTTTACTATGGTTTTGATGTACAGAGGCCGCCAACTGATTACCAGCAGCCCTATATAACAAAGGTTACATTTTAATATGATTAAAGTAGTTAGTATGGAAGTAGAAGGCCTCTGGTTTGCTTACTCACGCGTGATAAAGTCCAGCAAGTCCTGCGTGTAGGTCTGGCTCTGGGAGACGTTGCTGAGGTGGTAGCTGACCACGAACCCATCGCGAGGCATCGGCCTGAATGATACTCCAGGGTTTTCTCCTGGAATCAGGACAATAGGCATGATGACTAATATTTTTTATTACCTCATATAAAAGCTGATTATAAATAGACCACATCAACGAAAAAAAAATTAAAATTAGTTCAAAAATAAATGAGATATAAACATTTTAATTTCATGTTAGACAGAGAGCGCACTATACTGAGCCGTGACGTCACGCCTCAGGCGCGCCATACAAATGCTATACTAACACACGCTTTGCGAGAAAGGGATACAGCATCCCCTCTCTATCCCCACCTAAAACTTTAAATACTCATATCTCAGAGATTTATCAGCCAATTTAATATATTTTTTCAGTATGTGTAATTGTGTATTGTATTTAGTTATATTCATTGCGAAGCCGGTTATTTGTAATAAATTAAACATTAGGACACATGCCTATTGCAATTACAGAACTATATCCACAAAGACAAATTTTCACTTAGGTGATATAATTACTGAAATGACTTTCGCTTATCTGACTATATTGTACTATTATGTCTTCTGTGACTATATACAGGGCTATTGGTAATCAGATTTTTTGTTCGAAAAGCGAAATTCGCAAAAAACACCTGTTCCATACAAAATAAGCTTATTAAATTTAAAAGAAAAACTTTTTATTCACAAGCTTTTTCATATTCTTCTCAGGAAACCCTTTCATTTGATGCCCATATCATGACGTGAACATTTTGTCCGCCATTTTGAGGCATCCGCCATATTGAATTTATCATCTAGGACCAAAGTGCTTTGGGAAGACAAATCCAATGAACCGAAACTCGACCTGGTTACGTAGTTGCATTTAGGAGTTCCTAAGGCCATCTTCTGTCTCAATCATCAGACCAGCTCGAAGGTATAATAACTTGCATTATCACCGAACTTACATAAGCATGCCAAATTTCAGCTCAATCGGTTGAATATATCTGCTTCAAAATATAGAGTTGCAAGATTCCACCCGAACAAACATAATCTACCTACGTCTTAGAATAACTACACAAAGAAACCAAGTACATTCGCAAAATTTAAGCCATTCAAATGGTGTCATATATGGCTCCAAAAAAAAATAAAAAAATTACTATGACAATTTGCGCGGTAAAATCGTACCACAACAAATCAGAAAAGCAGCATAAGAGTTATGGTGTGACATTCCACAGGTAATCCATTAATTTTCTTGCTTAAATCGTTTAAAATACCAATCGAAACGTAAGCGTACAAAGCGAATTTGTAGCTTACGTTTTGAGAAGGCGTTGTTTGGAAACCTACCTTCTCTGAGTAGTTATTCTAAGTCTACCTACATATATATAAGTTACGCTTAATGTTCGAAAGATACAAACAGAGAGACAGACAGCCAGACATCGTAGGCTGAGTAATAGGGTCCCGTTATTACCCTTTGGGTACGGTACGGCAACCTAAAAAGCAGTTTTGTACAGTCAGAAGAAAAACACTACGAATATAAGTACAAATCAACGTTTAGTATACCTACTTCTGTTTCCTCTTACAAAACTGACCCGTACTCGGCCGTAGTTGTTCCATAGAAAACAGTCATTGACACTTGACAAAATGTATGGAAGAGCTGATATTTAATTTGCGATTTCAGGGTTGGTCCCATAGTAAAAGTTGTTCATAATTATGGGTATTATGGACCCCTTTCGGCTTAGAACACCTGTGGCATTTAAGTAAATAAAGAATGCACAGCACAACGGATGACGCGACACACCCGAGCGGTCATTGGTTCGGAGCGGACGTCTCCGGCGTGCGGTGTAGCTTACTGAATATCTTTTGGTGTTTCACTGACTACGCAATCCCCAAAGATCGGAGTGGACACCACATTGGCGACGAGTAAAAGCGCAGTAAGTAAAATTACGCTCAAATTACGTGCCTGCTTGCGGAAATTGGTCAACAACAAAATTCAAATTTATTAAAAAAAATAAAAAAATATATACATAATGTGAAATAGTTACAGTAATTTAGTGAAAACATAATATTATCTTTAAATTATACATGTACTTAAAGTTATTAATATCAACGTTAATCACAAACCTAAATCTACCTACAATTTGTCAATATTTTTTGCAATACATTTAATATACATATTTTATATTTTAATACAGTAATTGGTGATTACTAATGATAATTATGCGCCTGTCTACCTACAGATGACAGGTAAAATGTAGTGTGATGCCAGTCATGTGTGTGTTTTGTTAATAAAAGTACATTTACATAGTAGATATTGTATAGGAATCGGTTACAACAAAACATGCTACCTTCACGTTATGAATGATGACCAAAATCCGTTTGCAAATACCTATCGAATAACAATATTCGATCAAACAACCAAATGTTCCAACGATTACATCGTTAATTAAGAAGACTTGCCTAAATACCTAAAGTACCACTTCGATAATATTGAAGTTATGTAATTTTGTTACCACAAAACTGTTAATGTGTCATGAAACCATGTGGCTAAGTATTGAACCTGTCAAATCAATACACAAATGCACTGTCTATCCGTAATGAACAAATAATAATGAGCCGACACAAAGATGTGTATATAATATCAGGTGACTATTTTTGTGTTAGCTGAAGTGCTTATCAACGGACCTTTGTTCGCCGACTTTGGTCGAAGTTGTTTATGTTTGATCTTTACTTGCCGAGATTTGAAGTACGGGTTATTAGAATAATTAAACCCTTTTTATTTTCCGTATTGCCGTGAAGTAAATAATGTTAGTAAGATAAATTTAGTTACAAAGATGAAACTTAGAATTAAAATAAACAAACAATTGAAAAAATTATAACCGAAGCAAACTCTCTAGAAACCGTTGAACGACAATTAACAGATTTTCAGGATAGACAGAGCAAAAATGCAAGTACCAGCCTCAATAAAATTGACACAAAAACAAAAAACCAACACTCTAAAAAAGAGGTTGATCTCTGCTGCCGGTGTGGCAGTAAAAACCACAAAGGTGACAATAAATCGTGTCCGGCAATCAATGCCAATTGCATTAAATGTGGTTACAGAGGCCATTTCCAGAAACATTGCAGAACGAGGGCTAATAAAAGAAAAAGTACCAGCCTCCCTTCAAATGACAACAAAAAATCAAAGCTGGAAACTTCCAAACCTAAAGAGCCTACAACTGTAGACTACATTTTCCACATCGATGACGATGCAACAATAGATTGCCAGGTGGGTGGAGCTAATATCAAAATGCTGATAGATTCCAGCAGTAAATCTTTTTTTTTTTTTTTTTTTTTAATAAATAAATATTCGGGACATTTTTACACACACGGTCATCTGACCCCAAACTAACATCATTAATGACAAAACCTGGGAATTTATGAAAAAATCTAGAGTATTAGTTTCTAACCAACAAAAGTCTTCGGACAAAACGTTCCTGGCCTATGGTGCCAAACACCCATTAAAGGTATTAGGCTCATTTGATGCCCAAATAAAAGTGGGTCCGAAATCATTGACAACAAAATTTTATGTCATAGAAAATGGGTCTAGGAATCTTTTGGGTAAAGAAACTGCTATCTCCCTCAACATTCTAAAAATTGTTTTTGACGTAAACTCAGTTGAACAAAAGCCGTTTCCCAAGTTTAAAGATGTTCAACTAGAAATCACTATTGACAAATCGGTTCCGCCAGTTTCCCAACCGTATAGACGTGTTCCGATTCCCCTAGAATCAATGATTAATAATAAAATAGACGAACTGGTAAAAATGGACATAATTGAACCGGTCAATGAGCCATCCACTTGGGTTTCTCCGATGGTACCAGTGCTGAAGCCTGACGATGACGTACGTATTTGTTTGGATATGCGCGCAGCTAACAAAGCCATTATTAGAGAAAACCATCCGTTGCCTACAATGGAACAACTCATTCCTAAATTTAGAAAAGCAACAGTTTTCTCAAAACTAGACATAAAAAATGCATTTTAAATGCAAAAAAAAAAAAACTATTCAGTTTTTAGGACATGAACTTTCATCGTCAGGAATTAAGCCACTGGATAAATACATAAAAGCAATCGAGACTTTTAGGCCACCGGAAACCATCGAAGAAATCCAAAGTTTCCTGGGTTTAATCAATTACGTGGGAAAGAGGATTCCGCATTTATCAACTTTAACGGAACCCATTCGGAAATTGCTCCGGCAAAAAGTTACCAAAAACGCCAATATTACGGCATTTTGGCAAAATGAGCAAGAACAAGCTTTTCAGGAATTAAAAAAATGTCTTTGTGCGATTCCTACTCTGGGTTACTACGACCCTAAAGATCGTACACAAGTAATTGCCGATGCAAGTCCTGTATGTTTAGGGGCCGTGCTAATTCAATATGATGACAAAGGACCACGCATCATTGCTTTCGGCAATAAAAGCTTAACAGACGTAGAAAAACGGTATTGCCAAACAGAAAAGGAAGCATTAGCATTGGTTTGGGCGATTGAACATTTTCATATGTATCTTTATGGTAAAAAATTCGAACCGACCACAAGCCTCTAGAGGTCATATTTGGTACAAGGTCAAAGCCATGCGCACGAATTGAACGTTGGGTTCTTCGATTACAATCCTATGATTATAAAGTCATTTATAAACCCGGAAAATCAAATATAGGAGACCCATTATCCCGTTTGTGTAGGAGTACCAGTGCCCAAGACAGTTCTCTTGAAGACGAATATCATATAAACCAGATTGTTCAATACGCGCGGCCAGTAGCATTATCTCTAAAATCAATTGTGGAGGCATCAAATGACGACAATGAGTTTAAGTTAGTCAAAGACGCCTTGATTAATGATAACTGGGACGCGTCAGTGAATAATTATTTATAAGTTGTTTCAACACGAACTATGGTTGCATGATGGAGTCTTATTAAGAGGATACAAAATAGTTATTCCCTCTAAGTTGCGGCAACAGGTTTTGGCAGCGGCTCATGAAGGGCACCCAGGCATTGTCAATATGAAAGCTAGGCTGCGTACAAAAGTTTGGTGGCCTAAAATAGACAAAGATGCCGAAAATACTATAAAAGGTTGCAGGGGGTGTACCTTGGTTTCAGCTCTCAATCCGCCAGTACCCATGAAAAGGCGTGAACTTCCTTCGAAAGCTTGGGTAGATACAGCTATTGATTTTTTGGGTCCACTGCCAAGTGGGGATTATCTGTTGGTGATAATCGACTATTATAGCCGATATAAAGAAATTGAAATTTTGAGATCTATAACTACTCAAGACAAAATAAAAATACTGAAAAAAATATTCTCACGGACGGGTAATCCCGCTAGCATAACAGCTGACAACGGCAGACAATTCTGTAGTCAAGAATTCAAAATAATTTGTACCGAACAAGGAATCACCCTTTTTACAACCATTCCCTACTGGCCTCAGCAAAATGGTGAAGTCGAGAGACAAAATAGAGATATCCTTAAACGACTAAAAATCAGTCAATGCGAGAAATCAGACTGGAAGGATGATTTGTTGAAATATTTAATGATGCATAACAGTACACCTCATCCCTCCACAGGCAAATCACCGTCCGAGTTGTTCTACGGAAGACAATTTAGGGACAAATTACCTTTTTTAACAGACCTCGAAAATAATTATGATAATTCTGAAATTCGAGACAGAGACAAAGAAAGAAAAGAGAAAAATAAGTTGAATGAAGACAGAAAAAGAAAAGCTGTGGACAGAGATTTAGAAATTGGAGAGAAAGTGTATGTAAAAAGCTTAATAAAAGAAAACAAATTAGCTTCAGAATTTAATCCAACACCCCATACAGTTATTAGTGCTGATGGAAGCGACATAAGCGTAAGGAACGAGGAAACTGGTCAAGAGTTCAGGAGGAACATTGTTCACCTAAAGAAAGTAGAAGGTCAATGGAAAGTCATGGATCACAATGAGACTGATTGTAATTCTGATAAGTTAAATTTAACAGCAAATAAAAATGTGTAATATAATAATAATAATAAATAAAATAAAAAGTTAATTTAGGTACTAAGTATTAAGTGTTATAAATGATAAATAATTTAATTAAGCATATTTCATAATTAAGTTTCATAACCTTAGTTAGTTAATTAATCTACAGACTGATTATATTACATACTATTATTTTGCTTATAATGTAGAAAAATAATTATATAAAAAGGAAGAGATGTGGCATTTAAGTAAATAAAGAATGCACAGCACAACGGATGACGCGACACACCCGAGCGGTCATTGGTTCGGAGCGGACGTCTCCGGCGTGCGGTGTAGCTTACTGAATATCTTTTGGTGTTTCACTGACTACGCAATCCCCAAAGATCGGAGTGGACACCACAACACCCATTCCGCGTATCCCTGTATAATCAAACCTCATCAATATGTTGATTGGTCTTCAAAGTCGGTACATTATCGATGGGAAATTGGATCCTCCGGTTACAACGTCATTGGCAAAGCTACGAGTAATTTATTGCTATCAAATAACACCTTGCAATAATCCAAACGGTTCAATTTTTAATATCTACCACACGGTTACGGTTCTTATAAGAGAACGGCAACATAGGCCTTACGCCCAACTCCTTACGCGGTCTCAAACTAACGTTAAAACAAACAAGGTTAGACAAGACCAACTTTATGTTAGCGTTAACGCCTGCGGAAAAATGAAATTTTATTTCAAGTATACCTGACTATTACCGTTTTATTTTGATCGAAAATTATTTGACATGATTTGTGCACAATAACATTATGAGGTCAGACATGTTCTGTGTGGAATGTAATCAAGTACCTACGGTGGCATCGATATCATTTGATATCATGCATACACACGTAGTAGGCATCTTCTACTGAGTTTGTGTTCAACACGGTCGAACCAAAAACGCTTCAAGGTAGAGTTGACACGCCACAAACTAACCATAATCTATGATCTCCTTGCGGCACTCGGATCAGACAAACAAGGGAGATATGCCTTAGCACAATACGCATGATGACTAACATTTTTTTATTACCTCATAAAAAAGCTTATCTAAAATAGAGCACATCAACAAAAACAAAATTAAAATTAGTTCAAAAATAAATAAGATATAAGCATTTTAATTTAATTTAATTTCATGCTAGACAGAGAGCGCACTATACTGAGCCGTGACGTCACGGCTCAGGAGCGCCATACAAATGCTATACTAACACACGCTTTGCGAGAAAGGGATAGAGCATCCCCTCTCCATCCCCACCTAAAACTTTAAATACTCATATCTCAGAGATTTATCAGCCAATTCAAATAATTTTTTCAGTATGTGTAATGTATTTACTTATATTCATCGCTAAGTCGGTTATTTGTAATAAATTAAACATTAGGAATCATGCCTATTATCGTTTGTGTGCTAATGTCTCAATTTTTCATACTTTTTAGGGTTCCGTACCCAAAGGGTAAAGACGGGGCTCTATTACTGAGCCTACGTTGTATGTTTGTCTGTTTGTCTGTCTGTCTGGCTGTTTGACTGTCTGTCCGTCCGTCCGTCCGTCCGTGAGTCCGGGTCGAATTGAGAACCTTCCTACTTATTTTGAAATCGAGTAAAAAAGAGCATTTATATGTGGGTGTGATAGCTAGGCTAGAAGCGGTGCAAACAAATCCGTTGCGTTCAATCATCATCATCACCATCATCCAGAAGACGAAGACTAACATAGGCCTCCCCATTTGACTCGATTGGACCGGCCTGCGTCCAATCAAATCAAGTGAAATCCAATTGGGTGCGTCCGTAAGCCGCACCTGACGGAATAATTTGTTTGCAGGTTTATTTAGATCAGGGCTAGACACCACTCTATGTTGGTGGTCCATAGGACATGCGAGCATGTTACAATTAATTATGCAGCGTGTTTGTGTCACAATATTCCATTGTTTATTTCCGCACCTCCAACAGTCGGAGCGTTTTATGAATCGTTAAAACATCGCGCTAACATTATTTTTTATGACACTGTCTAACAATCAAAATGGACGACTATTTTGAGCTATTTTATTGTAGTGATGATCAACATAAGTCGAAAGCTATGACTACAAGGTGTAGTTTATAAAAATAATAATTAGAAAAAGCACTTTGCGGGAAACGAAAACACGCGTTGGGAAAGTTTTGGATAGGTTACTTTTCCTGTTTGATCCCAGATTCAAATTCGGAGGTAGTCAGAATTTTTTATTCCTATTTGTCCTCCTGGGGACAGGACGAGAGGAGACAGGAGTAGCTCCCAGTCTTTCCATCTAGTATTAAGTTTGGAAATAAGACAGTTGGAAGTAGAACGCTCAGCAGACGTGCTTCATCGCTCCAGGTAAGATAGAAAAGTAATTTTAGGAGATTTTTCGCAAACAAAATCACGTAATCACCTAACTACCTACAAACATCGGCAGTGATGGCCAGCGCCGGCCCTAGGGTAGAGCGAGAAGTGCGGTTGCTCTAGGCGCCAGATAGCAAGGGGCGCCAAATAACAAAAAAGAAAAAAACATGCGAACAATGTTTTTTATAGCGCCTCTAGCGCTACGGGCGAGGCGGCGAGGCACACTTTTGATAAAAAAATTATGTGGAAATAGTTTACATCCTGGATTAGTGGGTACTTTTTATTCAACAAAAATTATCGACTCCTGTACAAAAGTTTTCAGATATGAAACGTGCTGAAAGACAATCTAGCTCTACCCTGGATCAAAGGCTAGGGACGGCGCTGGTGATGACCTCTGATTCACCGATTCTGATGTCTTGTTATGAAAGTTTGTGGGTTATATCATAGATAAACATATCGTACCTATCAGAGAACTGTCGAGTATGAAGGTGGGCCGCTTGTAGTCCAGCGTGGAGAAGAGAGCTGCCATGCACACGGCGAACAGGGCCGCCAGCACTGCGTAGAATATCGCGTAGAACGTTAACACTATCCCTGGAAAAGAAAAACATTAGTAAGCAAAGGCTATGAACAGAATCCGCAGTGCAAGTATCGTTCTTTATTCGTCAAATTTGGCAGTTGAGATCGTCAAATTCGATAAAATGCAATTTGTTCAGTACTCGTTATGATCGATTCTATGGCATTTTATAGAATTTGACGATCGATAAAGAACGGTACTGACGGTATTTGCATTGCTGTTTCAGTGGGTATTGTGTGCGTTTGTACACCACGGCAAAAACGTAGAAATTGGCGGATTTTTGGTGGTCACACGATAGAGCGGCTGTTGACTCTGAGACGCGACGCTGCACAACGCGTGCGCTTATGAAAAGCTACCCGAACCTAAGATATTTACATCTCACTGTCCCGAACGCGATCGACCCTGTTTCAGTAGGCAACTACAAACACGATCGTAACGTGGCGCGTTAATATAACCTCAAAATTTGGCCTTTGTTTCCTAGGGAATAGAGTCAAATTCGTGCCGCGTTACGTGCGTGTTTTAGTTAGCTGAAATAGTGTCATACATAAACGTGCTCTAATGGCGCTTGAAAACGATGCGTAGTACGAGTAGCAAGTACAAGTAGCTACATATGTTTATCTATGCTACTACGCATCGTTTGCACCGCCTGAAAGTTGATCCACATATCATAGATCTGTGGAAATCGCACACGGTGCGTTTAACGCGATCTTTTTTGCCTCACACCTGCAATTTGTGGAATGAACTCCGATCCTGTGGCGATTCCAAGTAACTATAGTATGGGGTTCTTCAAAAAGGCTGTTAATAGAGTATCTGTGATGCCCCTGGTGTTGCAGGTATCCATAGGCGACGGTGATCGCTTACCATCAGGCGGCCCGTCTGCTTGTTTGCCACCTATGCTTAGTGCAATGTAGCACTCTGCAAGCGCCTTGAGGGTCGTCAAAGCAAGAAGTCGGGTTCATTTACCTCATGTCTCCCCGTTTCGGCTCCGTGTTGGCAAGCACCGCAGTAAACACGTTGGTACCTTGTTTATGATCACAGCTTTATAGGTTACTAGCTGTTGCCCCGGACTTCGTAGGCGTAGAAGTAAACTTGAAAGTCCACAAAACAAAAACAACCTACATTTCATTACAAAATTTTACTAATAATAGTCAGTAGTCAGTCAATAATTTTATTACTGTTTAATGCGACCCTTTTGTAAAATTCGCTTCATCCCATAAGGACTCTACCTGCAAAATTTCAGCTTAATAATCATAATTAATTATGTCTTAGTTTTCAAGATTTTGTGTTGAGCGAGTCAGTCAGTCAGTGAGAGAATGAGTGAGTCTGGTATTTCATCATCATCACCATCATCATCAGCCGGTTGACGTCCACTGCTGAACATAGGCCTCCCCCTTTAAGCTCCACACTGAACGACAGCCTGCCTTTTGCATCCACTGGATGCCAGCGACTCTCACAATGTCGTCGGTCCATCTAGTGGGAGGCCTACCTACGCTGCGTCGTCAGGTATTTCGCTTATACTTAATTATATTATGGATCAGTGTTCTTTTTCGTCTTTATGATTCCTTTGAGTTTGACACACCTTCCTGTTTCATTCCTTTGTAAACTTTGTCAATAAAATTATGTACTATAATAAATTATTATTATGGTAAAGAAAGTCCCACAGTTTGCATGCCCACACAAAGATGTGTACTTTGATTGAAAAGATTCTTTAGAAATCTGGTCGTTCCCATACACCTTTTCAAACCATGTCTTTGTAAATCCAAGGGCAGCTTCATTGGAGTAAAATGGGGTAATGTTGGTTTATTTTCAAATATGGCTGTGCTAAGGGTCATACCTAATGAGGTCACACCTGGACCTATTGACATTTAGACTTACATAGACTTCAGTTTAAAATGAAATTTTAAAAAGCAAAGGGTGATTCTCACAGTTGATTCCGAGTGTTTTGGCGCCAATGTCAAAGATTTTTTTTTCATAGATGGCCAACGTTAAAAACATATTCGCCTCTTTGTATTATTTTCCTAAAGTTGAGTTATTTCGAGTGACGAATTATTGTGTACGTGAACGAACTCGAGTGTGGGTAAGAGATTTGTAACAAGGCAAAACATGTCTATTCGTGATGTTTCCTAAAACGGCCTCATATACCAAATTTGACGGTTTTAAATTAATTTTATTCAGTTAAATTACAATATTTGAGCTGGAAAAAATACATGTCACAGATACATCTGTGTTTGAGTTTATGATTTGGTTCAAAACACGACAAAATAAACATACTCGATCAAAAAAAAATCTGAAACAAAATCGAGTTAGTTTATTTTTTTCGTTTTATGCTCTAATGAAAGCTCGTAACAACCTGGAAATTGCATGTACTGAAAAGCAATTTTATTCATCATTTTTTTATTTGGATAGATTTTTGATAGTGTATAGTTTCGTTTTTAGTGAAATTAAAAGCGTAAAAAGATCGCGAGAATTTGCGCGGGCCGCATTCAGTGCCGCGCCAGGCGTCATCGAGGCCGGATCTATGAACGTTTTTGTCGTTGCACACCCCCCGCGGGCGTCCTGACTCTTGCGTAGCAAAATATATCGTCGCTATTACTTGGCGGGGGCTGAGGGAGCGTTTTGTTGCCTACGCGACTCGGATAACCGACCGTTAACCAGTTTAAATAGGGCCCCAATTTTAGCTACACCACTTACGCCACTGCAAATAGTAGTACTAGTAGCAACCTATTCTGTATTCTAATCATGGGTATAGTCGATGTATGACCTTCTTCCATTCATTCCACAGAGAACCACTGAAGCGAATGAATAGCTTATGTAACTACTATCATCTAATAAGAATCGATGGCGCGTGAGCCGCCTCTACCTACTGGAGTTGGGGCCTAAGTCATGGACGTAGACGGGTTTAGGGCAAAAAATATAAATCTAGTACTAAATACCGTAATTTTTAACAGTAATCACATAAACACTTATAATTATATCCTAACTTCTTTTATAACTAGCCTACGAGTGTTCTAGCAAAATGTTGTGTCTTTTTTTAGGGTTCCGTAATCCGTACCCAAAAGATAAAAACGGGACCCTATTACTAAGCCTACATTGTCTGTCTGTCTGTCCTACCTTTAAACGGCTGTATCTCTCGAATCGTAATAGATAGCCAATTGAAATTTTAACACAAAATGTTATGTTACGGCGGATTAAATAAAAACAGTATAAAAGTAAAAACGAAAGGGGGTCCCCATACAGCGTTGCCAGACGTCCCGATTTTGGCGGGACGATCAAAATGAACTGTCCCGCGCCAGACAGGCTCAGTCCCGCTTTTTGGGGATAATTAGACCGTGCGTGCAGCGTGCTGAACTGCTGAGGAAGCGCGGGCGGGTGTTTTTTTTATTTTTTTAAATCATAAGACGAATAAGACTCAACTATGGTAAATCTGATTTAAAATATAATATTTATGATAATACTTTTTCTATGGCTATTTTTGCTATCTATTGTCACGTATACATAATTCGAACTTAAATAAAAAGATATATATTTAAAAACTTGTGATTTTATAAGTTTTTTTACTATGTCCCGCTTTCGACGACTGAATCCCGCTTTTTTACTCAAAAAGTTCCAAAATCCCGACGTGGCAAAAAAAACTGGCATCGCTGTCCCCATACAACAAACGTATATATTATATTTTTTTACGTATTTTTGTATTAGCTCTAATGTAAAAACGGTAATACGTAGAAGCGTCAAACTTGGTATGATTATAGTACACACTTTAAAGTATATTAACTACAAATAATGGGCAAGTGTGAGTCGGTGACAAACTGTACATTACCATGTTAGAACTGGTAACTTCGCTATTGAATTTTGTGGTGGCCGGTTTATTTTCTATTATAGGCTTGCGTTTGACCGCCAACGAACGAAATTTGGTATAAAGGTAGCTGGATATACCCTGGATTCCCTGGACACATTTCATATGCTTTTTTTGAACCCTCTCTCGTCCTGCCTCTTCGTCTGATGATAAGCTATGATGCGATCCACGAGCCTTTGTAGTAATCCAGGCTATCATCATCATCATTTCAGCCATAGGCGTCCACTGCTGGACATAGGCCTCCCCCATCGATCTCCAAAAGAGCCGGTTGTAAGCGGCCTGCATCCAGCGTTTCCCTGCGGTCTCTTTTAGGTCGTCTGTCCATCTTGTGGGTGGACGTCCTACGCTGCGCTTACCGGTCCGTGGTCTCCATTCCAGAACCTTTCGGCCCCATCGGCCATCTGTTCTGCGTGATATGTGGCCTGCTCACTGCCACTTCAACTTGCTAATCCGGTGGGCCATCGGTGACTTTCGTTCGTTTATGGATCGCCTGATTTCTGATTCGATCTCGTAGAGAAACCCCGAGCATAGCTCTCTCCATAGCTCGTTGTGTGACTTTGAGCTTACTTATGAGGCCCATAGTGTATAATCCAGGTTATAAGCTACCAAAACCTATATAAAGTACACTTTTTATCCTGAAAAGCTCATGTGAAACCGCGAAGCACTGCTGAGATATCTGATCAAAACAGCTGCTGAGATTTCAGTGTGAATCGGTTTGTTCTAGTCAAGCGTGATCCATCGTAGACCGCATGGCGAATTTAGCGGTCAAACGCAAGCCTATAAAAAACCGCCGATTTGTATCCAAGTCCCTCCCATCCCAGTGTCCCACGGTCGCACGTGGATGCACGTCACAAATATCAGCTATTTCCTATCCCTATCCTACTTTCTATTTATAATCGGCGCCAGCGCAGACCGAGTTCGGTGGGCGTATTACGTGTTTACATAGCTAAATACTTAAATTAATCAATACAATAACCTATCTAGACTTAGAATTAAGACACATAACAAGTACTTATACGGAGTGGACTGATGGGTCTAGTTGTATTGGGGAGTTCCTGGGGATGGATATCTAAGTATATACTTTTATTGAGTGGCTTCTGGTATAGTTGAATCTAAACCAGAAGCCACTCAACATTTACTAAATACCTAATAGGTTTTTTATTTAGTAATAGGCTTGCGTTTGGCCACCAACTTGCCTATGCGGTCTACGGAAGCACGTATGCCTAGAAGAAACCGATTCATGACACCCAGATTGTAACTATCGGGGAACACCCATTCAGGCAGCGCATCCCACAGACTAGCAGTTCGCACAATAAAAGTGGAATCAAAGCGCTTCGTACGGGTTTTCGGAATAAGTATCAACCATAAAGTGGTGTCGTTTTTCGTGCCCGCTCTGGCAGTCAGGTTACCGAGACCGAAGTTTTTTTGGCATAGTAGACAAGCTAACGGGCCGTCTGATGGTAAGCGATAACCGTTGCCTATGGGTACTATATCCAATAGTCTTCTGATATCAATTTAACTACAATTGCTGTGATCTGTGTGCACAATACAAATGTTTAGCCCGTTGGTCCGGTTGGTAGTGAACCTACCTTCAGAGTTTGGGGGCGTGGGTTCAATTCCCACCTATAGGACAAAGATTCATGAGATGAACACTTGTGTTTGTTCTATATCTGGTTGTTAATATCTATTTAAGTATGTATTTAAAACTAGTATATATGTATGTATATCAGTCTCTGGCAGCCATATTACAAGCTTTGCTTAGTTTGGGGTCAGGGACTGTGTGTGCAAAAATGTCCCGAATATTATATTATATTATAGAGATCCGTCCCTAGGAACTCTCCAATACAACTTTTTTTACAAACAAGCTGACGGGCCTCCTGATGGTAAGCAGTCACCGTCGCCTATGGATACTTGTAACACCAGAGGCATTACAAATACGTTGATGCCGAACCTTAACGACTCTATTAACTCGCCTTTTGAAGAACCCCATGTTGTAGCTTCTCGGAAACACCACGTTAGGTAGCTCATTCCACATTTTGCAGGTGTAAGGCAAGAAAGATCGTGTGAATCGCACGGTGTGCGATTTCCACTGATCTATTATGTGACTAGACCCATCATTCCACTCCGTCTAGTAGTTACCTACTTGTACTGTCTTGTTATCTATTTATTCTGTAGTGAGGGACAGCAATCAGCCGAAGCCATTAGGTCGCCCCCCATTAGTTGAGATTCCTGTCCGGTTCCTGCGGCCCCCAGCGCTCCTCGCGGGCTGTCACTATGATCTGTAGCTCCGTTCATCAACTAAATTGCTATTTTTGCTCCGTCGGGAGAGGAAATCTTAGGATTGGATCCACTAAACCCAGCTGGCGTGCTTCTTTGCCTATATAGGGCACCGGGACTTCCATAGGAACACACACATCTCGTGTCTAGTAATTGAAGTAACTCCACACGAGTCTTTCGCTTTTTTATGCCATACGGCAAACAAGCAGACGGGCTGCCTAATGGTAAGCAGCAGTCACCGTCGCCTATGCATGGGTCCTATGGATAGGGATAGGTACTTGTAACACCAGCGGCATCACAACTACCTTGAATCTTTTCCAATTTCTTAGTTATTTGTTAACTTGCCATTTTAAGAACCCCATGTTGGAGGTTTACTACTTTTACCTACTTTTATTGAGGTATCCACGCGGGTGAAACCGCGGGTGCAGCTAGTAAATAATAAAAAATACAAGAATAAAAAAAGTGTAGTTTCAGAGTTTTGGCAAAGTTTTGGAGTTTTGGAATTTTGGCCATACAGCATAAACGGTAATGCATAATAGCGTCAAACTTGGTATTAAAATTACAGTGCTAACGTTACAGTAAGACAAATAAAAACGTCTGTGGGAGTCGGAATTGTTATTGTATGTTGGTACGGACACGAGTCAGACTCCCACTTCAATTATGTCCACTCAAGCGGCCTAAAAACTCTGACTGATGTCAGAGTTTTTAGGCCGCACGAACGAACGAACGAACTAAGAACGAAGGAACGAACATAGAACTTGAATTTGTATAGGCATCAGCCTATACGAACTCAAGTTCTAAGTTCGTCCGTTCTTAGTTCGCTAAGAACGAACGCAAGCACCTATGTGCATGCGTTTTAAACGTGTGTATGATTTACTCATGTTTTGTGCAAATAACTAATATATATCTTTATCTTTAACATATTTATACATAAGATAGAAGATAGATTAGGAAACTTTCTATTTTGTTTATAAAACACGCCGGTGTCTATTCGACTACGGTATCGCTCTGTAACGCAATGCAAGGACCGAAAAAAAATACAGACGCAATATTCCCACAGTTTCGATAACAGTTACTTTGTAAATAATGCGTTCGCGGTTATTTCAGGCGCTACCGACTGAACCCTAATCTGTGACTACCACGAATATAGATCGGACGTTGAGATGGTTGTTAACATTAAATGGAAACTTCTAAAGTAGACCTTAACTTGGTTGCGTTTAGGATGTTATTCGATATGTACCTATTTAATCTAGGTTAACATGAAGTTTAGAAACGTTTATGAAAATGAGGGCTACGTAAAATAATAATACCTACGTCAGAAAGTTTTTACATACTTATAAAAAAATACTTTCCCTTAGTGTGTGAGTGTTAGAGTGAACACACCACCGACCGAGAATGTCTCCTCAATTCATAGACGGCGGTGCCCACTAAGTCTGTCGCCCGCTTGTCATTCTACAGGGTTACGCATATAGACTGTACTAAGCCGAATGGAGGTCATTGTACTCATTGTTATGAACAACTTTTACTTATTATTTCTTTATTAATCCGCCGTAACATTACATACCTACCTATTCTGTGAAAATTTCAACTGGCTATCTATTAGGTACGTTTCGAAAGATACAGACAGACGGACGCACAGATGGACAGACAGACAGACAGACAAACATAGTAGGCTTAGTAATAGGGTACCGTTTTTACCCTTTGTACGGAACCCTAAAAAGAAAAAGATACCTATAAAAGCAAATGTTTTTATTCAGCTTTTTACCATGTTATTGCAGCTGTCAGAGAAAATAAATGCTTGGACCTTAGAATAACTATATACAGAAACCAAGTACATTTGCAAAATTTAAGCCGTTCAAATGGAGCCATATAATTATGACACCAAACGACGCTCGCGCGGTCAGTGCCCGCTGTAATAGTGTTCCGTGGTCAGTACTCTTAGTCAGGTGATAGTGTTAATAGCTCCCAAAAAAATTAACTTTATTATTGCCGCAAAATTTTTGTCTGTGTGCGTGACGAGATAAGTAAACACAGCACACGTAACGAATTTGTAGCTTACGTTTTGAGAAGGCATTGTTTGGAAACTTACCATGTGTAGTTAATCTAAGGCTTGGACCGAGTTTTCATAGAAATTTCGCGTACCTACCTATAATAATAGTGTCACAACTGTGACAGACTATCTAGTAGTATCTCGATACACATGCCAACGAGTTGAATGACACGGTTTGTTTTATAACCAAAAGGTTGAAAATAAATATAGATACGCTCACAGTTGGCTACGAAAACGACTCGACAGCAATCTTAAATCATAGAAATATGTATGGTATTGTTTATAAATACAGAATTTATAAACAATACCATGTTGAAATTTGAAATGCTTCGCTAAATATGCGTGACGGTAGCGTATACCTATAGGTACTTACTCGTAATAATTGAGAATAGAAACAGTCACGTTGTTTTGTTGCTAACCACCTAATGCTGGTTAAGCCTAGTAGTTATAGGTATACTAAGCTTAACCCCTTCGATCTGTCAAACTTCATAACCGAGGAGATACAAGGATTGCACGTGACAGTGGTAGGTAGGTAGGCAACTAGGCGCCTACTAAGCGGAAAGGAGGTCATTTTTAGGGTTCCGTACCCAAAGGGTAAAAACGGGACCCTATTACTATGCTTACGATGTCTGGCTGTCCGTCTGTCTGTTTCTATCTTTCGAATCGTAAGCGTAACTAATATTGATAGCCAGTGGAAATGTTCACATAATATGTTTTACATAATGTAATGGACGACCTTATTATTTCATCGAATCGAAATGCCACATTTTACTCACTTTAAAGTCAGTTTTTTTCATTGATAATTATTGTATTTTGTGGTAGTACGGAACCCTCAATGCGCGAGCCCGACTCGCACTTGGTCGGCTTATTACATTAGAGCAAATACAAAAAAAATGTGGTGGTACGTAACCTACAGTGCGCGAGCCCGACTCGCACTTGACCGATTTTATTTGCACACAAATAAACAACCCCACATCCTAAGCACATAAACCTTCTCCGTTCCATCGTGGGACACTAAAAACCTAACGACATGGCCTAGGCTTACTAATATTATTTATTTATTATACAAAAACAGTTGGGAGTGCCCATATACCTACCGTTGAAAGTCTAAAGACACTCTAAATGCTCAGGCCTTTGGTACGTCACCATACCTAGCTAGACTAATAGTCTGTAAAGTACCTACCGAATTCTAGCGCATGCCAACTGAATGGATGCGATCAATAAGTCCATTGAATCCAAGGAATCGCGTAGGCCGCGATGTCCGCAAATTGGGGAAACGACCTTCTATTAGTGGATTTAGCAGAGTCTCGTAACAAGCACTCACTTGTATGTTGATAGCTTGTCATTCAATTCAAGAATTGGTATAAAGTTAGGTACGAGTAGGAATCCAATCGAACATTTCCCATTTTTGTAATTAAATTTTTCACATAAGTATGCCATCTTTACCGGATTAGCAAGTTGAAGTGGCAGTGGGCAGGGCACATATCAGGCAGAACAGATGGCCGAAAGGTTCTGAAATGGAGACCACGGACCGGTAAGCGCAGCGTAGGACGTCCACCCACAAGATGGACAGACGACCTAAAAGAGACCGCAGGGAAACGCTGGATGCAGGCCGCTTCCAACCGGCCCTTTTGGACATCGATGGTGGAGGCCTATGTCCAGCAGTGGACGTCCTATGGCTGAATTGATGATGATGATGATGCCATCTTTAACTTCGTAACATTGAAATTAAAATAAAAAACAACAAATTAAAACCTAACTATTAATCTATTAAACCGTTACCAATGGGTATTGTTCCAAAATGATGGCCCCATTACCACGTTGTATGGCGATTTTGACGGATTGGTAATAAAGAAAAGAATAGGTGAGTCAGGAATCCAGCCGAACAATTCCCACGAGGGGCTAAACTTTCTGGAAATGCTTACTGATTTGGCAAAACCCTCTTCAGCGCCGGCATCCCCAGCATTTGATCAGGGTAGAGTAAAATTGTCTTTTGGAGAGTTTAATTTCTGAAAACTATATTATTTATGAATCGAAGTATTCGATGTGCTTATCCAGGATATAAACTATTTCCATAACAAAATTGTATGCTGTTTACGAACAACGCAAGTTTGTGTGCCCCGCCGCCTGCCACGCCGTGCACCCGGACCGAGGCGAGAGGCGCCACCATTTTTTTTGTCGCGTTTGGTATTTTGGCGACCCTTGCTATCTGACGCCTACAGCGACCGCTCTTCTCGCTCTACCTTAGGGCCGGTGCTGCGCTGAACCTCTTCCAACTTAAATTTTTAGCGGAATCTAGATCGAGACAGACAGACATCGTAGGCTTAATAATAGGGTCCCGTTTTACCATTTGAGTACGGAACCCCAAAAATTTACGAAACACGGATACATTTGAACACGAACGATGAATGTACTAAGGCATATCTCCCTTGTTTGTCCGATCTGAGGTCAGACCACTACTTGTGTATCTAAGATTTAACTGAAGGTTTCGACTCGTCCATGCAATGTGCAGATAAAGTAACCTACGAGTTATACCAATTTTTTTTTTCTAGTTATGGTTCAATTCATATATTCGGGCCTTAGTTATACAATAATCTTTGGTTATACCTAATATACCTATAATAAATAAATATTTGGGCCATTTTTGCACACACGGTCATCTGACCCCTAATTAAACAAAGCTTGTGATATGGCTGCCAGAGACTGATATACATACATATATAGTTTTAAATACATATACATAATTAAATATATACCTAAAACAAGCACATCATCACATAAATGTATGTTCAAGGTGGGGATCGAACCCACGCCCCCAAGCGCAGAAGGTAGGTTCACTACCAACTAGACCAACGGGCTAACAAACACTTGGCGACGTCATTTTACAGAATAATAAGTACCTACTTGCGTCAGGCGCGTGAGCAATACTGGGTTAGGCGGAAAGGATGTACTAAGCCGAAAGGGGTCCATAGTACTCATAATTATGAACAACTTTTACTATGGGACCAACCCTGAAACCGCAACAAAAAAATCTGCTGTTTTGTCGCGTGTATTCACTACATTTTGGTTGGCCGTAAGGCACTTGTACTGGGGCCTTACGGCTACCTACCTGTTTTAAGCGATTATGTTTAGCTGATTGTGAAAAGTTGAGCGACCGGAAACTGCGCTGTTGCAGCGCAGTTTTAAAAATGCAATAAAAAACATCACGTGATTAATGGACGGCCCCTTATGTAGGTCAGGTAGGTACGTAGATGTACCAACCTATGTTCCTAGTAACGATATAACCTACATCACCATAAATAATAACCTACACTAAGGTAGGTATGTTATTGGATATGGTTTTAATTATACCTGCCGGTATGCAGTCCGGTGTGACTCGATTCGACACAGCGTGCAGATAAGGTGCGTATTGTAACCTGCATAGCATGTGTATAATAGGTACTTTTTTTTTTTTTAATAATTAATAGGCTTGCTTTTGACCACCATCACGCCTGATGTTAAGCGATGATGCGGTCTAGGTTGGAGCACGCTTGCCTAAAAGGAACCGATTCACTCGTGATTTGAACACCTCCTAGTATTGTAACCATCGGGGAACACCCATTCAGGCAGCGCATTCCACAGACTAGCAGTTCGCACAATAAATGTGGAATCAAAGCGCTTCGTACGGGTTTTCGGAATATCAACCATAAAGCGGTGACGATTTTTCGTGCCCGCTCTGGCAGTCTGATAGAAAAATGGGCAGGAGGGAATTAGATCGTGCAGATCCGATGCACACTCTCCGAAATGTATCCGATAAAAAACTTAGCTTAGTCCGAACTAAGGATTCATTGCTGATGAGCTTATACCTAGTTTGGATCTGCTTAGTACCGAAAAAAGTCTGCCTGCTTCTTCTTGAAGTTCTGAGTAAAAAGACGCGCTTGGCTTAGAGAGCAGTCGTGCTGAGGGGCAATCGGTGCAGAAAAAGGGTCAACTCATTCAAGACGAACGAATGAGCGATCTCATCTTCGATCTCATCATCGCTTTCCATCAGGCGAGATCGCGGTCGAACGTTAGCCTAGTCCGAAGTAAAAAAATGAGATCTAGACGCAAAAAGAGAAAACCTCAAAAGCAAACCGCCTATAATATTACTTACAACTTTGTCAATGGCGTTCTCACGTGTTACAATTGTTATTTTAATTACCTATTACAATTGTTTCTATCTATACCATCTATCTATCTATACTATCTATACTAATATTATAAAGAGGAAAGATTTGATTGTTTGTTGTTTGCATTGAATAGGCTCCGAAACTACTGAACCGATTTGAAAAAACCTTTACTGTTGGAAAGCTACACTATCCCCGGGTGACATCACTATCATAGTATAAAACAAAGTCGCTTCCCGCTGTCTGTCCGTCCCTATGTATGCTTAGATCTATAAAACAACTACGCAACGGATTTTGATGCGGTTTTCACCATCAGCTAGAGAATTTTTTACGAAAGGTTTATATATGTAACAAGCGCCCCGCCCTGGTTTCGCACGTAAGTTAAACCCGTGCGAAGCCGGGCGGGCGAGTCGCTAGTAGGCTATAATCTATACCCGTGCGAAGCTGGGGCGGACCGCTAGTTTTTAATAAATAGAGCGGCAAACAAGCATACCTTTCGCCTGATTGTAAGCTGAAACTGCCGCCTATGGACACCTGCTACACTAGCGGTGTTGACGGTGCTTGGCTATATTTTGAGCGGAGGACGCCCGGCTTTAGAGTAGAACCTCCTATTTTGAAATTCAACTGCAGGTCTCATCTAGGCTGTGATCTAGATACAAGTCGTATTGTAAATAGTGCATCTATTTGTCCTGGTTTTGTTTGCCTGTATCTGGATTTGTTTAACACAATCATTGGTATCGGTATAGGTAAGATATGTTTCCGAACGATTTATTGTCATTTTGTTGTTCTTCAATCAATCATGTATTGTCGTCAAGGCCGTACCTATTGGAATTGGAACTACCTAATATGTGACTCGATGGGTACCTGCCTAATAATTTCTGGTAGGATTTCAAACTATTTCTTACATAGTTATATCGATTGTACTCCCGAGATAAATTTATTCCCAAGTTGATTTTTACCAGACATCACTTTGCCCACGTACCTATATATAGGTACCATTACAATACTTCTTATGCGAAAGTGTATTTGTTGGTTTGTTTATCCTTCTTTCTTCTTTTGTCCCGCAGGACAGAGTAATAACTCGACTTGATTTTTGTAATAGCATAGTGATAGTTGGAGGGTCGGAGAGTGACAAAGGATACTTTTTATCCCGGAAAAATGATTTCTGAGAGAACGTGTGAAATAAATAAATAATAATATTGATACGGTTTAGTCAATGTAGGAAGTTTAGTCGTTGCGACACTATTAGGGTTCAGTGCTTCGATCAAAAAATGTTCGAAGGTTCAGTGAATGTAAAGAAGGTAGCTTTAATTAATTCTGACAAATTGTTATAACTAAGTACCGGTTGGTACAATATTAACTATGAACTTAACTACTCACCCCATCTCTTAGGAGTCCTTCCAAAGCAGCTGTTCTCCTGAGGGTTGTAGAAGACATTTCCGCATCTCTTCCAAAACGACTGCACTTTGGGCGGCGCCCTAGCCCAGTCCGTTTCTACATTATGCGAACCATTTGACTTACTCGCCATTTTGGATAAAAGCAAGGTTATTTAAAAACCGAATTCCCTTTTATAATTCTGTAAATCGAACAACGGTTCTAATTTTAAAACAGGCGACTGTCACAAACGGTGGTTTATTTGAGACTGCGCCGGCGCACCCGTGTCGCAAGCGTATTGTGAAATTGGACGCTTTTGTAAAAGCCCTCCTGCGCCCTTGGGGATCTTGTATTCAATGAACATTGATCAATGGGTTTTATCTATAGTTGTTGGTTGTAACAATCGTAAGGCCATGGCAGAATCCTTTGGGCTGCCTAAAAACTCAGACAAAGCGCTACAGACAAAGCGCTAAGCCACTTGTCAATACATACCTACCCTAAACTACGTAAACACGTAGGTACATCTACTTTATCATATAATAACTTGTATTATCTTAAGTTATCAGACGAAAATAACTAATAGATATTGTAATCTAAAGTGAGTTTGTTGGTTTGTTTGTCCTTCTTTCACCCAACAACAAATGGACGGATTGCCGTGATATTTTTCCATAGATAAGTATAGTCGGAGGGTTGGGAGTTAAAGTATGATAGTTTATCCCGAAAAATGTACGGTTCCTGAAGTAATCTATGCGGGTACAAACGCAAGGCAGCTCAATGCGTGTTCCAGCAAAATAATTATTATATTTCTATTCAACTAGAGTGCAATATCAATTAGAAAGAACATGGCCAAAAAAAGAACTGTCTACAGCTGCAAAGACAGCAAAGACATTATTGAAATCATTCTATTTTCTCATTGAAAGAACAACATAAAGACAAACATAATCTTGTTTCTTCTATACGCAAGCGTGCTCCATCATCTCCAAAGTGGCGGTCAAACGCAAGCCTATTATTAAATGAAATAAATAATACACACTATTTTAAACTATCACGGCTGTTCACTGAAGTTATAAATGATTATTTATGATATTTACCGTGATTAAGTTGTGGATCGAGCTGCGAATAGACACAGTTACATGCACCATGTTCACGGGTACGCTGAAAAATGCGGGTGGTTGGCGAAAAAGTTCAAACCTAGATGCAGAAAAACGATCTACCCTCTTTCTTAGTCATTTGCTACGGTTATCACTGGAACTCAAATCGAACCTAAGTCCCGACAAAGCGCACTCAATATATCACTGCGTACATGTACCTATTACCCGTAGGTATAACCCATACTTAACGGTACCTATGTAATATGCAATTTTTTTTTTTAAACAAAGTATTTATTTGTTAGAACATGGTAGGTAAACATAAAGTGTACCTATATTGATATTATCATTATAATATATAAATTGACAATTAAAATTAGTTTTAGAGACTCTACTGACGCTAGCTTTATAGCCATACACATACCTATGGGTACCAACGACAGACTTCTATTGGGAAAGACCCCGTGTGTTACTATAAAGTACCTACTTCACATTATGTATGTGGCATAATATGTATCTTAAGTTGGATGCTCCAAATAGCACGCCACATAATTCAGTTCTATCCAAAGACTACTATATATATACGGAGTTCTATCTCCGTCATCTTGGCAGCAACACGTCAGAAATCAATACAAAAATTGTAAAATTGCGATAAAACTGTAAAAAGAGCGAGGGAGAGCGATGGTGGCCCAGCGGTAGCATGCGCACTTTACAGTCTGACGGAGCCCTGGGGCCTTACGGACAACAGCTAATTGCGGCACCTAATCCGCTCAGTTGGAAAATCACGCGACCGCAAACCGTATCTGGGCGCGATAAGGTTCACGTTCGCGTGGTTTTGCTAAATGAGCGGATTAGGTGCCGCAGTTAGCTGTTGTCCGTAAGGCCCCTGTTCTATCTTCGGCCCTGCACCGATCACTTACCATCGCTCAAAAACGGCCAATAGGTACCTGTGTCCCAGGCGTGACGTGGTCGCAGTGTCTATCTTGATAGGGCTCTGTGGTACCAATACAATTTTTACTTAATAGTATGCGAAAATCCAAAGTAAAATCGCATGCAGTATACATATCTATATTATAATATATAAGTATTAAAGAAAGTCGTGTTAGTTACACTATTTATAACTCAAGAACGGCTGAACTGATTTGGCTGAAAATTGGTGGGGAGGTAGCTTAGCTTAGAACCAGGAAACGGACATAGGCAAATATTTTTTTTTTTTTTTTTTTTTTTATAATTAATAGGCTTGCGTTTGACCACCATCACGCCTGATGTTAAGCGATGATGCGGTCTACGTTGGAGCACGCTTGCCCAGAAGGAACCGATTCACTCGTGATTTGAAGACACCCAGATTGTATCCGCATCATTACCATTTTCCATCACTACGCGTGTCAAACCGCGGGGCGCAGCTAGTAGCAGATAAACGAGATAATAAGTACCTATATAATAACAAAACTAACCTTTACAATAGTACTAGGTACCTTGGCAAAGTAAATTATCAGCAATGTTTGTATTTGTGAAGCCGTGATGTTTACTTTAGTCGATATAATCGTGGAGTTAATTGATACGGTAATATTAACTTATTTGCGACATAAGAGTGCCAATAATTGCATAAAAATATTAATAATATTATAGAATAAAACATACAGGGTTTTTTTTTAATGCCATATATGGCAAACAATCAGACGGGCTGCCTGATGGTAAGCAGTCACCGTCGCCTATGGATACTTGTAACACCAGAGGCATCACAAATACGTTGCCGACCCTTTAGAACTCTATTAACACGCCTTTTGAAGAATCCCATGTTGTAACTTCTCGGAAACACCGTGGAAGGTAGCTCATTTCACATTTTGCAGGTATGAGGCAAGAAGGATCGTGTGAATCGCACAGTGTGCGATTTCCACTGATCTATGATGTGTGGATGAGCCTTCAGGCAGTGGCGGCTAGTGCGATGGTAAAACCGCGACGCCGGCATCAGATCAAACAGTTCTTCAGAACACTCCCCGTTGTAAATATGCGATAAAAGACCCGGGTTACCCGGAAAGGGTGTAACTAAGCCGAAACAGGTCCATAGTACTCATCATTATGTACAACTTTTACTATTGGAACAACACTAAAAACGCGGAAAAAAATTTCAGCTGTTCCATACATTTTGTCGAGTCTCAATGACCGTTTTCTATGGAACAAATGATAATTTTTACGTGATTTCTAGGTTGTCCCAGTAGGAAAATTTGTTCATATTTATGGGTACTATGGATCCCATTTACACCCTTTCCGCGTAACGCTGTCTAACAATCATACGTCTGAAAAACAATACCCTCCTTCTTGGACAGTCGAGTAAAAAAAACCTTACCCTTCTTGGGCGGTCAGGTAAAAAGAGGTTTCGAATGTGAGTTAAATTGTTATTCCAGATTTTCTCAGGAAATAAGTATTACAACTACTTAACTTAAAATTTTACCGCAAAAGTATATAACGTTAGCTCACACATTTTATGGGACATATAGAAACTACGATGCAAGACTGCCCAAAGTGCCCAAGAATAGAACAAGTCTAATTTTTTTCGAGCATTCATTCTGCATCTTCAAGGCTAGAGTGACAGATTTCTTCTGGGTCAACGTGCTACATCCTCTGCCACACCAACCGCGTCGTTCATCATAGGCTAGTTGGTGGCCAAATGTAGATCTATGTATTTCCAATAAAAGAATTTAGCAAAAAAACTTGTTACTTTTTCCTTGGCAATAATGGGAAGGCATTTCACAAGCGACAAACAAAGGCTTTTACAATGTTTCTAAAGCTAGACAATATACGATTATCCTCGTTCGCGACATGCGCGCGACACGAACGACACACGCACGTGCGCACGCGCCGCCGTAATGTGCCACGGTGACACGATCTGAGGTAGCGCGACCCTACAAGCATGTCACTATAGATATAGATAGATAGTCAGTCCATTTGCTACCATGATCGTTGACGTCTGCAATCAATTGCAAAAGAACCTGCTTCCATTACTTATGAATTATTTATGTGAATTATCTATTGGCGCGACTTGACAGTAAAACCTACTCGTATGCCGTCACGGCAAACGACATGACGCTCTCTTATGCCGTCCTATAAAATATATTGGACACTGAACCACATTAATCTAAGAGTAAGTTTATATTTTCTGCACTAGTGCACAAAAAGCATACTTATGCACTTGAGCATAAAAAGCAGATTAGTCCACTTACACAGGGCATAAACAAGAACTTTACGAGCATACGAAGTTAAATATTATTGCGTCCTAGTTTCTTATAATCTACGTATACTGCTTGCTAATAGACGCAGGTACTGACAAAACATAAAACCAAAAATTATATATCAATACAAACTTTATTTTCAAAAGGCACACACTGTTTCATACAAAAATACACACAATTCTAAAGTCGTACATTTTATTGCTTTAAATGCTGCCATAAAAATTATACAAATACAAAATTACACTATTTTGGACGGATACATTCCTATTAAGTATCAAGTCTTTTAAGTAAATTATACAAAACATACATAAAGTAAATATAATAAAATAATAATGGCATCGAGTCTGATGTACTCTAAACTAGATTTGACAGCTCTAAAATTGTTGCCACCCTTCTCTCACATATTAAAATGAAAAGAGAGGCAGATAATTTTAGTCCTGTCAGATTGGTTTAGTTTAGTGAGTGGAATGACAGAATCGGCGCCAGTAACTAGTTTTAGGTGTCAACGCACAGATCTCGAGGCAATCAAGATCAGCCAAAACCTCAAAAACAATCTTATTTTAATCTTACATAGAATTTTATCTTACTCTCTCATTAGCCGAGAGAGCGAAACAAAGCAATGTAAGATTATTATAAGAATGTTATTGAGATTGCATACGCCCCTAAGGCAATCATAAAGTTTGTTTTATACTCAAACTTATGGTAGTTAGAGAAGTCAGTCTTTCAACTACATTGTACATTATCTTAAAGATTCAAAGTTGAAATTCATAATCTGCAAAAATAAAGGTTTATTGCATATTTTTTATATTATGTCATAAAAATTCCATAATATAAAAAAGTGACATATTTTGTCTTAAAGATCAAAGTTAAGATTCAAAAGCTGCAAAATTAAGGTTTATTGCAAAAAAATTGGTAAATATAAAATCATTAAAATTCCATAATATTGAAACAAGGTAGGTATATTTTTGTCTTAGATTCTAAAGCTGCAAAATAAAGGTTTATTGCTAAATATTTAGTGATTTTATTAAATCATAAAAATTCCACAATAAAATAAAATAAAAAGACATAAATTCTATATTAAAGATTCAAAAGCTGAAATATTATGTTATGTTAATTATTTTTATATTATGGTACAGAAAATTTTCGTAAACATGAAATCATAAAATTTCCATAATATAAAAACATATGACAATTATTTTTTCTTAAAGATGCAAAATTAAGGTTTATTGCTATATTAAATCATAACAATTCCATGATATATAAAAAAATCATAAAACTATGTTTTACACAAAATAATACAATAAAAAGTATATAATATAAAAGTTATAAGTCCGACTACGGTGGGTTATAAAAATGTATAATTAGTTAATACAATTAATGATTATTAATTTACCATATATTGTGAATAATATTTAAAAACGCATTATTTACATTTAGGCACTTAAAATACATGTTAAAATGTATAGATATAAATATGCTTTAACAAGGACGGTTTTATTTAGTCTAATAAGTATTATTTTCATTCAAATAAAAATAAACCTTATGTCCACCACACAGGAATGCTGTTTGTCTACTTGAGTCGCTCGGGCAATCGAAGTTGGTTTATCTATAATTGTTGTTTTTTTTACAGAATAGATCTGCGTTTGGCCACCAACTCGCCTGATGGTAAGCGACGGTGCGGCCGAGGATGGAACACGTTGATCTAGAAGAAATATATGCAATCTAGCCTTGAAGAAGCCTAGATTGTAATTTTCAGGAGACAAGGACGGCGGGGAGTTCCATTCTTTGGCTATCCTTTAGGCCTCCGGGCGGCATAAAAACTGACATATCATACATACATTATCCTTTAGCCTGACTTTTACGAGCCCCTTCAAACTGTCAAACCTCACCCCGCAAATTTTGGTCGAAAACCAATTTCACATGCAAAATTTATATTTCGCAACATGTATGGAGGACGTTTTATTAGCGAAATTCTAAGAGATTCATACACTGGCAGCTGTGAGCTTACAAAAATTATACCTAAACAAAATGCATGTCATGCGGTTGCTCTACAGGGTTATTGGTGATTAGCTAAAAACTCTCGTAATCAAATTCCCTAGAACTTTAGTTCTATGACTCAACAATTAATATTTTTTTCTCTTCAATATATTTTATTTTCTTTCATATGAAAATAGAAATATTTAAATTAGGGTTCTAAATACGCAAAACTTTACGCAGTTTCAAATTAGATATAACACCCGAGCGAAGCTTAGTGGTCCACCTTTGCACCTACAAACACAAAAAACAAAAAAAAAAGAGTCAAACGAACTAAAATAAATTGGTGAATATGTTAATTTTAACTTGTTTATGAAAAAATTATGGATTATGTAAAAAAAATCAGATATGATGTAGGGAAGCTGCTTGCGAGAGGTTGTTAGCTAATTACCAATAACCCTGTATACTGGGTTACACGGAAAGAGTGTACTAAGCCGAAAGAGCTCCATAGTACCCATCATTATGAACAACTTTTACTATAGGAGCAATCCGGAAATCGCGAAAAAATATCAGTGTCAATTACCGTTTTCTTCTCTTTCCGCGTGACCCAGTATAGGGCCAATTACACTAACATTAAGGATGGCATTTATAATATACTTTCAGCCTTGACATTCAAATATCGGCCCTAACACACAAAAATAAGATCAAAATCATTTAAATTTGTGTGACATTCTGGCATCAGTTACACTGGAATAGTCTTTGAAGTGAACATCAACAATGATGTGACGTCACATTGAACACACATTAAAATTATTTCTGTCTCTTTCACGCGTGGGCAACCTTAATATGTGCGACAAAGATGAATAAATGTTTTATTGCTAGCAACGCAACCGCGTTTAGAGTTTTATCAATCGATCAACTGCGGTATTCTGATTGGATTCGAGAAGACTCTGTCTCCGTCATATACATTCAGGATGACGGAGACAAAAAGTATAGATCTCGAATGGAAACTTTCCTATTGGCTTAACCCAATCGAAACAATGGAGGATACAGCGGGCAATGGAGAGCTATGCTCGGAGTTTCCAGAACGAGGACATTCACCAAAAAAGAGTCAACGACATAGATATTAAAATTTGCAAGTTGAAGTGACAATGGGCAAGCCACATAGCTATAAACGATGGGGAAGAAAGGTTCTTGAGTGGAGACCACGAACCGGAAGACGCAGCGTAGGTAGGCCTCCCACTAGATGGATCGACGACATCGTGAGAGTTTTGGGCATCCAGTGGATGCAGATGGCAGGCTGTCGTTCAGTGTGGGCGTCTAAAGGGGAGGCCTGTGTTTAGCAGTGGACGTCTTCTGGGTGATGAGGATGATGAATGAATTTTGAAGTTTCCATTCGAGATCTAGAATACTGTTGTGGGAGTATACAACGAAATCAAATATGCTAATGCTTTGATTAGCTAAGAGAAACGTCGAAATATTTAGTGAACACTCGTGGCTGTGGCGTCTTCTCCTCAGATCAGACTAACAAGGGAGATATGCTTTAGTACAATTATCACTTGTGTTTAAATGTCTAAATTATGTGTATTACATTGGTAATATTATGGCGTTAGCAACGCACACCGGCTGTTTGACGTGCGTGACGTCACCTGTCGGTTCCAACGGAAGATCAGCGCTGGTTGTTTACTACCAGCATTACGCTGAGTTGGCACCGGCTTGTGACATCAACTATTTATTTAATTGTGTTTAACTCGTAATGTCTTTGTATCTTTTGTTTCTGTCATAAATAAATATATTTTTATTTCTTCCTTTCTAAATTTTTCATGTAAAAAAAAACACTAATACCCCTTAACCACTTAATGCAAAAACTGTAAGTACAGTTCACTTGTACTTGTTGTTGTTTGCACCCGCCGTGCCATCTTACCATATCTCCCTTGTTGGTCTGTTCTTAGGTCTTCTCTTACAACTTGATATTTTGAATTTTCTTATTCATTAAGTTTCTTTAGAGTAATCGAATTGACAACCTCCTTTCGTTTTTAAAGTCCGTAAAAAAATCGCATTTTCTTAGCTTATCGTTTCACTTATACTAATTAAAATTTGCTGCACAATACAGGGTTAGGCATATAGACAGTACTAAACCGAAAGGAGGTCTTTGTACTCATCATTATGAACAACTTTTACCATGGTACCAGCCCTAAAATCACGGGGAAAAACATCTATATACGTAACCCTACACACTGTATAACCAGATTTTTACAATAAGTCTTCATTGAGTGGAAGGTTGACAGGTAGGTGATACTATTGACGTTGACAGTGACTCATTACAAAAATGCAGTTATAAATAAGTACCCTCCCTCGTACGGCGCCGCAGGACGTGTGACGTCACTCGATCATGATCTCGAAGTGCACGACGCCGAGGCGCTCGCGCCGGTCGTAGCGGATGTTGCGCGCCCATGCGCGGCACTCGATATTGATCACTATGCCCGCTGTGGAAGGCACCATTTAGTTTAGCAAGTTTAATCACACATAGTACTCGAAACATAAAAAAATCATATCACATCATACGAGGCGCAAGAGTCTAACAAAATCGCCGTTGCTAATCTGACACTTCAGCCAAATCAGATCCTGAATAAGCCAGCATACGGCCGGCCATAAAAACGGCCGGCAGTCAAGGAAGGCCATCTCGAAGCTACTCCCAGACTTCTAAACCTCAAACGTGACAAACTAAGGCACATAGTATAGTTATTAGTTAGAGGTGTTAGTTAGTTTACATATTGAACAAAAACTTTTTCAAAATTGAGTTTACAGTCAGTCCTCTATGTAGAAATGTAGATGGTGAATGGTCCATGGACCTGAACAAACGATTCTGCATTTGCTGTTAAAGCACAGATATCTAATATAGTCAAGGACTTAGGTTTTACAAAGTCATTGACTCTACTTAACGGCAACAATTTAAGTCATATATATACATTACAATTATGGCAACACCCCTCTCTACGAGGGAGGCCTTTGTTCAGCAGTGGACGTTTACAGGCTGATGATGATGATGATGATGATGATATACATTACATATAAAAAAAAAAACATGTAAGTTAAAGGAGGTTGCTTCAAGGAGGTATATATCAACCAATAAATACCAATATACAGAGTGTAAGGGGAACACTCTCGAAGCCAAAAGAAGGTAATTGTAGTCATCATTATGAACAACTTTTACTATGGGACCAACCCTGAAATCGCGCTGTTCCATACATTTTGTCGAGTGTCAATGACCGTTTTCTATGGAACAGCTGATATTTTTCTCGCGATTTCAGGGTTGGTCCCATAGTAGAAGTTGTTCATAATCATGAGTACAATTACCTTCTTTTGGCTTCGAGAGTGTTCCCCTTACACCCCGTATATCACCTACCTCCTGTATAAATCCTCTCCATCCTAGGGTTGCTGGAAGAGATCGCTCTTAGCGATAAGGCCGCCGATTGTTGCACTAGTTTTTAAGCTGTTTTATCGTGTGTATGAATAGAATAGAATATCATTTATTGATCGGGCGACTACAACATATTAGTATAGTTAAATATTATGAGTTGGCCATCACGCCGATCTCGTCGTGTCACAAAATTAATAATTTAGTATTCAGCTGTAAAAGGGCTATAGTATAAATAATAATTTTATAAGAAAAAAAATAAAAAAATAGGTAGATATGTTTAAGTTCTCAAACAGGCTCTAAATGGCTATAGTCATTATCACTCCTTAATCGTAAATATTGACCTGTCTAACAAAAGCACTTTGACGGCATTGGAGAATTGTATTTCGCTCGTAATGCACTTTATAAATTCTGGAAGTTGATTGAACAAATATTGACCCATAATCATTGGTTTCTTATTCGTCATGTTTAAGTCTTGGGTATGTTGTCTCTAATAATATTTTATTATTTCGTATGGCCCGCTTACTCTTCACTTGTTTTATTTTACATTCATGTATATTATTTTGAACATATTTGATTAATTCTAAAATGTATACAAATACTGACGTTAATATTCGTAATTCCTTAAAATGCCCTCTGCATGTTTCGTCAAATTTACCACCGACCAAAACTCTTATGGCACGTTTTTGCATCTTTAGTACTCTCTCATAATCAGTGGAACTTCCCCACAATATTATTCCGTATGACAAAGTAGAGTGGATATATGCATAATAAATATCTTATGAAATTTGCGGTGTAAACAATAAAGAGTTAATCTACCTATCTGTCTATCTATATAACACGGGTGAAACCGCGAGGCGCAGCTAAATATGATAAATTAAAGTACTCTTACCTATGCTGTGGTTGCGCATAGGGCTGTGGAAACCGATCTAGCGTGATGCATCTACTACAATTACATATCCATAGTATTTATTACTTCGCTGTAGGTATAAGTAAAAATCACTCTAAATACCTCACTTAAAGCAGGGCTCAGCTAGTATCATATAAGACTAAAGTACTTACTTCGAGGTTTCTCCAAGTGCAATGCAACTAAAGGACTCAGGTACCCCTCAGCGTTTTGATATGGGTAGAAATATCCCGGGAATCCTGCGTAGGGGAGGTACTTGACAGGGCCTATGTTCTCCTTGTCGGCCGGGGTTTCGCCTTGGCACGACACCCACACCATGTTGGCCTATAACGCAATTGGAATAAGGATGAAATTGGTTTAACATAATATTTGAACTGCCATGCCACGTGGTGTAAGTGTTAAAAAAATTCTGTTGCACTCCAATGGTTGGACTTGCACATTGCCTATGTTTGCCAAATAAAAAAGGACGCAGCTATGCAGGCTACATAGCTGTGTCCCTTTTTATTCGGCGAACATAGTTTTTTTTAAGTAAATTATTTAGTATTCAGGAAAAAGGGACTTTATTTTCATAACTAGGCACAGCACAGAAAAGAGAAGTAAATAGAACAGAAATGAGAAGGAAAATCTGTTACCAGGCATTACCTTGATTGAACATTCTTATTTAGATCAACGCGTCAAACCCCGCATTACAGTTGCTAACTGATTTCGAATGACTGACGCTTCGTTTTTAGCAACGTGCAACTGAAAAAATGCTATGACAGCCGTTCTAATTTAAAAAAAAAACCTTGAGGCACACATCCCTCAGACATTAAATTTACATTTACATTTACATTTAAATTTACTATAATACACATCTTCAAGCGCGAGACCAAAAAAAACTAACTGATGTTGAAATATTGAAAGACAATCTTAACTTTGCAGTTGCCTATAAGGTTCTTCCATACATTCCAACTACAAAATGAAAGTTTGTAATAGCAAAATAATGATTTTTAAATGATATAACTTCAAATTTGTAACTTTCTCATTTATTCCTATATATGTGCTATGAGACCTTGCTTTTTGCCAAATTTCATGATTCTAGGTCAACGGGAAGTACCCTATAGGTTTTGGTTCCACTGTGAAATCGCAAAATATGCGACATAAACGTTCATATCTTTTGATTGCGTTGACTTACAACTTTTATTTTTTTACAGCCGAAAGAAACCGTAGACCCAAGTATTTAGTATAAATTTCAACTTAAATTTCAACTTATACCTTCACGCATTCTTGAGAAAAAGGGTCTTGACAGATGGACAGACAGACGGGCAGACAGACGGACAACGAAGTGATCCTATAAGGGTTCCGTTTTTTCCTTTTGAGGTACGGAACCCTAAAAATTACCAGATTATGCAGTACTTACATAATCCACGGGCCGATTGGAGGTGACATTGCGAATGTGTTCCCGCAGGTCCCGAGGCATGTCGTCAGGTAAGTGCATGGTGTTGTTGTAGAACTCCGGCCGCCACCCGTATATCCTGCATTATGAGGTTCATTATTACCACGCAAGGGCAAGGTTATCATAAAAGTTATATGATTATTTACGGGATATTTACCGTGGTAAGGTTGTGGAATGAGCTCCCGATATTTCGGCGCAGTTACATGCACCATGTACACGGGAAGAACAACATGAACATGGTGCATGTAACTGCGCCGAAATATCGGGAGCTCATTCCACAACCTTACCACGGTAAATATCCCGTAAATAATCATATAACTTTAGTGAACAACCGTGATAGTTTAAAACAGTGTTTTAAGGTTATCATAATTATCAGGGGGATGCAAAAGGCAGGCTGTCATTCAGTGTAGAGGTCAAAGGGGAAGGCCTGGAGGGGTGTTGCCATAATACCCACAATATGCAGGCGGCTTGGGAATCACAGTACATTCACTGTATACTAATAGGACGCTGCTGCCCATCCTTCGGTGGTTTCTGGTCGCAGTTTTAAGATGTACCTGAGTCCTCGAACTGTATCACTATCTGTATGAACTACTTCTTATACTGACGCAGCGACCCATCTTTGCTTCTGAAAAGACGCCAATCTTCCCTATCTTGGGCAAATTCATGCCAATCATGATGCTGCTATACTGGATATGATGTGCCATGTTGATAACCTGCTTTCTACGGTTCTTTTGAACAGTTTTGTGTGAAATTTTGAAGAGTTTTAGCCCCCGGAACATTGGCCTTAGTATGTAACTTTTCTGGTAATTGCCTTTGCTTCCAGGAATGCCAGGCTAGGCTTCGTCATACCTATCTCGTTGCCATGTAGCCCAATCTGGGTTTCTCCTTTGACTACATTTAGAAGATGATGGAAATCACACAGTATTCTTTTTTCTTCATTATAATTATCATGATTCTAGCCTTTGTCCGCGACTTTGTAAACATAGCCTTTCATATGAACATTCAACCCCGTTTTGCCTCCGTAATTGGTCCCTTGCGCAAAATCCTTTCTTAGCAGACCTCTGGACTCTGTAAGGAACCTACCTGCCATGTTTTAGTTTCTTAGGTCAAGTAGTTTTTAAGATTTGTTATGAGTCAGTCAGTCAGTGGTATCCAGTCGGACTGCACCAGAAGGGCCCGGGTGGCTGCCCACAAGCCCGGGGTCCGAGGATTGTGACCCCTGACCCTGTGACTTGTGTCCTATCTACCGCCTGGCTTGCGGCAAGCCACGCAAGCCAGGCCCGCGCAGACTGGCAAACGCCACCTCTACTATATGGCCAGTCCGACGCTGGTGGAATCAGTGGTATTTCGCTATTATATATTGTACAGATTATCATTATCCGTCTTCGTCTATCACAGACCATTTTTGCCTGCATTGACAATAAAGTTTTAATGCATACTTGTTGAGTTTGAGAAAGATGCACGGGGAGGACTTGTGGAAGGAGAAGTGGTTCTCGTCGATGCAGGGCTCCAAGTCGCGGATGTCCACGTCGCACACCTTGCCAGGCGGGGGTGCTGGCCGGCCGAACCCGCAGTTGAAAATGTTCTGCCCAGCGCCCGCTGTTTGGCCCTTCTTCTTGTACACTGGAAAGTGTGAGATAGCACTTACAGTCTCTATCTCTGTATCTTTTCATGACAAGACTAGATGGGAGCGTAAAACATCTAGTTAAATGTGGTACCAAATTTCTTGTACTTTGGTTCATAAATGTAGTTATGCTGTGACAGCTCAGAATGCACATGATGATCATACAAAGGTTTCTTGTTGTACTGAACAAAATATGTTTACTTGGTCATGATTCTCTAGAAAAGAAACCAAATGTATGAAAACCACTTTAACTTCCGCTTTTCATAGTAAAAAGAAAGCAAGTTGAATACAAATGTTGATCATTAAGGACTGACCTGACAGAAAATCAATGAGCTGATCTTCCCAATACTTGTAGCTCTCGTACCCCGTCCCTTTATACCAGATGAGAGTGCTTCGGACATCTGGCGGCATTGGCCTGAAGCCCAGCCCCGGGCTGGAGCCAATCACACTGTACTCTTGCTGCAGACGAGGCACTCGCGGGTTTATGAACTGCTGTAGGAATGTGACCATGCAAATGGCGAAAAGAGATATCAGGGCTGCGTAGAATATGGAGTAGAAGATAAGGATTTTACCTGTGGAGAGAAATTAAAGTGTTAAAACTATGTGTTATGCACAATACATCTAAACCGGCACGAAATTTTTTATTTTTGTCTATTGTCTGGTTTTACAGACGTATTATTTACATTATTTGCTCTATCCGTTGTAGTAGTCATAACGTAGACCACGCCCTCGGTTCGTGCTCACATTTATTCGCTTATTTCAATAACAATGCACACTTGAAGTTAAAAATCAAAATAAGCCCTGTCTACTTTGGTAAATGAAATGCGTGAAAAGTTTCAGAAGTTCGTTTACCCCAACTTTCAGCCGTTCGCCCCAATACTGTTCCAGTATCCTCATTATAAATAAAGTTACTAAAAGTTTGCTTGGAAGTCCTTCGAGACGGTTTAGATTCCATCTCAAATTCTTCTAGTCGAGGATTGCGAATCATTTTGAATCTATTTCAGTCACTTTCAGGAAATAAAATACGATTTTTCAAAACAAATAATCAAAATACACTCAATAAACCAACGCCGCAACTTGAAAACTAGAGTTGTGAAAAACAGAAAGAACCTAAATCGTTGCTAGTTTTTTTTGATCATTCGATTCAAAGCTTTCAATCTGAGAAAAACATCTCTAATATTAAAGCAAAGATTGTACCATAGTTGTGACCAGTTGCGACCGGAGGCTCAGAAAAACGAGAAGTATGTTATCAATGGATCATAATATAGTTAGTTTCTTCCTGGATCTAAGTATAAATTATCTCAATGATTTTCTTTCCCAATAGGTATTTATTTTATAATTTAAACAAGCAAAGCAAATTACCTCATCTCAAACGCCATAGCGCTTTTATATGCCACAGTCGGTGTCATTTCATTACTCAATACTCAATTTCAGTGTCAAATTTTAATTGCTGTCAAATTTGGTTGGTGTATGATTTGCCTGTTTTGCAAAATAATTTAGAATTTTAGATTACTACGGATAAATACCTGATATCTTTCGCTATCTTTCGCTTCTTTTCAGAGCTATGGCCTCATCAATACACAAAATTATAGTAATTGTGGGATTTATTTCCCTATTCCATTCAGCGTTTTCAGCCGCCCAGCGTAAGTGGTTAAAACTTATAACTAGACCCAGAGTTTTACATATACTAAGATCATTGACTAGACCGTGATTACTCAAGTTTCTTACAGCTAAATGATTCATTTTTTTATTACAGATCGGTCTTACCTTAGGATCACCTCACAGGAATTTACTACGTTGCCATACGATGTAAGCAAAACTTCATACCTGATTACTCTCAACTAACCTGAAGGTTAGTTGAATTTCTAACTTGGAAATTCTATGAAAGAAACTTCTTTATTTTTCAGATTTTAGTTCAAGCAGTAGTAAGCATGTTTGCCGTGATGTGG
The DNA here is from genome assembly GCA_914767915.1 of Agriopis aurantiaria. Taxonomy (NCBI): domain Eukaryota; kingdom Metazoa; phylum Arthropoda; class Insecta; order Lepidoptera; family Geometridae; genus Agriopis; species Agriopis aurantiaria. The sequence goes on from OU611982.1 coordinate 1,236,900, forward strand.
GGCGTCATGAATGTAGCTGGAAATCTTCGTGAGATCCCAGCAGCTGCAGAATTAAACTTGACAAAGTGGGAGACACAGTGCAACCTCCCTTCGTTCTACATTTTCAACCATAGGGGCAGAGCATTGGCTTACAACTATGTTCCTACTTCAGGAAAGTCAGAACTAGAAAATTTAGAATAAATTCTCATTGTAAATAAGATTCAAAATTTGGTATTTCTTTGTTTGACAGTAAGAATAAGGATAATACATACATAGCCAGCACATTGTGGTACTGGCCCTGTTCAAACAGTCTTTGAATCCAGCAGTGCAAGTACTCTTCTTTATCAAGCACATACCCACAAAGAGAAATCTCTAATGAGATTAAATAAAACAGATCAAATAAAATGTCTTTTTCCATGGAGGACAGCTTGATAGGGTCGGGCCGGTGCTCAGAGACGGCGAGGCACAGTATAGCACGCTTCAGCATGCCAAAAGATCTTGTGGCACTCACAGATGGCGAGGCACAGCACTGGGCAGCACGGCACAGTTCAGTATTCCGAAGAATGCTAAAGGATCCTGTGGCATACCACGTGACGAAAGCTGGATTCAACTTCAATTACTTAGCACTAATATTCTTTTAACGAGATGAAGATACCTTTGCGATGTACCATCATTCCATGGCATCACACGAGATGTTTCGGTCTAATCATGTTGAAATAAGGGCAAGTCAGTGTTGATTTCATTGAAATAAGGTTAAAAATGATTTGTCAACAAATAAGTCCTTTGCCTTGCCATCTGTCAGCGTCGGCCCTTAGGTTTTAAGCTCTAAAGACCGTACACATGCTTTGTAAGCAATTGAGAGAAGAGTGGGGTGTATTTAGTGCATTTAAATGTCTCCCTAACCTAACTGATGGTTATGAATTACCTAAATTATTACTATTTATATTTACTGTTACTGGGTTGTTGGATGATGAATAATAAACATGTTAAGTGAACTTATGTATTACTTTATTTACAGGCCCTCTCCATAGAAAGATAAATGAAACAATCCTTTAAATCTAAATAGATGTTTATTGGTCTTAAAAATAGCTTAAACTATGTCATTATTCTAGAATTATTATAATGATCTGGAAAACGACTCGTGTACATATGCATCAAAATGTGGAATTGGACTTTGTACAGTAAATTTTTTAGCACAGAACTTTAGGATAGAAACTGCAAGCATCTCAAGATGTATGAAAACTTATTGTACCACATTTTTTATATCTGCACATAACTGAATGCTGTGTGCTAGTTGGAGCTTTGATCCAAATTAAGACAGGAAACATACAAAGTAGGTGAACTTGTGGTGTCTATCATGAACAAGATCTGTGATTCCATATTCATAAAGGCATCAAGAGAGTAAATGGATATGGGATCATTGTTTCTTGAAACTAGATTCATTAATATCCATCATGGCTAACACAAAATATAGCTTTACTTAAAAAATATACTCAAGTTAAGTATTAAAGTCCCAACAGACGTGTCAGACTTGGTTGACATACCACCATCCAACCAACGGGAGGGAAAGATAATATTTTCTCTTTCTCTCCTGTTGGTCAGACGGGGGTCTGGCGTACCAAATCCACACGTCAATTATTAGTAATATTACATCAATAAATTGTCCAATACCCTCTTGGTACTTTAGTTAAAACTACATGGAATTAACAATTTAACAACAAGTGTTGTACCATTCTGAAACAACTCATCAGACAGTGCTAAAATATAATCTGCTTTTAATGTAAGAAAATGATCACAATTTCCAAGCCTGCCAAACTTCAGTTTTGTATATGGTATAAAATTCACACCAGAAATAATTCTACAGTTTGTCCAAATACTTTGCATGGAGACGGCCGAGCACAAGGTCTTAACACTAAATACAACAACACTGCAGTCCTCTTAATGAAGAGGCTACCGGCGGCCACCTCTGAAGCCACCGCCTCGACCACCGCCACCGCGACCGAAGCCGCCGCCACCTCGGTTGAAGCCGCCGCCGCCACCCCCTCGGCCGAATCCTCCGCCACCTCCTCTGTTGAATCCTCCACCTCTGCCACCGCCGAACCCGCCGCCGCCGCCACGGCCGAACCCACCGCCGCGACCGCCGCCACCCCGCCCGCCTCGGCCTCCGCGACCGCCACCACGTGCGCCCGGAGGCTGCGGCAGAAACCGCTTCAAAGGTAACAACTTCGCTGGATCAATAAAAAACTGCTGGCCATCTTTAAAACTCTTCGCCTTTATGTTCTCGCCTAGCTTCACAGATACGTAATAGTCGCGTAAATTTCCGAATATTTCGTCTACTTTCCCGACCTGTTCCTTGTTTTCTAAGAAGAGTGGCGCGTTGAAGTATGGTACGTCTTCGATGTCCACTTTACAAACGAGGTCGTCTTGCACCACCCAGCCGTAATGGCCAAACGGAACGACGGACTCTGGAGGGCCTTGGTCCTGCTGGAACCGTCCACCGCCGCCGCCGAAGCCGCCGCGGCCGCGACCCCCGCCGCCAAAACCGCCGCGACCACGCCCGCCGCCTCCACCACGACCGCCGAATCCACCACGACCACCACCACCACCGCCGCCTCCTCTGCCGCGGAACGACATTTTATGCAGTAGTTACTTTTACAGCTCAAAAACGCACTATGAAAACATAACCTCAACACACAAACATGCGTGGTGCTTCTCGTACAGATTTGTTATGAAGTTGACGTTATTGAAATTTTGACAGCCTTGACAGTGAGTCAGTTTTTTTTTCGCTCCCTGGACACGCTTAATTTTTCGGCTCGCCCCTTATTATCTCTACAGACAAAGACAAGTAGAGTCTGGGGGCTTAGGCCCAGATTTGATAGTTTTCGAAAACTTTTTCGTTTACGTATTGTTCTATACATTTTAGTAAAGCGCCTCCAGCGGAAACGCGGAGGAACTAAAATCGGCGGTATAGATTACTTCACTCTAATACGAAAAAAGTTTTCGTATACCTTTCAGCCCCGCAATGTATGGAACAAAACGTAAACGAAAAAAGTTTTCGAAAACTATTAAATCTGGGACTAAGCCCCCCAGGCTAATGAAAGTAGAGATTGAAAACGCCCGTT